>OX453275.1:10346518-10571518 GCA_949710005.1 Ricordea florida
ACTGCAATGAGAATGCAAGTAGGTATTTTTCGTAGTGAAACGATTGCCTTCAATTTGAAAGAAATTCCCAATACAGAGATTGTAGTTGTGATAGCAAGTATTTATAATTATGTGATCTGATATCATTGCAACAGTGAAAATGTATTGTAGATTTGTTTGATGTAGCAGTTATGTTCAGTATTTTCAACAGAAAAGATACCAAACAATAAGTGACTGGTTCTGCAATATTATCAGTGATCAATGCAATTATTTGTAAATAAAGCAGATGTTATTACTGACTTCTGAGTAGTATTTCTCTTTGCTCTATTTCTTTGCTAGATATAAGCTACTGCGATGATCAGTTAATGTCATTACCTACATATATGTATTGCGTAATCAAAAAGTTTTGTTGGGACAGACAAGTTCCATAGCCATTTCAAAATGGGTTTTTACCTTTGAGTTCCATGCATTCCTGGGAATTACTCTCTTAGCACCCACCCTTTTCCCACAAATGAAAAGTTAATTTAAGCCCTACTTTGCAAAATTAGGCAACATCTTAACCTTTTTCCTTAATGCTGTTTAATTCATTTTTATGATGTCAAATACAAATATTTAATAACAACCACAATATACAGTTGACCTTTTACATTGAAAAAACTCTATAAGGGAGAAACTAAAGTTTGTAACGCTAAAATTTTTAGCAATTTTTCTTATATATTCATTGCAAGGGTGCTGTATGTAATAACAAGTCTTTGAAGTTTCCTAAATGCCCAATGCTTTCAATCATGATTTTCCACATTAACTGTATGGACATGATTATAATGATGATAATGACTGCACTAGCGTGATTGCCACAGGTCAGGAGTTTGGAGGTCATTACCAGGACTAACTTGTGACTTTTCTAATTTAGTTGGTAAGGGAAAAAGTCAGGGAATTTAAAGATCTTATGGCTGTGGCAACCATGACTAGATTCTAAGCTTAAAAGAAGAAATGGTATTGTTCTGAGTTGAGTAATTTTTACTTCCTATGAGACAAACCCTATTCAGAAGAAAAACGGAATTGCTTGTAGTAGTAGAGGAACAATACCTTTTCCCAGATTAGGACATACACCCCCACCCCATAACAGTATATTATGTTAAACATAAAAAATAACAATACTAATAATAATATCAATACCAGTAATAATATTAAAAATGATAATAATACAATCATAATAATCATGATAATAATTGCAAAAAATGAGAAAGTACAAAATATAAAAATAATATAATAATAAGTAAATACATAAATTGGGGTTTCATCCCTCGTAGGAAAAACAATTAGGAGTCCTTTAAAAACTAGCTTCGCGAGGTTTTGCGGGAGTCGTATTTCTAGTTGTAAATATATTGTGGGGAATCGCGGAACTTTGTGTAGCTGTGTTAAACTAGTAGCATTGTCAACTTTATTTGCCTTCTGGCACGCCATCGGAAACACAGCGAGTAGAATAAACATTGAATTCCAGGCGCCCAATCCAATTTTTTTTGCTTGCAGGAACTATGAACTCCCTATTGACACATCGCGGTGTAAACCTGCACCACATTTGAATAGATTGAATTCGCTGAAGAGAATTACTCAACCAACAATGCTGGTATTAAGAGATAAACGCTATTTCAAAGAAAATGAAGCCAAAGATAGAAAGCGTATAATTCAGCATGAAAATCTTGCAGTCATTGTTATTGCAACTTTAAAACAACGCGGTAAGAATGTCCGTGAGATGCTAAAAATAACTTAGACATGCTAGCGTGCTACAATGTAGACGACTGAAATCTACATTTTCTTTAGATTCTCGCTACAGCTGAAGTACACTAGTGAACAATAATATTTCCTTTCTAGGCATTAAATTATATGATTAACGGTTCTAGTTGTTAAATATGAGTGTCCTTTTACATATAGTCCAAACCTTAATTATTTAACTGAATTTTAGAAACGGCTTTGAGGCCAGACAGAAGATAACTTAAACCGCAGCCGCTCAGTTTAGCTTAAAATGTCCCAATTGGTAGAATATTTCGTGAATTTAAGGCTTTTCATGCCTTATCCAGAGCAAACAGCACGTTTTGAGAATATTTGCTTCAAGGTAATATTTCATGCGGGAAACTTAAGAATTTATGCGGGAAACTTAGGAACAATAATCGGTGCGAAATTGTGTCACGCAAGCTTTCGCGTCTGAATATTAGCTATGTTGATCGTACTCCTGTAGTTCCAAAAGGTTAGTGCCCAAAGTTTTTTTTCCTGTTCTCGGTACACCAGCCCTAGTACTAAACATGGATATTAGTCAGGACTCCAGATCACGTTATACTTTTGTGAAACACTTCTTCAACCAGCAGCATGCCCGCTAAAATTTTGCAAAGGCTATCTGTAGGGCATTTTCAAAAAATCATAATTAATTTTTATTGAGCCCGATTTTAAATATTTTACCGTTAATCGAAAGAAAAAACATGAAATAAAATTATCTGTAAGTTTTATTGTATTTGAGTAAAAGCGTAATTTTTCAGCTCCTTCAGCGCAACGTCTAAATTTGACTCGAAACAGAACGGTTTTTACGGTTTTTGGACCGTACTCGGAAATCGTCGCCAGAAATATTGAAAAATAGCACTTAAAGCCAAATTATTGCTTTTTTTGTTTATCATATGGACTAACTGTCTCACACAGAAAATTTGAAGAAATTCTGTTTTCGGCCGAAAATCGAGTGGTCGGTTCTTACACGGACAGCCTCTTAATGCTTTCCAAACTCTGTGTTTGAAAAACAACAACAGCAACAAAAACAACAACAACAACAACAACAACAAAAACAGCACTTCTAGGGAATGCAACTGATTCAAGTGATTGGTTGGAAATTTTTCTGGTTGTCATGGAAACAACAATTTAATTTCTTCTGTTGCGGAGAGGGTTGGCGTGACGGTATTATTATTTTTTGTTCAAATAATGTAGCTTTTTATGCTTATTTCGGATGTGACTCTTCAACTGGTTATATCTGCTCTTTCGTTACAGAGGAAAAGGTGTTTAAAAAATTTTCCCCTACAGAGCTCTTCGTTTAGGGACAAATCACATTTTTTTTTCGGCCTTGTAAAGTGCCAATACTCGAACCAAGGTCACCGAAATAAATTTTCATACAGATATCGAATGCCTGTTTTTGATACTGAATCAAGTGACGGCGCGAGTTTCAGTACTGACCATAATGTTTGTTTTCAATCTTGATATGTTTTGTACGTTATAAGACTCGGATTGTTTAGATACTCGAGCGTTATTGGATAATTTGTATGGTTCGGGCAGTCGCACTGTAAAGTACCTAATGTGTAGATGCTATTTGATATGCCAACACTCCAGGTTATTACTCGGTTGCAGTCGATTCCAAGAAGCGGATTGGCAAAGCGAATAGTTTAACGTACTTATGTAATTCGCTGTAGCGAACGCATTTGAATTTTCCAAGCTATATCATTTAAACCTTGAAAAAAAATTTGTCAATCCTTTCCCACGTTGCAGTCTATCGCCATCCGGACCAAAGAGGAAAGAGCCGTCTTAGGATGTAATTATAATGTGCGTGTAAACCTCACCCATTGTTTCATACGTAACCTATCTTAAAGAAAAAAGAAGCGATAGATTTCCTTAAAAACCAAAATTGACTTCTCAGCTTTGATTGGATGGTAAACAAACTTTCGTTATACTTTTTATGGCTTGAAGCTACCAAAACCTGCACAGGAAATGTAACTCGCGTGACACATGCTATGGGTTCGGCGTTGACATAGACCTGACAAACAGTGTGTTGTTCGCCGCTTAAACCGTCTCTTATCAAACGATCACTCGAGTCTCGTTCAGAGGGTTGTGCCTTGATGTCTTAATGTAATCGTACTGAAGCTGTTCTTATCTGTTTTCCTGTTGTCTTGAGTACTAACCAAGTGTTGTATACAAGGTTAATTTTGCCGATAGTCGTCACTTCCGCTAAAGCATGAACAAGGTGGAGCCTCACGGATGACGCTTGCGTCGATACCCTACAACTACCGATGACTCTAAATGTGGGTCTTTTTGAGTGACAAGATTCCACAGTACAGCAAAAGATATAGAAAATAGAGTGAAAAAATTCGTATAACATCGAGACAACGGTCTATTTTCAAAAAGTGTGACTGTTCTTTATATATATATATATATAAAAAACGGTTATAAAATGCCTCAAGCCAACAAAGAATGCCACTGCGTCAGGAGGATCAATGAAGATTCACAGTCCAAGCCTCACCACAAAAATGAATTTAAAAACGTTAGATAAAGCAAGGACGGACAACTTTTGACGATAAAAAAGTTAAAAAGTTAAAAATTTAATAGAAAAAAAAAAAAAATATATATATATATATATATACTACATATAGTTCCGTAATAGTTGGGTTCAGCACGGTTGAAACGCGGAACTGACGTATACCAACACCGGTAGAATTGGTAAAACACAGATTGGTAAAAAAAGATAGACAGAATGGAAAAAAGGAGGTGACTAAAGAAATGGTCGACAGCAAATCGTTAAAGCTGCTATGATATATTTTATGGTTGAGAGATTGCTTAGAATTAGTCAGGGTTATAAGTCACGCAAGTCTTACTGCGGGTTTTTATTGGCTGAATACTGGTATATGACGCCCATTTTCTTTGCCCTAAAAGCGGGAAATCGTTCCCGCCTCGCCCTATTCCATTATCGACCGCCATTAATGGCACAAAGTGGAGGGAAAATTTCAATTACAAGCTTGCTAAATATAAGCTAAAACGATGCGACTTGAAATTTCTTCCGGTCACAGAACTGTATAACTACTTGAACTGTGGCGCCGTGGTTAATAGCTACCGAATGATCATGCAGAGACATATACAGCTGCAGAAACAAGAGAGGATCATGGAAGGGGTATTTGTAAAGGTAAATACATTTTAACTTCTGTTCAGTAGCAAATTCAAGAGAACCTTATATCATTTTTGTCTTCTAAGCGCAGCGTTCCCCGCTTTCGCAAGCGACTAAACTGTTTAACTGTAGTGCGATAAGTACATCGTTTTTCTTTTCTTTTTGTTGTCGTATATTTTCGATCGTCTACGGATCACACTACTGCAGTGTGACCCCTATTTTAAAAAGTAGTTAACACTTATGTGCATTGATGCATTATGTTTTACAAATCAATGAAGCTGTGAAAAGCTACGGGTCTGTAAAAACCTGTGCCGAATTCTTTCTTTTCTTTTGTTTTTTTTTTTCACTATTATTTTCCTTGTCTCTATTATTTCGTCTCCCTTGTTTTCTTTGTTCAACTTCACTCGTGAACGTAATAGGTTTTACATCGAGGATGAGCAAAAGCTGCACTGAACAAGACTCTTTTATAGTACTAATTGTTTTAAAACGGCAAGGTGTATAATAATAACCTGGGTGTAGATAACGTATTAATAAGCGGACAACAATCATATCCCCTGGAAAACTATCAGAATTCTAAATAGTACCTGCCATTTGTAGCAATACTTGTTAATTTTCATTCTTATTTTTCATATAATGAACGAGGAACGGACGAAATAATGGCCGCAGTGCGACAACGTTTTAAATATTTCAAGCTTTTTAAAAGTTCAGCATTGAAGTTCACATTCGTAAGAACAAAAGATCCTCTTCGCTGTTCTAGGTTTGCACGCTTTTTAATTTTCAAAATAACTATTATTTTGTTTCAACTGATTGCTGCATGTGTGGAGCCTCTCTTCAAAGCTCTGGAAATCCTGAAATTAAAGGACCTTGTCTACTTTCATTTCAATAATGCAATTGTTATGTATCAGCATCACAACAACCTTCTTCCCTCATCCTTTGATAATTTCCTCAAAACAGTATTATCAATTCATCAATACAAAACAAGATTTGTTTCTAAATCAAGTTATTTCTATACATAACAAATATCAAAACTAACTATGGTAAATTTAACATTCGCTTTGCAGCTGCCAAAGTTTAGAATAATCTTTATGAACCTGTTAAACAGCTACCCCTAAAAGAATTCAAAAAATAGTAATCTTACAGACTTACGAATGTTCATCTGGTACTTAGTTATGATGTGATTTTTCATCTTTTTCTGTGTGTATTAAGTTTTTTGTCTGTCGGTTTTTCCTTTTTTCTTGTCACTTTATTTCATCAAGAGAAAACGAGGAAAGAAAACATAACCCCGTCTGATATGATAAGGGGACAGAATCTATTTATATCTCGTTCCATGGCTGCGCGATTTCCACAAGGCGCATTGAAATTACAACCAAGTGATGTGAAGGACATCCGGCCATTGGTAAATAAAATAGTTTCCAGATCTAAAAATAGATTCTGTCCCCTTATCATGGTAAGAGGACCCAGTATGGAAGATACGTTCTCTTACCTCATTTTCTCTTGATTTTATTTAATTATAGTATTTATTCCTTTTTCTCTTTTCAAGCTTTACTGCTCAGTAACGGATTTAATTAATAAATATAATTTATTTTCACTCAGCTCGATTAGCTCTTGAGCTATTCTGAGTGACCTATTACCACATTTTGGGATTAACTATTTATCTTGATTGTAGTTTGTTTACATATGGTAATAAAGCTTGTTGTTATTGTTGTAAAATGATTTGTTTGTTCTAGTTTGCAGTCTACAGTCTTCTGAGCATATGCTTATCCTGCAAATGCAAAGCAGGAACAGTCTCTATTTCAAGAAATATCTCTTCAGACAAAAAAGCATTTACCACGTTTTTGACCGACCACTTTTCGAGTAGAGATGCTGGCCGCGAACAAAACAACAAATTAGCTGTGCCTTTGAACCAAGAACAAGCCCTCGGAATCGATAAGCTACTCGCCAACACTTTACGTGTTAGGCGATCTTTGCATCCTTGCGAGAAGAGACGGGTGATGAGATGGAATCATTGTCTCAAGAGGTTTGTTGTCGAGGTAGAGTGCAAGAGAAGGAGCACTGGTTGCCTGTCTGGGGTAATAGAAACTTTGCATCCAGGTTGTAAGCAAACGTTTGAAGCTATTGTTGGGCACTATGGACCGTGTCGAATTGCAACCAGCTGCGAGTGTGGGTGACCTTAACATTCCTCTATGGGGGATGATTCATGTTTGCATACATAGAGCCAGATACTAACACACGGACAGAACTGATTTAGAATGTGGGAGCTATCACGAAGTATCATTTTCCGATCAGTTGTGCATGGAAGAGGATGAACCTGACTTTACCTTAATTAACGCTAATCCAATTTTAACACAAGTAACTATATAGCTACATGTATACAAGTACTATATAAGCAACTCCCACAACCCCGTTAAGCCCCACCCCAACCCCCTCCCCCCATCTATTTTCCGCACAGTTGTACGAGTCGACAATATATTCCTTACTGTGTAATATTTGTAGTCCCCGTGGGATATCAACCATAATATGATACTATCTTTGGAAATGTGAATAGTGCGAGCGTGAAACAACGTCAACGTAACAATAATTTGAAGCTACACTGCAACGGCAACATCTCGACAAAAAATGAGGGAACGATAGTTTCTGCCGGCTGGGGATCACTCAACACTATTATTGTCAAGTTGGAATACTTTCTTTTGTTGTTTAACGTTGAAGTTGCGTTGACCCATCGGTTAGCTGTAAAAACACAGTTCCATTACATCATCTGAATAATAATAACGAACGAAGAGAATATTTATCTATATAGTTTATAAGGTATTAATTGTCTAATCTGTTACTACCTTATATATTTTCGCTCCCTTATTTATTTATTTATTTATCTATTTATTTATTTACTTATATATTTATCTGTAAAGGAAGAGTCAGCTGATTAGGTGTAAAAACACAGTTCCAATACATCATCTAAATAATTATAACGAACAAAGAGAATATTAAGAATATTTATGTAATTAGCTTATAAGGTGTTAATATTGCCGGTATAATCTGGCTACCTGGTATATGTTTGCTCGTTTATTTATTGATTGATTTATCTATTTATCTATACATGAAGAGAGATATCAGAAATAAAACTTTTGAAACTGTTATATAAAATGATTGAGCAAAGTCAAGTTACAAACAAGAGAAAGTGAGGAAAGAGAACATAACCCCATCTGATATGATGAGGGGAAAGAATCTATTTTAAGCCCGAAACCTATTTATATCTCGTTCCATGGCTACGCGGTTTCCCCATGGCGTATTGAAATTACAACCACGTGATCAGCTATTGGTCTGTTAACAGTGTATCTAATTGTCGAGAGTCGAGAATCGAGAGTAAAATGTTTGACAGTCGAGGGTAACATGTCAGGGGTCGTGGGTAACTTAAAAAATATATTAAAATAAAGAAAAAATAAAAAATAAAAATCAAGACAGAATTTTATTTCGTCAGCTTTTCTTTTTTTGAGTAACGCGTTGCGTGACACGGCCAAATGACCTCTCGCTCCTTATAGCGCTGTCTGTACTGTCACGCAAACATAAACTCAGTTCTCTCTAGTGTCACCGAGTAGTCACGCGACGTTTAAAGACGTTTGTTTTTCTTGAGAACGGCAAAAATGTGTGATTTTTCCCTGTCTTTTTTTTGTAGGAAGGCCATCAAGAATTCGACAAAAAGCAACAGAATGAACGCCAAAATGGTTACTGTTACACCCTGCTCTAGAAGTCCAATAAATACCAAATAAACTAGAGATCTAGAGAACTGTTTGAAAGTATCCAATGTTTATATATCGGGCAGTCAATGAACAAACAGGCATGCATTGAAGGCTAAGATAAGATAACAGACATGCCATCACCTATTCTTTAGTACTTCACCTAAACCTATTTCAATCCACTGTGTTTACGTTTAAGTTTTTTGGGCTCATTTAAAAAACTCAATACGCTTATACTGCTATAAAAAAACAAATTAGAAATAATTAATTAAAATACAGTTTCTCATAAAATAAAATAAATTTAAATTAAGATTTCCGAAACAAGAATGTTTTGAGGGCAGATTTAAGAGACGAAAGTGATGTTACATATTTAACAGAATCCGGTAAACTGTTCCATAATATAGGTGCGAAGAAAGAAAAGGCACGTTTCGGCACCGTATGTCGCAGAGTTCACAGTAGGGACAGTGATAAGAAGTTAAGAGGATGAGCGTAGGCTCCGTTGTGGGTGGTATTGTTGTAGGAGGACGACACGTAGGCTGGACAAAATCCATGGATAATCTTAAAAGGGATGAGCAGAAGTTTGAACATAATCCGTGATTCAACACGTGGCCAGTGTAATTCTCGAAGGCAGGTTTGATGTGGTGGTGTTGCTTGGTTCTAGTAATAAGGCGTGCGGCAGTGTTTTGAACTCTTTGAAGTTTATCCAGTTCCTGCTTTGTGAGACCATAAAGGGACTATTACAGTAGTCCAGACGGGATATTACAAGCGCATTAACTCACAGTTTGAGGTTTTTTCTTGGTGAGGTATTTGCAAATGCGGCCTATGGACCTGATGGCATTAGTTGCTTTCTTACATGTCTCGTTTATGTGGAATGTCAGTGATAATGTTCATAATAATGTTCAACAGTCCTAAATGGGGATAATGAGCGTAAATATCGAGAAATGAAAATTAGCGTGCATGTTTCCTCTGATAAGAGTTCACGTTTGCGTGACAGTACATACAGCGCTGTTGGTATCACCGCCCAGGCCTATAAGGAGCGAGAAGTCATTTAGCCGTGTCACGCAACGCTTTACTCAAAAAAAAATTCTGTCTTGATTTTTATTTTTTTTATTTTTCATTTTATTTTAATATATTTTTTAAGTTACCCTCGACTCTCTACATGTTACCCTCGACTCTCTACATGTTACCCTCGACTCTCGACATTTTACTCTCGACTCTCGACAATTAGATACACTCGTCAGTTAAAATAGTTTCGAGATCTAAAAATAGATTCTGTCCCCTTATCACAGTAAGAGAACACAGTATGGAAGATGCGTTCTCTTACCTCATTTTCTCTTTGTTACAAATAAATAGCTGCCTCCAGGACAATGTACCTGCAGAAATGACTTGACCGTACTCCTGATTCCCCTCGGCAGAACCCACGTTCAGGCTATACCTGACATAACACACTGTTCCCCGCTTCATACTGGCCAGGAGGTACTGCATAATGGTACTGTAAAAACTGGCTGGGGAAGTAAAAGATATCTTGAAAAAGACATTGAAAGATTGAAAGTCGAGGAGAAATCAAATCGCTCTGAACCCAGCACTTCATGAAGGCAGAAATGAATAGTTCACATCCCCCGCCACTCTATTTTACCGCAGTTTCACTAATTAAGTAGAGGCCTTGAAGTCCTCAGAATACTAAAACAGGTCGACCTGGAGGCACCAAACTACACTTGTACTAGATTGTAGTATCACACGGTACACAGCCTTCGATTCTGGCAGATCATCAAATGAGGCCCCATTAGGGGTTTTAGGGATACGGGATATTTGCGAAAAAAATTATAGGGATACGGGATATTTCGGGGAAAAATTATAGGGATACGGGGTATTTAGAAAAGAGATAGTGGGATATTGAAGGTCAAAGTTTTCTTTTTTGACAGAATAAAACAGGTTAATTGATCAATATGAAAGACGCGAAAAGTAAAAAAAAGTACTTGAAAATGCGAATTAATGAATTTCCCTAAGAAAAACATTGTAATCATCCTTCAAACCCTATTTGCACTCGATTTCTATTTTAAAGTATGAAACCGCACCGGAAAATGTGTTTTACATTATTTGCTAATCGGACTTATCACATGCAGTGACGTCATCAGTATTAACTTGAATTATAGGGATACAAACTACAGGAATTCATGGGATACGGGATATTCAGACCCCCCCTAATGGGGCCTCTCAAATAACTAGTGAAAGGTGAGATCACCGGTTCGGACGCTCTATTGTGCTGATGGAAGACTTAGAGGAGCAAGGCCCAGAAACCGTTGGTTCTTATATATGTATCTATATATGTATATCATCTTTTTTATTTCATAAAGAAAATGTGTCTTAACCCTGTCACCTTCTTACTTCTTGAAGTGATCAAATAGAATATCCAGTTTAGGTTAGAATATGCGATGCCGGTCTATGTTACATGGCGATTGCATCTGACTTAAAAAACCACCAACTTTAATTTGACATATAGCTATTAAATCGACCCAACTGTTAGCTTAGAAGGGGCACAGTGCTAAGTATTTATGAAAGTAATCAAGATTTAGCCAACAGACAGGCGTTGGTGTCGACGTAAAACTGATGCGGTCTTTATGGTCAAGCAGCGGCAATTAATTTTTAGCTGCCTTGAATAATGGTAATTGAGCTAAGGGGATGTAATCATACGAGGCCACCCAAATGTGACAGTTGACACTTGACTCAATACAGGGTTGTGATCAGTACCAATGATTTATTGATCCAGTCCAATGTCAAGAACCTCGTGTCAACGACTCACTCGTGCCCAATGTAACAACACGCGAGAGACTTACTTTAGCAAACGACGTTTAATAATAATGTAGAGCAGATAGAAAAACAAGTAATACATGTGCTAGGAGTGGCTAGTGAAAAATCTAAACTATTTCCGGTAATAGATACCGCAGACACGTAAACTATTTCGGTCAGCCCTTGTGGTTTCTAGATAAACCACATTAGTTTCGTCACATCTTTCCTCCTATAAAGAAAGTAAGCTACATGTGTTTCCTAATAAATCAAGATCGAATCAACAAGTATTTAGAGGAACTAATAGTTCATTTGGTGACAAAGTCCTTTAGGTGAGCAGGTGGTCTGCGGGTACGTTGTGATTTGCGTATACTAACAGGTTGTGAGTCAGGGGTGCTGGATGCTTGGGTCGGCGGCTGATTGGCTAGTTCAATGTGTTGAGGTTTTGTCTCTGCACATGATGTAGAAGGTTCTGGCTCGCTGGAGTCTACAATGGGAGGTTCTTTGGACTGAATCAGCTGGCGGCGGTTGCGACGGTATACAGTCTCGCCGACTTTCACATCGTAGCTACGCGGACCAGCTTGTGCCATGCAGGTACCAGCGCTCCAGGTTTTCTGACCAGGTAGTTTCATGCGCACGGTTTCACCTTGTCCGATTGGTCGCAGTGCCGGCCTTGCATGCTTGTTGTAGTAGTGCTGCTGCCGCTGTTTGTTGCCAATAAGCGCGCGTGTCTCCTCTTCTGTTGAGTAACGAGGCTGTAACAGGGTACCGGCGACAGGAAGGAGGGTCTTGCAGCGACGTCCCATTAGACGCTGGGCGGGGCTGGTGCCAATTCCTTCAGTCGGGGTGTTCCGCCAATCTAACAGTGCTAGGAACTCTGATTGGCCAGACTCTTTACACTTGGTAAACAGGCGTTTCACAGTTTTCACGGCGTTCTCAGCCTTTCCATTTGACTGTGGATGGTAGGGTGATGATGTACTGTGTTTGAACATCCAGGTTTTCGCGAAGACAGCGAATTCAGCGGATGCAAACTGGGGACCGTTATCCGTCACGAGGACGTCTGGAATGCCATACCTGGCAAATACGGCTTTCATTTCTCTGATGACGTTGCGTGACGTCGCGGTGTTGAGTCGAGCAACTTCTATGAAGTTACTGTAGTAGTCAGTGATGACTAGGAGTGTGCGGTTGTCTAGCTCACAAAGATCAGCGGCGACTTTGGACCAGGGACGGGCCACCACTTCGTGCTGTACGAGTGTTTCCTTGGCTTGTCCGGTGCGGTGCGCTAGGCATACGTCACACTTCGAGATGTACTCTCGTAGCTCGGTTGCCATGCGGGGCCAGTAGAGGGTATCACGTGCTCTGCGTATACACCCTTCAACGCCAATATGCGAGCTGTGTACCACTGCCATAAGCTCCTTACGTAGGGAGGCTGGTACTACGAGAAGTTGTCCTTTGAAGACGAGTTCGTTCTGGACAGTCAGCACATCTCTCATGTCGAAGTAGGGGTAGAGACATTCCGGAATTTCGGATCTGGTTTCTGGCCATCCCCGGCGTATAGTAGCACGTAGCTGCTGTAACACAGGATCATCTGCCGATGCATGTCTGATCTGCTGCCAACGCTCGTCACTGACTGGTAGTGAGGCTGTGTGATCCACTTCCTCGAGCTCTTGCGTGAACTCACAGGCGTTGACCTCTGGGAGGAAAGCTCTGCTCAGGGTGTCGGCCAGAAACATGTCGTGACCTTTCTTGTAAGTCACTCGAAGGCTGTACTTTTGGAGTCTCAGCAACATTCGCTGGAGTCGCTTAGGTGCTGAGTGGAGTGGCTTTAGAAAGATTGACTCTAAGGGCTGGTGGTCGCTTTCCACATGGACTTCGTCACGGCCGTACACATACGGCTCAAAACGTTCGCACGCAAAAACGATTGCGAGCAGTTCCTTTTCTATTTGGGCATAGCGAGTTTCTGCATCTGTAAGAGCACGCGATGCGTAGGCCACCGGCTGTCCGTTTTGTAATAGGGCGGCGCCTAACCCAAACTGAGAGGCGTCACACTGGAGCGTGACTTCTTCCTCTAGGTTGTAGTAGCGCAAGACTGGGGTAGTCATGACAGCATTCTTTAGCGCCACCAATGCCTCTTCTTGGGCAGTTTCCCAGGTCCACTGTACGTCTTTCTGGGTGAGTTCTCTTAATGGCTTTGTGATGTCAGACAGACGTGGTAGGAACTTGCTGAGATACTGTGCGAGTCCCAGCAATCTCTGAACTCCGGCCTTGTCTGTGGGTGCTGGCATTTCGCTGATCGCCCGGACTTTGGCGGGGTCTACACATAGACCTTTGTCTGTGGCGACGTGTCCGATGAACGGGACTTCCGTTAGTCGGAGGTTGAGCTTGTCCGTGTTGAGCTTAACGCCTCGCTCTTTGCAGCGTTCCAGGAATCTAATCAGGACTGTGTCGTGGTCATCAATGGCCTCTTCAACTGTGTTTCCGCAACCAATTGCGATAAAATCATCTGCCACGACTTCGATGCCTGAAAGTCCTTCAATGAGCTCGTGCATTTTGCGTTGGAAGACTTCAGGAGCTGAGCTGATACCGAAAGGCAGGCGTCGCCAACGGTAACGTCCAAACGGGGTGTGAAAGGTTGTCAGGTAGGACGACTCTGCATCAAGGACCACATGCCAGAATCCGTTTCGTACATCGAGCTTTGTGAAGACTTTCGCGCCATGGAGTCGAGTAGCAATGTCTTCAATTGTTGGGAGAGGGTAGTGCTCGCGTTGGACGGCACGGTTGAGGTCCCTGGGGTCCAGGCATACGCGTAGTTTTCCGTTTTTCTTCGGTACAGTTACCATGGAGCTTATCCATGCTGTGGGACAGGTCACGGGTGCAATGATTTCCTGTTTCTCCAAGTCTTCTAAGGTTTCTTTTACTTTAGCTCTGAGTGCCACAGGTACGCGACGCGGTGCGTGCTGTACAGGGTTAACGGTGCTGTCAATTCTAATATGGTGTTCACCGGCCAGCTTTCCGACACCTTCGCCGAAAACTTGCGGGTATTTCTTAATCAGGGCCATTTTGGTAATGGGCGCTTGCGTTACTTTTGCTGCCGTTTCGAGTGAGTACACTGGGGCATTTCCTGTTTGTGGTTTGTTTAATTGATCATTGTCAGTGTATGTAATGATCTTCATGCCCACACAGGCTTTTCGTCCAAGGAGGGGGCGGATTGTGTTGTTGTCAACAAGTTTACAATCCAACTGACATCTGTAGTCGTCACGCCACACGGTAATACGAACTTGGCCCACAACTTGTAATTTCGAACCACCGTAGGCTGAGAGTTGAGTGTTCAGTGGTGTCACGCGCTCCAATTTGTGGTCTTTTGTGGCTTTCTTGTAGAGGCTCACCGGAATTACGTTGCACTGTGCTCCAGTGTCCGGTTGAAACCGCAGATAATTGCCAGACTCCAGTTTTAGTGTCACGAGTTGGGAATCATCCAGATCTACTGCTGATATCATGTCGGCGTAGAATACCTCGGATTCGCTGACATCGTCGTCGACAGCTCTAACAAACGTGCGAGTGTTGTTGTCTCGTTTCTTACTGCGACATTTAGCTGCAAAATGCGATAGTTTACCACACTTCAAACACGTCTTGCCGAAAGCCGGACATTGTTCTTTCTTTGCGTGATCATGAACAGAGCCACACCTCTCACATTCTTTGGGCTTTCCGTGTTGGGAGTCCTTGCCTTTGAGATTTCGTTTTCTTGGCACTTTAAGGTTCTTGCTTTGTTCTCTGACTGCATTTACAGTGCTTGATGGATTCTCTTCTTTTTCCATAAGTTTCATCTGAGCAGTCGTGCTCTCGGATGCCCTGCAGATTTCGTCTGTTTTGGCGAGTGTTAATGTTGTCTCTCTTAACAATCTCTCTCTGAGTTTGGGTTCACGAATTCCAAACAACAGGCGGTCGCGAAGTATTTCTTCGGGAGTTATTGTTGCAAAGTTGCAACCCTCGGCTAACTTTCGAAGTGCCGTGCGATACTGGTCGTAAGTCTCTCCTGGCTCTTGAATACGTCGGTTGAAACGATATCTTTCGAAGGGAATGTTCTTGCGCGGTTCGCAGTAATCTCCTAGTTTCTTTAGTACTGGTCCGATTTTCTTGTCGTCTCCCTCGTTTACCCAGTCGTTGAAGGTGGAGTACACCTCTCTTGCTTCTTCGCCTATCACTGTCAAGAGTGTGGCTACTTGTACTGGCTGGGACTTCTCGCTGAGCTCTGTGGCGAGAGCGTAGTTTTCCCATGCTAACAGGAACTTTTTCCACTTTTCCGCAGCGTTCGAGTCATGAATCTCGAGGTGCGCTGGAGGTGGTAGGGAGTATCCCGATGCCATTCTTTTTACTCTTGCGTTGATGAGAAACTATGTGTAATATTGTACCACTATAGCTCTCCACTCGCTGCCACCATGTAACAACACGCGAGAGACTTACTTTAGCAAACGACGTTTAATAATAATGTAGAGCAGATAGAAAAAACAAGTAATACATGTGCTAGGAGTGGCTAGTGAAAAATCTAAACTATTTCCGGTAATAGATACCGCAGACACGTAAACTATTTCGGTCAGCCCTTGTGGTTTCTAGATAAACCACATTAGTTTCGTCACACCCAATAGAGTTGAGCCAGGTTATTAAGTTGATAGGATGTGCAATTAAGGAGATGTGCAATTAAGGAGATCTAAGTGTAATGAAATATGTTTTCAAGATCATGTTTTATCAGTTGTATATAGAGATGGTTAGAAAACTCGTCCACAAAGATATACTACTACTACTACCAAAAAAAAGGGCAGACATAACTGAGGTGTGTTTCTTTCAAGATCTCTTGTACATAAACAGTTTGTGAATGTCTCTTCACAGGTTAGTTCAAATATCTGTCATGTTAATAAATAATTCTACCTGCAGAGACCAGTATTTTGCCCACATAATTGTATTGCTGTCATTTAACAATATCAGACAGAAATCAGTAATTTCACGTATGACATGACAAAAAATGTAGTAAACACAGTGTGTGGCCAGCCATACCTATTAAAATTTTCACGGACGAGTACTATCCATCCGGGTATTTTCTTCGGAAGGGCACTGTGAGCTGATAGTAGCTAACTTTTAAGTTAGCTACTATCAGCTTATCTTAAAAGATCCGACGACGGCGGCCGTCTGCGACCTCAAAACTTGGTCGAGGAGGCTTGGGGAGAGGTCGCCGTTGCAATGGCGTTAAAAGTTACCTTAAAAAAGCGGCTGCGACGGTGGGCTGCAATAATGGTGCTTTCCAATTGGGAAACGATCTACTCAGTATACAATCAATGTCACTGCCCACAAAGAAAACTTTTGCCACGCCACCCAGATCTGGCCCAACTGCAACACTTGTAGTCATTTAGCTGCGGGACTGCCTAGTAAACACCGTCCTTCTCCTTGTGTCACAAGTAATGATAATGATAATGAATTTATATAGCGCACTTTTTCATGTGAATATGTTCAAAGGCGCTTTACACTTCTATTGCGTGAGATCGGACGTCAGCATGTAAAGGCGCCTCTGGCTGCCGTTATCAGCCCATATATGATCTCACTCACCCACCCAACCCATGCATGAATTGTCAGATGAAACCAGACGTAGAGATAGACCACCACACCGGGAACTACGTCCCCTACTCTTTTCGAACAGCCTGTGTGTGGGTTCTTTAACGTCCCACAGATTATTAGGAACAAGGGTTGTGAGACGGGTCCTACGGTTTATCGTCCTTATCCGAGAAGACTAGAAAGTCTAACCATTTACAGATGTCATTACAAAGGCAGCACTTTCTTCTCAGTTAATTTTAAGACCCTGAGTGTTGGTCCGGCCGGGGTTTGAACCCGCAACCTCCCGCACGGCAGTCTGGTGCTCTACCAACTGAGCTAACCGGTCGGATAGTGTCCATAGTTTTCCTTCCATAACACCCAATACTCGCCTCAAATTTACCCACAACCCGTAAATTTCATTTCCATGCACTCGCAAATTCCTTTCTTCGGGTTGCAATTTTGGTTTAAGGCCATCCCTCACGAGGTTGTCAAATTGCGGCTGCCTCTCGCCAAGTACGGTAGACTGGGCACCCGGGTCAACAAGCATACTTGTGATAGTATTATTGATCTTCACTATCACCACATTATCCCGCTCACAGGCTCTCTCTTCATTGAATTTGATACGAAATGCATAAGGCTCGTCTCCACTGTCACAGTCTACTTAATTAACGTGTCTGTTCCCCAATTTAAAATTGCGTTAGACTTCACTGGAACGTCCTTGTTTGCCTCCACGTGCTCTCCCACCTCTCCCTCTACCACTATCTACCACCCTTTTTGCTCAGAGCCTCTCCCTTACAACGAGCTACCCAGTGCCCTTTATCACCACACTTTGCACACGTCTTACCCCAAGCTGGGCGTACCTTGTCACGAGCAAAATGTCCCACTTTACCACATGCATAACACTTGTGGCTTCCAAAGCCACTTGATGGCTTAGTGCTTTAATTTTCGGTCCTGATGTTCACGTTACTCTGTCCTCCCTCTCCTTCGGGCAATAGTGCTCATTTGACATCGTGCCGTTTCCCATGCTCGCGCCTTATCTACCGCTGCTGCAAGCTGTATATTTGGCTCCTCAAACAGCTTGGTCGGTTAATCAGTCCAGAGAAGAGACTTTCTCCAACAACTGATCTCTCACGGCGAATTCAAGTTCCGCAGGCTCATAACCACGATGTTTTGCTTGTTTGCGAAGTCAAACCACGAATGAGTCGACATCTTCTCCTGGTTCTTGGCGTAGCTGGCCAAGAACATATCTTTCGTATGCAGCATTTTCCTGCACTTGAAAATAAGCGTTCAGAGAGCGAACGGACGGCTTCTTGATAAACCCCGACATCCTTTTGGTCTTCGGGAGGAGGAACGAAAGCCAAATTCTCGAAGATGTCCTGCACTCCGGCGCCAGCTCGATAAAGTAATTCGCTTTTCTTTCCGACTGCGACGTTTTGAATATTTGCTTTCCCATCGGCAAAATACCTATATCCTCGCAGCCAAACACACGATGGCTCGCTCAATTCCGATTTCGAGCCCGTAATATCCATCGGTTAAATACTATTTGACGCCATACCGCTAGAAAAAATTATCCTTGCAATCCTCGTCGCCAATGTAATGTTTTGACACCAGACAGGTCCCCGATCTAGTAGGCGGATTCCACACAAGAAAAACACACACATTTCTAAGCCGCCACTCTCCTTCTTTATTGCATACCCACAATGTCTTAGGGCTGGGCTTACACAGGTGACCCAGTTACAACCACTGCAGTACAAAATCCTTATCGTTTAACCTGGATAGGAAAAAATAAACCTCATTACCAATACTCATAATATTTACTAGGTCTGTTGAAGACATCATTGGAGTCTTCTGGTTATAAACCAATGCAACACATTGACGGCCAGCATTTAAAATCAAATAATTCAACATTACTTTAATTGAGAATATGAGTCACAAATTGTTTTCTTCGAATCAATAATTATAAACTGTGCATAAAGCTAAGGACCTGGATTTTTTTCTGCAATCCTACTGAGAGTAAACTTACAATAATAGATTCTGTGACTGAGGCTTTTTCGATATTCCGATTGGTTGCCGAGAAAATCTATTTTTAAGTTGGCGAATTGAATATTTGCCGATCTTCGTCACATGAGAGCGCGTAAAAGGAGAAGTATTTGGAATATCAAAAAAGCCTCACACCGTTTTTCGCATTGATAAGCAAGGAACATTTTGGCCAGATTCCGGCAAATCTACATACCCTATTAATTCGCTTGAAGCAAGGAAATCCACGCAAGTTTTGACAGCTTATCACACCTCATCCAAGCGGCTGTCAACTGGATCATGCCGCCGACCAATGAAACACGAGCTTCGGATCCCCCTAGCGCCCGCAACAAAAATAGCCCATTGAATTCGCGGGAAGTTTTGCAGTCGCAGTCGAACACCGTCGAGTGATTGCGGCGAAAAGATGGGTATAGTTAAATCAACGAGAAAAGCTTCTGAAAGAACAGTAAAGGGAAAAGTTACTTATCAGCGTTGTGGCGACCTCCAAAGAACCAAACATTCAGTCAACCGAGCGCGACCCAAAGTAAAACGTAGTCACCCTCCAATTCCTCCGATTCTGTGCTTGTGCTCGATTCCTCGCCACTGGTCGAGTCAAATTCTGCTAAACCAGGGGTAGCAGCTTTTGAAGCCATCAGCTTTAAACTACTGGCAAAAACCTCTCTGGAAGTTGAAGGATTTGAGACTCCTGAAACATCGCATGAAGGCTGGTCAAACCAGGAACCTTTGTCACTGGCGGCGAGTTCCTTCCTCCTGCTTTCATCAAACAAGTCGCCTTTCTCCTTTTTCTCCGCACTTTTTGCGAGATTTTGTCCAAGGCGTCTTCTCTCTATTCGATGAATTCATAATGTAAGTTTTCACGGATTCTACACTAAAAAATTCACCGATACCAACGGCCAAAACCACGCGATACAGCACAATTTCAATGTAAACAAAATATGCAAATGTTTATAATTTAAGCCCCGGATAAGATTTGCCGGGAAAAATCTATAGGCGCTAGATGTGTTTAATGGAATTAGAACGCCTTTAGTTATTTATTAATTCTTCTCCAAAATAGTTTTTCCCCGAAATCTCGCTATCATTGAATGATTTCAAATAACGTTTTTCACCAAACTTTAAATCGATTTATTAGC
Source organism: Ricordea florida (assembly GCA_949710005.1). Classification (NCBI taxonomy): domain Eukaryota; kingdom Metazoa; phylum Cnidaria; class Anthozoa; order Corallimorpharia; family Ricordeidae; genus Ricordea; species Ricordea florida. The sequence goes on from OX453275.1 coordinate 10,366,666, forward strand.
TATATCAGGAGCACAGAAAAAAAAATTCGCAAAAATTCGGCCTTTGAAGTTTACAATAATCTTAATTCTTTTACAGCATACCTTTTACGAGCTGGCCAATAAGTAGCTAATAGTTGACATTAACGTCCTTTGTTTCTTACGAGATAGTCTCCTGTGCTTCAATCTCTACTTTGTTCTCAGAGATTTGCTTCTTTTAAGCTTAGTGTAACAGATTCCCTTCTCGTAACCGGTTTCTAACTATTAATAAGTGATTACCTTTGATTCGCCAATTTTGCCCCCCTTAAAGTGACGTCGTTAGAGTTCCCACGTAAACACATAAAGAGGCAGCACAGCAACCTCTCTTCAGTAGTCGTCAGTATCTATTCTAGCCATCAGAGCATAGTCACTCAGCACTCTGAACGTAAAGTTACCCCTGGCCTTTAGATTGCAAGCGGGAACCGATGTGTAAGTACAGCAATATCCTTACCTTATAAGACCATCTAAGAACTACGAGAATTCTTAAGTGCGATTGTCTTCGCGATATTATTTTAGGTTACAGGCCATAAAGCCATATGGTGACGCCCCAGCTTCACTAGTCTACCTTTGCGTTTTGTTAGGGCCTCACTTCTAGTTCAAAGAACTTCGAATAGTTTAAGTCTCATTATATTACGCGTCTTTAGATTATCAATATCTTTTATAGGCTTGCAACTACACTCCGGCGCAAGCATTCTCGTATCGTGACTACGATTGCATGTATCCCGTTTGCCTTTCCGCGATATTTCTTATCTGCAATTAGCTACTATATGGTAATTGGTTTATTCGCTGCATTGCATTTCAGTTTACATTTGATTATCGTCAATAAATCACCGTCAATTACAGCTGATTCTCCGTGATACCTGGGTTTATTCAATTAGTAAGGCAATTCCCGCCCGTCCAAGCTCACCGCGACAAGTTTTTAGCAAGTGACGCTACGCTTTCGACAGTCACAGTGAGCTAGACGCTACACTTAGAATGATACATTTTGTGAAATAGTTTGACCTCTTCATTTAAAATTACACTTATTGGCAAAGCAGTGTATTCGAGAAGATATCGGTACATTTTTCTAACTATAGACACAGACAGTTTGACGTATCTTTCTGTTTTTGTGCAAAAGACGTTTGAGTCGTTGGTCTTCGATCACGTGGAATAGCTTGTGGCTTGTGTTTCACAAACATGGCATTGCGAGATCTAAATTCTTTTAATGACTTCCTTTTGTGGAGATAAATCCTCACGGATAACTATACATAGATACTATTAGTACAACATTTGTGGTTACTGGCGTCCTCTTCGGATGTCACGAAACTGATACACATGTATTGTAAAATCAAACAGACATTTCAAATAATAAACGCTCTGCATAACAAAAACACTTGTCATTTGTAAAATATATCACTTTGTTAAGTTCAATCCAGTTGAAGACCAACTGAGGCGGTGGGCAGAACACTTTAGTACAACAATTAACAGAGATGATCCACGCAATCCACCTCGTCTTGAAGTCAATGTACCAGAACTAAATGTAAATTCAAATGCAATAACTAGGAAAAAAAACACGAAAGGCAATTTTACAATAACTGAGCGAATTGCCGCGCGCTGATTGGCTAATTTTTATCATCAATAAGAGTACAGACACATAAAATTTTAATTTAAGTCTTCATTTGACCTTTTTCACGTTTTGTTATTGTAAAAAACAAATTGACGTCAGATTTTTATGCGTCTGTCCTCTTATTGATGATAAATTGCGTCATAACATTGTCAAAGTGTTGTAGATCCACGAGCCGATAGGCGAGTGGATCTACAACAAACTAGACATCTGACAAATTAGACATCTGAAGAATAGCAAAGCCCCTGGCTATGATGACATACCAGCAGAGCTACTAAAGGCAGACACTGAAACAGCATCTGAGGTGCTCTTTGTCTTGTTCGAACACATATGGCAGGAGGAACACTGAGATCCCGGGTGACTGGCATAGAGGTCTTATTGTGAAAATCCCAAAGAAGGGCGACACCACTGAATGTACCAACTGGAAGGGAATCACTCTGTTATCAGTGGTGTCTAAAGTATGTATCCTGACAAGAATTCAACAGGCAGTGGACAATCAACTGAGAAGGGAGCAAGCAGACTTCCGTAGGGGAAGGTCATGCACAGAACAGATTTTCACACTAAGGATTATAATAGAGCAATGCGTGGAATGGCAAGTATCCTTACACCTGAATTTCATTGTCTTTGAGAAGGCTTTCGATAGTGTGCACCCTGCTACCCTATGGAAACTCTTAAGGCTTTATGGCATTCCACAGAAGACCATCCGGATGATCCAAGCTTTATACAGAGATTTCACATGCAGGGTTCTCCATGAAGGAAATTTAACACCATGGTTTGCGGTTTAAACAGGGATAAAACAAGGATGTATGTTGTCACCTTTACTGTTCCTGATTGCCCCAGACTGGGTTTTGAAAGAAACATTAGGGATTAGATGGAAATTGACATCCGTATTAGAAGATCTAGATTACGCTGACGACCTTTGCTTGCTTTCCAGCTCTGGAGCGCATTTAAGTGGGAAAACAACTAGATTAAGCAATAATGTGCGTAAGGTCGGGTTAAAGATCAACAGCAAAAAGACCAAATGGATGAGTACTGGGTGCAAGCGTAATTGCCAAATCAAAATAGATGGAAAGGAGATAGAGAAAATAGATTGCTTCTCCTACCTTGGCTGCGTGATTGATGTACAGGGCGGTGCGGACGCAGACGTGAAAGAACATACTGGCAAAGAAAGACAAGTCACTTCACTGAAGCCTATATGGGGATTAAAAAAGATTTCTCTCAAGACCAAGCTCAAGATTTATAACTCAAATGTTAAGACAGTGCTTCTCTACGGCTCGGAAACCTGGAAAACAACTCAGGAAATAATTACGAAGCTGAGGGTTTTTACCCATAAATGCCTTCGCATTATATTGGGCATAACATGGCCAAAGAAAGTGACGAACTTGGAAGTGCGTAGGATTTGTAACCAAGAAGACATCAATGGTGAGCTTAACCCGGAGGAAATGGACTTGATTGGACACGTACTGAGGGGGGACCCTAGCGACATTGCTAAAGAAGGGCTATTTTGGACACCAGAAGGGAGAAGGCAACGGTGAAGGCCTAGAACAACATGGATGAGGTCAACAGAAAAAGAGCTCAAGACCATACACTTGACCTGGAATGAAATCCGGACGGCGGCACAAGATCGTTCGCGCTGGAGAGAGACTGTGGAGGCCTTATGCGTCCAATGGCGCGATGAGGACAGATGATGATGAGTTAAGTTCAATCTCAGTATTGTATTTCTGGCCTTCTTATTGGCTTGGGCAATCTCGGTTATCACTTCATCTACATCGTTTTGGCCATATATGGCAAACGATTACGCCAAGTGATGCTAAGCTGAAAGTCTAGCAAAATTGGAGGAAGAAAAGTACCTTTTTTAAATCTTTCTACCGAACAAATGAAAGAGCAAATGGAAAATGCCGTACCGGCAACGTCCAAGAAAGCTAAAAACTTCGATTCAAGGCTATTTCGAGTTACGTATCGAAAATTTTTCTTACAAATAAAGAAAGGAATTCTAACTCTTCCGTACGTCGAAATGTGCGAAGCATTAAGAAACATATCATTAAACAACAAAAACACCAAAATAACAATAAAGTTTATTACCTGTAAAATTCTAAAAAATGGCTTCAAGTCCATGAAGGAGTAGGTTTTCGGCGAAAGTTAGTGAATAAATGAGCAAAGAAGAACTTAGTTCAAGCCTCATGCAAGAATTTTTACACATCCCCTATGGAAAAGAAACGGATGTTTCACCAAGGGTAGTTAAATAACATCGATAGGAACTGTATCAAGTCTGTAATGGGACAAAATTAGCTCCACACATCCAGATCATAACGGCCACAATGGCAGTTTCACCAAAACACTGGAAAGGTTCTTGTAGAAACTTATCTTCGCTCGCCATCTGTGTCACATGGTGATCAAAGTTTTCCGCAAACAACGGTAATTAAAGCACAGGTGCACAATTATGAAACTCCTCGACTCGTTAAACCTTAAGCAAATTTTGAAAATTCCCCACCGTGGATTTAGCTCCTTCATATGGTCGACGTTCCATTAATGACTGTAATTTAATACTGTGCTGTAATGTGTCTTGCTTGATATCTTTTCATTCAGCGCATTTTGCAAACGGCGCTCATGTCATGTGATTTCCTGCGGCCTTGTTGCTGTTTTTGGTACGACTACTTCCGGTCGTTTTGTAAAATTTAAGCAGAATTCAATGAAATTTAGCTTAATCCGCAATGATTAAAACGTCTAGAGTTGAATAAAATTTAACATAACAATTAATCCATTCGCTTGTTGGATGTAAGGTCGGAGAACCAATGAGGTGCGTATATTTACCATCTCAAATCCAACGCGCTCTTATGGAACAAATGTTAATTAAACATTATATAAATTCTAATACAAGCAATGAAAAAATACTTGAACCTTTAAGGTTACGGAACAGGTTCGCGGGTGCGTTGCGCAAAACCATCCTCACGGGCGCGTAATTTTAGGAAACTGCCTAAACCTATACATCATTTTAAAGCTTATAGAACCTAGAACGGTGATAAAATGTTTTTAAATTGCGAAATTCAATATTAAACGAGCTGCGATCAGTCAAGTGCAAATTGACCGATGCTTATAAATGCGGCAAACTCGCGTCGGATTTTGACCTTATCAAGAAAACAATGACTGCATGATACTCAGCAGATGTTTGTCTTCAAAAGTGTGTCGGGGATTTTTTAGATCAGCTTTCAAAACAAAGTTATTATAATTTAAAGTTGGTTGTCGAGCTCTTCTTGGATGGAGACAGCATTAGGACTTATATCTTCTAAACGAAAAAGAAATCGGCAAAAGCCCGACACACTTTTGAAGATGAGGGTTTCGTGCACCGTTAGGCGAAATTTCATGATTCTACGATAAATTCCTGCATGCGAAGTATCAGCTCAAAGATGGCAAATTCAAAAAAAAAATTAGCCGAGAAATACGGCGTTGAAGGTTTAGTCAACATAACACGCCTCCTGGGAGTGGTTTTCCGGATTGTCACCTTCATACACCAATCAGGTCCCATCTCCTGGTGTGTGCCGAAACTCGCGGGAAAATGGTGGTGGATATTATTTCAAGATCAAGGTTTCCTTCGCGGACAATTCAAACGCGGACACGCATGCAAGGCATATTTTCTAGTTTTCTCGCTCTTCCACGCAATGGGAAAAACTAAGACTGGCCGAGCCAATACGAACAAGAGGTCGAAAAACAAGAGATCGACAAAAGCTTCGAATCAAACACAAAGTTCCGAGCAAGCACCGAGTAATCCAAAGGACAGCATGCTCGCCGAAATGCAAGAAGCGGGGTACGTAATACAGATCTCTCTATTTCTTTTTTTTTTTTTTGCTGTGATAGCCTTTTCCTCTTTTACTGCAATAAACAGATTAAAGTCTTGACGCATTATGCAAAGCCACTTATGGCTTTATAGGAGTCTAAATATAGTAGTCGGCTTAGCTTTTTACCGGGTTGCAATCCTTTTCAGCAGGCCACGTGCAAGATTTTAATGAATTGGCTTTGTATTGTAGGTACAACGGCGAATTCTTCGCTTCGTCACTCGAGCAGAGTGTTGAACGCCGCCGACAACGTCCATTACAAACGCTTTTAACTGTTCATCGTCGCAAGTTCCGTCAATACCATCGAAGTCACCGTTCTGCAGTTTGAATCGCTCGACCTCAAGAACTGCCCGATTCAGTTCCATCCCCAGGACCTTCTCTGCCGCTTCTGTCAAAGCTTTCGTGTGGGATGACCAAGGCGTTTTGTTGACAGGCTTATGCAGATTTTAAATACTAGCAAATTTATCTGCTGCTGAATGTCCCCTGCTTATTAGCCTGAACGCTAAAACAAGCGCGCGGTTCGCGTCATAACAGCGGCCACTTTTGGCAGTCGAGTGAAACGATGCTGGGTTGTTAAAAAGCGGACACTCTTCGTTTTGGCATTGTAGAATCCACTCGCCAGCTATTCCAGCTCTTGACTTCTGTTTAAGTTTTATATCCGACCCGCATTTTCGGCAGCTGGTTGACTCGTCGAGGCCTGCTTGCAAATTTCGCGTGTCAAATATTACGCAGCGTTGTTCGCTGTCAGATCGTGCATCATCAGACTCGTCCGATGAAGATGAAGTACTTGTGGAATCTGCATCTTTGGAATCCAATCCTTTGTCAACCACCTTCGGCTTACTTTCTTCGCGAATATCAGAGCTCATTATTTTTCTTCTGCTTGTTGAAGGAGTCGAAATAGCAGCGGTATTTTCTTCCTCGCGATTGTTCAATGGCGGCGAATACCATGAACCTTTGTCACTCTCCGCCAGCGAACCTTTCTTCTTTTCACAAAAATTTCCCTTTGCTTTTTTTTTTCGAGACCGCCCATCGGCCTTTTGAACCCAAGGGCTTTTGTTTCGCTTTCTTTTCTTTCCTCTTTCCATCAAAAACTAAACAAGAACAAGCCAGCAGCGGACAAGCGACGGAAGCAACGCAATGTTGACATTTGTTGTCATGGTCTGTTGGAAGCCACTCTCCCGCGCTAAATTCCCAGGAGGTCCAGCGGTGTTGACAGCTCAACACCTTTAGACTGTGACGTAATGAGTCACGCAAAAAAGGAAATTTGCGATATCTCTGGAGCGAAAAGAGATTTCGAATTTATTTTTTCTGCTAAAGAAAGCCTGGACCACATAGTTTATGTATGCCAAAAATCTCAATTTTGTAAAAATTTGACCTGCGAACCTGTTCCGTAACCTTAATGACTTGTTGAATGCCCGCTTTTACAGTTTGTTGACTTGAAGCATCCAACATGGCGTTTGTCTTTGTGTACAACATTCGTGTAGTATTCAAATGTATAACATTGACTGAACTAAATAATTATATAATATTGGCTTTCAAATATTTATTTTTTAACTTCCATCGGTATTTTTTAAAAGAGTAGTAGATTTTGTTAAGGCTTTCATGGCATACATGGCATTCATGGTATAATTGGATTGTGGTCCTTGGGGAACCACAGGGATAACTTTTAGTCTTAGGACCTTTAAAAAAACGAACACACGCCGATGATTCCAATGATTTTAATGTTACTGTAGCTATAACAAGTGGTAGCGCGTGGTAGAGTGTAGTAGAGCTTGATAGAGCGTCGTTGAGCGTGATTGAGCTTGACTGAGTGTGATTGAGCGTGGTTCGAACTACAAGTCAAATAGAAACAAATAAGAGCGAAATTAACAAATGCGCGATTAGCTATATATGCAAAAAAACTGACTTAACGAACAATGAGAGGGTACGTATTACAAAACATCTATGACTGGACTTTAAGTAACTACGTAACTTTTAATAAATCACCCGAATACAAGTCGCGGCCAGAATGCTGGCTATTATTTCCCTGTCCAGGCCTGCAAGACCTATACTTTCCAAGCCTCGTATTTTGTTCGTATTGTAAGACTGTGGAACACTGTATGTAGTATAGCTTCACGGGCCTGACAGCTGTACTAGCGCGGGCTCGTTTAAGTCCTTCTTGATAAATATTTTTATGTCTCTTTTAACGTCAGTTTATGATGTAGATCTGGCCTGTTCGTGGTCCATCTCACGGAGTGGCCGTGCCACCACAATTAACTTATTTATTTATTTATTTATTTATTTTATCATTATCGTTATTGTTATTTACGTAATACTCCTATGGGCGCCTCGCATGGGTCCGAGTGTCCCGTTCGCGCCTTTTCCTTTTGGGCTTTAATTACTTATATTCTTATTCAGTTTGTATATGTATTTACAGTCTGCCCAATAAAGTTTTTCTTTAGATAAATCGAAAATGCCGTGTTTTCAAAGATTTACTGTAAGGGGCGTTGCGATAGTATATTTGATATGACAGCTTGTCAAGCTCTCGTCCAATCACAGTTTAAATAGAACAATTTTAACCAATCAATGCACGTTTCTGCGTCAGTCGCAATCCCAGTCCAATCATAAGTTTTTCTTTTTCTTCAACACGCTCAAAGACGTAACAATTAACTCGCAATCGCTGAACGTTATAATATATATAACACCTTTCTGGCTTACTGATATATGGGAGAATAAAGCCCTTGGCTGAGAGATGTTCGCAAAATTTCAGATATGTCCTCGAAGCTTCGCTTCTCGGCCAACTGTACATTTCTTCGGACAATTTCTCAGGCAAGGGCATTATCCTCCCATATACCAGCCGCCGGATAGAGTTTATTTACCAAATATTACTTAGCCTTTTAGCATGCAATTAGCCTCTGATATCGTAATGCAGGCTAGAAAGACAAAATAGTAACAGCAGAGCTGCGCATGTGCCAACACTCATAATGCTGTCTAAGGCACATATTTTCATGATCATTGTTAAAATTGCTCTTAATGTATAAGTTCAGGAATGAGGCATGAAAGTATATCCCAATTTTATTACACAAATAATGTGTAGTATGAGCCCTTTATTAGAGATTGGCTCCTGTGCATAGCAATGTTATTTGTTCAACTAAATCGGTCCTCTATTTGAAATCACAGCTGAAATGCTTCTAACTCATGCGCATTCACAGCTTGTAGGTATGTTCTTATTACAAGCAGGAAAATACGAATAAGACGTTTTACATTTGACGGTACTATGACTGCCTCCTCCCAGTCTAAACAAGCAGTCAGTGCTTCGAGCCTTACATTTCACCTGGACAATCCACCTATCTCCACACAAGATGGTATATTTGTTCTTCAGGCAATTGCTCCCTGGACTTCGCACCAGACGTTTGCTCGAGAGAAATAAGTGAACATTTGTTTTGTTAAAATCTTGTATTTTGTCTGCGACATCAAAAGACGCGCCCGCAAATTTTTCAGTGTTATTGTTTGGGTTGTGGTCCGCGGTCGTCGTCTGCTCAATGCTAGGCATGCGCAACTTATTCTTTTCCGTAATGGGGTGTCCTTCCATGACGATGATTTGGAAAAGGAGGAAATGAAACCACAGGGCCTCAAGGACCTGGAGAAAGAGATTAAGATTGTTTAAACAATTGTTTTGCTGAACATGACAGCGAAAAGACGAGCAGAAAAATAAACTGGAATAAATCACTCTGACAAAATAGTTCCCAGTGTGCAAGAACAAAAAAAAAAAAAAAAAACAAACAAAACAAAGGAAAAAAAAAATGAAACAAAAATAAAAACAAAAACAAAACAATCTGTTTATTCATTGAAGTTTGCAGCATTCAAGTTTCCCTGAGGCTGGTCACAATTTAGAATATTACCGAATTATTACCGAAGAGTTGAAAGTGGTTGGCATAAACACTGAAGAATGTTACAAACATATGCCAGGCTTAAGGCAAAACTTTTCGGACCTATAACCATAAGCTGACTAGTAGCGAAATAATTACTAGGAAGGCAAAATTTTACGCTTAGAATACGGGAAAAAAATACGCATAGAATGTTTTTGTATGTAGACTTGAATTACCGCAATGCATCACGACGTCTGCTTTTCTTTTAAATATATTTTTAAAACAATTGCAAATTTTTCTTTATTTGCGATGATTCATTTTGAACTGTTCGATTTAACACTACTTCCCTGCTTTTTCAATTTCAATCTTGACTGAAAATCCTTAAAATACTTATAGCTACATGTTTTCAGTATTGTTTTTTTCTTAATCCGCCTATGTGAAATTGAAGAAGAAAATGACAACGATTACTGGTTCTTTTAAACTGAGTCAAAAACATTTTATTGTATCAGAGTTTTACCAAGTACCTGATAAAGGAAAAATAAATTCAGTTTTGCCAGCCTTACTATAAGGTATTAACTGAACTACTTTACACATGTAGTAAGATTGCCAAGTTTACTTGTTTAAAATTAAAGCTAAAGGAATCAGCGTATTGAGCGATACCATAGTGTCGGAGAACGAAAGTGGTTTGGTTGGCGCCGCGAGGCAAACACTCTGATCTACTAAACCGTACGTTCTGACATGCAACCGCGACTAATTAAATTTCCTTCAGTAACCAATGTCCAAAAAAGTGAAAATAGAGCTCAAAACATGCCATAGCCCTTAAGTCTAAGCTGCTTACTGGGATGTAGTTATACAGGGCAATATTTCACCACTTTCATAGTTTGAAAGACTCACTGACTCTGTAGTACATGTGAATTTAAACTCAGCGTACCTTCACTCGGCAGAACATGATTCACCTAAACTTCTTCGGTAGACTAGCTTCGTTTCTGTTGTATTCTAAGTGCAGTAAGGATTTGAACAACCAAACTTTGGGATCGTTCTTTTATAGAACTCATAGAGTCATCTAAGTATAGAAAGTGGGTACATCTCATGGAGTAATAAGAACAAAATTCTTTCATGCTAAAGAAATAAATTTTGAAATAGTATCAATCTGGGACTAGACATGCCCACGGAATTCGCCGCATGAATCGGCCTCTTTACGTCGAATAAATCGTCTAGCTGATCCGGTTATCAGCGCAGCACCAATTTTACTTAAGCTTCCTGTTTCCAAATGTTATATGACAATATGAAATACGGAATCAACCGATTGCGCTGTGAGACAAAATTAATGTCAACATTCATGTTACGGATACGGAATTATTTTAAAGGTAAATTCCCGCTGATAAACAAGTTCGCTTATCAAATTTCCCAAACAGTTAAACGGCGATTCAAAATATAGGTAAAAAGAAATGTACACATAATTATTGTAAAAAGGGAACAGTATCCAATCGATATAGCAGTACTTCCACCCACCGTGGGAGGGAAGAGGAAAAGGAGCTTCGTACTAACTATGAAAAACCTTCAGAGAATTTAGATCCAAACCAACCGTAAGAAACTCAGTTGATTAGATAAACCAGTAAGTTCAGTATGTTATCATGTTCCATATGTTGGGCGAACAGTTGTAGCGAACGTTGACATTTTTCAATTTTTTTTTCCGTGAAACAAATAGTGACCATTGCAGTTTGTTTGCAGGGAAAATTTGTTCGCCCAATCTTCTATGGATCAAACACCGCAGTAGTTTAGGATCTTGGAAAGTCAGATCAAACGTTTATGTTACGAGGCTTTCTGTAGAGATTTTTCTGTCCATTAAGCCACAAAGAACTGCTTTTTCCTCATTTCTGAGCCGTACGTAAGAGGATGGAACGCCCCAGGGAAGAAAATATGGAAAGAAATCGGCAAACAGGGACTGAGTCACTGAAAATGATGTTTTTGAGAAAAATACACAGCTATCAACCGATTGAGAAAGATTTGTTAAAACTGGCAGAAAAAGATGCAATGTAAGACGAGTGGCAGGAAGCCATCAAGATAGAAAAATCTACTCTCAGCCGAGGGAATTTCCAGCTCGCCTGCGGAAGCCTTGATCAGTTTCCATGACAGCAACGTAGATTACAAGCATAACATAATAGGAAAAAAAAGATTGTTTACGCGTGATGATGACACACATAGTACATCATACAAAGCCCATACACAGCATTTTACGTGACACTTAGGAGGTTAGAAAATTAAATTATATCCTGGGTATGATCAACCTAATTGAAGGCTAGATTCACCTAGAGTTGGTTAATGAAAGATTATCATGATCCCCTCTGTTATAGATAAGGCGAATGCAATTTCATGCTTACTGCACAGTCGGTTGAGACACATAATCATGAGTAATTTAATATCGCTTGTAATGCGTCCGCCCCCAGTGTCTAGATCAACTTCAAAAGTGGTGATAGTCCAGAAAGCAAACTGTAAATAGTGATTAGTTAACTAGATTCCACTTTGGCCACGAAGCCGGCCCTGCTTTTGAGTTATTTTGTTCCTGTATCGGTTGTGATTACTCGAAATATGTGGGCCGAAACTGAGATGATAAGTTAACCCCACGAGAGCGCCGGCTTTGCAGGCTACTGTAGATTCCATCTCACTTTAGGACTCGAATGTAATGTGACGACAGATAATTGCACTCTGCAAAAAGATTATTGAGCAGAGCATGTCACTCCTCTTGTTTACGTTTGTTTGTTGCGAACCACTGATAGAGTGTGGACAGTTCCCTCTAGTTTCTTTTTTAGCGGAAGTTTTTGTCGAAATGGTGGTGGCGACAACTAATTACAAGGTGTGAAAATACTTCATTGATTACTCAGGTCGGCCCCTCTTGAAATGGAGCCGGCATATATGTAGTCACTGATGCAAAGGTTAACAGACGTCTTTGGTGATGCAGTTGATAAATACATAGTATCAATTTAGGTTCCATAGGAATGACATTCAATTCTATTAAAAGAAAAGATCGAGTGACCTTTTCATATGATCTGTAGCTTGAACAATTTGATAGATTCCATGGCAACCAAAAAAAACAAAAGATTTACCAGAAAAAATGACGTGCTCATGCCATAGAGAAACAGATAAATTAAAAAACAAAACTAGTATTTCTTTTTCTTTGTTGTTTTCGTTTATGCTGATCTATCGGAAAATACATCCGCGATGACTTGTCAGGAGAAATAATTGATTTGCTTGTAAGCGCCGTTATGATGGGCTGTTAGGTGTCTTCCTGTTCCTTTTTATTACTGAAAAAAAATATTTCTCATATCAGCGTGTAAAAGAGTAAAATTAAATGAAATAGCAGTTTCATTTCAGCTTAAAAAGCTTCAACTCTTACAAACGAACGTCATATCTTGCGTCACCATTTGCGGTTTATGTTGGGTGCCATGCTGGACGAATAAACAGCAGTTGTAACGAAACGTTTATCTAAGGCGGAACACTCTTCTAGGAAAACGGTGATCCGCGCTGTATCGTATACTTGTTGTACAGTTAATTTCTGTTTTAACTGACCTAATTATGTTTCGAAATAAAACCATGCAGTGTACGTGACTATTCGTTGGGAAGCTACTGAACGGTACTGAACACTACTGTTATGTGCTTTTACTGAATTAATGTAGAGGTGGCTTCTTCATCAGTAACTGACTTCCTGTACTAGTGTGACCACACACATTAACCCTTTAAGCCCCGAGGGGTCTCCCTGTGATGAGTAAAATCGTCATTTGCGTAAGGTGTGTTAGCTGATTCTCTCACTCCTATATACACCACAAAATCAAGAGGCAAAAGAGCGCAGTGATGAGAGGCCCGGCTAATTAGCAGTTTTCCTTGCCCATCATGATCATAAGTTTTAACACGCGAAACCCCTATAATTTTGCGATATTCAGTTTAATGCAGTTTTCTAATTAAAGATCGTGTGTTATCAACTATGGATCCTTCTTACAGTTTGATCATAACGTAAGATAGTTAATCATGGTCAGATTTAGGACTTACTGCACGAGGGGCTACCTTACCAAGTAACGGCTACCTTTTTTTTTCCTTCTTATGGCCAACGGTGGATGTATGTCACCAGAGTAAATAGCGCAATTTAAGAAAATGAAGGCAACTATGACTATGGGAAGAGTGTAAACTCGGTCACTAGCTGTAGGGAAAAGCAGCCTTCGTACGGACTCAAGATCCGAGGCTGATATTACTTCTTCACGTCACTAAGAAAGTTCAATAACGATGCAATTGAACATATGAAAGGCCATAAATTTGAACTGCGGACAAACTGACAACGTGAAGCGAAGTAAGCCGTCACGCGGTTTATTTAAATAACGCACATAAATAACATTACATAGTTTACCGCCTCAGGCCGGTTGATAAAAATTAATAATAATTTATACTATATTTTACTTTTAAAAGTATGAAAATATAAGTCTTAACAAATTTTGTCAATAGTTCAGTCCCGCTGATCTTAATAGTCATTAGTTCATTTGAATAAATTAGACATTAGTCACCAGCTAAACCGTCTGGTAACTTGAATTAGCTGCAAAAAATAACTTATAGTTCTTTACGAACCAGCACACTTGCAAGCTTTCACTATAGGAGGACAGCCAGGAAAGCTGTCTTGTTTAGATGGGACGCACGATGGAGATGGGTTAGTCTGTGATACCCAGGATAAGCAGTTAACACTTCCAGTCGTTTTGCATTCAACTCGAGTCACCTCCATTTTGCGACAGTTGTTATGCTCTGTCACTACCTTTTTCACGCATGGAGAAAGAACGTTTCGTGCAAATCGCCTGAGCGTAAGAGAATCTCTAGGTAATATTTCTGTATCATTGCTCTTGTGAGATTTTGACTCGACGCTATCTGGTGAAAACTGCAGGCTCTTGTCCAACTGCCCGACCTGGTTCAACTCGGAAGGTGGCTGGTTGGTCGAGTTGTCTTCAGATGTGGCTGGTACATGTGGTTGTGGTTTCCCAACACTAGGGAAAATGCCGTTGAATAGAAGAACAGCAGCAAAACTGATCACCTAATGGAGAAGGTAAGATGAGATATTATAAGTCTGGAACTAACCAAATGATTCACGCTTGGGATGGAACTGCTATGTTTCACAGCACTTTTAAAGCACGTGTCTTCATTACGTTAAGTTTTCGGCTTATTCCTAATCTCCTCAATTTTTTCAGTTAAGGTGGCTGGATTTCATTAGCAGAATAAACTTTCTTTTTCGTCTTAAACTTGGTACATCCAGGTTCACTGATAAAATGACTAACAAGTGAATAATTCCAGTACAGTAAAAACTTTCTGCCTTCCAAACTAAAAAAGAGGTAGTACAACAGAGTACGCTCAGTAGTGGACATTAACAAATTGGAGTAAACTTACTTCCATCAATGTCTTCATTATTACATCCAAACTGAACAATGTTGAAGGAACAGCTCGGAGATCGCTCTTTGGACTGTAAATATCCTCTCAGATCGGAATTCAGGAAAAATGAATGCCTCGAGTTGCTCATTTCTGCTTATTTATGTGTTTAAAACAAGGAAAATTTGATTTTGGTGTTACCAGGTTTAGAATTACTACATGTAAACATTTCGAGCCTCAAATCGTTTTAAAATAGATTTCCCAAAGTAGACTCATGGATGACTCTTTTTTCCCACATACTCCTAAAATACTCTACTTCCCTAACAGAGAAAACTGTGTTTTAGCTGTCTAATCCTATGTTTGACTATTGAAGGATGACGTCAAAGAAGTAATCTAGAACAGATCGAAACTGAGCCTATCGGGAGTCAGGATTAAGCCAAAGAAGAGAAAAAAAGTACCTGAGCACCATAACCAGAGTTTCTTTTATTTATGGCTAGTTCTCTTAAAAGTGGTTACAGGTTTTAATGAATTAATCATAATGTGGAAAGAAAGCGGAAGAGTAATTTTATCAGAGAACAATAGTTTAGTGCAATTCAATTTTCTTGCAGTTTGCTTGAATCATCTTGTTCCCCAGTGGATTGTTCTGGACCTAGGAGCACGAGTGAAGGGAGAAGCGGGTAAAAAGATTATCCAATTCTTTAAACTCCAAAAAGTTACAGACAATTAATGCTAGAATAATGAGGTGTCACTTTTTAATCACCAAGTACACCATCAAAAAATTACATTTTGTTTCTTTCTCAAGTTACCTTTGTTTCTCGAAATTAGTACGATTTATTCTGATCACGCTATACAGCTGAAAATAAAACAAGATAAACTTCCCCTTGTTACGCGGGATGACGTAGTCAGCCAGCGTATAAAATTCGGTAGCGCATTCCTTTCGTCCTCTTGGGAGTCAAAAATTGCCTTGTTTTTTTAACTTTCCCGTATCCCGAGCCCGTCCCGAAAAAATTGTGTGATTTTTATTGGCTGTAACTCCGAATCACGTGCAAGTCAAGTTGGATTACACCATGGATATCCATGATCGCACAATCAGCAAAAAAACATACTGCGTCAGCAATTTTAAACCAACACATCCCGCGTAAACGCCTTCAGGCGCCTTCTTGTTTTGTATGTGTAATCGCATGGGCCCGAGGGCAATTAAGGATTAATTTCACTTGTATTTTCAAAGTTTTCCCAAAATTGCCCGAGTCGCGAAGCGACGAGGGCAATTTTGGGAAAACTTTGAAAATACAAGTGAAATTAATCCTTAATTGTCCGAGGGCACTTGCGATTACTTGTTTATCACATAAAGGGCAAAATGTTTTTGGGAATTGCATTCTTGCACGATGTCCGCGCGATGAAGCCCTTTCAATGCCGCCACAAATGTCAAAACAAACGTAACTGACCAATAGATTCAATGAACATTTTATTCTCAAAATACAGTTAACAACGTTACACGGTTTCATTCAGTTATATTGCAATCAACAGTAAACAGCAAAAAGGCTCAAAATGTATTTATGTGAACATTACACCTTAATCGGAGTCAGATTCTGGGAAAAAAATTCTTTTGTAACCGAGCTTGCTCTGGCTGAGACTTGCTTGGGAAGAATGATTTCCAGCTATGTTGAGAGTGACACTGCAATGGCTGAAATTGTAGATTTGACTCGAAGCTGAGTCGGGCTGTGTTTGCACTGAGGACAGAGGTTGAAGTACTTGTCTTGTCGTGGCATTATTTGTGAGATTGTCGATGATCATTCTTTGCTCGTTTTCATCACCGGAGTCGTAGTCATTCAAACCTTGCTCGGAACTGTGACCAGTAATGTTTTTAATCTTGCATTTCGGAATGCCGGAGCTCTTCAATTTCTTGACAACCGTTTTTCTGGCGCTGTGGTTAGTAAGCTTCTTGTCTGGGCAGGTAATATAACTTTCAGAGGTGAGTTTTCAGCTCTGCGAAAAATTGGGCGAGCGCTTCGTTCAGCTGTGACACTTCGTAGCTCTCAATTTCCTCCTTTTTCCCCCTTGTTACAGCCCATTGTTTGAAAACGCCGGTCCAATAGACAGTACTTAGTTTAGTGTTTTTGTTCTCGCTACCGTGCTTTAGTCCCTCAATTAAGGTTCCGTCGGCTTCCACGAAACGGGAAGCCATTGCTGCAAAAAAAATTCATCAGCAATGACGCTTCGTTGCCAAGCAACTTATGACCAATCAGCAGCAAGTAATCATGCCCTCTTGATTACCTAAAGTGCCCTCGTGATTAAGAAAAAATGCCCTCTGTCTAAGCCAATCAGCGTTCAGTAATTTTGCCCTGCATGTGATAAAGATAGTTAACGACGGATCTATATAACATGCCGTAATCAGAACTAGAAATACGATTGTAGTACTCCAAGGCCGTGTTCACATTAGACCCGGGTCTTATTTATTCAAACTCAGTAACGTTTCTGTTCACATCAACTTTAATACAATCCTGTAATTTGCATTGAAGTAGATCAAATGGTGCCAATAAGCAATAATTATCACCCTGCTTGAATCAAAGATAAAAACGGCTTAGGGGTGGCGAATGGTAAATGGGAGATTTTGCGATACGGCGACTGGACTAGCGTTTTTCTTTGCGAGCCCGAGACATTTTGACTTTTGAATTTTTAGATTGCGAGACCGAGACTTCAATGTGTTTTGAGCGCGAGACTCTTTCGTATAAAAATCGAGACTGCGAGACGCACATAACGGCTAAAAAAACGAGACTGCGAGACCCGTGAAATTCGACTAAAATTTTGCAAGACCCAGAGTTTTTTAAGGACCATTCACCACCCCTAATGACTACAAGAATACAAGTCAAGGGAAGTGGCGATCCCTCAACACAGAATATCTTTTCTAATCCAAGTTCGAATGAGGGGTCGTTTACAAGACGGACGGACGGTCCAATTTAAAGAAGGTTTTACCCTAACTAATATTGATTGCCCAAGTGTTTTGAAGGTTTCTCAACTTTGGAAGAAGGGAGACTTTTGTTTACATACGCTTAAGCAAAAAGTTCTTGTTCGATTCTCATTATCAGTAAACAATTAGCTTTGACCAGTTCGTCAAGGTTTGGGCCAAACTTCCCTTTGATAATAAATCTTTGATCTTGGGAAAATTTGAAGCCAAATCATGTCAAGAAGGAATTTGCTAACACAGCAAAATAGCTGTTGCCAGGAGTCCATCATTGATGCCGCTCCTACTGTTGCTAAAGGCGATAACCGTAGAAGTAATTTTGATCAGTCTTGTTGGATATTTGTAATGCTAAGCCTCCGAGGTAGACTGTTCAGCGCATTTAAATTAACTTAAGTGCTCGTTGGCGTTCTTTATACTGGGTCATACGTGGCACTGGCTGCGTTTCGGAGGCTTGACTTCTTTGACGCTGTCTTTGAAAAGGATTACCTCTGTATTTGATCTTTGACCAAGGGCATTGTAAGTACGTTTATAGAGTACTTTTGCAATTATTTGAACGAACCGCGTGGTACATGCCTACCATGCTGACGGTACGCCAGTTTCACTCAGTTATCTTTTCGTGTTTTTATATAATGATCGGTAATGGAATTGTCAACAATGGAATGTGTTACATTCTTTTACAATGAAGGGGTAGAAGGCGATTATTTCATCAAAAAAAAATTCGCTGTCAATTCAAGGTAGATCTCTTAGTTCTCTTTTAGTTAAAGATCTTATAACAAGTGCGAGAACTATTTTTGAAATGTCACAAGGAGAGCCTTCTAGAACTGTTAATATTCACATATTTGCGTAGTAACGCAACACTCCTTCTTGAGAGTTCTAGAACACACCAAAGCGTGATATAACCAAGTTAATAAGAAATCCTTCCATAAATAGTTATTATAATACAGTCCCGATACTACGCGCGATATGATTGGTCCAAACAGCGTCCTTTATCAGAGTATAAAGGACGGTGCTCGCGTCATCCCCCGGCTTTGAGCAGTGAAAAAAGTAGCGAAATTTTTCAAAGAGTTTACTAGCTTTTCGTAAAATATTCTGAATGAGCTCGAACAAAGCATCCCTTACCCTTAAAAGAATGCGAAGATGAGGAGCTCAAGGAAAATGTAGATATAGAGACCGAGTTAAACAACTAAGTCAGCACTTGTAAAAACGGGGAGTTAAATTAAGAAAAACAGGACTATGACATCAACCAGGAAACCATCAAACAATGGCGTTTTTGAATGAAACAATAAAATTGCCAAGCAAAATACAGTTCGGTTGGATCAGTGCCAAGCTATGCAAAACAACAATGTGAAGTGACCGATTTACAACGGTCTTCTCCGCTGAAGACGTGAAGGTTGACGGCAAAAATTCGAAATGGACTGCAAACGGACTAAGTGGAAAATATTACAGTTTCAAAGAAAAATGAAAACGATATGAAACTTGCCTACCGTCAACAGTACAAGAGGAAGACAAATCCACTTTTGTCACTGGTACAGTACTCGGCGTTGTAGTCTTGGTTTCTTAGTTTGAGCTTCCTTACGTCGCAGTCAGTAAAAACGACAAACAGTACGGATCAAACACACAGAAATTTGCTTGTGTGTCGAATTCATCTCTCCACAACATTATCATTAAAGCACAGACTGAAAGCACAAAAGAAAACAGAAGTTCTCGCATTGACATAAACTGAGCGTTGTCCATTCAGAAAATGACATGGCACACTGTCTTTAGTTTCAGCAACAAGCTGAGCAGTTCGTCTTGTTTGTTTTCTTCTGCTAAATTCCACAAATGGTTTTTTCCCGTCTTATTGTCTTCTTGGGCCATAATTTGACTGGATTTCGATTAATTTGAGACTTGAGAATGTTTAAAAATATCTTGACTGAGTGGGCTTACCGTGAGGGGCATTCTACTGAACTATTGCTTGTACACCTGTCTGAAATCTTGAGAACAGCTATTGATGCCGATAAAGTGGTTGCTGTGGCGTTTGTTGACTTTAAAAAAGCTTTTAACTGTGTATCTTATGCTATCCTACTGCATAAGTTGAATTTTCAATTTGGAGTTCAAGGTTGTCTTTTATCATGGCTGACAGACTACCTAACTGATCGAACTCAATTCTCGGTAGTAAACGGCCAGCACTTAACTGTGCTAAATGTCACTTGCGGGATTCCCCAAGGATCAGTACTTGGCCCAACGTTGTTTGCCTTGTACACCAATGACCTACCAAGTGCTGTTACCTCTGGCTCTGTCTTTATGTACGCAGATGACACCACCGTTTATTGCATCGGGGACACTGTTGACAACACTGTCGCTTCTTTAAATAAAGCTTTATCGGAACTAAACAGTTGGTGCCTAGAGAACTCTTTAACCCCTCACTCGGCAAAGTGTAAAGCTATGTTGTTGATGAGAAAACAGCACATCGGGCCGCTAAATTCTGTGTCTATTGGAGAGGATCGGATCGAGTGGATGAAACACTCGCGTCTTTTGGGCGTTACTATCGACGAGAGGCTTTCGTGGTCACGTCACCTTACAGATGTAAAAAAGAATTTCGTAAACAAACTGAACCTCCTGAAAAGGAGTTCGTTCTTGAGCAGAAACGCCCTATTGGACTTGTACTTCAAGATAATATTACCATCAGTTCTATATGGACTAGTCGTTTGGGGCGGCTGCCCTAATGCAGAGCTTCTACATTCTCTGGAAGTACTTCACCGTAGGGCAGCCAGAATTATATACAACTTACCCCGAGATATGCCTACCGCGGAAGTTTACCGACATTCGAACTGGAATACTTTAACCCTCTATTATAAACTTCGATTAATTAAACTACTCCATAGCGTGTTTATAGGTGAAGCACCTACGGCTCTTTCATACTTGACAAATAAACCCTGCACTGCATACAATTTGAGAAGGAGTAATAACATAATCGTCCCGCGTTTTAACTCGCAGTTTCTAAAAAACTCAATTAGCTATAGAGGCGCTATTCTTTGGAACGCTGTCTCGAGTCATTTTACAGACCAGTTTACTGTTTTTTATCGCAAAGTGAAGAAGGACCGTTATTTTAAGGAACTTGATTTTAGTGCAGAGTCGGTCCAGTCGCTGCCCAGGCACTACCAAGATTTTAAATGCTTTCAACTATAGTCAATTTACTCAGAGGTAGCTAATGTAAATTCATTTTATTTCTTAGTGAAAATCTTACTGCATATTTTTAGAGTTTTAATTGTAGCTGTATTTTGTAAGTGTTGCTATTCTTTATTTTTATACAGTTTTATCCATTTGTAATCATTTTTACACGACCCCACAAGCTTTGAGCTTTAAATCTTATCGTGTTTAAATAAAGGATATGTATGTATGTATGTATGTATGAAAAGATCTCGCGTTCAAAAACTTTTCAGTGCTTTGCGTTCGAACTTTGATGGTTTGACAGCCTTTGTCTTTTGAACCAATGAGAGTGTTGGACGTATTCTTACAAGCTCGCTGATTGGCCCAAATTGCTGTACTTTATCAGAGTATAAAGGACAGTGCTGACGACATTCAGCGCGCGCGTTAAAAAAAACATTGGGAGTTGATCGAAAATAAAAGCTCGTTTTTTGTGGAAAATCGCTAGTTCTTTATTATAAAACAAATAAATAAGCCTCCTCTGGGCTTTGTTTTGTTATAAAGAGCTTAGGAGGTGACGAGAGCACGAAAGAAGTAGGGAGAAACACGAGCCGCAGGCGAGTGTTTCCCCCTACATTTCTTTCGTGCTCTCGTCACCTCCTGCGTGCTTTATAACAGAACAAAGCCCAGAGGAGGCTTATTTATTTGTTAATTATTGCAATCTTCCGAATATTCCAGACTTCTTTATAACTGTATATAAGGAGCGTTGTCGCAAAGCTTTACACTTACGTACGAACGCTCGGAAGTAGTCTGGAGGTGTTTGGAGATCGCGTTTGCCGTGATCATGACTAGAGAAGCTATCCGAAGGAGAGAATTGAAGTTGTTTGCCCTCAAGTGGATATCTCAAAGGAGCTCGTGAGTTATAGTGTCAATGGTGATGAAAGTTATTTTTTTTCAACTTGAGATAGCTTGTTAGCTTATATTTTAGTTTAGCGATCGCTCCCTTTGTAGACAACTCGAATTTCAATTGTCAGTTTTTTAATAAATAGTTGAGTTCGGAAGTACGTTTGTCACTAATTTCTGTACGGACAGTGAACAGGATTATTTATATATTTGTTGTCTCGTAACTTAAAACTTGTTTAGCTGACACACAAAAGCTCAAGCTACGTTTTTTTTACAAATCCACGTGTCAAGTAACAAACGGATTCGTATTTAACAGGAGCCCATTAGGCTCCTCTATTTAACAATTTTTTTTAACGGATCTACTGATTTGGTTATTAAAGTACAACGAATCTGCGGATTTACATACCCCTATTCCCCACCCTCTTACATGCTGACGTCTGATCTCACCCTAGAGTAAAAATTGTAAACCGCCATGAACAAGTAGTGGATATGTGCGGTATATATAAATCCATCATTGAAAGTTAAAAATGATCTAATGCTGAATATGGACAAGGGTCACGTAACCTTACTTGTCATGTTAGATCTCAGTGCGGCGTTTGATACTGTAGACCATGGCATACTTCTGCACAGGTTTTAGTCCAAGCCGGGACTGCAGGATAAGGCTTTATCTTGGTTTAAATCCTATTTAGCGGGAAGGATGCGGCAGGTATCGTATAAATGGAAATTCTGAGAAATTCAACCTGAGCTGCGGGGTGCCGCAGGACCCCTGCCTGGGCCTCCTCTCAGATTCATGATTTACGCGAGTCCGTTGTTTGATATTCTGAAATCCCAACTGCCATCCCTTCACACCAATGCGGATGATACACAGCTATTAAATCGTTTAACCCTGTTTATAATTCCAGTGAGGCTGAGGCTGTTGGACTGCGATTAAAAATTGTATCCATGATGTTCGCGCATGAATGAGGGATAATAAGCTGTCCTTGAATGATGACGTAACTGAGTTTTGCATCATTACCGGGGTCCAGCCGAAGGCTGGCACCGGTTATAAAATGCAGACGGTTTCTGTCGTTTTTTCAACGTTACATTGTTAGGGATATATCGCTGACTGAGATATATCGCTGGCTCGTCACTTTTGCTCGCTGGTTCATTGAAGTCTTATCCGCCATTTTGAAAAGCACGAGGCATGGAGGACAATCAAGAGAAAGATTATAGCTTTTTCTTCCCCAACCTTTACGATGCACTAGTTTATGAGCGAAAATTGAAGAGTGAATATTTGGAGAGACAAATTTACGAGCGATCACTTAAGAGTGAACCTTACATCGTGAAAGTTATCGAGAATAAGAGCGACTTATCAAAGCTATCTACATTGAGTGAACCTTCCATCGTGAGAGGTGCGAGAGGTTAACTGTATCTATGCAATCCCGTGTCCCATTGGGCCCCGGTAAGTTCCACGTAGTGGTTCTCCTTAATATAGAAAGACAGTTATCAAAGGTTTCTGTTGGCAAGATTAAGGCTGTCAAGCCGAGGTAATTCCCGTGTCTTCAGTGCGCAATATGGGTACCTGGTTCGATACCCATCTGGACATGTTCACTCATGTAACTAAGGCTTGTAGTAGTGCTTTTTATTATCTGCACAACATCTGGCATATTAGAAAGTATTTGTCTTAGGAGTCTACTAAGAGGCTTGCTTACACTTACATTACAAGTAGGCTCCACTATAGTAATAGCCACAGCTATATGATGCTTAATTTTGAGCAATATTGGAAAACTTTAGACTCTTCAAAGAGTTTTCATTAGTTTACTGCGCGCCTAAGTATTGTCATATAACCCCCTTGCTACGGGAACTCCATTGGTTAGCGCGTTTGCGTATAGATTTTAAGATTCTTCTTATTACAGTTGACACTTCAGGGTTTAGCCCCTAGCTATCTTGTATATACGTAGATCTGGCTTCGATCTGGCCGCCCTCGCATTATCAGCTGCGGTGGAATGACCATGGTATATTGTTGGCTAGCCCGCGATCCACGGGAGGAAAAAGACCATGGTTGATTATGCGTTTATGATTGAAGCCCCAGTCTTGTAGAATGCTCTTCCCTTTCAGCCAGGAAACCTACGAACGTTAACACTTTTAAGCGCTTGGTTAAGACTGCTACTGACAAATAAACTTATTATCGGTCCGTCTGAAAAGACAAGCGTACTTTGGCTATGAACTCAGTTATTTATTTGTAACTGCCACTTGAAATGTTATAACTCGAGTAGTCCACAAAGGGAGCCTTCGTTCAACTTAAATATACGCAAACAAGCTATCTCTTAACTTCTTAACTAAAAATATCCACTTGAGAGCAACAGCTACCGTGTACTTCTGCGGATACTATTAGCTTCTCCAGGCAACTTCACGGCAAGCGCGTTCTCAAAGACTTCAACTCTAGACTACTTTGTTTAGTTTAGTTTAATGGCTTCGTCACATGTGAAATTACAAATCGAAAAAAAATAATAATAAAAACAATAAAAGCTGTGACGGGGGAAAGAAACAGAACTCGCGTCCCGATTGCGGTCAACTTCCGAGTGCGCGTGCTTAAGTGCTAGCTGTAAGGTAACGTTCTTCACATACAATTACAGAGAATTTTAGAACATTCGGAAAATTGCAATAATTACTATTTATATTAGGATTACTTCACAAGTTTACATCTCGTCTTAGGCTACATTCACACCGGGTACCGGACGAATTTTGTGCCGGTTGAAGAATTTGACAGGACATTTTATTCGCCGAGGAACCGTAGGGTATTTTCGCTCGATTCACACAAAACTGACGAAACGAATTAAAGTGTAACCTTTTTCAGTGGTGTTGCAGTCTGTTCATGCACAGAGCCCTACTGACTTTAATTTACGAAATCCAAAATGGCGTCGAGAAAAGAGAAAGGCTAACGATAGCAGCGAAAAAGAGGGCAAAGATCTAACACCTAAAGGTAAAAAATACTTTACTTAGACAGATGAAGAAACAGCCTTACTCATGCATGGTGCTTCATCGTATAAAACCGACAAAACGACCAAGGGAAAAGACTGGGAGTCAGTAAGAACAAGGTACGAAGATTTGGAAGAACTGTTCATTGAAAGATATCCAACAAACGACGAAGCCGACCCCGAGCAATTTCCCAACAGCAAAAACACGAGTCTATTCACCGAAAAAAAGATAATAGCAAAGTTCAAATCAAATCTGGGTATAGAGAAACTGTCGACTCTGGAAGACGAAGCGGAGGGGGTAGAGTTGTAACGTTGGTATTTGACGAATGCTCAGAACTATCGTCTGGATATCCAGCTGTCGAAGCCATGGGTAATGGCATTGAAACCTCTGAGGAGATATCTGTAAGTGAAAATTCAATCTGAGGAATGTGCATCAGGACCTTCCACTGTGGATGATTCTGCTAGCGACGACAACTTAGGATCAATTGCAAGTGTCATTGAAGCAGTTGAAAAAACTATCGGTACAAAAAGAAAGTTAATTTCTAAACTAAAAGGGAAAAAGAATTCCAAGCTTATCAAGAAAGTTACGACAGAAAACAGAATGTTAGTACTTGGACAAGAAGAGCTTCAACTTAAGAAGAGAATGATTGATCGGCTAGAAAAATCTGAAAAAGCTGAGTATACAGAAAGTATGCAACGTTTTGCTACCAGGTTAAATTCTCTGAGCTCCACACTGCAGAATGGTTTCAATACGCCAGGGATGATGATGCAACGGGATCATAATCAGCAGTACAACATAAAAACCCACAGCAATATCAACTGCAAACCAACAATGTGCCAGACTTTTGGTATTTGCAGGATCCTTCTCATTTTGATCAGAGTTGAACAATACGTTTTCTTGCTTTCTCTACAATAACTGTTAGATTGTTTTCAGTTATCAGTTACTAGTAAGCTGTGTTAATCTCATGCACTACCAGCACTAGGCGCAAGTACATTCATAATGTTAACTGCTCGTAAGTGAATCAAGTTTTCATAGATGAACGATTACCTTCAGAGATTTTGAGTCACTGGTAAGCAATCAGGGTCACAGGGTATTGACAAACGCTTGACAAACATGTTATTGTGCTAAGAAGTCAAACTGCCTTTCTTTCGGTTTCATTTTGCTATTGATAATCATTCACTTCCACGTTTCAATGGTATTGTCTTTCCTGTTTAATAAGAGTGAAACAAGGTCATAGGTTCGAATCCCGTTCAGGCCTGAGTCTTTTTTTTTTGGCTTTAACTTCACAGCTGCTTAAGTTGTGTACATAACTGCGATGATCAATTAATGTTATTACATATTACTCCGCAGTTTAAATATATGGTCTTTCATATATTCATTTGCATCACTCTTCTCCATCTACGGGTATATTGCGAACTCACAACATGACCAGCTCCCAGTTGGCTTGATAGCTCAGTTGGTAGAGCACTGCTCCGGTATCGCAGAGGTCATGGGTTCGAATCCCGTTAAGGCCTGAGTTTTTTTTTCAGGCTTTAATTTCACAGCTGCTTAAGTTGTGTACATAACTGCGATAATCAATTAATGTCATTACATATAACTCCGCAGTTCAAATATATGGTCTTTCACATATTCATTTGCATCATTCGTCTTCATCTACGGGTATATAACAGCCCAAGTATTTACTGCTTTGATCTTGTTTTTGCCATTGAGCTGAGATTTCATGACAAGTTTAAACCGCCTTAAGTACTCTGTTCGAAATATTTCCTTCATTTCCCTTTCCTCAAACTCGTACAGCTCTAGAATGCCCAGATACTTGAAACTCTTCTTTATCAACTTCCTTTATCGTCTGTCCATTTATCAATTTAATAACCTCACTTTTACACAACTTCCCCCGCCTCAGTACCACAACACCACATTTCTTTACCCCAAATTCCATTCCTATATCTTGGCTAATCAACTGTACCGTCGCTACAAGGCTTTCAACCTCTGCTTTATCCTTGCCATAGACCTTCAAGTCATCCATAAAGAACAAATGTTTTATTTTGATATCTCCTTATGTATATCCAGCTTTGGCATCTTGCAAGATCTTGGTCAAGGGTACCATGCAAACAGTGAAGATAAGGGGGGACAGACTATCTCCTTGAAAGATACCCCGCCTAATATCAACTAAACCAAGTGCCTCCCCACAAGATGTCAGCTCTGTCTTCCAGTTTACCATAGATTTCTGCAGAAAATTAAAGTCATTATATTTTCCGCTACCAGTGCCATTTTTAGGCTTTCAATAATCAAAGAGTGAGGCACCATATCATATGCTTTCTTATAGTCCACCCACGCCATAGTCAAGTTCTTATGCTTTCTTTTGCAATCAGCAAGGACCATCTTATCAATCAACAACTCAGGGATCTTTTGTGCCTCTACTCTTTCCCCTACGCCCCTTCTGTTCTAGAGGCAAGGCTATGGGTCGATAGTTATCAACAGCACTACCTCTTTCTTGGTCTTTCTGACACAGCACAGTCCTTCCAGTTGTCATCCGTACAGATGTGGTGACCCTGTTGTTGATCAAATCATTCATGTGGTCCGCCATTCGTTCATGTAATGTTGTCAATTTCTTGATTTAGCAGCCTTGGACGCCATCAGGGCCAGGTGCCTTCCAATTGGGGATCTTCTTCAACCTTGCTGTCACCATTTCAGTTGTTATTACAATGTCCTCCTGTCTACCTTCTACTCTTTCCTTTTTCAGCTCTTTTAATCATTCTGCATTTTCATTCTATAAAACTTCCTTGCTCCATATCTCTCCAAAACTGTTGGCTTATTATTATTATTATTATTATTATTATTATACATAGCTACCAAGAGTACCCCTGCATTGATAAGGTAGCTTATCCCAAGCCCCTTTACTTTGGAAATGAAGCTTGTACCATTCCTGAAAATAGGCTCGCACGCGTTTTCTGCGCTTGGAGCTGGCTCTACTTGGATCCTGATTTATTTGACTATGTGCATCTGTTGTGATTGGCTACAGATATAACCATTAAAATTCATTTGACAACTTAATCAAGAGGCAACAGCGCTGCCGTGTTGGCCTTGGAAATGTTTCTGAGTATTATTGTGAGGGTAGAACTTAACTATTTTGTGTAAAGTACTCTTTGCTGATTCCCTGCATGTCATGTCAAAAATTCAGCTATTCGTTTGCGAATATTTTTACTTATCGGCTGTAGTTTAAAAATAAAGGGTTGTGGAAAATGCAGTCAGCTTTAAGGCAAAGACAACGTGAAAGCAGTGTAAACTGTCGTGAAGGTTTATTTAAATAACATGCATAAATAACATTACATCTTTTCCGCTTCAGGCTGAATGAAAAATTTTCACTCTTACTTTAAAACCATAAAATTACAAGTTTTAACAAGATTTTCTCAGTAGTTCAGTCCCGCTGATCTTAATAGTCATAAGTTCATTTAAATAAATTAGACATTAGTCTCCAGCCAAACGTACTGTCTGGTAACTTTAATTAGCTACATAAAATAACTTATAGTTCTTTACGAACCAGCACACTTGCAA
The DNA here is from genome assembly GCA_949710005.1 of Ricordea florida. Lineage (NCBI taxonomy): Eukaryota > Metazoa > Cnidaria > Anthozoa > Corallimorpharia > Ricordeidae > Ricordea > Ricordea florida. The sequence continues at coordinate 10,394,857 of OX453275.1, forward strand.
GCTTTCACTATAGGAGGACAGCCAGGAAAGATGTCTAGTTTAGATGGGACGCACGATGGAGATGGGTTACTCTGTGATACCCAGGATAAGCAGTTAACACTTCCAGTCGCTTTGCATTCAACTCGAGTCACCTCCATTTTGCGACAGTTGTTATGCTCTGTCACTACCTTTTTCACGCATGGAGAAAGAACGTTTCGTGCAAATCGCCTGAGCGTAAGGGAATCTGTAGGTAATATTTCTGTATCATTGCTCTTGTGAGATTTTGACTCGACGCTATTTGGTGATAACTGCAGGCTCTTGTCCAACTGCCCGACCTGGTTCAAATCGGAAAGTGGCTGGTTGGTCGAGTTGTCTTCAGATGTGGCTGGTACATGTGGTTGTGGTTTCCCAACAGTTGAGAAAATGCCGTTGAATAGAAGAACAGCAGCAAAACTGATCACCTAATGGAGAAGGTAAGACGAGATACTATAAGTCTGGAACTTACCAAATGATTCACGCTTTGGATGGAACTGCTATGTTTCACAACACTTTTAAAACACGTGTCTTCATTACGTTAAGTTTCTGGTATATTCCTAATCTCCTCAATTTTTTCAGTTAAGGTGGCTGGTTCCATTAGCAGAATAAATTTTCTTTTTCATCTAAACTCGGTGTACCAGTTTCACTGACAACAAGTGAATAATTCCAAAAAAATTAGCAACTTTCTGCCTTAGGGCAACTTCGCGGCTTCCTTAAGGCTCAAAAAATGCTCAGTAGTGGACGTTAACAAATTGGAGTAAGCTTACTTCCATCAATGTCTTCATTATTATATCCAAACTGAATAGAGGTGTGTAAGGAGTGAGAATACTGTAGAATGAACAGCTCGAAGATCGCTCTTTGAACGGTAAATGTCCTCTGGGATCCGAATTCAAGAAAAATGAATGCCTCGAGTGGCTCATTTCTGCTTATTTATACGTTTAAAACAAGGAAAATATGTTTTTGATGTTACCAGCTTTAGACTGATTACTAAGTAAACACTTCGATCTTCAAATCGTTTCAGCTTTCCCTGACTGGGATGGACGACTCTTCTCTTCCCACATACTCCTAGAATACTCTACTTCCTTCACAGAGAAAGCTCTGTTTTAGCTGGCTAATCCTATGTTTGACTACTGAAGGATGACGTCAAAGAAGTAATCTAGAACAGTTCGAAACTGAGCTTATCGGGATCAGGATCAAGCCAAACATGAACAAAAAAAGTACCTGAGCGCTATAACCAGAGTTTCTTTATGGCTATTACTCTAAAACTCGTTCCAGTTTTTAATGAATCAATAAATTTGTATTTTATTGTATTTTAAATTTATTATTTTACTCGAAGACATTAGTTTTTACAGCTACTCTCAAATTCGGGTTGAAATAAAGTTCATGTATGTATGTATGTGTATGAATTAATCATAAATGTGGAAAAAAGCGGAAGAGTAATTTTATCAGGGAGCAATTGTTCAGTGAAATTCAATTTTCTTGCAGTTTGCTTGAATCTTATTCTCCTCTCGATTTTTCTGGGTCTAGAAGCGAATAACTACCGTGGATGTAGTTAGCATGAGTCAAGCGCATAAAAAAAGCCAAGGCCTTAAAGTTCGAGAAATTACAGAAGTTAGAAAGTTAATTAACTCTAGGTGTTACTTTTGAATCACCAAGCCATTAACAAAAAATTACATTTTGTTCCTTTCTCAAATTACATTTATTTCCCGAAAGTACGATTTATTCCAATCACGCTACACGACAGAAAATAGAACAAAATAAACTTTCCCTTGCTTTAGCTGCTTAACAACAGATTTAGAAAACATGCAGTAATGAAGTAGAAATACGGTTGTAGTACGCGGTATTCCTCCAAGGCCGTGTTCACACTAGACCTTATACTCGGAAACTCAGTTACGTTTCTGTTCACATCAGCTTTATTTATAGTTAGAGACGGACCATTAGAAAAGTGATGTTGGGGGGGGGGGGTGGGGAATTTTCCGCTTGCACGATTTTTTTTTCGCTCCCTGCTTGTGCAGGAATTTTTTTTCAGGTGAACCCCTCTATACGAATTTTTTTACTACGTGTGAAAACGTTACAATTGGACCTTCCTTTTGCATGAATTTTTTTTTTACCTTCTTCTTTGCATGAATTTTTTTTCTTGGCATTTTACCACCCCCCCATCACTTTTTTAATGGTCCGTCCCTTAATACAATCTTGTAATTTGATGGTGCCATATAAGAACTTCTGGCAGCAATAATTATCACCGCCATGCTTGATTTTTAGATAAGAAGACCAGCAATTAAATCTGCCAAGACTTCAAGAACACAACTCTGTGTTTTCGTTCCATAAAACGTTGTTTTCTCGAAATATTAACCAGTTCGTGTTCGCCATTTTGCTCAATCACTCACCTTAATTGTCTTACCCCCCTGGGTAAATTTTTAGTATGAATATTTTCTCTTATTTATTAGGAAGTGTAAATAAGTTGATGTGAACTTATCCCAATTATATATGATTCGATCATACATCAGTTAAGGGGGATAATGTCAACACTCCTTTAAGTAAGTCAAGGGAATTAGCGATCTCTCAATACGTACGGCATATCTTCCCTAATTCAACTTCAAATGAGAGGTCGTTTACAAGACGGAAGGTCCCATTCAAAGGGGTTTTACCTTAGTAAGTAATGTTGGGTACCAAAGTAATGTAAAGGTTTCCCTATTGGAAGTAGGGAAACTTCTGTTAACATGAACTTAAGCAAAAAGGTCTTGGTCGATTCTCATTATCGGTAAACAAGTATCCTTGACCACTTTGTCAAGGTTTGATTCAAACTTCCCATCGATAATAAATCATTGATATTGGGAAAATTTGAATCCAAATCATTTCAACAGGCATTTCAAGATGGAATTTGCCGACACAGCAAAGTAGCTGTTACCGGGAGTCAATCATTGATGCTGCTCCTGGTGTTGCTAAAGGCGATAACCTCAAAGAAGTGCCTTTGATCAGTCTTGTTGGATGCCTGTAATGCTTAGCCCCCGAGGTAGCCTGTTCAGCGCACTCAAAAGTGCACCATATACATAGCTACCGAGAGTACCCCTGCCATAATAAGGTAGCTTGTAAACACCGAACCCCTTTACTTGGAAATGAAGCTTACACTAGTCCTGAATATAGACTGGCAGCCGTTTTCTGCGCTTGGAACTGACGACCTGTACCTGAATCCTGATTGTTTTATTTGATTGTGTGCGTCTGATGTGATTTACGGTGGCCCACAAGGGCAAAACACAACTCAATATTGAGTTGGATACACAACAATCTTTCGTGATACAAAACAATTTTTCACGGTACACAACAATCTTTCGTGATACAAAACAATTTTTAATGGTGCACAACAATCTTTTGTGATACAAAACAATTTTTTACGGTGCACAACAATCTTTCGTGATACAAAACAATTTTTCACGGTACACAATAATCTTTCGTGATACAAAACAATTTTTCACGGTACACAATAATCTTTCGTGATACAAAACAATTTTTCATGGTGCACAACAATCTTTCGTGATACAAAACAATTTTTCATGGTACACAACAATCTTTCGTGATACAAAATTGTTACGTAGAACAGAACAGCGCTTCACGATGCAAAATTAAATTTCACGATGCAAAATTAAATTTCAAGATGCACAACAAAAATTTGGAAGACTGGTAACAAGCACGGCCAACTTCATATCACGTGATCATAAAACCTCGTGCTCTTTGCCGCCATGTTTTGTGAAAACTATGGTGCATGGTTGCGGATTGATTATAAGTATTGTCCTAAATGCGGCAAAACGTGTGGTGAAAACACAAAGGTTGCGTCTGCAAGTTCAACGATCAGCTTTCACGAATTTAAGGCTAAAAAGTCTACGGAAAGAGGTAAATTCCTTGATAACAAAAGCAAGAAGGGAAAAACCGCGGATGAAACCCCTGTCATTATCACAGTTGGTATCGCTTGCAGCAAGAAAGGCATACTCAAACTCATTCGAGGAAAGTCCTTACCTCTAAAGGTCAGCAAATCTGCATCAGCAGAAACTGTACGAGAAGAAGCTTTGAAGAAAAGAGCGGCTTACGATAGGTCTTTTAGAAGTGACCAAACTTACAAGCTGTGCTATCCAGATGGGAGTGAGGTTGTGAATCTGCCGGGAAGTGATGAGCCATTTACTTTAGAGAAATACAAAGATGACTTAGGAAAAGCCTACAGCCGCATGAAATGGACATTCATGATGAACAAGAACATGTCAACATTAAAACAAGAGACCACGACGAAGAAAGTGAGTTTATGTCGCTTTCATAAATAACATCTTTTTAACACTAATGATGATCAAATATGCAAGGAGTGTAAGTTATTTTGTGAATTTTGTGTTCTTGTATTCTTGTGGTACGCTCAATAATATTTATTTGTACTGGTTACCATTGATGATCAGATCAGTGTACTGTCATAGTACCCAACAAGTTCTCCTCGGCTTTAATGGCTATTTGCAGTTGTCGTAGATAATTTAATCATATTAAACCTGTAAATTTCACTGGTAGTACTTCAATTGACCAAAAGTGTCTGCTTCACTCTGATGGTTGATCCTTTTTTTTAGGTACTTCAAGTGCTAGTTTTGATGACACCTTTGGTGATATTTGTGGTGAGAACATGAAAAATTTGTGTCTAAAATCTGAGTAGTTTGTCCATTTTTTTATTCTAAACTTTGTGCACTTGCAATAAATGAAAGTATTGTCTTTATCCTAACCCAGATAACTATGATAGTGATGTGCAAGAATTAGAGGCTTATTTTCTGGAAAACCAGTCTGCTAGCAAAGGTACGTTCAATATAAACTATATTGTTATTATATAGCTCATATACTTATGTCACCATGCATGAAGAGATTAACTTTTATACTTGTAGGTAATAGTTCCACCTTGGACTTGATTCATCAAGGTGGTAGTGTTGCTATGGATCTTCAAGGTAACATGTCTGTCGTGGAATCCCTTCCCCAAGCCAACAGGGCTGTCTTAGACCTTGATCAACAAGACAACAGTAGAAACTTGCTTTCTGCTCCTCATGGTGATAGAGCTACCTTACAACCAGTCCAATCTCAGCCAGTGGATGAAGGTACAAATAAACTTACCATCATGAGACTTGATGACCTAAACTGCTACCTGATAAGGTTCCCTCGCTGACCACAGCAATGTCGAGAACAAAGTGGCAGCTAGGGTCTTATAGTAGCTGGCCTACAGATACCCTCAGAGTGAACACCTTAATAGTTTTTCAATTGACGTCTAGTGGAGAATATCCAATTTCCTTATTTGTTTATTTATTTTAACAGCAACCACATTGCTTTCAAAAGCAAGAAATTAAGTGATGACATATCTTACTCAGTGATAGACTGTGAAACCACCTGTTTGTTACTTGCCACCAAAAGCTCATATGCTCCTTTTGAGGAGAAGAAAGTCCTTCCTGCCAAGGGGTATGTCAAACAAGGGCTTTCACTGTACCTATTAATGCATTGAAATACTTAAGATATTATAATGGAATGGTGCCAAGTACAATCTTTTAAACTGTGGAAGTTGGAAGCTAAGGAAAAACTGCCTTTACATTGACCTCAAGACCATGTGATTTCTAGCTCAAAGTAATAATAATAGTTACACATCGTGTATGTTTTGTTGATAAGACTGTTGTTACAGCTTTCATCACTTTGTTTTCTGTTAGGCTCTGTTTCAAGCACATTGACACATTCTGCGTGCATTCCAGGGAGATGGTCTACCATGGAGATTAAAGTCCATAGATCCAACATCAGGAGTGACATGCTGACCATATTTTCTGATCCATGCATACTTGATGAATGTATCACCTTAGATGTAGTTTTTATAAATCGTAGAGGTGAAGAGGAAGCTGGAAGAGGGAGTGGATTACTGAGAGATTTGTTAAGCCTCTTCTGGAAAGATGTCTATCAATCTCTGATGGTCGGTGAAATTGAACGAGTACCAAGTATCAGACATGACTTCCAACGACCACAGTGGGAAGCCATTGGAAGAATCCTTATGAAGGGCTTTAGTTCTTGTCAGTACTTTCCCTTGATGTTATCGAAGACATTTTTTATTAGCTGTCTTTATGGAGAGTCTGCAGTAAGTGACGAGTTGCTTATGCAGTCATTCATGAACTTTGTGTCTGAGAGTGAGAAAAAACTCATTCAGAGTTGCCTTGATGGCCAAGTTGATCCACTTGATGAAGAATTGTGTGATTTTCTGTCCACTTTTGATTGCAAAAAGGTTGTAAATGCAACTAACATTAAAGGAATTCTGGTGGAATTGGCCCATAAAGAGCTTATTCAGAAGCCTCAGTATGTTGCAGAATGCTGGAAAAGTGTAATTCCTTGGCTTTGCGAGTGCTTCCCCCAGAAAGAAAAAATTGATAACCTCTATGAGAAACTTTGTCCAACGGTTTCGAGAGTTATTTCTTGTTTTGAAGCTGAAGAAAACAATGAAGCAGCGAGAGATACAATGAAACACCTTAAGAGATTTGTTCGTGGGCTTGACACAACAAAACTTGGCAAGTTTTTGCAATTTGTCACAGGCTCAGATATAATGCTCTGTGATCATATTTATGTTTCATTTACAAGGATAGATGGTTTACAAAGAAGGCCAGTTGCACACACGTGCACTTTCACTCTTGAGATTCCGTGCACGTATCAGTCTTTTCCAGAATTCCGTGAGGAATTCAATTCCATTTTGGAAGCAAACACATGGGAAATGGATATTGTTTAGAACTTCACAAGTTTTGAGTTCAATGCGTAAATCAAATGGTTGTCTTTTTATATTTTGTTGAAACATTTTCCTGCTATCCATAATCGGTTGGAGTAACTATGAAAACGTTGTCGTTAAAATGATGTTGTGTTTATCCTTGCCACTTGTATTATAGCTTAGAAAGAGAACAGTGGAACTGAACGTCCCAAAAACTATGTTTATAAAGCAGTTTGTTCAGTCATTATTGTTGTAGGCATGGGGGTGCATTCATTTGCTAAAGGAAGATATAACTAGAGTATCTTGGAATGGAATATCATTCTTTTAAATCCACACAACGTCTTTTTCATGTTCATTGGTGCATATACTTGTTGAGTTTTGGTTGGCCAATCATGGTTGTGTTGACCTTCCAAGAGAATTAAATTAAAACGACCTGTTATTTTATGGCAAACGAGGTGTTAAAAGTTTTTATTAGAGTCGAAGAAATAAACATGTTCTTAATGGTTCAGAGGGATTCAGTGTCATGACACACACAACATCATGGTCCTTGAAATGAACAACAATAGTACAAGTATTATAACTTTGTCGCGTGGCCAACGATTCACAGCGATCTCTGGTAAAGACCAGTTTGAAATGGGATTTTTGCATAAAGTAGGACGGTATCTCCTTTCTTGACAGATGTTTGCATGTTCCAAGGAACATGGCAAACGGTAAATGATGGCAGCTACGCATTTTTTGAGTAAGGAAAAGTTAAAAATTTTAGGGTAAGTGAAGGTGTATTGAACAGTGTCGAGTTGGATTGTTCAACCTTTTACCCCGTATTTATTGAATGATCATTCCGTTAGAATATATAGGAGGCACTGCGATCTCCTTGATAGTCAAAACTAAAAGGTTAGGTGCTTAATCCTTGAACGCAAAATCATTTATTAACTCCAGCAATATCCAGTAGAGTTTGGTACAGCTGAATTCCTTCCTCGCAAGTGTTTGGCATTTCCAACTGTGTGTTTGCCATGACGTATTCGAAGTACTCTTGTTGTACAGACCTCTCCTCTACATAAGTCAAGTTTTCTCTCAAGGACGCCACCGAACCGTGACACACATTGCAAAGCAAGTTGTCTGCACCGCCGTGAAGCTCGGGAAGAAAAAATAGTTCGTCGGGTCGGCCGCTTACAGTGTCTTACCTAGAATGCCTTATCCGGTGCGTATTCCAATGATCTTTAACAGCGTCCAAATCGTCTTGAAGTAGTTTGTTAAAGCAAAACCATATGCATTCCTGTTGAAGTTAGTTACCCGGACTAAAAATGTCTTGTTCTATCAGGTTCTTAAAAAACTCGATCCACCAGCTCGACCTGTTCCTTCGGTAAACTGCCCACCAACTTTCGATTCGCTGGTTTGCTGGAGATGATCCGTATTTATGGGCTTCAATATCTTGTCTCAGTGTGCACTGCATGGCTGCATGCCATAACACCATTTTCTGTCCCACAATCTGTTCGCAGTTTAACGGGGCACCCACCAACTTTTGAGACATTAATTTAATTTTTATTAATACTTTAATTTTACACGACCCCACAAGCTTGTCAGCTTTTATCTACATCGTGTTTAAATAAAGGCAACTTACTTACTTACTTGCTTACTTACTTACAGTGTCTAGGTAAAAATTTGCAACAACCTCTGGGTGATTGTTGGATCTTGTTTGTTTGAGCCACATTATTCGTCTGCTCCACCCGTCAATACAGCCGTGGACGGGAAACCCAAAAGGTTTTAATTTATCATACCCGTCCACGTGCCATGTATGGTTTGGTCCAGGAGAGGAGTACCGTCGCCTTTGCAACGCACGTGACCTTCTTTGTTCGCAACCGTCTGGGTCAAGTTCCCTCATAAGGTTCTCCACAACGTGCCGTGGTACTTGCATGTTCTGTAAGCGGAGAGTATGCCACATACTCCTATAACCACCACTGCAACCAGGACCACTCAGCTCCCTCAAAATTGCCTCGCGTACCAAGTTTAAATCGTATGTTGGTGTTCTTCTTCGTAGCTGATACTGTCGCAGTCTGTTCTTAAGTGTCCTGATGCTCATCGTTATATTGTGAAACTTGGCCAAAAAGTGCACTATCGCATCATATTCGTATCCTCTGCTAAAATAATACGTTATAATCTCCTTTTCATCTCCAGTGGGTATGAGTGACGCAGCCATTACTAACTTGATAACCCGAGTGTTTTCAAAATATGGCGGCAAAGAGCACGAGGTTTTATGATCACGTGATATGAAGTTGGCCGTGCTTGTTACCAGTCTTCCAAATTTTTGTTGTGCATCTTGAAATTTAATTTTGCATCGTGAAATTTAATTTTGCATCGTGAAGCGCTGTTCTGCTCTACGTAACAATTTTGTATCACGAAAGATCGTTGTGTACCATGAAAAATTGTTTTGTATCACGAAAGATTGTTGTGCACCATGAAAAATTGTTTTGTATCACGAAAGATTATTGTGTACCGTGAAAAATTGTTTTGTATCACGAAAGATTATTGTGTACCGTGAAAAATTGTTTTGTATCACGAAAGATTGTTGTGCACCGTGAAAAATTGTTTTGTATCACGAAAGATTGTTGTGCACCATTAAAAATTGTTTTGTATCGCGAAAGATTGTTGTGTACCGTGAAAAATTGTTTTGTATCACGAAAGATTGTTGTGTATCCAACTCAATATTGAGTTGTGTTTTGCCCTTGTGGGCCACCGTAGTGATTGGCTACAGAAATGACAATAAAAAAAGATCAATTCACAACTTAATAAAGAGGCATGCAAAATCGCTGTTGTTGGCCTTGGAAATGATTTTAACTACTTTGTGCTAAGTATTCTTTGCTGATTGCTTGCATGTCTTCAAAAATGCAGCCATTCGTTTGGTGAATATTCTTACTTTATTTCGAAAACAGACCGCTGCTAATGAGGAAATATTTTACAATCGATCATGAAGACAAGTCTTTGATAACAAATTAAGAATAAGAATAATAAAATTTTCAATAACTGCCTGAATAATTTGATTGCCATGGCCATGGATTGCTCAGTTAAATTCTTAAGCACACTGACAATCAATTGCAATTCTGTTACATCGTGTAATGTACTTTGCTTCCTTGTAGCCATAAACTGTTTTGCATTTAGGAAATCCCCACTTAAAAATGGATGGCAGGCAGTCACTGCTTCTTTGAAGACATCTCACTTCTGTAATTATTTTGTTCCGACAGCTATCAAACTTAGCTGGCATCTCGTCTGACACACATGGTGGCGTCCGTCTTACCCTGTATTGTCCGGTATGGTTTGCAGACATGCACAGACCGCTTGGGTCCGTTTTCGTCTGGTTGTCGCCGGGATAACTGAGAAAATCGTCATTTTGTTCAAGTAGCCTCGATGATGGCGTCGTTCCGATGAAGTGAGGCTTCGCGGAGTTTAAGCAAAAGTCGTGGAAAAGAACGGTAATAACGAAAGCCATCTAATAAAGGAAAATAAAAAAAAAGCCCACCTTCGAGATGAAGCCGAGACCAAAGGTAGGTATACGAAGGAGAAATAACTTCTTTTCTTACGCAAAGTTGTTCTTTTTCATAACCAAAGTATTGAATGCCGAAATGCGTACAAATGCGCTTTAGACCTACTCATATCAAAATCAGTAAGCTTTTCCTGATTTTAGTACTTAAACCAAAGAAACTCTATGCCTTAGGCTTCGTCCTCAAATGTCGGATAAATTTGAAAACGCAACGTAAGGTGCAAAAACGGAACGAACGTTTTCCGTACACACATGACAACGGATAAAATGTTCAGTCTGCGTCCACACTACAGCATTTTATCGGCGACACAGCTGCTTAGTCTCGCTTTGAGCATGCCTACAGTATAAAGCATAACGTTGACGGATCCCGTGATAGTTCCCTTTCCCGCCAACTGCTGTTGTTTACGAAGGCTTCGTCGCGTTCCCCTTTGCTTCGTAAAATTCATTTAAAGCAAACCGCTAATACCAAAGAAAAGACAGATAACTTCACTTGGTCCGATGGCGAAGTGAAATTGTTGCCTAGTTCTACAATGGACTACAAAACAACGAAGGAAATGGAAAAACAACAATCAGGAGTCTTGTGAAAGCAAATACCAGGACATTCACGACATGACACGAGTGATTGTCTAAAGTTATTCCTGATTCTCTGGTATACAATATTCAAGTGAGCTAAAGCAATACTGAACTCTAAATAAGCTATTAAAGAAGAAATGACCGAGCTGATACACTTGAGAAGATAAACCACATGACGAAATGACGTAAGCTTATTTAAAAAGTTCCGGATACGAAAAGTTCTCCGTCCACACTAATACAAGAAAGTTGCGTTTTCAAATTGTTCCACTCTAGAGAGCGTATTCAAAAAGTTCTTTTTTTCGCGGAACTTTTTGTGCGGATATTTACTTTGTAGTGTGGACGGAAGGCCTAACCGTAACAGTTAAGTTGCGCATTCAAATTTACTTCTGGCATATTGTAGACGAGGCCTTAGTTTTGACTAAGTTAACATGTGATATGTGTCTGTATGATTTATGTACCACTGGTCGACCTGCGTTCTGGGCTGTTGTTGTTGTTCATTCGGTTTTTGCTTACCTGTGTATATGTAGTGGGTCTATGAATGCTGGAGAATTTGTTTCATTTTTTAAATTGAGTTTCTGAATTTTGGAGCAATAGCTTTGCAATTTTTGTAACTTTACGAGTCCTTCATAGTGCAATGGCTTAAATCATTTTGGTTTAATGACACAGAAAAGAACTGACTTTATTCTAAGTTAAAAAATGTTTCTTCTCTTTAAAGTGCCTATAATAACTTGCAATAGCAATAATAACGAGATCATTTTGCTGACGTGAAATCGTGTGACTGAGGATAACAATCAATGCAGTAGTCACTGTTCTCTTTATTACTCAGTTTAAAGGTTTTAAGTTCAACACGATCCCTTCTGTTTGAAAATATCACGTTAGCTGTTGCAGGGTTTAAATTGACAATAGTTTAATTTCACTGTTGCTACAAATGCGAACGAAACTCCTCCACGAACGAATTACTTACTTTTATCAAAGATTCCATGTCCGGCGTATCTTGAAGTATAAGTTTCCGATAATTCCGCGTTTAATCAGTAGATGTTCGTTCTGTTTCCGACGTAACAAGAATATGAGTCACGGGATGAGCAAATACAAACTCTGTGTCATTAACTCCAGAAATTTCTCTGCATAGCAACCTGGGAGTTAAACAGATGCATTACAGAAAGTGGTACTTCCCAACTCCACATACGATCAACACAAAGTATCATAGAAAAAAGTATCAAATTGTTTATATTTAAGCATTAAACCGCAGTTTTTGGGGTTTACTGGCGAAATAAACCAGGCGGGATGCTGAATACACCAGAAGAGCTTGTAAATCACGAGCTGCATGCGAGTGATTTAGGCTTTCGGTTGTTCTTCCAACATCCCAAGTGGTTTATTAGGCTGGTAAACGCATAGAAACTGCAGTTTATTGCTTTTATAAACTAACTTTAAATAAAAACAGAAAATGCTTTTTATTTCAATGGGATTACCGGCACAATAACCCATAGGTTTTTGACCAATCAGCGCGCGAGTAGTATCGAAATATCAACGGTTACACGTCTTGAGCCTATATAATTATAGTGTGATCAGTAAGATACCAAGTATTCTCTAGTCGATGATTCTTGGGTGCTTACATTCAGCGCAGGTAGAGACTAGGTAAACTGAATAGGAATTCACTTTTGATATTAGTCAAAGCATACATGTCAGAAAACTTTGCTTACCTTCTATGCTCAGACCACTCGACAGTCCACCAACTGCTTTTCCTAAGATCAGATGTTGGGTATCTTGATCTTGACTCGGCTCCTTTATATGCATTTAGCTCTTTACCAAAAGCGTCTTCAAACGGCATGCTACTCCCTCAACCGGCATGCTACTCCCTCAATTCCTCCCACGAACTATCATCGTTTCCTTTCCGTCTTCCGTTCTAGAAGCCCACGTGAATGCTATTTCTGCTCTTTTTCTCATATTATCAGCTGCACGTTAGCGCATGACTCGTATATTTTCTAGTAAAAAAATGGTGAAGTTAACTAGGGCTCTACATAAAAATCGATGACAGAGTAAATAACTTTAAGTCAGGCATGTCCAATGGAGGCATATAAGACACGATGCTATGGTTAGGTTAAAAGGGCAGGGCTTAAGTGTAGTTAGGCCCCTGTTCTACCTTTCTCAGTCGAGGTGAATGAAAAGAAGAAGCGCCATTTGAAAGTTTTTTCCAAGTCTGCGGCATAAAATGAGGCAACGATCAGGACCATTTAAATTTGGGACTGGCCTTGTATTTATTCAGTAATTGTGTAAAACAAAAGTTAGTCCTGATCTTAATTTTTGAATTGAAGAAGTGAGAGACGGAGAAAGGGAGAGGAAGGAAAGGAAGGAAAGGAAGGAAAGGAAAAATAACCTAACATTATTGAAGGCGGAAGTGTAGTAGTTTACAGCACTTACTGGCCTTGTACTTTCCGGTCTTCTGGGATACATTCATGTTTTAAGAGATAGACAAGCTTGAGTTCTGAGTTTAAAAGTGTTATTTAGTAGGGTTTTAAACAAACACGGACAGCAAGATACAGTTGAGCCATATCTTTGGTCTGGAAACTCGCAGGTGCACCTTTTGGGCTATCCAGAGTATTTTCAGATCTCTAGTATCTAAATGCATTCTAAGCGGCGCTATAAAATTTGTATCCTTTCGGTCGTCCTAGGGCAACTTGAGTCTTTTCGAAATTTTTGGGGCCTCAGTATTTTTTCCCGAAAACTGCAGATGAAATTGTAAGTTTTACGAAAATGAGAAATTTTCTGATTCTTCTCTCTATCTCATTTTCGAATCCGAAAATTCCAGATTTTCCATTTCTACGAAAAATATGCTAACTTGAGGACTGAAATGTGAAGCATTAAACTTAATCTTGGGGAATTTACTAGATATGCTAAGCAAATTTTAGATGAATGGAACGGTCATCTGCGAAAGGATATTTTACAGAAAACAGTCGTTGGGTGCCCCTGAGCTCGGTAAATACTGCAATTTCGCTAGCTCGTGATAATAATGTATAAATTAAGGCTGTTTTATACAGATTCCTCCTTAGCTCTGCACTGCTTCTTGTTACACTGACCGCAATAAAATGGTTTGACTGGATATTTCGTTTTGCTCATCATCTAATTTCTCACCTGATAATCTCGCTAGTGAGTCCCTTAAACAAGTTTTTAATTCCGTTTTGCGTTGACTAAAAACAAACATTGAAAGCCGCAAATGGAGGTGGACTTTCTGCTGTTAAACAACCAATTAAGACCCTCGAGATCCGAATGCGTCGTTTTCTTAATGCCGTGACATGAATTAGCTAATACTGTAGCTAGTTATTTTCGTAATTGTAACTGCTCTATTCAAAATTTTACAAAAGGGGTCTTTTTTACTGACAGAACGCCCATTCCTATAGATTCATAACCAAGCTAAGTGTTTTCCTCTCCCACATGTAAGTTACAACTTAAAAAATCACCAGTGGTAAAAACTACGTAACAGAATTTCGAACAAAGCCTCAAGTCCAAGTGTGTAGTCTATTACCTGTAAATGAATACTTAAGCTGCAGCATTAATTTATACTGGATTATGTACAGGTATCATAAAGTGACATTTAAAGCTTCTATTCTATATTTATCATCAATTATAGTGAAAAAATAATGTAAATCCTAAATAAATTTATATAGTCATAAATTTTATTTTAATGTTTCGGTAGTACGTTTGTTTTGCGTGAAATATGTATACTTAATTGCCACCTGACTTGAGTTTTGCTGCTAATAGAATTAAACAGACGGCTTAATGTGTCTGCAAACAAATATCCATCACGGAAAAGGATGTTAATTTACTCTTCTCAGTTTGGCTTTGACGCAAATGAGGCTCGTAGGAAGAATGCTATTTATAATTTAGTTTAACTTGCCATTGTGCTGCGAAGAATTTCAGCATTAGAAAAGGAACTCTAACGCTCCGCTCACTTAATATATTGTGCATTGACAGGAAATTAAAGTTGCTTCTAATTTTAATTTTTATCATGAGTTTAAAGTGAATTTATTGAACGAAATTGGTGGTAATCAGTAAAGGAATACCAAGCTGAAAATTATTGCACTTGTTGTCACTTCCTGTAGCGTAATTAATAATTAAAATAAAGGCTGCTTCTGTTAGATTACTGTGTGTAGCCTGTAAATGCTCAGCTACAAGCAATGTTACTACTACTAAACGCCCGAAGACAGATCGATCATATATAGACCAGAGCGAAGTAATTCACCACAAACGAAAACCACTAGATGAGTCAAAAACCCCTTTTCGTCACTGACAAAACCTCCGTTTTTTTTACTCAAGCTTTTAGGACTGCATCAAAGTTGACATATACTGAATTTTTGTTAAGGGAAGTGAACACCGGGGAAAAGCAACCTGGTCAAGCTTTTTTTTTGCACTATTCCGCTTCGTGGGTAGCGAGGCCAACAAATACCAGCTAAACCTGACAAATAGCAGTTCAACTATTGCAATAGATTTAAATGTGTAGGTTTAGATTTACACAAAATTAAGGTACAAAAATAGGCCCACAATGGGAGCACGTGCTGACGGAGTTGCGTTGTTTGTACAATGTAGGTGTTTTTTTTTCTTTCATGACATCCACCACACACGCCCCAACCTCCTCCCCACCCTTCTTAAAAAATAAGAAAGAAAAATTCGTTGAACACTTCCTTTTGATCGTGTGTGGCGGGAAAAATTTCGAGATTCATGACTTACTTGTAAGCAATGGGGCTGGTTTGCTTATCTCGTGGTGTTTTCACGCCTCCAATTGAATAACATCTCATTGGTAACTTAAGTATCTGCACAGTAAACTGAAACTTGCCAGCGCTATTGACTTTTATCTGCCTTTTTAGTAAATCGGGTAAAGATGCAAGTAGTCGTTATGCCGATCACAATATAGCCCAGGAAACTATTCAACATTAAATTATCTTGGTTTTTACAAAGTTGTTGAGACAGCTCTGCTTTCGAAATTAACCACAGTGAAGTTTAATAAATTATTAAGTCCCTAAGTGAGTAAGTACGCGATGAGGAGCGTTGCAACGCTGACATCAAAGACTACTGGAATGACTACGTTATCCATGAGTTAGTTATGTTCATGGATAACGTAAGGCCCATTCCAAGCTCTCCAACCCTCCCCCATGAACTCAACTTTCTCTGGCCACCTTTTTTAGCTTGAGTAGTTTACTGATTATGTGTTTCAGTGGGACTTGATGAGGTGACAACTGGGTGCTAGGTCGACGTTTTAAAATCGTCAACTCTGCAAATCATTATGAGGATAAAAAAATGAATGTCCACTGAAAGTAGGAAAAAGCTAACATCATTTGAACACAGTATAAGGAAAATAGACAATTAGATATAACAATTGCAAGTCTAAATAAGGTTAAGAAAAAGAAACTGGTTTTACGAATGGATTTTCCACAAAAGATGGTCCACGCTATCTATTTTTTATTTATACTATGATGTTTCGAAACGTTCGAAACGTTCCCACGCCATTGCCATTGTGCCATCGCGCGCGTGGGGCAGAGCCCCATACTCATAGAATATGGTCAACCTCTTTTTGTTTGGTTGTCACGTGACTGACCGAGAGTACGTACGTACGCGTCTACAGATTGTACGGGTAGGGTAGGGGAGACTATCAAAAGGAAGGGTGGGGTATCTCAGGCGTGCCTTGGCAAATCCACATCTTTTATATTGGACATTCACAGTATGGTCAATTGACAGCTGTCAAAACGGTATAGCCACTGACCAGCATCACATGACCATATTGTGGGCTCATGTGTCAACTCATCGAAGTGACGTGATTTATTTGGAAGCTGTCTGCTGACCAGATCGTGGGCTCAAGTCTCGAGTTCTGGTAGCCCGCGTATTTTTGGCGGGAAATTGTGTTGACGACCGAAAAAGAAATTTTCAGTTCATTGTCTTCTGGAGACACAATATTACTACTCTACCCTGTTAAAGTTTTACTAAAGGATAAACGAAACAATTTCTATTCCTATGTCAACAAACAATAGCAGAGAAAATATAATTTGCAGAACACAGGGTTCAGGTGAAGAGCAATGGGAAAGAGAGCGGAAGAGAGCAAGAATTAACTGGGGAAGAATGAGCGAAGAAGATCGCCAAAGAAGGCGCGCTCGGGAAAGAGAAAGGATATGAAATTATAGCGAAGAACGCCGACAAGCAGAAAGCATCCGGGCTCGAGAAAACGGATAAAATGTTAACGAAGAACGCCGACTGAAGCGGAAAGACTTCGTGCTGTGGAAAACAGACAAAATTGTAGCGAAGAATGCCGAGAAGCGGAAAGACTCCGTGCTGTGGAAAACAGATAAAATTGTAGCAAAGAATGCCGAGAAGCGGAAAGACTCCGTGCTGTGGAAAACAGACAAAATTGTAGCGAAGAACGCCGAGATACCCTGCTAAAAGCCATGAAGAGAGAAACCTCGGCTTGTAGGGTAAAGCAGAGAAGGTTTTTCGCCCATGACTATGAATTATAGGATTGAAGGAAACCCTGAAGTTCAATAATAGATTCTTGAGTGCTTAATAACCTTACGATTTCATTTAATAATTCATTTTGAGTGGTATCCATAACTCAATTTCAAAAAAAGAAAAACATTTACATTTATTTTGCTTCCATGCAGGCTATATACTGGAACCTCGATATCAAGCTAAATTAAGTAAAAAATGCTAGTGGAACTGTCTAAATGTGTTTTTATATAGATAGTTATATCTAAGCCCTTTTGCATACATTTTACCATACCTTGAAGTAAACATTTATTTTACCGAGGTGCTCGTTTTAACACGAAAATGACAAGAGTTGTGTCCTGCATTTCCCAGTAGCGTGTACAAATCTTTTAAATACATTTACGCAAATAGAATGGTTAATTTCATCAGGAATAGAATACAGTACATCGATAATTTGTGTTTTTTGTAGAATATACTCCATGACTTTGTAGGTAGAAAGACCGTTACGGTACTAATGGCAGACGAAAGTTTAGACAAAAATCTATAGCGAGTTAACCGACCTCGACACTAAATTATAGTTAAAAACGTTTGTGAATTCCTTCGCAATATTTTAGAATGCTTTTACAGTTTAAAGTGAAATGAAAGTATTTAACGGGAGCCCCGCTTTTAGGCTTGGCTAAATCTATGTATTAGTTAGGAATCAAATGCTCAGATACAGAAACTAGAACTGATCAAGTGTTCTAGCCGTAGTATCTCTCCATTGTTGACCCATGTTAAATCGGTTTCCACTCCTATAATTCAATTCATCCCTGGTCTCGTCCCCCCCACCCCCCCCCCCCCCAAGCCTCCCCCTCCCCCAGGTAAAAAACGACAGCAGAAACATCAATGACAAAATGGCAGATACATTATCAGGAGCTGAGCATCTAAAGGACATCAGAGGACATACATAATAAATGAACGAAGCTCAATATTGGAACTACTGGGGTTTTTCTCTCAAACTGCACTATTTTGCGTGGTTCAGTCAAATACCATACACCATACGTCGCGTTCGGTTTTTATTCTGAGTCAAATGTCCAAGAAACGGAAAAATGTGCATGGTCAGATCCTTGTTACAGTTATAGAATATACAAACCAAGGAATAAGGGCATAACAACAGTTCAAACAAATGTGTTTATTAATACACGCTGATAAGTGTACTCAGTTTGCCGTAGAACTCGATAAGCAGGTTGATATACTTAAAAGTTAGGAATACCTCTACATCTGCATCCTGAAACAAACGTTATCGATTTTTTTGTTTGTTGTGAGTACACTGAACTAATAACACGTTCACAAAGCGCACTTCCATAGTAAGGGATACGATCAGAACACGCACTAGTAGAACTAGCACGACATGTCACAGTTTCGATGGCTTTTCCATTAATTACTATTCTACTGTCTGATTTTTGGCAACCGCTCTCTCGTCGATATCTGTAGCCCGGCAGTGTTCGCCCTCGATCTTCCTCTTGTATTATTTTAGGGGGACGTTCAGTGGCTTTTCTCACTGGCTTAGAAAGTAACTGATTTCTGATGTTATTGTATATGAGGTCACCCTGTAGATAAGGATCACCTCCGCTTATATGAAGATATGCTGTTAAGGCCAGGATCAAGTAGATTATCTGGATAGAGAAAATGGATGATTAGGCTAAAAAATCTTTCTCCTGCGAATACCACCACAGACCTAAAAAAAATTAAAACGACAGTTACGCTTGCAAGGTAAGATGCATGGCTTTAACGTTTACAATACAACTTGAAACAAGAGCACTAAAGAAGTACAGTAGAGAGCTGACGTTATGAAAGCAATGGAATATACAACCGGCAGAAAACTGGCAGCTTTAGACAACTGAAATGAATTTCTCACTGTTGACCTCATGTTTCCCCTTGTACTCTAGCATTCAATACTATTCCATGTCATTTTAAGGTAAGCCGACTGACTTGTCATAATAGATTATTTGACTTTCGTGCTAGCTATCTTTACCGGTGATTTAACCATCAACCTCTAACGGAGCAAAAAAGAAACATTGTATAGCTATAAGTGTATGCACATGCATTGTAAAACTCAGCCATTTTACCTTCAAAGCCATATGAACCAGCTCAGTTCGTTTTTACTGCTTTTAGTTCTTGAATCTGATTGATTGTGATACACTTAACTTGTACTGGGTATAAAATCAGTATACCAAACAGAATATATTTCGATTAACATGCATTTGCCCCCCAAAAAACAAAATAAACTGCCACCCACAAACAAGGAAGTGGATCATGTTCCTCAACTCCATAACCAATGACCCACTCAATGCAAACAAAACAAGACGAAGGACCAACTTTCCAAGCATCCGCTGTAAATCTTTCAGCATTAATCGCTACTTTGGTCCCATAGCAAGTATTTTAAGACTACTCTAACAGCGGTTGAAAATGAGTAACTTATCAACGCTATCTTGTTACCGTAGCAAACACTCAGGGTTGACAGTGGCTTTTTGGCTCCAAACATGGCTTGTTGCTGATGACGCAACGCTAGGGGTTTCCACTCCCTATTTTTAACTTCATTTCCTGTGATATTGTACATACATACATACATACATACATACATACATACACACATACACACATACATACATACATACATACATACATACTTTATTGACTTTCCTCGTAGAGGCTTTTCAAAGACAATGATTTGAATTTAAATTTAGAGTACAAAAATAAAGATAAAATAAAAGTCTACTTTAAAAATCCCTAAAAATTATTTACAGTAATACTTAAGAATGCATAAAATCCTTGACCAGATTACGTTTCAGGTTAAATTTAAAAGCAGAGGTAAGAGTCTTAAGATCATAGCTATCCATGGAGTTCCAAATACTAACTATTCTATAATAAAAGGTCCTCTGACCTCTAGCAGTCCTAGAAAGCGGAATATTCAGCATCTGTGAACTTCTTTGTGGTACGCCTGCTTATTTCTCCTCGCTTTTTGAACTCGGAGAAAAGGTATTCTGGCACACAGGGTGTTACGCATTTAAAAGCCATCACATCGTACCTTAAGTGCATTTGAGTTGCTACTGGCAGCCATTTTAAGGAGTGATTGACTCCATTGAACAGGCAGACATGGTTAGTGCATCTTTCTTGAAACTGCAGTATATGATGAATACCTTTATCGGCTCGATAAGCTTATAAACCCGTGTAATTCTACGCCCACTGCCAGTTCTTGTTAATGTACCGACGCCATGAAACTCTCCTTGAGTTGCCACGCTGGGCCAGCGCACGCCTCCAAACTGCACTTTGGCGCCCGCATGTAGTTCCTATTTAGCCAGCGGTATGAGTTGCAAAAGTATAGATTTTCAAAATGGCGGCCAAGGAAGAAATCCGTGCAGCCACGAGAGCTCTAATTCCTCTGCGTGATCATGTTAGAACTTTTGTCCTTTTTGAAATAGAAGTCGAGGAAGTGTTATCCACGTTATTCGAAAAGCATCGAAGTGATCAAAATCCGATTGAAAGAGTTCGACATTCGATAATTGAAGTTGGCTCGATTATCCCAGGAAAAGTCAACCTCTGGCTTAAAAAGTTGCATAGGCGACTCAGTCCTCGCATGACAGCCCGTGATCCTTGGACTGAGTAAGTTACAAGAGATTTGCCTGCGGAAGTTTTTTGTTTCATATTGGAGAGTGTTAAGAAGGCATCCTCACGGTATGGTGACACCTATTCAGAAAGCCCACCCGTAGATTGTATTGTTTACACGCAGGACAATCGAGTCGTGAGAGATTTGTATCGACTTTGCCACATCCCCAGAGAATCAGTTCTTGAGTATTTTTCAAAGAAAAGCAAAGGCCCCAGGAAAGGAAACGCAAGGGTTATTGTGACTGCCCAAAAGCCGTTTACAGTGTCTTACTTCAGGAAATGACACGTGTTGCTGAAGTGCTACTACAAGTTTACAAATGTGTATGGATACACTTTTGAAAGTTAAAATACAGTGTTGTGAAACTTTTCATGTCTACTCTCGCCCGTACCGTGAAAGCCACAACTTGGGACCTTTTGAAACTGAACACCTTAATAGGTATCAAAACCGCATTTTTGACCCCTGAGATGTAAGTCAAGCACCCCCTGTCACTTTTATATGAAAGTCCCCACCCTGGGCATTGTTATTGTTGTACGATGGCAGGAATCAGACTACAGTCGATGCATAAGTTTAAACCAAGTTTAACGTTTATTGCAATAGTTTTACAAACATGCACATTATGGTTCGTCATAAAATACAAATGTGCTAACTCTTGAATATAATTTCCAGCAAACATTTTCAAATATATTTTCCAATAACATTCCTAAAATACAAATGTGCTCACTTTTCAATATTATTAAGCTAACTTTTAAATAACATTTCTCACAAAAACATTTTGAAATATATAATTTTCTAATAAAATTTCTTAAATGCAAATGTGGTAACTTCTGAATATTATTAACAGGCTGTTCTTTATAGCAAAACATTTTCAAAAGAAATTCCAGCTAAATTGCAGAATACCTGGCCCACTTACATGTATTTGTTTTCACTGAAAATAATAGCTCCTACTGTGTTATTCCTCAGCCAACACATCCAAAGAAGTGGGCTGGATAGCCTTCAATTGCTCCAAGATTGAAAACAATAGATTGACATGTTTCACAATGTCAACATGGGGGATTTTGCTTTTATTTAAAGAGGAATGCATGCCAAAAAAGGTTGACATTAGTCACCATGTGCCCTGGGTCCACCTAGCATCTGAAATATCTGAAACAGAGACCAATTTCTTCAATACTGCTGTTTACAAAGGCGAGAGATTTCTTACTGAGTATGTGCTTGATGTGTACACTCACTCCAAGCCAAGTGAAGCTTTTCAGTACAAGATCTTTTCCATGTGCCACCCATCAGGAATAATACAAGGCTTTAACAAAGGAGAGGCCCTAAGACTTCTCTGAACTTAACTCTTCCAGAACATTATTTAAAGAAAGAATTAACACTGATATCTGTCTTCAAAACACACCTCCTCATCACAGGGTACCCTGAGAATTTTATCCAGGAAGCCCCCTCGAAAGTGCATTCTGAAGACAGGAAACTAGCTAGCATTCCAACAAAAAACAAAAAGAACACATTTGTAGAAAAATCTAGTTGTTGGGACTGGAATTTGGTTCCTGAGAATAGTCATGGGGGCTGTTTTGCTCATGAATGCAGTGGCAGTTGATGTATAGCATTTATAGAAATATTTATCATTAATTGCATGTGTGTCTTCACCGCATACCTTATAGTTTGCTTAAAAAAGTAATTTAAGTTTAAACAAAGTGCATTGCAGTGCAACTGTTAAAAACATAAATGCAAACATTCCACAAACCTTCGATTTTAGTCTACTAATTTTCCTCGTGTTTCTGTTAATTTCTCCTTGCAAACTTCTACACTCTTGTACTGCCACCTCCCTCGCTTCCTTTCGGGCCTTCATAAAGGCATTAACATCGAATCGTCTGTTCTTGGTGTGTGGCGTGAAGCTGCCAGCTCAAAACGTCTGCAGGAGAATCTATTATTACTTGCACAGTCCAAGGATTGCAGGCTGTCATGCGAGGACTGATCGAGTCGCCTATGAGGATAATACTTTGTCGACTTTTCTTTCCAAAAGGACAAAATTCCCAACACCCAGACGTGGACTTCTCCTGCAATATTCGAGCCAACTTCAATATGATATAACAGCCATAGAAACAAAAATTCAGCAAAACAAAAACGATACGATTCTTACCCAGATGTCAGAGATGTAAAATTTCGTTTTGAAGTGGTGTTATTTTGCACACTGTTAAATTCTTTCCAAGCCGAAAACTTCGCTTTACAACGCCGGCAAACACGACGCCATTAGACCTCGAAGAATGCGCTTTGGTGGAGCGAGTTTTCTAATAAAAAGCATGGCATATTTGGTATGTGCGGAAAGCTCAGGAAACAAGCTGCCATCTTTTTAGCTGAATGAAGCACCACAGATCTCCCAGAATGCAGGAGGGCCCATTATTTATAGGCTACATAACTCTGCCCCAGTCTCTTCTCGAACGCCTTGATTTCCAGCGCCATTTTTGAAGACATCACAATGCAGCTTTTTGTCATCTGTGGGCCCGGCGTGTGCGACCAATCGTGTTCTCCATTAAGTATCAATTAAATGGCGAGATCTCGAGAAAGGTATTCCTCCTTTGGTACGCCTAGTCTCAGAGTAAGAACTGGTTAATAACGTTCTATTTCTTTAAAATATTTTCGGCGTTCTGCACGAAACAGCAATTAATTTGTCCATATCCAACCGGGACCAATGAAAGACTTTAAGAGAAGTGTTATTATTCTTAAATTATATAACGACGTTAGTTAAAGGGCAAAAAACGTCAAGCATCCACTGGTGTTACTTAAATATGAAGTGTCTAAACTGTTCGCTTTGATGACGAGGCTCCAGTAAGGTTACTGTAGACCTTCAGGGGTGTCTTCCGAAGAATAATTCGTATGCGCGCCGCTTATACTCTAACCATAGAAAAGTATATATCATCGTTAAGCTAATAAAATGTAGAATCAGAAGAAATAATTTTTTTAAGATTTGATTTAATGATAAACGCGCGCTAGCCTTCAAACGCAAAACTGACACTATTTGTTTAACTGAATTACCTGCCTTCCTGCTAGCAAGTACGACCAAACAAACTGCACAATGTCAATCAGTAGGTGATAGGCTACAATAGGGTGTGAGGCTTTTTCGATATTCCGACTGGTTGCCGAGAAAATCTATTTTGAATTTGGCGAATTGAATACTTGATGATCTTCGTCACACGAGAGCGCGCAAAAGGAGAAGTATTTGAAGTATCAAAAAAGCCTCACACCCTTTTTTGCATTGCGAGTGAACCAAGGAACATTTTGGCCAAATTTCATGAGAATCCGTCAAATCTATATACCCTATTAATTCGCTTGAAGCAAGGAAATCCACGCAAAAATAAAGTCCGAGTTTTAGACTCCTAAAGTTTTAAAGGCTTACCACACTTCATCAAAGCGGCTGTCAACTGGGTCATGCCACCTATGGCGGTCCATTTCCGCCAAAATTCGATCTTTGTATTTTATACTCGACTTGCTGTATTTTATGCTACCTTACACAATGCGACATCCAACTGTGTCTATTGAACATGGTACTTTTTGTTTTTCAAATTCAATATCACCTATTCGTGTTGTCAAATTGACGATTTTCTTCTCTTTTTTATAAAAATGTAAACAATGCAAGTTTCGACTTTCGATGTTTTGTATTCACATCCAAGTTCATGTATTCGGCTTCGTTCGACATCCTTCCGCAATCCATTGAGAGGGGACATCGCAGGCGCAGCTAATCTCCACCCCCATCTCCCCGGGAACTGTGGCAAAAAGCCCTCCAGTAGAGTGGAGTAGAGAGAATGATCCTACTCCATGACGGTCGCATGTTTGTCTTTTTAAAATGAGCGGTAGGAGGTAGCAAGGCGTGACAGGCCGCACAATCTCTACCTGTGTGAAACATTTGAGAACCTTTTATATTTTTGCTCTAAGGAGCATATCTTTTAAAGATTTACCTTTCTTAAAAGATATGATGGGTGGATCTTGGAAGATTTTTTTGAGTTGTCGTTGTTCCTGTATGATGTGCCATTTATTCATTTTAAAAAAATTGTTTGATGTTTGGCACTGCTGGTTCATATTGTGTGACAAAAGGCAAAAACCATGGGGTTGTCAAGAGGCCTGTAGTTGTTTTGATCGTTGATTTGGATTTGGCCCTCTTGAATCTTGTGTATTGTATTCATGACAACAGTGGTGTTTCCCATGTCCGCTTTGTTAAGGTTTATTTCTTTGTTTTGTTTTAATTCATTTAATGCTTTTCGTTCGTTGCGTGACAAGTTATGTTTAGGCTTAGTTATCTTTATCTCAGCCAGATCCGTTTTCACGTCTTCTAAAAAGCTCTCCAGGGCAACTGATTTTTGAACTGGTGGGTTCCAGTTAGATTTTACGTGGAAAGGGTGAACTTCTTTGCGTTTCCTGTGAAACATATATTTAAGACGCATTCGTCTTTCAAAATCTTGCAGTAATAGTAGTAATTGCCGCCAGATGTTGTTTGTGTTGGGTTTGTTCACCGGTATAAATTTCAATCCCCTGGAGATCACTTTAGTTTGGAAATAAGTGAGGTTTTTATTTCAGAGGTTTTTGATGTATTTTTCCTCCTTATTTGTTTGGTGTGAGGCTAAATTTGTAGGTTTGTTTCAGCGTTCTTTTCGCTTTTTCGTGTCTCTTTGTGTTTTCGTGTAGTTATTTGACTCTTTACTTGGGTTTTCCCCACCCTTGGTGGTGTTGACACATTTACCAGACACATGTGAGTACTCTTTACAATCTTTATTCAATTCTAACATCATTTGGTCTACTTCAGCTTTTAGTTTTTCAAGCTTTTTAAGTTTATGCTAATATCTCGGAAGTAATCAAAATATCTAATTTATTTATGAACATTTCAATGCAGGTAAGCACAATGTATGACAATAAAAGTAGTTACTTACTTCATTCCGTTACCATTTCACTGTAATGTTGTGTTGCGTTCGTTCCACAGTCTAGGAACCGCCATGTTGAAAAGACAAACATGCGACCGTCATGGGGTAGGATCATTCTCTCTACTCCACTCTACTGGAGGGCTTTTTGCCACAGTTCCCGGGGGGGATGGGGGTCGAGATTAGCTGCGCCTGCGATGTCCTCTCTCAATGGATTGCGGAAGGATGTCGAACGAAGCCGAATACATGAACTTGGATGTGAATACAAAACATCGAAAGTCGAAACTTGCATTGTTTACATTTTTATAAAAAAGAGAAGAAAATCGTTAATTTGGCAACCCAAATAGTTGATATTGAATTTGAAAAACAAAAAGTACCATGTACAATAGACACAGTTGGATGTCGCATTGTGTAAGGTAGCATAAAATACAGCAAGTCGAGTATAAAATACAAAGATCGAATTTTGGCGGAAATGGACCGCCATAGTCACCGACCAGTGAAACACGAGCCTCGGATCCCCCGAGCGCCCGCAACAAAAATAGCTCATTAAATTTGCGGGAAATTTTGCAGTCGCAGTCGAACACCGTCGAGTGATTGCGGCGAAAACATGGGTAAAGTTAAATCAACGAGAAAAGCCTCTGGAAAAACATTAATGAGAAAAGGCACTAATCAGCGAAAGGGAGGAAAAGTTGTGGCGACCTCCAAAGAACCAAACATTCAGCCAACCGAGCGCGATCCAAAACAAAACGTGATCACACTCCAATTCCTCCGATTGTGTGCTTGCGTTCGATTCCTCGCCACTGGTCGAGTCAGATTCTGCTAAACCGGGGGTAGCAGCTTTCGAAGCCATCAGCTTTAAGGTACCGGCACCAGCCTCTCTGGAAGTTGAAGGATGTGAGACTCCTGAAACATGGCTTGAAGGCTGGTCAAACCAGGAACCTTTGTCACTGGCGGCGAGTTCCTTCCTCCTGCTTTCATCAAACAAATCGCCTTTCTCCTTTTTCTCCAGGTTTCTTACGATATTTTGTCCAAGGCTTCTTTTCTCTTTTCGATGAATTCATAATGTAAGTTTTCACGGATTCTACATTAAAATATTCACTGATACCAACGGCCAAAACGACGCGACAGAGCACAACTTTCAATGTAAACAAAATATTCAAATGTTTGTAATTTTAGTCCCGGATAAGATTTGCCGCGAAAAATCAGTAGGCGCTAGATGTGTTTAATGGGATTAGAACGCCTTTAGTTATTTATTAACTCTTCTCCAAAATAGTTTTTTCCCCGAAATCTCGCGATCATTGAATGATTTCAAACAACGTTTTTCACCAAACTTTAAATCGATGTTTTAGCTATGCCAGGAGCACAGAAAAAAAAATTCGCAAAATTCAGCCTTTGAAGGTCTACAGTAACCTTAAGCTGGTCATTTACCGTCACAAGAGAAATCCAGAAGGCGATTGTTTTGTGGAGGTAAATATTTGAACTCTAGACCTGACTGTAGAGTAAACGTGATGATGTTCAGAGTAGACAAAATTATTCTTATATCGGTATTGTTTCAGAGAAGGAAGACGAAAAGAAGACAGCGAAGTGTCCGAGTATAGAGGTTCATGACTGACATCCGAATTCCTTATTTACATCCAGTTAAAACAAGTTAATCCGTTAATATCTTTTTCCTTGACTGAGATAAAAGTCGATCTCACACATAAATTAAAATGTGTTTACTGTTTGTGATATGTGAGTTACATTTGTATTTTTCATTGTATTTCGGACGAGTTGCAGTAGATGATGAAGACGTGCAAACTTTGTCATTGGACACTCCCGGTTAGGCTTCTTAATCAAAATTAATGAATTAGTTTAAGCCGAAGCCTAGCCACTGGAATCTTAAACCTCCAGTATGATAACGTGGTCCTGATGATCATTCAATTCATTTAGCCAGATAACAGCTTGAACTGTTCTCCGGGTGAACAATGGGTCAATTGGTCGAGATATCGCATTATGTTTTTAAACCCTCCTTTAGTATTTTTAGTTTGCTTGTGTCATTCAACTCCATTTGTATCTATCTTTTAGCAATGTAATTCTAGCTACAGAAGCGAAATGATTAAAACCGGACATTTGCGTCATCGAAAAAAAAAAAAACGACTTAAAAAGGACTTACAGTATTTAAGTTATTATCAAAATACACTCAGCGTATATTTTAGTCGCGAATCTTCTCAAATCTTTACTATGACTAGCGATATTAGCATGTCATGGGATAACCATTACAGTCTCTACAATAGCCAGACAAAGTAAGCATATGCATCATGTAGCTAGCCTAGATTCAGCATTTTGGGAAGTGAAATACAAGCACGTGTTTGTAACAACAAATACATTTCCGCCTTCAGAAAAAAGAAGGAGTAATGGAATAAAAAAGGATTGAAAATTGGAAGACTTTTTTCCTGTAAGAGGTCTTGTAGTGGCAGGGTTAGTTGTAGGGGTATTTACTAGTGTTTGTGTTCCTTCTTACATAACGTGACTGATGAGGGGAAATAGGGAATGTTTGGTTTGCCGGAAGCAATATTTGAGACAATCATATTGCATTACACCTTGTTGATCTATAAGTGATATAAAATGACTGTTTTTCACTGTGAAGCATTTAGTGAAGTAAGAGGGCACTATTACCAGACCAAAAAAGAGTGCTGTTCAAAGGTTAACCTACGGACCTGTTGCACACTTCCTCATTGGTCAATAGAGCTGCCTTGACAGTGTTTCTTTGGCTTGATTTATAACAAACCTGCAAAAGAATTATGTATTTGGCTTCTCGCAAGTTAGGTACATATGCAAAGCCATCCTTTCTGAAGGTAAGCCAAGTTGCTTGTTTCATCGTATTAACTTGTTGTCAGTTTGTACGCGTGATGGACTGTCCGAGGGGCCTTTCGCTTTTGTCTGTGCCATTAACGAACGTGTGTTTGATTTACGAGCCGCGCGCGAAAAAGAGCAGATAGCTAAAAACGGAGACTTCTTTTTAGGCTCGCCCTGTTTAAGCGGCGTCTATTCATTGATCGGTCATTTGTCAAGAAAACTAAGTAATTGTTAGAAACAAGCATGCGCAAGAGTATGAAGTGTCAGATATAATCAGTTTATCTTCTCAACAAAGAAAGAGAGGTGTTGTCTTTTTCTTATCCCATTTTTCCAGTGATACTGATTTCTCCACGGTTATATTAAGAACAGGATGCAAGGTTAACGGTTCATTCACTTCGCTTTGTAGTTAAAAGGGTAGCAACGAACAAATGTAATTGAAGGGGCAACGGAAAGTAAAACCTTGCATTTGTGAACTTAGGAGGGGGGTGGGGTGGGGGGTTGAACGCGAGCTTCAACGTCTGGCAAGCCCTTCCCCACGCCTCCTTCTCCTAAACTTTCCAGGGAAGGGGGGTGGGAAGCAGCACCCGGCCGGCCCCCAAACTTCATTTGGCAATGTTCCTTGCGTTGAGGCAATTGTAACTTTCTGTTCTCGAAAACCGACGCGGCCAAAACAACGCAGAGTATTTTGCCACAGTATACCGATGATAGAAAGCATCCGATTGAGCTCTGAAAAAAACTATACAGAAGTTGACAGGTGATTTGTGTTAGAATAGAAAGGTAAAGACTGATAAAAAAGACTATGACTTCTATGTGTAGGAGGGCGTGCAGCGGAAAACACGAGCAAGAGCTATCCACAGCATAAAGGCGTCGCCCCAAGTTCATCCAGGGTCTTGATTCCACTCATAAACATTGTCACAGAAAGGAAATTGTTCTGTGTGACTGTTTACAGTACTTGCGTGTTAAATTAGTATATAATTAGTATATGCTCGATCATACATCATTTATATAATCGAGAGATTAAATCATGGGGCCACGCCCAAAGCTCGAACAGAATTGGTTTTTTAACACCTTACTATTCATGACAATGACGATGACGATGACGATGACAATGACATTGACATTGACAATGACAATGACATTGACATTGACAATGACAATGACAATAACGATGACGATGACGATGACGATGACGATGATAATGATAATGATAGTTGTTAACAAAAAAGCTATTAACTTATTACTAGCATAATGATCCTAGTCCTCGTGGATTCCTGAATTGCTAGGTAATCTCGTGTCTCTTATGCGACCGACGACGCAGCCTACAAAATGGACACCTGGCTCTGTATAGTATACTTCATGTTCTATTTACTTACTAAGAGTAAGGTTGTCGAAGTAGTAAGAGCATTATAATTAGTTTATCCTATGTGACCTGGATTCGTTTTTCGTGGTGTCACGAGTTAAGTTTCTTTAAATGCATCAAAATTCCAATTTGATCAGTGCTCTATGTGCCTAATCAAGATCGTTCGACACTGATTCATAGAAATGGAAGATTACTTTTGTCATTCTCGTTATTTCATTTCACTTTACCCTTTTGTCTTTTACTGTATTAACCACGTAATGCATGACAAAGTAACAAATCAAGGCAATGTCATACTCCAAACCACACCCAACAACACCCTTTTCCCTTTTTCGACCCTCCACCTGAGTACACCGGAGAGCCTGTTTACAAAAATAATTTAGTACTGTATTATTGTCCGATTTCCATTTCCTTCCCATCTGTTATCAGACGCTGGACGGTATGAATTTTTGCAAATGTCCCTTCCAGTGTTCTGATTCCGGAGTAATTTAATTACTCTAACATATTAAGGCTCTTATGCCTGACACTAAGAGTGTTATCATTGACTGTTTCGTTCCTCTCTATCCAGGTGCTTTGTTTTCTGACTGCAGTTATGTACTTTGCAGCTACACTGGTCAATGGAAGGCCACGCCTTTCAAATAGAAACACAGAAATGAGCACTCGGGGAATGCTGATCACACGTCACGTGCGCATGTTCACAAGTGGTTCGGATGTGCCTGAGATAGTCGAACTGGACGAAGAAACTGGCCAGAAAAATAGTACTGGTTTCCTTCAGAGGGTAAAGAGAGACATGCAAAACAATCCCTGCCTTGAATCAGTTAGACCATACACGTTGCAAAACAACTTTGAAACGTTTATAGTTACATGTAAACCAAGTACGATCCTTGGGTGCAGTGATAGTATCCGCAAGCACTCCACTGCAAGGTGTAACTCTGTCTTAACAACTTACCTTGCTACAAATGAAATTTTGGTGCAAAGTTGTTCATGTGCGAGTTCTGATTAGGTATTGTAGGCATCTTGAGAGACTGCATCGTGAGACAAAAGATAAGTTTACTATCATCTCTGTAGATTATCTTGCCATGGTTGTTATTATTGTTATTATTATTATTATTATTATTATTATTTTTAATATAAAACTTTTTTTTATTTAATGATTGTTAACATTTTATCATGAGAGTGGCAAAGACACTCATTGACAAAATTAATGCATTGAGCTGAATGAATATCAATTGCATTAGTCGCGAATTGGCAGTACAAATTAACAAATGCAATTTGAAATGCGGTATATCATTCCCCAATATTTTTTTAATCTCATTCATCGTGCTACGAAGACACTAGTTAATGCACACCAAAGCGGGAGAAATGCCTTCCATGTTGGCATAGAGGGGAGTATGAGTAGTAAGGACAAAATTAAGTTTATTGTACTTAAATTGCCTTTATAAATTATTGCTTATAAATTAACAAATGCAATTTTAAGATCATAGCTTGAAGATAGTTATAATTTCTCGAGAGGTTGTTTTTAAGATTTTCATGGATCATACTATGAAGACACTGGTCAATACTGATTAAAGCAAGAGAAATAACGTTGATCCAGGCCACATAAGAAGATCCTGGTTACAGATACGTATTTTATTTTATTTATTTGTTTTTTTTTTAGTGAACATTTTCTCGTACAACTTTTGGAAAGACTACATACAATAGATTGGTGTCATTCATCTTAAATGAGTCTTAGTACTGTAGATACTCTCAAGGCCAACCCTACTGGAGCTAAGATGACCTTGAAACCTTCGGTTAGGTTATATAGGATCGCACACTCCTCTCACGATTAAGAATTCTCCATTGCTGGGAGTCATATATATAATGGATAAGATTCACAAAAGCCTTAAACTCCCTTATATATATATATATATATATATATATATATAAAAAACGGTTATAAAATGCCTCAAGCCAACAAAGAATGCCACTGCGTCAGGAGGATCAATGAAGATTCACAGTCCAAGCCTCACCACAAAAATGAATTTAAAAACGTTAGATAAAGCAAGGACGGACAACTTCTGACGATAAAAAAGTTAAAAAGTTAAAAATTTAATAGAAAAAACGTTTCGGTCTTAGACCTTCGTCAGTTACCTGACGAAGGTCTAAGACCGAAACGTTTTTTCTATTAAATTTTTAACTTTTTAACTTTTTTATCGTCAGAAGTTGTCCGTCCTTGCTTTATCTAACGTTTTTATATATATATATATATATATATATAGATAGATAGATAGATAGATAGATAGATAGATAGATAGATAGATAGATAGATATATATATATATATATATATATATATATATCTTGTTCAGTGTCACCCGGGTCTCTGCATATCTTCTACGTGCTCCTGTTATGTATACAACTAAATGAGGGTTTGCATCTGTGATACATGTACACGATGGCTAAATTTAGCCGGAGATAACTAAACTTTGCAGTTGGAAAAAAGGCTATGTCAGACACGTTGGTCTAGATTTATGTATAACAGAAACAAAATTGCAGAAAAGATCGTAATAGGGCATTCATGAATTGGCGAACTAGAAAAAAGAGGGATAAGAATAAAAAGTAGATATTGAATAAAATTTGAACAAGTCTTGTATTTCATTTATTATAATATCTTTGTTTTTAATTAATAGAAAACAAAAACCCAACAGCATATTTTCACATACTAACGAGAAAGCACATTTTCTTATGACCAGTAGAACGAATAAAAGTTGAAATTTGTTTCCTCTTGAGGACTGACAGAAACGTAATACAAGAAATCCACCTGCACAAGATTTGCTCTGCAAACGAACATGGCCACCGTTTTCTTTGTTCAGACACACCAATAGTAATATGCATGGTCCCCGATGACTTTAAGCTGCATACACTTGACGGCACACATGGCTCAGCCCATGAAAGAATGACGGTATAAATAAATATTACACTAGTAAAAACTCTGGGCTTACTGACGGCGTTCCTGTATCTAAGCCTACCACGAATCATATATAGATAATAAATGAAACAGAGAAACACAGCTGTCACTGTCTGTCATCATCGTCTGATGTTTAAGGAAAAAGAAAAGCGCACGTTTGTATTAGAATGATCATAATTAAAAAAAAGGAAAATATTTTCGTTTCTTTAGCCGCCATATTGAAACATTCGGCGCGCGAGAACTGGGTAAGATAAAAAATAAATTGCCCTGGGGTTGAGTGTAAGGAGGGTAGATTACTATTTAAAATGTCCTTTCCTGTTTTCCCGTTCCCCACTTCTCCCTCTGCCCAACGTACCAAGAAAACAATTGACCATTTTCATTTTGCTTATTTGTTGCTATCGCCAAGTCCGTTCTTTGCCCCACACTTTTTATACCTCCACCAGACCGGGAGTAGTTTCGGACTTTGCCCAGGTCTCGCGCGCCAGATTTTTCAATATGGCGGCCAAATGAACTACTCGATGTACAGAGCGATATTAAGGGAAATTCGGGGACTGTGATCAGTCTTTATTTGTGGGGTTAACGTAAACAAATCGGTCGTTTATAAAAATTAAATCCTCGTCAACCGGACGGAATGATTTTACCACGTTTAAAAGTGTATTAAAGAAAATGGAGGCCCATGATGGCTGTAATTTGAAATACAGTAATGCTTCACTTTGATGACGAGGTAAACTGGTCATTCACCATCACAAAAGAAACCAGGTGGGCAATTGTTTTTTAGAAGAAAAAATTTGATATTAGACAGCAGAGCAAACATGATGATGTTCAAAATAGATACTACTATTCTTACATGGCATTTGTTCCAGAGAAGGAAGAGATAAAGAAGACAGGGAAATGAATGCCAAGCTAGCAGACCCCATGAAAAAAATGCGCAGAGTTATAGAGAAAGGAAGAAGCCAAAGAAAGGCGCCGAAGTTTTCCTGTAAGATATTAAGAAACAGTGGTAACGGTTTTTGAAGGAAGGTAAGGGGGAATGGTTAAGATTCACCTATTTACTTATATATTTAACTATTAATTAATTGATTTATTTATTACCTTATTTTCTTTGGGTGCTTGGATGTATGACTTTCTGTGTAAATGGACAGATGTATTTTTTTGAAATGGGTGCTGCAGTTGATGCCATATCATGGCCTGCCTTTCTACTTAAATTTATATCCCGTTCAAGCCTGAGTTTTTTTTTTTAGGCTTCAAATTCACAGCTGTTTAAGTTGTGTACATAACTGCGATGATCAATTAATGTTATTATAAATTTATATCTATAGACTTCTCAGAGAATTAACCTCCTTTGGTGGAGCCAGACAGCAAATCCATCTTGAATAAAATGTCACAACCTCGCATGACTTTCAATATCCATTGATTGTGTGCATATGAAAACTTGCTGTCTATTTGCACTCAGTCTAGGGGGACTATTCTAGTAGGTAACATTATTCTAGAAATTATTCTAGATGGGAGCGAAAACCGTTTATCTGCATCTACACCAGCGCAACTTTCTTTCCTTTAGACGGCGCCTCGTCTATCTATTCGATGTTTCATCATTTTGGAAGACACTTTGTAAAAGGGAAGTTAGTTACGATGTCTGTTTACGCCAACTCAGTTTGCAGTACAGTGGTTCATATATTTATTCCAGGTTACTGTATCTTATTCCAGAAGACACCATGAAAAGGGAAATGCAACTGTCTGTTTTGCGTCAGCGCAGGCTACCGTTCAGTGTCTTATACCAGAATTCCAAGTTGCGTCATTATGGGCGACACTTTGCATCAAACGTTATAATCATGTTTAGTTCCGAGTTCAGAGGTTTAAATGAAACCAAACTCCCTTCTTTCCATCACGTAAACAGGAAGTTCATTCCTTTTCCTTGGTTGAACCAAAATAGTGAGGGATAAAAGTCGATGTCACAAATGAAATATGCCGTAATATTTGTGATGATGTCAGTTATAATGTCTTTTCATTGTATTTCGAATATGTTAGTCGTCCACGATTTGCAATACACCATGTGTCTGAAACTCCCACTAACGTTTCTTGATAAGGGAATTTGTTAAAAGTGCTAGCTACAGGAAACCTTATCCCTAAGGATGAGAACCTACGTGGCACTGATCAATTAAATTCACGCAGCCTAAAGCTAAGAGCTTGAACTATTCTGGAAAAACAAGAGGTCAATTGAAGGTATCGCGTTAACCTTTAAAGCCGTCATTTGATAACTGAGCCGATTACAGTAACCTGAAGAAGTTGTTTGTCGTATAATATCTGTTTTAATTTCTCCCTTCTCAAGTAGCATCCTGATAGCTACTTCAAGTCTACGGTACTTCAATAAAATAAGATGTCTAAAGCATTTTAAAAATGCATAGTTCCGTCGTAATGGTAGAAATAATTTAGATGGGAAGTGTCAGTTTTTCAATCATGTTAAGCTATCAAAGTGACGCGCATTTGAAGTAAACTTTGTCTGTGCAAGATGTCGGTGTTCAAAGAAAAGTCAACCCATCCTCGATGAGTATCTTTAACTATGTACGCATATCTAGTTACTGATAATAGTATGCATGACAGACCACTTGGACCTGTGCAAGTAAAACCGGGTAGTTAAACAATAGTAAAACGCAACTGAAGCATGGCTTTGTTTTGAAGTTGTTAGCAAAGAGTTCTCACCACCTTAGTGTATTCTTTGTGGATGTATAAAATGCGGGTCTCTACTATGACTAACAGTATTAGTTTGATTATATAACCATTATAAAGTCTACAAAATTCTAACAATCACAAGCCTAAAAATGTGAAAGATGCATCAAGGTAATTATGTCATAACACCAGAATCAGCATTTTGGGAAGTGAAACATAAGCTGGTGTTTTTAAACATGTTAAGGAACAATACATTTCTGTCTTGAAAAAGAAGCAATGAGGAGTGGAGTAAAAAGAGATTGAAACTTTGAGGAAGTATTTGTTTGGAGGAGGTCTTGTAGTGACTTGGTAAATTGCAGGGTATCTTTTGATCCTTAGGTTCTTTTTTACATAGCGTGATCATGTGGAACAAAATTGAATGGTTGGTTGACCGGAAGCAATAATTCGAGAGAACCATATTGCATTACACCTTGCTGATCTAAAAATGATATAAATTGACTGCTTTTCAATCTGAAACTATTAGTGAAGTAAGAGGGCACCATAAGCAGACCAAGAAGAGTTTGATCTACGAACCTGTTGCGAACTTCCTCATTAGTCAAAAAATCACGCCCGTCTGGCTTGTTTTTACCAAAACCGCAACCTTCTTTGGTTTTTTCGTAAGTCTGTCTACAATGCCAACTTTACCTAAGGTAAGCCTATTGCCTGTTTTTCTACTTGCCTTATTAAAGTGAGTGTTGACGGATTGTCGATGAGGCGTGTCTCCATAATTTATCTGTTGCGCCTAAGGAACGTATTGAGTGGGGTTTACAAACCAAGAATGAAAATGTTTGCGCCCTGTTAGATCGGTGTTTGGTGAGCACAGCGCGGTGGAACGTTACATCGCCTGGCCGTTTGCTATGTAATTTCGTCATATGAAGTCAGCTTTTTTTATCTGGGTAGGAATTGAAGTGTCCACAATGCGGGATATTTCGCTTTTGCCTCATATATATTATTTTTCTTTTTCCAAAATGTCATTCCCTTAGAATTTCTCAAACTAGTCCTGTTCAGATTCGGTAAGTATAAAAAAATATACCGTGATGTTAACATTCCATTGATTTCGCAGTGTAAACGTGATGGCAACAGGTGAGCATTAGTGTAAGAGAGTGAAACTGTGTGAAGGTCGGGCGCGAGCGTCAATGTCTGGTTCCCCCGCAGCTCTGCTTCCCTTTTCCCTTATCTTAAACTGTATCCCCTAAAAGTCTTACTTACTCGACCCCGGTAACAGCAAGCAAAACTCTATTCTCCTTCACCACCTAATTAACGGGTCCTTAAGGGTAAAACTGGATATGAAGATCCCGGGTGGGATAGGGTGAAAATTGGCAACACAAAGGCCACCTGCGGGGGCCTGTGGCAACTTTTCAGGCAGTTAAATCGAGTATAACTTTGTCCTTACGCAAACCTGTGAAGTGAAGATAACGCAAAGTATTTAGCCACAGTATACCAGTGATAGTAATACGGTACTAGTATCCTGTTGAGCTCCGATCCGTTACGGCAGATAGTCACGCCACAGTAGCAGGCAAACTGGATAGAAATTACCAGTGACATGATATGTGTCAGAATAAGAATTTAAAGCATGATAAAACGTCTGGGTGTAGGGGGGCGATAGTAGTAGGGGGAGGGAGGGGGGGAGCGGACAACAAGGAGAAGGGCTATCCAGAGAATTATAAAGGCGTCACCCCAGCCTCTCGAGGGTCTTGACCTCACTCGTATGCATTGTCACAGAAAGCTTATTGTTCTGTGTTACTTTGTTTAGCACAACGATATATAAATAACAGTGATCCACCATGTAATTATCATTGATTTATTCAATACATAGACGAAATCGGGCGCCACGCCCTAAGCTGGAACAGGGTTGTTTGTCTACATAGACTGATAATAATCCGAAAGCAATGCGCTACAAATTTTAGTTGTTGAATTTCATTGACCGCTATAGCGCACTGGAGTACGAGTACGCATGTTAATCGTTTTGACTGCCGTAAGGTCTTGGATGGATCAGTTATATTACCAAGTGAGAATACGGCTCAACGGTGAGCAAATCGTTTAAAAAAAAGACAAGAAACAACTGTGATTTTATTAGCGGACACATCTAATGGATGAAATCAATGACATCAATGAATTAACTTGAGTAATCAATAGGTAATCGATGGTTAATAAGTTGGATAGTCATTTTTCATATCGGATAATCAATGAGTAATCGTTGAATAGTCGATAGGCCAGCAAATGTTTGGTCATCAAAGCAGTTGATTAGTCACTGACTACTAGGCCTACTCTTGGACCTTTAGTCGCCGTAACTTTGATCGACTTTAGGTAATTTAAGGCGACTTCAGCTAAAGTGACAGGAAAAAAAACGTACCGAAGCAGGCCTACTACCCAACGATGTCTCATTGCTGTCAATCATAATCGATTCATTAGGTGTGATTATTATGATACTAGGATCCATCCTGCAATGTTGGATTGACGCAATCGTCGTTTATAATGACTGAATGAACCTAAGGTGCTGTATAGCGTAACGATAGTGATGATCAATTTAACCATTGTTTGAATGACGATAATGATGATAATGATGATGATGACATCGATGATGATGATGATAATAATATATGCTAACAATCAAGGAATAATTCCATTAATTTTGAAATCTTCGGTGTATTTAACAATTATATATTATATGTAGAAATTATTTTACAATTATTCCACAAAATCGAATCGTACATGAGCTAACAGCCGACGAGGCGCGTAGCGCCGAGTTAGCTATAGTTCATGTACGACGAGATTGAGTGGAATAATTTTCTGGAACTAGTTTGTACGACAAGACTTGACTTCGTTATTGTTTGTAAACAGAACCATGTTGTTGTCGAGCCGACTTGTTGTCGAGCTGATGGGTCAAAGAGTTGGATCGCGGTCGAGTGACCATCAATACCATCGATCGACACTCGACCGACAAATCAATCGAGTGTGGTTGAAAGGCGATCGACATGTCGGTCGAGTGTCGATAGACAGTCGATCCATATGTCGATCGACAAATGGACGACACTCGCTCGACAAGGGTCGATAGTCGGTCGCGTTGCGACCGACTCATGTGTCGGCCGGCAGCATCCTTATCGCGACGGCTAGTCAGACGATAGACTGTCGACTCTCGGGCGATACTCTACCGACGCTCGGCTGACTTTTATTAATTTTCAACCTTTATACTTTTTACCTCATGGTATGTACTTCATACCATGAGGTATAGTGATGGATGTATTTGTCACTCCATTCCCGTTTAGACAATTAATTTATGCATTAAATGTGAATTAAACAAGTTCTCCCCTGTCTCCCCTACTAGGTTTGGTTTTGTCCACAAAGTCGTGCAATTGTTTTATGTGCACATATGTGGGGGGAGGGGGTGAGACAAAGTGGCAGAACATGTTTACAAAAATGGCGTCTGTTGTGTCGAGCCCGACGTAAAGATTGTCAAGACGGGTTTTCGTTCCTTTTGCTCCATCTTTGATCAAAATACACGAACAGGAAATGTGTTCAAGAATGTTCGAGGGGAAAGAAATGGGTTTTAAAGTCTTAAAAGTGACGATGTCTCCAATTTGGACGACGAGTAATCGATCAGTCGTAGCAAGAGTGCACAAAACGAACTATTCGAAATGAACGCTTTATGGTCTGGGGAAAGGACAGCACTTCATGGAATAATTACCACATACCATGAGGTAGCTCGAAGGAGCCTTTGATTTATCTTAATAATTAATTATTGTATCTCTTAGTCTTGCAAACCTCGTCTTGCCCATGGGTCCGTTTTGTAAGTTACGGATCCTCGTTTTTCCTCCTTATGGCCTTGCTCGCTTTGACGGCGTATTAGACAAGATAGCTGCCGTTTGAGGAGCTCTAGGGATACTGCTGAGACTGAAAATATTTTGCTACACCCCTTTATAGTGTGCTAATTCGAGCGTACAGGTTCTTCATCTTTCGAAGTCCTGCAGATTTTGTAACAACGGTGACTTGTCTTGGAACGAAAATCCCAAGAGTTTCTTTATTTAACGTCATTCGGAACAAGGAATTGTTTTCCTACACTGGTGATGAATATTTTGTGTTGGCCGATGTTGTTAGCTCCCTCGGTTTCGACCTTGTGCGAAACGACAAACTTTCAGATGTGAGCTGTCTGACCTGTGAAAGGACGTAGGCTAGAATTAACGGTACGTTTAAGAAACTAATTAGACAACTGAGCGAATGGAGAGATTGTCAGGGCGCTTACAAAATGATTTACAAGCAACTAACCAACGGGAGTTTCGCCTTTAGCGAAGAAAACTCGGGAACATATAGCGACTGATTATTGTTTGTAAACAGAGCCATGTTGTTGTCGAGCCAACATGTTGTCGAGCCGATGTGTAAAAATGTTTCAAACACGAGTCGAGCTTGTTTTTAAACATCTCTTTAATGGACTTGTCGAATTTTTTCGAGTTAGCAAATTAGTCACAGAATTAAACTCAATTTAACTCAGTTTACGGGCTCCACAGATCTTTCAAAATGGCGGCTGTTTGTAAGAGTTTCGCTTCCGTTCGTAATAAACAATTTCGCTATATAATTTGCACACTCACCGTCGAATAATTTCATGCCATATTTGCTTGCTTCGGTAGTATTTTTTGGTGTATGCTTTTCAGGCAAGAATTGAATTTCTCCCCGTCTAATTCAAGAAATCATTCCTCCATGGTGGCCGTTTTCCGTACTAATGGTATATGAGCTGTTATAACCCAC
The DNA here is from genome assembly GCA_949710005.1 of Ricordea florida. NCBI lineage: Eukaryota > Metazoa > Cnidaria > Anthozoa > Corallimorpharia > Ricordeidae > Ricordea > Ricordea florida. Next base: position 10,435,309 of record OX453275.1, read on the forward strand.
TGATTAATTTTCCCGCTATTTTATTGGTTATTTTGGGTCACATGGTGTCAAATAGCTGAACGGGTATCAGGCGATATACCTCGGCAGCGTGGATTTTTGCCCTGCGATTTTTCAGTCGCAAGAAAACACAACAAAGTCAGTCTCTATTTAAACAGACTCGCCATTTTATTGTCATTTTACACTTATCCACGTCTTCTTTTTTTTTAGAAATATCTAATAAAAAAATGTTGAAAATACCATTTCCGAGCTTCTAGATTTCAAAGTTTTCTGCGGGAGGAGGCCCCCATACCCCCTACAAACTCGTGCCTTCCTAAAAATAATACGCTCCGCCGTCCCTGCGTGAGCAACAAAAAAAGCAAGCATTTGTTCGATTCATTCTACAATCCAACCCCAAATTAAAAGAACGTTTCCCTCCAGGTTCTATTATGCCATCTTTTAGTCAGTCAAAAAATCTCAAAGAATTATTAGCAACTTCTCGTTTTAAAACTGTCGAAGAGGGACAAACAATTTATCACAACAATGGTTGCTTCAAATGTGATAGGAATAGATTCGACTTTTGCCGAAATTTCTTTGTTGAATCCAAATCATTACTTACCTTTCAGACGGGCAAAAAGTACACCATTCATTTCAGACTTTCTTGTGATTATAAAAATGTGATTTATTTGGCCTCTTGCAAGAAATGTCGCTTGCAATACGTCGGATCTACTACTACTACCGATTTTCGAATTAGGTTTCGCAATTACAAATCTGCTATGCTCACAAACAAAACAACCTGTGAAGTAGCAAGGCAGGTCAACAAAGGTGTCACCACGTCAGGAGGATCAATCAAGATTCTCAGTTCAAACCTCACAGCATCAACGAACGAAGAGAGGTTAAAAAAAAAAAAGTCAAAAAGGACGGACAACTTCTGACGCAAAAAAGAATAAAAAATTGAATAAAAACGTTTCGGTCAGAGACCTTCAGTTACCATAACTCTTGAATAAAAACGAGCTTTAAATACGATTAAGGTGCTAGTGATTAGGTGATTACATGTGACAATGTAATGAATAAGGAACAAAGTCACGTGAAAGCGCACAAAATGGTGCTAATTAACAAAGGACAAAATCAGCAAAGCTACTTTGAAAATAATCGGCAGAATATGAGATATAAAAACTTAAAACTAAAACACCAAACTGACTAAAACGAATAGAATAACCGAAGAGCCGACTTGATTATTACTATCCGACTATTTATATCTAATAATATATAATATATATAGATACATACATACATACATACATATATATATATATATATATATAGGCAATTGTGGAAAACGAGGACGGACAACTTCGAGCGAAAAAAAAAATATATATATACAGTAAAAAATCTAAAAAAAGTTTAAAAATTTAATAAAAATAGACGTTTCGTTCAATGACCTTCATCAGTTGCAGTGCCTTTAACAAATAAATTGTGTACTGCAACTGCAGTACCAGGCACTGCAACCGCACTGCAACTGCACAGGCACTGCAACTGCACCAGGCACTGCAACTGATGAAGGTCATTGACCGAAACGTCTATTTTTATTAAATTTTTAAACTTTTTTTAGATTTTTTACTGTATATATATATATTTTTTTTTTCGCTCGAAGTTGTCCGTCCTCGTTTTCCACAATTGCCTACAAATTTCATTACTCGAGGTTTGGACTACGAATCCTTTTGGATCCTTCTGGCGTGTGGCATCCCTGTTGGCTCGAAGCATCATAACTTTATATATATATATATATATATATTTATATTATATGTTTTGTTTCGGGGACATATATGGAGAGTCGGAAATCTCAAGCGGGTGACATAGCTTCACCTTCCCACCTAGGTGGCAAATCAAAACTCAGGACTCGCGTCATCTTCACGGTTCGCGGAACCATGCAGCTATGTAATAAAAGGGCCGTTTTGAAGAGTTCCACTTAAAAGGATGTCTTTTTGGCTTTAATGGTTAGTGGTACGCATCGAAACTGTGCGGGACAGACTCTAACATCATTAAGGTTCTTAAGTCAATATTATGGGTACCATTAATTATCTGCTTCCTCTCTATCCAGGTGCTGTCTTTTCTGGCTGCAGTCATGTACTTTGCAGCTACACTTGTCAATGGTAGGCCACGCCTTTCTAATAGAAACACAGAAATGAGCACCCGGGGAATGCTGATCACACGTCACGTGCGCATGCTCACAAGTGGTCCGGATGTTCCTGAGATGGTCGGAATGGACGAAGAAACTGACAAGAAAAATAGTACTGGTTTCCTTCAGAGGGTAAAGAGAGACATGCAAAACAATCCCTGCTTTGAATCAGTTAGACCATACACGTTGCAAAACAACTTTGAAACGTTTATAGTTACATGTTTACAAAGTACGATCCTTGGGTGCAGTCATAGTGTTCGCAAGCACACCACTGCAAGGTGTAGCCCTGTCTTAACAACTTACCTTGCTACAAAGGAAGTTGTGGTGCAGAGTTGTTCTTGTGCAAGTTAATTTGGGCGTGCAAGTATTTACAGAGACTGCATCGTGAGACCAAAATAGGCTTACTATACTATCATCTCAGTACAAAATAAGGTAAGAGAAAGCATCTTCCATACTGGGTTCTCTTACTATGATAAGGGGACAGAATCTATTTTCAGATCCAGAAGCTATTTTAACTGACCAATGGCTGATGTCCTTCTCCTCACGTGGTTGAAATTTCAATGGGCCATGTGGAAACCTCGCAGCGATGGAACGAGATATAAATGACAAAATTAATGCACTGAGTTCTATGGATATTAGTTGCATTAGTCGCAAATTAGCAAATGTAACTCGAAAATGATGCGGCGTTTTATCATTCTCCAATGTCGTTTCAATCTCGTTAATCGTACCACGAAGACACTGGTTATACACACCAAAGCGGGAGAAATGCCTTCCATATTCACATGGAGGGGAGTAGTAGTAGAGATGACAAAATTAACGTACTGAGCTCGAAGGATATCAGTTGCGCAAGTGTAATTTGAAATACACTATATCATTCCCCAATATTGTTTTAATTTTCCTGATTTGTCATACTATGGCGACACTGGTTAATACACACCAACGTAAGACAAGTAACATACATTTTTACATAGATAGGATTATACATATTATAGGAATAGGGCGTGTTTGTTTTTATGATTGTTTTACGAAACGTTTTCTTAGTAATATGTCTAATTTGTTTTAGAATCTGGGTGGGCTGAAATAATATAAACTGAGTCTGTTGTGCCTAACGGTCATGACTTTGAAGTCCAAGATGGTTTTGAGACTTTATACTTCAATCATGTGTTTACAAGACCTTACAACTATATCTGTTATAAGTGAAATGTCCTTAACAAGTCATGTATCTTTAATAAATAAGGATAAGAAAGATGGGAACGCCATTTTACATAACAGAGTTCCCAGGTTACTGATTCTTTCTACGCGCCTCTGACATGTCGCAGATATAACACACGATGGCTAACTTCAGCCTGATATAACAGAAGGTCCGTTGAGAACGTCTTCATGAAGCAAAATTGTAGAAATAAAACATAGAACTGTTCAAAACAAAGAGAAAAATACGGAAATAGAATCAATAGTGGAGACTTGGAGGATGTAGCTGCCAATTTTAAAAAAAAAACTTTACATGAATAGCAAATCTAGTTGGAATTGTATTCGCGTACGCGCGTTTCTATGCTTATGCTCTTTATAATTTTTATGTAGTACTACGTACTTGTGTATGAGATTATGTTATCAGCTCGTAGATTTGATGTCCAAGGGCTGCGAACTTCTTAAACTGAATAAAACTACCATGTTTAAGGTTTCCGGTTATTTTTCTTAGTATTGCATGATAATTTTTGTATCATAATGAATGAAAAACTACATTTAATAGAGTAGTAGACAGAGGCGGGTCCTGAGACACCCCTTAAAATCCACACCTAAAATCCACCCAACCACCCAACAATCAAACTAAACCTCCAAAATCGGATCAAAAACCCCCCAAATCGGATCAAAAATCCCAAAAATCGGATCAAAAATCCCAAAAAATGAAAATGAAAATCCCAAAACCAGATCATAAGAAAACTCAACAACTTCAAGCAAATCACACAGAGCAAAATCAAAATCAAAATCCCAAAAATAAGAATAAAAATCCGATTAAAATCTATCAGAACGACTTTTGAAAACTGCCCGGACTACGGTTTCTGCTAATTTTGGTAGAGTCTCCTGGCAAATTTTCATAATTTTCCAAGCAAAATACCAGCAGATTATCAATAAATAAACCCAGAATAGTCAATATTTTATTGACAATAATGATTCATCTTGAATTTCCATTAAGGCATCCTCTACTTAATACATATGACCAGTTATCTGTACAGAACCCGTCGTTAAGTTATTTCTATTGATTGTAATTTTAATGCCGTCATTTCCATTCACTAATGACCAACCAGACCCATGAATATTATTATCAAAATGAGGTCTTAGATCAATCCATAGTGCAAATTTATCCGAACAAAAATCACTTTCACATAAATTCTCGGTGATTAAAATTTTGCATCGAGTAGAAGATTCATTAGACCAATAAAACTAGCGTTTGTAGATTTTTTGTTGGAAAGTAGCTATGAAGATCCATTTCCCTTGGGTTGTTTGATTGTGCGAATAAAATTTCAATTAGAAATTATACAATTTTCTGAGCAGCTTTTCCCCAATTTACCCAATTGATTCGAAGAAGGGCATAAATCTAAAAACGAAGGTGTAGATTTGAAGCCTTTCCTTGCAGAAATGGAGGACATAGCGGAGGACGCCACCTTAGAAATGTTGGGAGTAAAGCACAGCACAGCAAGATGCATTGTGGCAACTTATGTGTAAGTTCGAGAAGGGCGTACTCTTAAGAGTTCACGTGGCGGCTGCAACAATGCGAAGGAATCATACCGATGTTGAATAGAACGCCAGAAGTCAGTTGTTACCATACCTTTCGAATACAATTGGTTTGGGATTCCTCAATCTCAACTTTAACAGACGTTATGTCGGGATTCAAAAATTTTTCGGACTTTCTATTACCATTATAACTCTCATCCTCGAACAAACATAATATTCCAATAGCAGACCTTCTAGGAATATTAATATGTTTGGAGATTATTTCATCTTTATCCTGTTTAATAATGGTAGGTTCATTTGCATAAATATTTTCATAAAAATATCTTTTTCCATCTTTTACATTTATTGAACACCACTAGATAAAAAATCACTATGAATGGTACTAATGGTATTCTAATTCAAGATTGGAATTAATAATTCGGTGGTTTAACAGAATTAGTATAGTAAACAATATCTTTTACAGGTGCTAGAGTTAACTCGAATTTCAAATTATCTTTAGAAGCGTATGAATAAAATACTCCACCACCGCTGACAACTGGATGATCAATTGGAATGGAAAATTTTTTTTCCATGGATTTTAGATAACAAAACATTTTTGGATTGACTCGTATCCTTATTACTACCGTTCGTCCGTAATCTTCGGATATTTTCGTTTGATATCCCCTGTCTCAATCGGTCACGTCTTAACTTTTGGTTAAGAATATAGGTCGTTGTATGTCATAAATAAATCATATCGATCCACATCTTCAAGTAATACACCACCAAAACTGACTTTCAATCGTTTAACTATGCTTCTACCGAGATTATATTGTATTGTTTTCATGACCGGACACGGTTAAATCGAAGATCAAAAATACACTATTCGGAACGATAACCATATCCTTATTTGAACAGGAATATCGATCTCTATTCTCTCTCCTGGATTGGCAGTAGACGGATTAAATGTGAACTGGTTAAGGGAGTTTTCTGCTTTTAGTCCGTAACCAGTCCGGGAGAAATGGTTGGGTTCCAACGTTTCATTTACTATGTAATTCATATAAAATTGAAAGTTTATCAATTTTAGTAATGATATTTGAAGCAGTTAAGTTATATCAGCAACAGTTAAGTTGGATCAATGAATGAATAAGAAAAGCAAAGTTTTGGAATGTTTATAAGCCATCCCTAAATATTATACGAAAATTAGCAAAAACCGTAGCCCGGGCAGTTTTCAAAGGTCGTTCTGATAGATTTTAATCGTATTATTTTTATTTTTAGGATTTTGATTTTGAGTTTTGTAATTTTGATTTTTATTTTTGGGATTTTGACTTTCATTTTTGGGATTTTGATTTTGATTTTGCTCTGTGTGATTTGCTTGAAGTTGTTGAGTTTTCTTATGATCTGATTTTGGGATTTTCATTTTCATTTTTTGGGATTTTTGATCCGATTTTTGGGATTTTTGATCCGATTTTTGGGATTTTTGATCCGATTTTGGGGGTTTAGTTTGATTGTTGTGGTTTTTACTGGTTTTGGGTGGTTTTTAGGTGTGGATTTTAAGGGGTATCTCAGGACCCCACCTCTCTTATACTCCGAGAACACGAGCTGCTTCTATTAAGGAAATATGAGTTCGTATTAGAAATTTCAAATGAAATATCGTCTCACTTATTTGTGCCAACAAGGATGGTAGAGCGGCCACCAAGCCTCTCTTGCAGCATAGAATCTCACTGTGCATAAGCCCTGATCGTCAAAGAGACATGAATGTATCATGCTATATCCATGCTATCCCATCATTTTCACAACCTGGTTATTTTCAGAATCAGAACTAGGTACTCATCGTATTCAACATGCAAGCAGCGTCCATATTGATAAGGTTTTTGCACAATGAAGGCATCGAATCTCGTGCTATTGGCTTGACAAACCAACATAGTTTGGATTAACCAATATCGTCGCCGTGACGTCAGCTACGTAAACCTGATGTCACACTATATATGGTATGAACTACTGGATGGCAGTGTTCGTAAGATAAAATGGATGTACTAAATGAGGGCCCAATAAATGCTCTTCGGTATTGAGATCTTCTACACCTCCCAAAAGGGGGAGAATACAAATAATAAATAAATGTAAGGCGTTTGACTGCTAAGCGATCATTCTTGTAGATTCGCCAAGGACATTGCTTCGTTTAATTGCTCTAGAATTGGTGAAAGTGCAAAACTTCTACGGGTGGGGTGTGGGTAGAGAAGGGTGGGAGGAATTGTTTAAGAACATTTTTTTCTAAAGTTTCTTGTACCCTACTTCTCTCCGCCATCCCCTCTCCTCGTTGGGGAATACCGTAGTTACTCCTGACCAGTATTTGGGCTCTTAAGCTGACCCTATATATAGGGAAAAAAGAACCTCGGCAACTAATGGGATCCACACCTGCGGTAGGGACGAAGCGTCCCTCTGCAATACAATTGACAGCTGTGTGTATTCGTAGTTTTATTCGTCAAAGGGTATTTCTACTGAGCTATTTCCTCAAACTAGTCCGCTTTGGAGGGAGACGTACATACCGCCAGCTCCACTTATTAACTGCACTCTGTGAGGTGACTTCCACTAAACGTTATACTGAGAAAAGTCAGCCAGCGTCAGTAACAGTGGTTTACCAGAACTTCCTGATGGGGACATTCTGGCTAAATAGGCAAAAAAAATTGTTTCAAAATGAGTATAGTATGAAACATTGTTCTTTACGTTGCTTTTTGCTCAGGTCTTATCTGGTGGTGTTTAGCAGCTTCTTCAACACATAATTTGCAGATTATAATTGTATTCGAGTTTTTAGCTCAAGTTGTCTTAATACAATGAGTAAAACGTGATTGAATATATGTGTTATACTCAAAAATGGAGCAAGCGCTGTTATTACACAATCTACCCTCCATTAGCAAGAAATAAATTTGGACTAGCACAAGTAGATCGCTCCTGATATAGAGGATTATCCGTTTAACTAAGAAAAGAAGCATTTCATTTTGTGGCATGGTGATTAAAATTTTGCATCGAGTAGAAGATTCATTAGACCAATAAAACTAGCGTTTGTAGATTTTTTGTTAGAAAGTAGCTATGAAGATCCATTTCCCTTGGGTTATTTGATTGTGCGAATAAAATTTCAATTAGAAATTATACAATTTTCTGAGCAGCTTTTCCTCAATTTACCCAATTGATTCGAAGAAGGGCATAAATCTAAAAACGAAGGTGTAGATTTGAAGCCTTTCCTTGCAGAAATGGAGGACATCGCGGAGGACGCCACCTTAGAAATGTTGGGAGTAAAGCACAGCACAGCAAGATGCATTGTGGCAACTTATGTGTAAGTTCGAGAAGGGCGTACTCTTAAGAGATCACATGGCGGCTGCAACAATGCGAAAGAAGACGATGAAATGAAACACTGCCTCAATGCAATTGTTTATGAGAACCGTTTGTTGACCTTGAGCGATATCAACCAGGAACTTCGAAGACGATTCCCATTAAAGCCTAATTTCGTGCACAATAAGATTGTTGGAAAAGCTCTTGACGGTATGCTAATTTGCGAGGCCACTACTAGTACTGGCTGACCGCAACAGGCCCGGAGGTCTTTCGAATGCGAGTTGAATTCGAATATGCCAACTGGTTCATGATGAACGGACTTTTCCATCATTGTGCATTTATCGATGAATGTGGATAAAACATCTAGATGGCTAGAAGTCACGGGTTAGCTAAAATCGGTGATTTAAACGGCATACTGACAAGTCCCAGGTTAGCGCTATATGTCTCCTATAACTGGCTTAGTCCAACACACTGCGCATGATGAAGTTTCAGCCCATCATAACGCTGTTAATCTGAGATCCACTACTGGAGCTGAAGGTGCTGCCACCCTTCAGTCCTTTCCTAGCCCTCGACATAGTGGAACAAGCGGTCAGTGCGCTCAAAGCGGCAATAAAGACAAACATTTCACGACATGCAGTTCAGCAATGCTAAATGAAAGGGAGACACAAGGAAAGGGAAACCTCTTGCAGGATATATAAATGTTTGATTAAATATCTTTTCTCCAGCTTTATTTGTCCCTTTTTAATTGTCCTCATCTCCTGACAGGACCATATCTAAATTCATCTAGAGTATTTCACATGCCTTTGTTTCTTATTTCACTTCAACAACATAAAAAGTATATAGCCGTATGTGTTATTGATTTTTACTCCTTCTCCTTTCTTTGCCCTTACTTGTAACTCTAAGTGGATTGCTAGTTGTACTTAAGTGTTAATTTTGTAACCAGATCTATTTTATGTATGTAGCGTAAGTAGACCCTAGCGTTATAAGTAGTGTAATTAGTGCTCATTTTGTAATCGTAAGTAGTGTAATTAGTGTACAGTTTGTAATCGTAAGTAGTGTAATTCAGTAGTGTACAGTTTGTAATCGTAAGTAGTGTAATTAGTGTACAGTTTGTAATAAAAAAAAAAGAAAAAAAAAACTGCTAAATGATCGGGAAGAGGGAAGGCAGCAAGGGATTGCTCTGAAAGATAACCCTCCATAAATACTTTTAAGAGTAGGGAGAAGAAATACGAACCCAATAACGCCGAGAAAATGCGCTCACTGGTTCACTCGATGTCTGATCGGAGAGCGAATTGAAGGATAAAGCAAAAGCTTGCTAATAACAGTCCTGTGTATTACAGTACACTGAGCGGCTTCGTTTATTGCGTCCAGTCACAAATCGCACTCATGCTAGTAATACGCATGTGCAAAATTAACCAAAGCGCATATTAATAGCGGGGCTCCCGCGCGCGAAGCGCTCGTGGAGCAGAGCCCCATACTCAGTATGGTCAACCTCTTTTCTTTTGGTTGTCACGTGACTGACCGAGCGTACGTACGTACGTCCGTCCGTACGTACGTACGTACGTACGTACGCGTCTACAGATTGTACGGGTAGGGTAGGGGAGACTATCAAAAGGAAGGGAGGGGTATCTCAGGCTTGTCTTGGCAAATCCACATCTTTTATATTGGACATTCACAATATGGTCAATTGACAGCTGTCAAAACGGGATAACCACTGACCAGCATCACATGACCATATTGTGGGCTCATGTGTCAACTCATCGAGGTGACTTGATTTATTTGGAAGCTGTTCTGGTAGCCCGCATATTTTTGGCGGGAAATTGCGTTGACGACTGAAAAAGAAATTTTCAGTTTATTTTTTTTTTTTGAGACACAATATTACTACTCTACACTGTTAAAGTTTCACTAAAGGATAAACGAAACAATTTCTATTGCTATGTCAGCAAACAATAGCAAAGAAAATATAATTTGCAGAACACAGGGTTCAGGTGAAGAGCAACGGGAAAGAGAGCAAGAATTAACTGAGGAAGAATGAGCGAAGTAGATCGCCAAAGAAGGCGCGCTCGGGAAAGAGAAAGGAGACGAAATTATAGCGAAGAACGCCGACAAGCAGAAAGAGTCCGGGCTCGAGAAAATAGACAAAATGTTAACGAAGAACGCCGAGAAGCGGAAAGATTCCGTGCTGTGGAAAACAGACAAAATTGTAGCGAAGAATGCCGAGAAGCGGAAAGACTTCGTGCTGTGGAAAACAGACAAAATTTTAGCGAAGAAAGCCGAGAAGTGGAAAGACTCCGTGCTGTGGAAAACAGACAAAATTGTAGCGAAGAAAGCCGAGAAGCGGAAAGACTCCGTGCTGTGGAAAACAGACAAAATTGTAGCGAAGAAAGCCGAGAAGTGGAAAGACTCCGTGCTATGGACCACAAACTTGCATAAGTTTTGTCTGCATAATATTTGCTCACTGATGCGTGACTCAGCACTCGCACTTTCCACTTTCCCTTAAACTTGACACTTGCCTTGGAAAACCGACTTCTAAACAAACCTTCTTCAGAAAAATGATCTTCTGAATGCACTACTTTTGAATGAGAAGCAAACTGATGAAAGATTTCAAATTTTTATGTCCTTTAATCATATAAACATCTCACCTGTTGACGGCTAAGAAATACTCCCGCGGGAATTTTCTCTTGGCGGCAAATTGCAGAATGTAGCGCTTTCACTGGCAGCTTTTCACGTTGTCGACGTTGTCATTTAGTGTGTCGATTGAGAACTTTGGTTTCAACGCCGTTGTTTTCGTAAAAAATGTTCTTCTAAATTGTAAAATGTCTCAAATGTATGTTAGTCATTCACGTGTTGCGTTGGACCAGGTCTACTTATAGTTCACACTTTTACGGTTATTTATTTCTTTTGTTAAGTAACTACAGCTGATTGTAGTGAATAAATGAAGGCAGTAATTTTTTAAACTTACAATGTAATTAAGAAAAGAATAATTAATAATTATTTTTTCATTCTCGTGAAAAATGTTTTTCGGGCTGGTAGATGTTGGTTACAGCTTGCCCGAAGGGCAATCTGTAAAATTAATTTTCTTTGCACCCTGCTTGGAGTAAACATTTATTTTACCGAGGTGTTCGTTTTAACACGAAAATGACAAGAGTTGTGTCCTGCATTTCCCAGTAGCGTGTACAAATCTTTTAAATACATTTACGCAAATAGAATGGTTAATTTCATCAGGAATAGAATACAGTACATTGATAATTTGTGTTTTTTGTTGAATATACTCCATGACTTTGTAGGTAGAAAGACCGTACTTATGGCAGACAAAAGTTTAGACAAAAATCATAGCAAGTTAACCGACCTCGACACTTAACTATAGTTAAAAACGTTTGTGAATTCCTTCGCAATATTTTAGAATGCTTTTACAGTTTAAAGTGAAATGAAAGTACTAACGGGAGCCCCGCTTTTAGGCTTGACTAAATCTATATATTAGTTTAAATAAATTAGGTCAACTGCATCCGCGGCATTGTACGAGAATGGTGTCGTTAAAAGTAAGCACGAATATGGTTTCTGATACGCGCAAACCACACACAAACCACACACAAACCACACACAAACGCACACGCTGTTTACATATGCAAATGTAGGAAAGACACGAAGAATGAAGGCTCGACCGCGTTCCTTCGCCCTTCTCAGTCTAATATCCTAGTGGTGAGTTAAAGTAACCGGCTTTTAAATGGTTGTTGTTTTTATTGAATTGAAGCTGTACTGGTATTAATGAAAACTTTTCGCTAAGAAAATTTATTATTGATAATGCAAACATTAGAATGTTTGTTTATTTTTCTAATTAAGTAAGTTAATTTAGGTTAATCTTATACTTGCAATCCCTAGCTAACTGCTTAGCAATCGTTCAGTTTGCTATAGACATAATCTAAATAATTTGGTATTTTTTTACATTCGCATGCCGACACAAAACGTACGTACTCCTGTTCCTTTTTCGAGTACACAACGCTAAAAACCGCTGCACAGAGCGGAGAACCAAAGTGAGGAATTCTATTTGAACATGCTCTGGTCGTGCTTGGGTGGCAAGTAACTCTCCTGTATGCGACTCCATCTATTGCTATCCTACTTTCCGATTCATCGCAAGGATGACTACTCTCCGCACGTTTTCTCCAATAACTAAAGCTTCTTCTTTCTGATGATGGCGATGCTCCTCCGATATCGTTGTCGGGCCTCCGGTACGCTTGCTGGAGGGTATTACCGTCATCACCAACCAAGGCGGGTACTTGAGCCTGAAGGCCACCACACACAAGACAGCTTATGACAGCGATAGCCATCAAAACACGAAGCTTCGAAACAAGAAGTGTTGAAATATTAAGAAACACTGGTTATTATTATCATTACTATTATGATTATTTTACATAGGTGCCACTAAATCAATTCAGATTGGGTAGACACACCCAATCTAATTCTTGCTGGCATTGTGTCGTTGCGCTATACCTGCAGACAATTGACATATTTTTTATAATCAGTACAAGTGACGCCATGGCAATAGTTTTCATAGATGTAGAAGTGACGTCATATAACTACAGACTACAGTCAAAAAGTTGTAAGCTTAAAAAAACTTTTGCGTCATTGACCAAGCGCGAGGTCAAGATGGCTGGATATTGGCCTAGTTCGCTTTTGTGTTTTTGTTGACTGAGACGTAGTCGAGGTCAATAAAAACGCTTAAAAGAACGAGGCTAATATCCAGCCATCTTGATCGTACAAGCTTGGTTAATAAGGGATTTGTTATAAGGACATTTTTTTCTGTCTTGTTTCGCGGGACAACGCGGGAAATCCCTGTCCTGCCCTGGTGGGTAAGACAAGCTCATCTTTCTTGCTCAGGTAGCCAATCAGATTACAGCCATATTATAAAGTTGTTTATAACTTCACTGTGAAGTGCAGTGGCCACTACATTCTTGTGCACGTTACCGTCTTCTTAGGCACTCAGGTGTATGCATTATAAAGCAATGATTGGATTTGGTTTTCGCGTGATAGCGAGAATTATCAAGATCCAAGTTTGCATTGTCCCCCTCAGCCTTCGGCTTTGACAGATAACACAAACCTCAGCCTTGATCAGTAATTCTCGGTATGACCCTCAAAGACAGCCAATAATTGTTAAATATCGCGCCTTCCTTCAATGGAGAGGCATTTAGCTTAGAAACTGATTACAATCCTCTCATTTTTTTCATAAAAATCATGGCACCGCGTTAAACTGCTTCATTCGTTTGAAACAAATCAGGTTTGGGCATTGGAGCAGGAGCCCTTATCTGATTGGTACTAATCAGGAGCCCAGGTCATGGGCTCCTGTGCTAATCTATTACCGACTGCCATGACTGCGGCTATACTTTGCACTCTCCACGTATTTCGCGCCGGTATGTTTCAATTTGGCCACCAGTCGAACAAGAGACGCGATCTCATTAATTTGGTCAATAGAAGACTCCCTTGGAGAAGAAAGTCAAGGCCTTCCACAAATATCTAGTGACACGTTCAGCCAGAAATTGCGGCTGTGACGCCCTTCCATTGAAGGCTACTGAGCAATACTTTACTGCGTTATTGGTTGTGTTATCAGACACTGTGGCTCTACCCTTGGCTTGGCTTGGATCAAACCATATAGCGTGACCATTCTTTAGAAAGCTACTAACTAGTTCTTGGCTGTGGTGCTCTTTGTTTTTACTATTTGGAATGCAGTTGTATCTTTTTCATTTTTGGATGAAATCATATACAACTACACTCAATTGGAAGTTGCTTTGTGTGTACATTTGCTATTAACCAACTGATTAATTAACGAAATGACTGGAAGGTAAAGGCACAAACTAAGTGAAAACATTACTTCGTATTTGTACTACTAGCTTGACAGAAATAATAAAGAAATACAACTCATCTACTATGTTTGCACAGGCTTATACAAACTGAGGTGCATTTGGGAGAAGTCGAAAGCAGATTATACCATTACGAACGCAAGACCGAAGGTAAAGTATTTGTACCTGCTGGTGAATTCCCTCAAATGCACTGAGGTCTTTTATTTTAAAAAGTTTTGACGACGACGCACGTCCTTTCCCCGTTGATTACTCGACCCATTTTTATTCCTTATTCTTTATTCCTCTTCGGTGCTGTAGTGAGTTGTCGATTGTTTGTCATGTTAAACGTGTTTGGTCAGTCAACTTGATGTATATTAACAGTAAAGGACATATTTTTTGGTTCGCGTCGACTTCAACAAGGTTCGTTACCAAACTATATTTCAGCTTTAAAGACCTAGAAGTGAACACACAACTTCTTGATTTGGTAAAAAAAAGATGCTTCCCACCTCTTGTTGCTCAATTCATAGTGGCATGATAAAGGAAAGTTCATTCTCTGAAGTTTCTTTGCATGGAAAACATTTATAGAACCCAACATATTTGGGATATTTGGGTACCTTAATCCTGGATTTCATTTATACAGTGTTTTCATTTTGAACATAAACTTCTAAAGGACGGTTTTACGTACCCAGGTGTTAACGACTTATAATAACGTTTACGATAGGAAATCCGGAGAACTCTTTAAGCGTAAACGCATATCTACGAATCCAAAAACGGTACACTAAAGAAAAATGATGTGGAAATATATTTGAATCCGAAAAATTTTGCGGTGAAGATTAAACTCGGCGTAAAGTGTTCCTACCTTAACAGGCATACTCAGTCTGCTTTTACAACAGTCTCCTTTTCAGGTTGGATCAACCCTTAATGAACTAATGTTCAAATAAATGGTGATCAGATAAGATCTGATTCATGTATGTGCATCACTTATTCAGATGGCCCATGTTGTTATCAAGAGAAGTGGGTAAGTTTATACTCCCTTCATTTCCTTACTGCTTAAAGCATCCGTCCAACTTCCGACGAGGAGCAAGCTGGACATCGCTTGCAAACTGTTCAGGCACCTGCTATTGCAGAATGTGAAAAGAAAACGTATGTCGGGTGAGCTCAAAATTTAACAATGCATATGGTCAATTTTAAACATTGACTTGCGTATTAGGTCCTTTAAAATGGGACTTTCGTATTCGAATTTTAACACTGTTATGTTCTTTGTGCTCAAAAAGTTGAATGGTGAGAACGGACAAGTGGTCAGTGCAGTCGGTAGATTTCCTGAGCTTTCATGCAAAGCAAACCTGTAGCAGTTTTATTACGGTGGTTGAATATTCGGCATTTGATTTCTTTCTCGAAACATTTATTCAGAAAAAGTAAAAAACTGCGTATAAGATGACGAGCTTGTAGGGCACAGATGACCGTTAAGTGGTTTTATGTCTCAATGATATCAAACTGTCCGTGTATGGTAAATATTAAATTACGTACGTAGCATGGATAAGGTTACTTCGAGACAGTAGTATTGACAGCGTTTGGGCAAATGAACCGTCTAAAATGGCACAGGCAGTGTTTGGCGCTCTAGAACTCGAAGATGATCATCTTCAAACGGCAAAATTTGTTTTCTGCAAAAAGGGAAAAATTGGTTAAGCCTAATAGACCCTAATAACAAAAGAAATATTATTCCCCACATATCCTTTCCCGACCTCCTTTTGAGTTTATCTGTTCAAAACAAATTAGTTATCTGTCTATGACAACCTTCACTCAGTTCACATCACATATAAACCTAACCAAGCCGGACTGTGTTCTCTGTCCATAAGATTACTTTTTTCATTGTCAACGTTTTAGTCCATGATTATCATTAGTTTGGGGTCCTGTTGAATAACCGAATGTAAGGTGAACTTTTGCAGTTGCCATTGCAATTAGGCAGCTTTGTGGGTAATACATCTATTAAAGCAGTTTACATGGAATTACGAAAACAGTTTGGAGTAGTAAAACAATATATTAACAACCTGCGGACAGACAGTATTTTATTTCTCCATCATTACATAGACACGTTGGCTGTTCGCTCAAACAACCATAAAAAAGTGAAATGGCATGATCAAAATCCTAGCCATTGAGCGTATGGTTCACATTCAAGAAAAAAATCGCCAGCGCTGGTCAGAGACATTGTAAAGAAATATACTGAGTAAAATCAATAATCAATACATAGTGAGATTTGGGACATTTGATTTACATTTACAAAAATTTCTATGTACATACAAGTTGGTTTCCCATCTTGTGCTTTCGTTTGTGTTCCATTTTCTGTTGCTTCGCACACACCGCCCAAGAAAAAATGTTCCCAAGAAAGTACAATTGATAGAAATACATCACAAACAAAAATGAATCTTCACAGATGCGTTCACTTAGTCACACACTTACCACAATTTCATAATTTATTCATTTCCAGCCATGCCATTTCATTACATGTGCTAAAAATCTATAGATAAATGCATAATGATCTATGCAAACTTGATTGTTATCGCCGGCTGGAAGTCTGTGAGCTTATAACAGGGTGAATAATCTACTCAGGAACCAGAAACCTCATAAGCTTCTGCTATTAATCATGAGCCCAAGGTGGGTGCTGATTTTAGTAAGCCCTTGTTTCATAACCCAAACCGACATTTAGTACCTCTGGCCAATGAGAAAACATGAGTTTTTTGGGAATGCCCCTTGAACCGTGGGCCCAGAAAGGCGGAAACGAGTGAAAACCCCTTATCTTTGTAGTTTTAAGCGGCCATCAGTCAGTTTGATAGATTAAAAATACTTTATCAACAATTTCTTAAATATACCAATTTCTAAAGTATTTATTCTAGGAGGAAGACTAGTTGAAACAAACGGTTGGATCGTTTTAGATGCACAACATGATTATACCTGAAGCTTATTGGATTCGGGTCCGAAACGGATGTTCTTACGTCACTTTTCGCATAATTAAAGAACGTCTTAAAGTTTCAAACCTCTTCAAGCCAGCTTTATTTATTTTTTTATTTACATATTTACTTCTCCTCTTTTTCCAGACTTTTGAACTTATATATGAATTGGGTCTGACTAAATTCTAATCTTCGTTGCAATGTTCACATCTCTTTTTGCTGTGGTCCCTGTGGGTTACAGAGCCCAATAAGTAGTGATTAGATCAGTCTTGGGCTCAGCAGGGTATCTAAGCGCAATAATAACGTAATTCTTATGCGTAGCTTCCAAGAGAGACAAGTGGGAACTGAGTACATCGAATGAATGAACATGGTTTAAGGTTGGGCTGAGTACAGAGTCGCAAGCCTGTATTGCTCGAGTATTCTTTCAAGCTAGCTTCATTTATTCATTAATTTTCTTTATTTATTGTTTTAGATGCAGTTGTTGTACCGGGTTTCATCGAGGTTTCTGTTGTTGCAGTGCACTTTTTGTTTCTTTGTCTTCGATTACCGTAAGCCATTTTTAACATCGTGATCAGTTCTATCAACTAAATTAGCGGATCTACTAATTTTACTATATGAAAAGCTCCCTGTTGGTTCTGCTACCATTAAAACTCTACAGATCGAGGGTTGAGATCTGTGATAGACACTTTTATTCCTCCACAGGTTTTCTATCGAATAACTTCCATTGCACTGAAAGATGCCGAGTCCATTTTTACGTATGTGGTTTTGCATGTTTACTTTTCTGCCAGGTGACTACAGGGGACTTGTCAATTTAATTATGTCATCCCAGTGGTAACAAAATTCTTGGTAGTTGTATTTTGGTGTAAAAGAAAGAAAGGTGTTGACATGACTGACCGACCGGACTTTGCACTCTCTACGACGAACTACACGGCGAAAAAAAAAAACGTGATTGTTTCAAGATATCCTTTGAAACTGAATAGTGATAAACTCACCTAAACGAAAAACTCCTCGCAACCATCATAATATTTTCAATATGATTATTATTTCAGTTAACATGTTGACTTGCGTTTTGCATATTGAAGTATAAAATTTTTGTTTGCTTGCAGACCGGCAAAACCATGTATTTCTGTCAGTCAAGATTTGTCAATGAATTACGTAACCGAGCAAAACCCTGATAATTACAGTCGAAAACCTGGGAGTCGACATTTGTTGGTAAAAGTGGCAAGATTGAAGTAGTACTGATTTGCATCTACTGCAGTTATTCAGCGATCAGGCTATGATTTTAACAGAAAAATCCGAATTAAACCGCCTTACCCTAAAGTTGATTTGACTTAAAATATTATAGATATATTTACTCATCAGCTGGTCACTGAATTGATCACCGATCGGCCACAAAATAAATGCCGCAAATTCTTTTCCAGCTAGCTGTTAAGGAGAAAGTTCCTGGCTGGCAAATGGAGCCTAAAATTTCATATATGCCCTCAAAGCTTTCCTTTTTGTCTGGCTAACGTTAATGTTGCCTACCCAACCATCGCAGTGAAGTCCATAATCTTTCGGACCCTTTCGATATAACAGCCGCTGAAATTGATTTGATTGTATTCTTACACGCGACGAATTTTGACCAATCGTACTTAAAAAGATCTTGTATATGCATAACTCCTTACACCCGTCATGCCCATAATTGGATCCGTAATCTTCTTTGATTTTTACGCTGTCCACGCGGGAACTTCCGCGTCGATGGAACTGGAGGGGTTTCTATTAATAGTGAGGCAGTTCCAATCTGTACTTTGAACCGGGTAACTAAATTCCCTAAAGTAAATTTTCCCACGGCCATTTGATCTAGTCACGGAGAGCACAAGGGTTCCTTATTCTTTCTTTGTCTGAGTCGATTGTTTAAAGCCTCGTGCCACAGGACACGTCCTTTTGTTTTTTTTCTTTTTTTTTTTTTGTATTTCGTCTTTGATATCATGATGTTAGCCAAATTAGCTTGGCGCATTTGGTCTTAAACACTAGCCCTGCAGGGAATGGTTAATGCTTACAAAGAAGATTAACCAGTCGCATACACCTCCCCCCCAAACTCCCAAATTCTGATGTTAACCTCGAACTTTTAAAAGTATTAATGCTTTCTTGTTTCACCTGTAAAGTCACGTCTTTTTCGGCCTGCTTTAAGAAACATTTGAGGTAAATGTACAGCTGAAAGTAAAAAGATAACCCCATGCGTTTTGTTGCTGCGTTTCATTTTTGAGCTTCTTTTCCTTAGAACGTAAGGCGTTTTACAATTTAAACGACACGGACACTAATGAAATGAGAAGAAACGACTTCGGCTACTTTTTGAACCCAACCACAACAAAGCATGTTGTATACAACATCGCCTGACTAATGTTTTGGGTTTGGTTTACGTTTCCCCATTGGGCGCGAAAAAGTCCAAAGTCCAAGCACATTTAAAGTTTGTGAAACATCCAGTGTAAGATAGTTAATAAACTAAGGAAATTATTACTTGAATTGCGTCTTAACTGATCGAAGAGTTTACTTACTTACTTATTTACAAGTAAGTCGTACTTGCACTTTTTATACAGCTTTAATGACTGGCGCTCCGTAGTGGAGTCGATTATCAGTTGAAATATTATGTCAGCCAAGGCAGTCACTCAGGTGCTCCCGACGTAAACAAAACAGTAATTCATCTAGAATGCCTCAGCTCAATTCAGAATCGTCAAATTAACCGAAAAAAGAACATGAGTTTTACGGTCGTGCAATATCACAACGCACAACTGGTAATCCGGCTCTGCTAGCTTAATTAGACCATGTGAACTGAACGCAAAGAATAAAACCAGGTATGCCTACATCACGAAAGGTACGCGGAAACCCAATAATGCTAGTTTTACCAAGATCGAGACTATTGTAGATCTTATACTGGCCGGTGATACTCGAGAACTCTAGTTATAGCTCGTGCCGGTGCGGGCTTTTTGCGCTAGAAAGATAAAAGCAGAACCCATGTTTATACTAGGGTTATGCCACGGTAGGGGCTCGTGCGAAACGCATTCGCTCCTGCCCATTTTTAAGGGAAACATGTCTTGCAATCCGCGGCTTCGTTTTTCACATTAATTGTCAGTAGATGGGTTAATTTTTGTGTTAAACGCAGAATGTTTATCGTAAGGTCGGCAAAAACTCAAAAATTTAATTTAAAAGGATTTCCATGAGAACGCCACTATAGCGTGCGAGATGCCGGTTGAAAGCATTTATGTGCAAAACAAGCATTTAGCCTTGAAAGCGACAAAACGTACACGTAGATTAACTCTCTTTGGGTGCTTTATCTTCAGTACTCAGCTATAAGGAGAGCCTGATTAGCGGTGGACGGAATTACTATGATAAACCGTTTGCGGTCAATTTCCGATTTTCCAGTCTTGCAGTCTTCCAGTCTTTCCAGCTCGGGCCCCTTGTAGACACATCTCGCCTTCCTCCTGTACCACAAACGGAACTGCTCTAATTCAAAGCCACATAATTTATAATTAGAAGAATATTCCGTCTAAGGCCGAGGCCACTTAACAGAGATGCATCATATTTATCGCTCATTTCAATCTTAATGTTTTTTCCGTTGCACGTGCTGCGTCTGCAAACAGAACGGATATTGATAATTACTAAGTGGAAAAAAGTACCATCTCTCTCCCTAATAAAACATAGCCAAATAGTATTTTGCATCCGGCTAAGCATGAAAAGATGCATAAAAATTAGAAAAATTAGGCAAATTCAGTTAACCTAACAGATGTCGTTGAGCCCAAAACCTTCTCCTCATCCAGTATACACTGTAGTCCAAAGTCCAAAACGCTGTTTTGTAAGGTGAATAAGGGAACTCCACGTGAAACCTTCTAATTACTGAATGAACGACGAGCCACATAAATACTATCGTGACAGGGAACGGTTAGAAAGGTAAAGCGTTGCAATATTTCCCTGAATTCATATCGTTTTAATTTTTACGGTTATTTTCCAAATTTGAACTGTGTGAATTGTAAAGGTGATGTCTACCCAGCCATACGTCACTGGTTCACTGGGCTCCAACATGGGATTATTAGTATCCAGTGCTAGAGGGAGTCAAAAGACCTTTTTAGCTTGTACATTTTGTTTTCCCAATTCAGACCACATGACGGTTCTCAGGGGAGTTTCCTTTTATCTTTTTTACAAATTATGCATACATATGCACGTGAATAAGGGGAGTTTGCAAGAAATCGTTCCCTGGCGTAAAATCACGTGGTCTGAAATCGGAAAACATAATGAACAAGCTAAAAAGGTCTATTTGGAGTCTGCGACAGTTGAGCACATCCCGGCGATTGCGAGCCTGATCACTTGCAATTGAGCTGCTTGTCCGCTTGATGTAACAATTACAAACAATTTACACACAGACAATAATAAAACAGGAAAGCTTCAAAGAATTGTGATCTGTTCTTTTGTAAAACAAGTAAATGAGGCGAGGAAGCTTAAGGTAAAACTAGTTTGCGGAAAGCATGCGAGGCAGTTGAGTTGCTCTCTTTCCCTGCATAGTGCTTAGAGATCTCATTTGAGGCTTTACTTGTTCTATATCGCGAAAGTTGTATTTCTTTCACTAAAGCGCGCTCTTACTTCATTTCGATATTTACTTATTTTTAGCACAGCATTGATTGTCATCAAGAATGTCCTTTGGACTTTGATAAAGTCCGGAATTTGAGCCAATCAGGTGGCTTATCAGAACATTCCATATGTTTTCATTGGATAAAAAGACAAAGCCAGTAAAAGGCATCAAAGTTCGAACGCGAAAGGTAGAAAGTTTAAAAACGTTAGTTGCTTTCTGCTCAGTCCTTCCAATATTGATTTTTTTTATGAAATCAGGCAACACTATAGAGAATGAGGGTTTGAACACTTGGAATTATACAACCGGAAACTGCTTAATGCTTCCGGTTGACTGGTTTTGATAGGTTTTCTCGACAACAAAATGGCCAATGCTTGTTTGGATCCGAATGGAACCAGCTTCAAAAATTAGTTAGTTATGACTTCCAATCAGAGCAATCAAGTTAATATCTGGGCAGCTTTTCAGCCGTTCTCTCGTCCAGAATTGTTATTCTTCAGGACAGCGTCACTAGGATGAATGGACATCAGTGTCTCAGAAGACATTGCGGACGCTGTAGCTTGAACGCTATAGCGGTGTGAACGTTGTGGTTGTTAAGCCGGGGTGAGTCTACAAAAGACTTGCCACAGATCTCTTTCATAATACCTCAGCAAATACTACGAGGACTACAATCCAAACCCGTTTCTACATGTTTAAGGACCATAGGCGCGCCACATGAGTGATTTACATCATGGAGTCTTCAGACAGTTCACTCATTCTGCCGGCCTCTTTCCCTTCACTGCTGGCTGGCTGTTTACTGTTTCTCGCTTGGGACTATTCTTGGTGACTGCGTTACGCGCCTTAGCTGCGCAATCTTGACCGATGTCCTTGCTTAGAAACTGACAGCATCATTCTTTCGTTCATATTCTGGCTGACACCGAGCCACTAATTTCTGACTAGGCTCCAAGGAATTACCTCTGTGCTTGATTGGATTCAACTTGCACAGCTCTGCACTGGGAATGGAGGTTTGTGATGAATATTTTTCCTTGCTTTAGCGTTTCATTGCTATTACACTACACAAGAGTGTTTACTCTGTTGACTCTGCCTGTTTGCAGTGTAGCAAGCTTTCCTGATAGTGAAAGGCCTTTCGTTATCGAGATTCCCCCTTTAATGGTGGATCATTAAGATGCATTCTAATTACCCTTCGCAGGCTTGATAAATGATAACCAGGACTACAGATTTCTATCCCTTGTTCTCTCTTTGGCGCCTTAAAAGCCAGCGAAGATGGGAGTCTAGATGTTGGTTGTTCACTTCACGGAGACTCGCCATTATTTGAATTAATCAATTTCTCTGTAGCAAACTGACAATCACGCAACTTTATCAAAACGGGAAATAATTTTTTTGCTTTTTTCATTTGAAAAAGACAATTGTCATGATTGATCTTTTCAGCTTTCTGGCCATTTGTTTTACTGTTAGACGTATGGTTCTCTTGGCGTGGATAGAATTTTTGTTACTTGGAGAAGAAGTTGCCTTCTATGAAAGCATTGAAACGGTTTACCCTCCAGTTTCACGACAGTTTATTTTCTGTTTTCCATCCAGGTTGTTGGTGTCTGGCAGTAGTAATTTTGTCGAGAAATTTGACAAGTCTTGCAATTTTAAAAAGTCTTGCCTGTGTTTGGCCTTGCAGTTTATTGCTACAAGTTGCGACAGTGGTGCAGTTCATACTTAGGCCTGTCCTATCGATGACATTAGCAGCCCTTTTGTCTAAGCCATGAGTACGTGAGCTGTTTTTCAAGCTATTCTAGATATTAAGGGAAAATTACAACACTCGGTTCCTCTTGAAACTCCTGTACAATTTTTTAGTGGCAGAAACGTGAGATATTCTTCTGTTTTCAAATTATTTTCAGGGTACAAAATAATTAACCAAATCTCGAAATAATCAGTGTCAATTTTCCCTTTTGGTCTTTTAAGCCGGGAGAATATTCGACTTAAGGCGATCAAAAAATACAAGAGCAGGGACGTCAAATAGCGGCTTCAAGTTCATGTACGTGTTCTGAGAAGCTTGAGAATGGATGGCCGAAATTTTGTGGTTTGTTTACATCTTAAGTCACGTGACACTACACGTGAAATTTAACGCCTAAAGGGTGAATTTCAGAAGTAGGACCACTTGATGGAGCACTTGATCCGCAAGTGAGGTTGTTGACCGACAGAAATTCGGAGATTTCTTTTGCAGATCAGTGGTTTATACATAATGCCCAAATGAAATTCGTAAGAGTTAATTATGTTCTATGTTTTTTGGAGTGTCACGTAATCGAAAGCAATCTACTCTTTATTTTCCCTTTAATAAGCAACTTTCACCAATGAGCGACCGCTTTTTCATTAGTTAAGTGTAGATGCTAGCTTCATGTGTAAGAGAGTTGATCGTAATAATCAGAGTGATAAGCATCACAAGGTCTACTCGATTATCCATAGCTTGGTTTCATAAACACTATTACTATTTTGTAATGGGCTCAGCTCTCGAGGACCTTTTAGCCTTAAATGCTCGTCCCACTACGCAACTTTGCTTGAGCAAGACCTTGATTCATAACAACGAAAATACGATATAAAAATTCAATGATCTTCTCTTTTAAGGCAAGTAAAGCACCAAGTCTTAAAAAGTGTAGCTTACAGTAAATTTTTCAAGTTGTATATTACGTAATGCATCTCAATACTCGCAATTCTCAACCGAAAGCAACAGTAAATAGTTTAGATTAAGTCGCTTATTACAAAAAATGTGAGTTATTCTTTTTAGTTCTCTTTGAATTAAATGGTTGTTATGGTTTTTTAGCGCTAAATTTTTTTTAATTTTAGTCTGATGCTGCGCTGGTTTAAAGATAAGAGTTACCGTAATTCAGTTTTTAAGTTACGTCATTCTTTCAAACCAGCGTAGCATCAAAAGATGTCTGATCGTTCACCTGGTTGCAATGTGCACATTTCTTTTAACTTAATTTCATTAATTTTATATGATCTCACATTGTGAGACTATTATCCATTAAACTAACAAATGCTTTATAATCCAAGTGTTATTCTCGTATCAAATGAAATTAATCTCAGTGTCGATGGCATCACTGAAATTTTTCATGTTTTTCTTTTCTTTTTCATGTTTTATCAAAACACTGAAACCTTTGTGACGAATTCCGTAAACTTCGATAGCAATTCAGCAATTCTCAAAACTAGGGGACAAGCCGCTTATGTCGTATGTTTGTTTTCGAAACCCTGTTTATTTTCCTAACTGATCTACCTTTCATATTAGTAGCAAACGAAATAAATTTCTTGATCATCGATGACTGCAAACCATTCAGGGGATTTCTGTTAATTCATTTAAAGATATAGCCCACTCATCGTTAGAGATGCATAGTATTTACCAAGCTTTTGTCACCATTTCATTATCATCATCATCATTATTATTATTATCATTATTATTATTATTATTATTATTATTATTACTTCTTTAGAAAGTGGTTCCTTTGACAAAGTAAATGAACAGAACCATAGCCTAGCTTTCTTTTGATGCGTAAAATTGTAAAGCCCAAACTGAATTGGAACCACCCCACATCAGCCTTTAATTAAACCTGTTTCCACGAGGGCACGCAGAAGGTCCCAAGTCCAAGATTTCTTTTGGCAGTAAAACAAGACGATATCACAAAACCTCACGTGAAACTACTCTGAACTGAGACGTTTTTAAGGAATGGCCCCTGTGCATGGGTGGGTCTATATGAGAGCAAATTCAGTTTAAACGCATGTTATTGTTATTAAGAAGGTAAAGGAAACGTTGCACCATTTTCCCGCCTTTTACACTTAATTAGGAACTTTAGCGTATTTGAACATTTTTAAACCAGAACGACATGTCACCCAAGGCACTTTCGGGTAGCTATGCCAAGTGTGAATAACACCTTAAAGAAGGCAGCAATCACGGGACTTAAATTATTAGTTTCTGGCACTGAATTTCAATTGAAAGAGCTGCAGAGACGGAAGCGTCAGGGTAGTGTGTGCGCACAGAATGACACATAGAGCTAAGAGATACTTCCTCGAGTTTTAGGTATCAAACTCCATATCAGACTGCTAATCTTATCACGCGATTTGCGCGTGCACTTAACATAAATAACATGACGCCAAATACCCGATGCAGCTGATACATACATCACAGGGCAACACCTATTTTGAAACTGGCAATTGTCGTTTCCGGCTTGAACTCTTGAATTGGCATCAGGCTGAATAAGAATTATTTTTGCTTTCAACCCTTTAAGCTGGTGATGGTGCCCAATTCATTTTGCAAAAGACAAGGGAATAGCTTTACTAGGCTTTTGATAGCTTTACTAGGAAGAATAAATGCCTCAAAATGGGTAATTTTTACATTCAGTCGCGTAGAGCGGTAGGAAACCACAATGTCTCGAAGTGATTTGTCATTGCGAAAAATGGACATTCTTTAGGTCTACTGTACTTTAAACATTTTACTTAAATTTACTGATTAACGTCTTCATAGGCACTACATAGTACTTAATTTAATAAATCTTGATTTTGAAACGAAGTGACAAGGGATAACGCAAATTAAACTATTGTAAGACGGTTTAAGCCTGCATGCTGATCCAAATGCTCCAAACTTCAGTCTTTTTATCATCTGCGTGGTCGACTGCGATTTAGCCTTCGTCTTCTTTTAGGTTAAATCGTACATGCTAAAGATTGTGCAAGTATATAAATAACCTTTTGAACCACCCTGCAATTGCATGATGCATTTAAGAATTGGTTCATGGTTGGCAACGCTAGCTTCTCTCGTGCTCTCCAAACTTACCGCGTGCCTCCAATACTCGATATATAGGGTCCAACATATGTTTGGCGGGATGCGGGATGAGAGTAAAAATGGAGGCGGGATGCGGGATGACAGAAATTTTAATAGCGGGATGCGGGATGAAAATAGGACGACGGGACCGGGATATGCTCCGTTTGGTAGGAGGGATAAGGGACGGGACGAGTATAGGCGGGATCATAATTTAGCACAAGTTAAGAGTCACACAGTATTAATTTGCGTTATAAACGGGCTTGATTAATAAACCGCGCGTTAAATATGCCGTAAAATTCAAATCTTCTGTAAGTGGAGTTTTTGTGTCTCACTTATAAACACACCGAGGAACACTGAACCGTTTTTTTAGCCCAGCTAAATATGCCCAAGTCTTTGCGTTTCTCCGTAATGAGAGTACATTATCAATATTGTTAAGGATATAAATTGTCCATCGGTTGAAATAAGACCGCAAAATATAGCAACTTGGGTTTAACCAGGCGGGAGGTTTATTGCGGCGGGATCGCGGGATGGAATGAAAAATAGTGGCGGGATGTAGGATTTGAAAAGTCTATTTTGGACCCTCCATATACGCATAGCTAAGCATTAACCAACTCTTTTAGCGACATAGCGGCAACACTTTAGGCGCTAAAACATGTTTTATTTGTGATTGACAACAAAGTTGCAAGGTGTGGGGTGAGAAAAACAAAAAAAGGATCCTATTGGCTGGTTAAAAACACGCCACAATCAGTTGAGCCAGAACGCTTCAGTCATCTCGGCTGGTTTGTAAAATTGGCGAAGAAATATTCGCTTCTTCTAATGAGTGAAAATCTAGGCAAAGAAAGTCAAAATCCTCAATGGAAATGTCTACAAACAAAGTCAAAGTTTTAGTTAACAACTGGCTTAACAACTGCGTATATAGACATTTTTACCATGATTGTTCAATAGGAATTAGGTAGGAGAAGAGCGCGCGCTATGTTCTAATTCATTTTTTATCTCCAGTTTTATGTATTTTATATAATTAATCCACACCGACGTAGTCGTCACCTGATTCAGAGACTTACCGATTCATAGTAATATTTAACTTAAGACTACTTTGGATTTTGAATAATAGTCAAAAGCTTTTCAGTGCAGCCATGCGCCTTTAAGCTATTAAAGCGAAAGAAACACAAGGTAACCCACCATGTCATATCTTCTAGCAATTATTCATCGAAGGCGAGGTGACTAGTGGTGGATATTTACCTCGCCGTTTGGCGGCTCGGTAAATATCCACCACTTTCACCGACACTGAGATGAATAATTGTTTCAGTATATAACACTTAATCTAAATAACTAGCGTTTATTCGATCAAATAATTTTCTCTTCGGAAACCGAAACGGGAGGCCGTTTTGTTCATCTTCGGCTGCTCGCAGGTGAATAGTACTTTGCTAATCACCTCCGAGTAAACCAATCAGAACACGCGAAATGCACTATTCCCTTGCGTGGTGTATATAAATGTAAACTATTAGGTCTGCACCAGAAAACTTGCAAAGCACCAACGTTTTACACAACATCGAGCAAAGAAGCAGACGTCGACATTGACGAGAATGCCAGCACGTCCGTAAACAATTGCAGAAGTCATGTGCAAGCACGTGCGATCGTGTAACTATTTGAGGAATGAAACATGAACACCATTCTTTGGGTGCTGCTCAGAATCAAGATATGTTCAGAAGACCATTTCAACCCAATATTGAGCCAAGTGTAGGCACAAGGTATAACCTAGGAGACTAACATGACAAACAACATTTTGCAACCGAGGGATTTTTTTCCTAGTCATTATTTTTTTTATGGGTAAATAAGCCTTACTTTTGTCATATCTCATATTTGTGGACGTGATATTTTGTTTTCATTTACTGCGCGGGAACTTTCCAGTCAATGAAACGATTTGTGCCTCTATAAATAGCGTTTCGGTTGTCTGGCGCCTAAGAAATTGTTTCGAACTGTACTTTAAACTCAGGATCTCAATTCTCTAAGATATATACATTCATCGCCACGAGGTCTAGTCAATTGTCTATGTACTCGTGCGATAAACCACGTCCCATATGATGCGTTGCAAAATATTTCAATTTTTTTTTTTAAAAAAAGTCCTGTCATGTGCAGTTTTTACATTCCATTGCTTGATCTTAATCAAACCTGTTTGGAAAAGTAAGTAAATGTTGCCAAAGTGCTTTTATGGTTTATTAGAAACTGAAAATTACTCATACTTAAAGAAATCATAACGTTACTTCATACGAACTCCTTTATTGATTGCAAAATGTTCGAAGTGGTCAGAATACAAACCAGTCGCTTTCCCACGACAAAAAAATGACACAGTGTCACAAAGCAGTCAAATACTAAGGTTTTGAATTGGTATATTCAGGGTTTTTTTACTATGATTTTTTTTTATTTTAATCAGTGCCAAGGATAGCTCGACAATAGCTGACCGCTATTATTTCTTGTCAAACAAACCCGATCACTTGCAACATTGATGGCTTAAAAGCGTTGAGGAACGTATCCATCAAAGACCAAGGACAAAAAAAAATTAATGGTTCACATAAACCACTTCATGAATGCAAATTCAGACAGGATTATAACAAAATGGATGAAAGTTCAAGCGAAGTGGAAACATTTAAAATACAAATAACAATTTTTTAATCATCTAC
The DNA here is from genome assembly GCA_949710005.1 of Ricordea florida. Classification (NCBI taxonomy): domain Eukaryota; kingdom Metazoa; phylum Cnidaria; class Anthozoa; order Corallimorpharia; family Ricordeidae; genus Ricordea; species Ricordea florida. The sequence goes on from OX453275.1 coordinate 10,464,340, forward strand.
TTAAATGTGGTTGTTGTGGCCAAATCCCATTTCTGATGATGTGCGCACATGTCCAAAGTCCGGAATACGCTCCAAAAAGATTGCAAAAGAAGAGAACTTTCAGTAAAAGCACTATTAGGTTTATTTCCGACAAATGGTGATTGAATAAGTGAACAACATAAGTGCGTAACGTAATGGTTAAAGAGTTAGGGCGTGATGCAGTTTTAGTTATTTTGCCACCCTTTTTCTGGTTAAAAGAAACGCTTCCATCGATACGAGCTTTCTTAGACATTTTAAGACCGTGGAAATTATATTAACGATCTTGGCCAAGTCAGTTTAAGCTGGAAAGCCGAACTTTAAAACGAAATAAAGCTAAGAAAGACATGGTTTGATTAGAAATAGCCGGACAAAAGCACACACACAAAAAAAATGGGGTTAAGAAAGTGGGGCATAAAACCTTAACACGCTAAGACAATTCATTTCTCGAAGTTTTAGCTGGTATAGCTTCCGTATTAGACTAACTGCCCTATCACGCTAGCTGTGCGTGAAGTGACGGAATGAACAAAGCACCCAATATTGATGGACCACGCCTAATTGAAAAGTAAAGATCACGTCGTACGATTCATTCTTGGACTTTTGATTACCTGCTTACAGTTTTTTGTATTCCCTTCAGGAAGTCGGAAAATCCGTTTAGGAGGATGCAAACAAACCAACAAAATAGATGTCGCTGGTATGTGACAGCGGCTACAAAATTAACTGTAAACAAAAACAAAATTAAACTCAAATGAACAAGAAAGTGTATGGTTGCTCAATGAAAACGTTATTTCAGCAAGTTCAAAAAGGGTAAAATCGATCTAAGTAAGACTTGAACAAATCGTGGATAAAATTGTCCTGTTTGAATGCTACCCGCTACACCCAGGTCAAATCGTCTAAAATCACGCTGTATGTAAAACACTCAAAGAACCAAACCGTTTTCCTTCAAATCCAAAACATTTTATTTATTTATTTTTTTTTTGAAAGTAAACTTCTACTGAGCTTATGCTCGTTAAAAATACACACTGGGATAACAATACCAGTGAAAACATAAGTACCAGCTTATTCATATGTATTTAAGCATTGCTATGGATGTAAAATGGTCTCATGGGGCATTGACAAATACGGTGTTCAGTTTGCCAAACGAAGGCGAGAAGTTATGAAATTTGTCTCGCGAACGGTAAGCTCAGTGGCCAGCGACAACTGGCAAGGACTTCGTACATTTTAAGCGAGCAGCAGTTTTACAGATTCATAAAACCTGTAAAGCACTTTCTGACAAATTTACCGTGAGAGGTCGGTCAGACTTTGAAGAGAAAACGAAAAATTGCGACTGACGTTTTCAAGCATGAACAAGCGAGCGTCTGCCCACGTTTTACACTAGCACATCATCGAACAAAGGCCAAACTTTGAGAGCGCTTGAATATTTCAAGCAACTCGTATGCTAAATGGGTGCTCTTATATAAATACTGAAAACAAAGGTTAAAAACTGATTGACCTGAAATCGCTAAGAAACACCCTCTCTGTGTCTTCTTGATAATCTGCGTAGCCAAATATAGCATTTGTTACTAGGATTTACCGTAGTTCAAATGGTTAGGTCGAAGAACTGAACCCGAGAAGACCTGCCTTCCGACCACTTAGTTACATTGCCACCTCAAATGCAACGACTTAGTAAGTTACTGTATTGAATTTGTGAAATAATCAAGATGGCATGTTATACATCTTATTTTAATTTTCTTTCTAATTAGTTCTCAATGGAACGATAAAACGGTTCCACCTGTTCAAATACCTCGCTCGCCTTCGAAGCTCGAAGCCTAATAAAAACTAGCTTACCATCAACTCTGCAATAAAGGAAAAAAATTAATTAAATATTAGAATATACACAGCTCTAATAAGCACCTCACAGAAGTCGCTTGTATCACTAATGTAGTATAAACTGTAAATGAAAGCCTGTGAGACGGCTAACTTAAATAATGGAAAAATGAAGAGCGCCTCAATGAGATTAATCTGGCGGTATTCGCTTACACGTGCAAGTCGACACATATGTATACCATGTTACGTTGTCTGGCAGTAACACCTTGCTTTTGATCGGCTCACAAAGTGCAGCGCCGAAGATGGGAATACGATCAGAGCAAGCAGTGTTTGAACTGGCAAGACATGTCACTATCCTTAAGGACTTTCCATTGACTGACATTTTTTTCTCAGTGTCTTCGCACGGGTGCTGTTTGTTCTGTCTGCGATATCTAGACCCAGCCAAGGCTTCCAAGGTTGCGTTCGTTTCTTGTAATGTTTTCTCCTCAGCGTTTGTGATGTTTCTGCTGGGAATAACCGTTGGTTCTCCATCTTGATAGATTAAGTCATGGGAAAGCGGAAGACCATTCACCAGGCATAGGATGTAAGCTGCTATGACCAACTGAACACGGGACTTCTGTGTGACAATCAAAAAAGCACGTGCATACCAGATTCTTCTATGAAGAATTCAAAACGATGTTGTCCTCCTTAACAACACAATTTAAATCCGTCACTTTTCCATAAAACTATGGACTTATCGGTCTGGCATATTAATTTAAAATTTCTAAGTGCAAGGTGCGAGATAAACTTATCTACGTTTTGTTAAGGAGAGCAAAAAAGAGCGACATCTTTCTTAGGATATGGACTCTGTAATACTTTGATCACACAGTTCAAAGTATCATTTGTATTTCCCATGACGGTCTTTTTCTCTACACCACGTTATTCTCATTTCGTGGGAATATTCTTTTTCCGAAAAATTCTCAATTTTTCGCTATGCTATTATAGGAGATTCTATGAAAAACCTTTGTTTCCTATAAGCTACAAAACCTAATATTTAGCTATTCTAAATCGTCATGATTACATGATTTCTCGTAGTACTGTCACTATTTCACAAAACTGAATTCCAAATTTCGATACTACTAACGGAGACCTCGGCACTTGCTAGAATCGATCATGCACTTTAGAAAAGTCATTTTAAAGAGAAATTTCGCCGAAACAGTTTCTAGTATGGTCTTGATAATGATCGAACGCATCCTCAAAGTCTGGATCAATGTCGTTTAAACTGCATTCTCGCCCCAAACACGAGCAATAACCCCCTCGACGGGAGCATCATCAACCATTTTTAACAAGCCGAGAAATATTGGCGACTATTTCAAAACAAATGCCTTAAGTGTCTTGAAAATAGTGGAGAATCGACCTCGTCTTGTTCTGAAGGACGCCGTGATCCAAGTTTATTTGAAGTAATTGATGCCATTTCTTTTTCAGAGTGAGGGTTAAATACGTAGATGCGTTTCCTGTGATTTGGCAGTGCTTTTACACGAGTCGTGATAAAAAGAAAGAAGAAAACGTTTTAAAACGTTGAGTTAGGAAAAATTTATGTTCATTCACTATGTACAACATAAGTTAAAAATTCCAGCAAGACTCACCTTCATGTTTTTCCTTGTAAAACTGCACAAGACTTTTTCTTACGGAATTCCGCCTATTCTCTCCTTTTTATCCACAGACTCTTGCACTCTAGTTAAGTACTTATTGGCTAATCACCTGACCTCTTTTTGGATTACAGATTTCAACTTAGCGACATATGGGAGCAACGGCCTATGTTTGTTCTCTCAATTGGGAGACGGACGAAAACTGCTCACGAGTTTATACAGGTCTGATGGTTTGAAATGGTATCAAATGGCAAGGCAGCAATTAGAAACGTGCATTCGATAATGGCAAATTCTGGTTTTACTTTCTGAACACTTGACGAAACTAGTGTGCGTTTTTAGTATTTACAACAAAAGGCTTTTTTTTTGGTCATATTTATAGATATGCATTTTGATACAACTTTTGTGAAAAATCCACCTGAGCTTTAATTTGTCATAGCATCAGGACGGTTCTTCAGAATTTTGGTTTCACTCAGTTTCCTTTTTTGAAGTCTGAGGCAAACAAGCTACCTACGCATTCTTGCACTGTTTTCGACCAAATATAATGATTTACCCATCTAACCACACAACATGGTACATTAATACATTTGTTTGAGCCAATGTAGAATCATCACATGATGCAAACAGAAGTTTCTCCCACGTTAATTAGCGCTCTATCTGACAATGCATCCCCCCTTAAAAAAACACTGTTGAGGGCGTGATATCATCAGTTTCTAAATCCTCCTACCAGCTGTTGTCACCGGAGTTTAACCCATAATGAGCGATAAGTAGCAGTCATCTTAATGAAAAAAATATTTTTGTAACGTCATTAATTAAAAAGTAGTTAGGTCATGGGAATATAACCTTTGGCGAATTCGTTGATCCACATACTGAATTACATTCCATTTAATAAATATCTGACTTCCGCTGTGATCAAAATGTAAAAATGTTGGGCATGTTGTTAAGATAATTTACCTTGTACCAATTTTGGTGCTGGGAACTACTTTTTAATTTGATAGAGATATCAAATGGCAACAAAAACCCCATGAAATCAATTTCTTATCGTTTCAGGATAAAGTCACACACGTCTAAAGAGCACGACTACTGTTATAATATACTGCTCTTTTCTATGAAGGGTTATAGAATACACGGGTTGGACAAGGTGAAAAATCATACCCTTACAGTTTATTGATGTTTTTCCGTCGACTCTCCAAAAAAGATACAAGCGGGAAGATCACGTTAGGAAAAAGAAAAAAAACTTTTGAATACTCTTTAACCCTTGCAAGTTTGCCCATCATCACAGTAGGCAAAGAGTGAAAAGCTGAATTTCTCTGATTGCACTGTGATCGCACTGATCATTAAAGATACTGTACAGACTTGACGAACCTTTTGTACGCCATTGTGTGGCATATAATTCATGGTAGGCCACCATATAGTCACCAAATATAGTGTTTACAGGGGTATACAAGGGTTTACAAAGGTACATCCTTGTAAACCCTTGTATACCCCTGTAAACTGACTATATGGTGGCCTACCATGAATTATAACATTGTGTCTGTCAGTTAACGCACGTGAGTCACGGCAGCTAAGAAAAATCCATATGTATCTTGAATATCACTTGGCTGACAATGTTTAGGTAAGTTACAAAAATACTCCTCTATTGTTACCGCACTATGGGTCCCTGCCTTTTGTACGGCAGTGTTTCTTGGGTACTGAGCGCGCGTGATTTAAAATCGCTAAACATTGATCCCAGATATGCAAGCTGATGGTACATAGTGCTCAATGCAGGCTAAAGAGCCTGACGCGTGAGCACCCTCACAGTGTATGTACAGTAATGCGACCTGAACCTTGCACGAACTTGAGTAACGAAGAATTGGTATCATTTTTTTTTTTAATTTGAATGCCCACCTGGCCTAAATAACCCTCTCCTGGAGAGAGTTGGACCCTCGAACATGTAAAACCAATAAAGAGCGACGTTTTATCCCCATGAGTCTCCTTTTACGAGAACCTACCAGGGAAACAGTTGCACTTTACAGGCACATTCTAGAGAGGCCTTGAGCGGCGATCGGAACGCCTCAGAAACTGTAGCCTTGGAAACATCGACTTTTAAAGTAGTTGGTGTTAATAATCCTTTATGTGTTTGAAAAGACGCTTGTGTAATGAGATTAGAATGAAGCGACTAAGCCAAAAGCCAAACAGACAACAATACCAACATAGAGAACAATTGTCTGAGTTTAAGTCTCTCTATTGTTTTCTTTCTGTTTGTTTGTAGTCTATTCATATATTTTTTTGTAGGGGGTAAGGGAGGGCAGTGGAAGGGGGGGGGGGGAGGGGGGGAAGCAGCCATACCCATGAAGAGTCAACAGCCCAAAGAACAACTCCTTTGTCCTCTGAGGGTCGGCCCTCAAGCTAAGACTACGGAAGTGCGCAGCACGGTTATCGGAAGTATTTTTTTCTTTCCCGCCACTCGTCAATCATTGGTTTTGCTTTAGAACAGGCTTCCGATTACGAGAACGAGGAGATTTTGGCCGGCAGTACTGTGAAGTACATGAGTATTTCGCTGCCATTTTCTCGCCGTGAGAGACCTCTGGTAGCAAGGAACACTTGAATCAGTGTTCATCTTTCAAAGGTAAACATGCCTCAAATTTGTCTTCATAGTACAGCCTTAATCCCTAAATTATAGCTTTCCGTTAAACACAATAATATTTTGAACTGTGATTTTAAATAAGACATATCCGAACAAATCTGTTATCAACGTTCAAGATTAATTGTCATACAACTTATTTGGCTCGAGTGGTTCAAACGTCTCATCACAATCTGTCATCGAGCGGTTTAACAGGGATTATTTCCAATCTTTCGCGAGTACGCTGAAAGAGCGCTCGCGGATTGCCAGAGTTTCTAAAATGCATCGGAAAAGTTCATACACAAACATGTTTTATTGAACTTACAGTGGAAACTGCTCAAAATAGATAGAACGGCTTTCATAAAAATCATTCGACCTACTGATCGGAAATCTCTAACAGTCCCTGGAAGTGTGGGAAGCTTCTGCTTTGTGGTCGCCTCTTGAATGCAATTGGCGCTCAAGCTCAGAGCAGAAGGCAAAATAGTTTTTAATTCCAATGTTTCAGTCCAAGAGCCACTGGTCTTTTCCCTCAATACTGACACATCGTTTAACTCTGCAGACTTACTTTCACGACCAATGATCTGCGTCCAAATCTCAAGCTATTCGAAAGCGATTTCGGTGAGTAAGCTCTTCCCCGGGGGGGGGGGGGGAGGGGGTACTCCCTTATTTGGGCCATACGGGGACGTGCCGCTGGACAGGGTGTGTTTTTTTTTTGCCCTCGCTGTCCTGGACAGGGTATACAATTTTACTTGCCTCTTTCCTAAACAGGGCATGGTATTACGAGCTCATCAATCAACATTAGATCATTTTCGGGACAAGAATGCTATACTAGTCGGTATCCTTTAATTTGAATTATTTTTCCACATATCAGGGTTATAACTAGAAGTAATGAATCATTAAAGGTGCGTTCGACATGAATTTATGGATGTTGATTCTAAACACTTTCACACCCAAAATCCATGAAGTAATTCTACTTTGTGAGTGTTATATACTTTCCTCCATGTTTATACTTTGGAGAAGTTTATGTTAGATCAATTCATTATCGTCATGTTGATAATTTTCTTGGTTCTCGTCACCTGTTTGCTTGACAATGTATTGGTATTGTGAGAAGAAGTTACATATTGATCAGTTCTTGGAATGATTGGTTTAATATCCGATACTCCATCAGCCGTCTAATGCTTACATTGTTTTTTTTTTCGTAAATCAGTTTGAGGCCGGCAGCTTCTGTTTTCACAACTACACGGAAAAGTTCATTTGAATGCACAGTACTTTCCATTCAACAAAAATTCCGGCCTGATCTTTAAAATTTCCATCGACCGAATGGTCTCCTTCGCAGAAGTTCTTAGTCGGTCGGACGTCACGCAACGCTCCTTCTCTGAGAACGGCTGCGAAGGAGACTAATTACAATACCTTCGGGATACCTACGCTTGCAGTGATCTTGTGTAGATCTTAATATCCTGTTCCAATCGTCCTCTATAAAATCGTCCTAGTCAATTTGATCGATTGTCAACTATACTTAACTACAGAATCCGCAACGTTGTTGATCGCACATGTATTCTATTTATCCGCGTTATGGTCACTATTGATTATCTTGTGCTGTATTTTGAAAAGATATTTTCATTGTAGCGCGATGTTGGTGCCGCGTAACATGTACCAGTAGCTGAGTAGAAGCATACGTTGCTTTGTTCGAAAATCTTCATAGCCAATTTCTGTTTGTATGAGAAAGCTGGAATAAAAATATGTTTGTACATTTCGAGCTCTTCTTCTATTTGTCGTCTAATCGGTCAAGTTGCCAACGATATACGTTACCCAAATCCAAAGGTAAGCGTTTCCTTCTACAGCCTTCCTCAAAACAGATACTTGTACTAACCTCTGATTATTTCTAGTACTAAACGTATAAATCTGCATCGTTTTTTGATCACGTGTTCGATCATCAAAGTCAAAATCTAATATTTGAAAAGATGGTTGAACCGTGGCGCGATGTCGGCGAGTCCGGTCAATTTCAATTCATTACCCAGGTGAATTGGTCATAACCATGTTGAAGAAATGCGTCAGTGCATTCCCTCTTTGATCTTCAGGCGGTTGTGTATTCTTCGTAAGATTCGCCCCTCTAGGATGAACAACAACACGGGGGGGGGCGAAAAGTGTATACATACATACATACATACATACATATATAATCGCAAATATTTCAAATTCATCTGGATTAGGGTGCGTTCTCCTTCGTCGAACGCAACAAGCGTGCATCAATTGACAGAATAGATCGCACCGGTAGGTCAAGTTTCTTTGTGTTGGATAACGTGACGAAAGAAAGATGTCACTGTGTCGCACAGGTAGGGGTGCATCCACTAAGAAACTTACAGCTTGATAGCTTTTGCCAGGAGCCCATTGCAAGAGCCCAGCTTTTGTTTAGTTCAAGTGTAGAGACGCAATAACTGGGTTTTAAACGTATCAAACATGACCTCTCTGACTGGATTACATTATTAAACAGTTTAAATTCCTGTAAAACGAGAATGCGTATTTTGTCTCTTGTTCTAAACAGGGTCTTAATATAGAAGGTGTTATCCTAAACAGGTTCAGGATTTCAAACCCTCGGTGGCATCCCTAAATCCCAAACGTGAGTCAAGTATTTCCCAGCCTCCCCCACCCCCTTCCCCCCGGGGGCTCTGCCCAGGAAGCTCTGGTTCGGTTGACTGTTGTGACGGCGATACCAAACAGTTCTGGTATAGCCATAATTCCCCACTCTTCCTTCTTGATTGACCCATGAAGACAACTGTTTGTTTGACTCATCGTTTATTGCATAAATTGATGCTTACTAGAAAAATAAAAGCGGGTCCCATTGAAATCTCGATTTAACGAAGTGACAAGTCGCTGGATACTTGGCAAATTTGTTCGTTAAATCGAGGGATCGTTACATGGAAAATCTCGATGAAACGAATTTGAGGGGAAACGAGTAAAGAGGGTCTGAATGGGGGGGTCCACTTGTCGGTAGTCGGTTAAAATTTTCGATCTTTGTCGGTTGTCAGTAAATCTCAGTTAATAATTAAAATGTATGTTAATTATTAATGTTTGTTATAAAGTTTACCTAGTTTTAAGACTTTGAGCCCCATATGGCGTGTAAAACTTGTAACTTGGAAGATTGCATCATCGTAAGCTACAAAAAATACAAAATGCTCTTCTGATCTCTTCTTTCTGAAAACAAACATTGATAATGGCGGTCCATGTCGGTGGTCGGTTAATTTTTTTTTTCTGTCGGTAGTCAGTAATTTTTTTCTCGTTTTGTCGGTAGTCGGTAGTATTTTTCGCCCTTTGTCGCTAGTCGGTTAACCCCATTCAGACCCTCAGTAAATGTTCGTTATATCGAGATATCGTTAATGATTGATTCGTAAAAGCCCGTTTACGCAGGCGAATTTTGTCACGCAATTCAATGTAATTTTCGTCGCCCAGAAGTAAGGTTTTAACTAGATTTTAGTAAGTTTTATTGCCCCGTTTTGAGATGCGTGATTACTTAATTGTGTAGCAATTTCACTTTCGAGCAGACGTGTTGCTGGATGACCCGAAAAAAACTGACCCCGACGATCTACGGACCCCACTTCGGAACCGGTCCACGGACTACCCCTACGGATCCCCTCTACGGACCACCTCCAAAATTATATAAAAATAATAACAAAAAATAACAATTGAACATTTCACTTACTGTTTGTCTGCATAAACCAACTCGTGTCGGCGTTCGGCATTAACGCTCCTCATATTTCACAGAAAAAGGCTTGAGCTCGGGTGTGTGGTATATCAATCCCACTGATTGCTACTTCCTTCGCGGTTGCAATGTATGTAGGAGTGCAGCTGGTGTGTTTGAACAAAAGACCGATCTTTCGTTGCCTCCGCCATTTTGTTCGGCTCATTCTCCCGGGGGTTCATCAACTCGTCCCAGGCTTCATGAAACACAACATCTCTCCCGTGTCTCAAAACACACACCGCATAGCAACAGCGAAGAAAGTAGTACAACGTTATTGATATACCAAGCAACCGAGCTCGAACCTTTTTCTGTGAAATCTCTGCCGGAATAACGCCGACACGAGTGCGGGTTTATGCAGACAAACGGTAAGGGAAATTTTCAGTTGCTATTTTGATGAACTTTTATAATATGTCATTTGGAGGTTGTCCGTAGAGGCCCGGAGGCTCGGGTCTTAAGGGGTAAAAGCTTGTAAAAGAAAGTTAACGTAGCAAGTTAACGGTGAACTCTAATCGGAACAAGAACAAACGACGGGACTTTCGGGGAGAGGGTTCCCTTTATATACGATTGTCAATAGTTTGCACGGCAGTTTGCGTTCTGAATAGCCAATCACAACCGAGTTTGAGTAGTTCGCAAGACAATGTGAGAGTATCTGGCCAATAGAAGAGGGTTTTGAGTGATTTGTGAAAAGATGCATAAACCATCCAGTCCCACCCATTGCGTACAGATTTTGTTCGGTCAAGGCTACCAATTTTTTCGTGTTATTCTCGGAAGTCTCGGCAAAGGACGAAAGCGCGCGAACGGACACTCGTCGAATTCGCTCGGAAAGGACTGGGTTTGCTATGTAATCGACGGTATAACGAGATTCATGCTTTTTTTCTTTGTTTTATTTCATAATAAACACTACAACAAGAAGGATAATTGATTTCTTGAGCTTCAAGAAAGAACCCGAGAAATAACAAACACCAGGAGCCCATCGATGGGCTCCTGCAAACACTGGTTCTGAAACATTTGAGTGATTTCTGGAAATCACTTGAACTACTCTGGATCCACCCCTGTTAAGAACATCGTTAGTTATATCGAAAAATTCGTTAAGTTAGAGATTCGTTAAATAGAGGTTCCACTGTAATGCACTTCTAAAATACCTCGGAAGACTGCAGGGGGAAGGGGGGGGGGGTTGGGTGGGGAATTGGGTAAGACCGTGCGGCCCGCCCCCCGAAACCCTTATCCTATTTATGACAAAATCTGCGATTTTTCCTACCCTATTTATGACCTGACCAAAAATTTGACACCATATTTATGACCTGACCCTTAAACAAATACCCTGTTTCAGACCTTCCTTATAATTATTTCCCTAGTTCAGACTTCTTTTTTTAGGTAGGTTACGAGACTGTATGTGCAAAGTTTCGAGCTCTGAATTCCACACTATAACGCGAATGCGAAAATCGATACCCTTTTTATTACCAAAATTAATGGAGGCAAAATGGCGAAAAACGATACCCTATTTATGAACAAAACAGCTGAAAAACCATACCCTTTGGGGCCGCAAATACCTATATAGCCCAAACGAGGGAGTACCCCCCGGGTGCAGACTGTGCTGCTGGTTGCACTCTTTATTGCTTACATGTAAGTTTCCTGAAAAAGCAATGATATAGGATGAACGGCCTATGCTTGTTTTTTGCTTTTTGTATTTTTTTTTTCATTATTAAGATGAATTCAATCTTTTGTATTACAAATGAACCATGATTGCACGAAAGAAGACATTTCTGTGAATATGCATATGTTCTTTTTAATAAGCTCATGTCTCCGAATCAAAGATAAACAGGATATTCCAACAAAATGTGAATCCCCTTACCTGTATACAAAACCACATCCAGTTAAAGAAAGGTATGAATAAAAAGTGAAAATATTTCGACTAAATACAAGTAGTTTTGTGTCAATTATTGAGTGAGAGAAGCGTATAATTTTGTTAATTAAAGCCGAATGAGCTCTTTCCACGGCTTAAAATGTTTCTTCAAATCAAGCAAACTGCAAGTTAAAACAATTTTAGCAACCTGACCAAGATTTAAATCCCAATACCAATTATTAGCGGGGCTCCCGCGCGCGCGTAGAGCAGAGCCCCATACTCATAAAATATGGTCAACCTCTTTTCCTTTGGTTGTCACGTGACTGACCGAGCGTACGTCCGTACTTCCGTACGTACGTACGTACGCGTCTACAGATTGTACGGGTAGGGTAGGGGAGACTATCAAAAGGAAGGGAGGGGTATCTCAGGCGTGTCTTGGCAAATCCACATCTTTTATATTGGACATTCACAATATGGTCAATTGACAGCTGTCAAAACGGGATAGCCACTGACCAGCATCACATGACCATATTGTGGGCTCATGTGTCAACTCATCGAGGTGACGTGATTTATTTGGAAGCTGTTCTGGTAGCCCGCATATTTTTGGCGGGAAATTGCGTTGACGACTGAAAAAGAAATTTTCAGTTCATTGTCTTTTTGAGACACAATATTACTACTCTACACTGTTAAAGTTTTACTAAAGGATAAACGAAACGATTTCTATTGCCATGTCAACAAACAATAGCAGGGAAAATATAATTTGCAGAACACAGGGTTCAGGTGAAGAGCAACGGGAAAGAGAGCAAGAATTAACTGAGGAAGAATGAGCGAAGTAAATCGCCAAAGAAGGCGCGCTCGGGAAAGAGAAAGGAGACGAAATTATAGCGAAGAACGTCGACAAGCAGAAAGAGTCCGGGCTCGAGAAAATAGACAAAATGTTAACGAAGAACGCCGAGAAGCGGAAAGATTCCGTGCTGTGGAAAACAGACAAAATTGTAGCGAAGAATGCCGAGAAGCGGAAAGACTTCGTGCTGTGGAAAACAGATAAAATTTTAGCGAAGAAAGCCGAGAAGCGGAAAGACTCCGTGCTGTGGAAAACAGACAAAATTGTAGCGAAGAAAGCCGAGAAGCGGAAAGGCTCCGTGCTGTGGAAAACAGACAAAATTGTAGCGAAGAAAGCCGAGAAGTGGAAAGACTCCGTGCTATGGACAACAAATTTGCATAAGTTTTGTCTGCATAATATTTGCTCACTGATACGTGACTCAGCACTCGCACTTTCCACTTTCCCTTAAACTTGACACTTGACTTGGAAAACCGACTTCTAAACAAACCTTCTTCAGAAAAATGATCTTCTGAATACACTACTTTTGAATGAGAAGCAAACTGATGAAAGATTTCAAATTTTTATGTCCTTTAATGATATAAACTTCTCCCCTGTCGACGGCCAAGAAATACTCCCGCGGGAATTTTCTCTTGGCGGCAAATTGCAGAATGTAGCGCTTTCACTGGCAGCTTTTCGCGTTGTCGACGTTGTCATTTAGTGTGTCGATTGAGAACTTTGGTTTCAACGCCGTTGTTTTCGTAAAAAATGTTCTTCTAAATTGTAAAATGTCTCAAATGTATGTTAGTCATTCACGTGTTGCGTTGGACCAGGTCTACTTATAGTTCACACTTTTACGGTTATTTATTTCTTTTGTTAAGTAACTACAGCTGATTGTAGTGAATAAATGAAGGCAGTAATTTTTTAAACTAACAATGTAATTAAGAAAAGAATAATTAATAATTATTTTTTCATTCTCGTGAAAAATGTTTTTCGGGCTGGTAGATGTTGGTTACAGCTTGCCCGAAGGGCAATCTGTAAAATTAATTTTCTTTGCACCCTGCTTGGAGTAAACATTTATTTTACCGAGGTGTTCGTTTTAAAACGAAAATGACAAGAGTTTGCATTTCCCAGTAGCGTGTACAAATCTTTTAAATACATTTACGCAAATAGAATGGTTAATTTCATCAGGAATAGAATATAGTACATTGATAATTTGTGTTTTTTGTAGAATATACTCCATGACTTTGTAGGTAGAAAGACCGTACTAATGGCTGACGAAAGTTTAGACAAAAATCATAGCAAGTTAACCGACCTTGACACTTAACTATAGTTAAAAACGTTTGTGAATTCCTTCGCAATATTTGAGAATGCTTTTACAGTTTAAAGTGAAATGAAAGTACTAACGGGAGCCCCGCTTTTAGGCTTGGCTAAATCTATATATTACGATTTTTTGCAGCTCTGTCTATCTTCTAAACTCTATAAAGCTGCCTGGTCTCAAATATCAAAGATTATATCAAAGATTTCTTATCTTTCTGTGTCCGGATTGTAATAAGCTGCACATTTTTTTTTCACAAATACTTTTTTCCATTGCGTTTAAATTCAAAAGTAAAAAACAGTTTAGATTTTCTGCCAACTAGATCATGATACATTTTTCAGTGCTATTCATTCCAGTCGCTGCGCCCTCATTGGTCGCAGTCATAAATACTGTACCAATGTACACCAATTACAGCTGATAGACCATTGGCTGTTCGTTCTTGTCGTAGGTGGGTTTTTCGGCTGTTGGTTTTATACATTTACTTTTTGTTTATTTGTGTTTCAAAGTTTCCTTACCTTCACAACTATTACCTAAAAATGGCACAATTGAAGTCGATAATCCGCGCAAAGAATGGTACTCTACTAATTTATTGATGTGGTGTTTAATACAAGAGTATTTCCTTAATAAATCCAGGCATCAATGCTAAATCTTTGCTTTTATTTGTTACTGAACTTCCCAATATAATCTTTATGCATTATCACGCTTTAAAGTTTCGTTGCGTTTCACTGATATATCTGACCACTGGACATGAAAATCAATACCTGACATGTCATGAAATGTTCCATCCAGTTCAAACTCGTACAGATTTTCATCTGTTAGCGTGTCGATACTACTCTCTGTGACATCGTGCTTCTGCTTCATTTCGTGCCACAGCCATGGATGGTCATCTCGTCTGCTGGCTTGTTTCAAAAACTTGTAAAATGGCTGAGTGGCTGATCCTATTGTGTACGAAAAGTGTGGCCTTTGATGAGATCCCTTGTGTGGTCGATTGAACTCAGCACCAAGGCGCAAAAATCCCTCCAGCCTGGCGGTGAAATGAACTTGAATGGTGGCCTTGTAAGGAACGTCAACTTTATTCCTGGATGCCGTGATCTGATACGCCGTCCCTGAATTCCCACTGGTTGTTTGTCTCTCCCTGACTCGCGTGATGTCCCATAGGATGTTGCCTTCTTCATCTTTGTTGACTACTGATCTTTCATTCCCTCCTGACAACGTCAAGGATGCACTAAACGTACCAACCACGACACCTGCAAGGGGAGGAGACTTGTAGCTAAGAGTGACAGAGGCTCCAAACTTTGACCCAAACTTGGTCTCGGAGGAGTGGGAAACTGTGCGAACTGTTTTGATTTCTCTTGCTATTTTGGTTGTTGTTGGCAGCGAGTCTCTATTTTTTATTCGACCAACATCTTGAACGATTGGCTTCAATTCTTTGACAACTGGACTTTGGTAGTTCATGTTCTTTACTTTAAGTGCAAAATTTTCGTACACTATCTGAAGGCGATCTGTCTTCATATATTCTTCACAAGGTTCCTGGTAGTTTGATTTCCAAGTGTCACCTTCTCTTCTGAAGTCTTCACCAGACCACTCGGTCCTACAGCCACCACACCAACCGTAGCCAAGGAAATGAGCAAGAAGACCAAGTTCATTAAGAGTTATGTCCATTATTCGTGTCTTGACATCATCGAGTGACTTAAGCGGAAGAATCTCTGCAAAAAGAAAATGAATGATAACTTTGTGTTGTAAAATATCACGTTTAGCTCGAGGGAGCAGACAATAAAATGCACTCAGTTCTTTGGAGAGGATTTTTTATCAGATCTAAACTTGGCAAAGTTAACGTTTCACACCAATTTTTTTGGAACTGTATTCGCCACATACCGTAATATATACATCACTTTTGTTTTTTAATACAACTTTTGTTACGTGGAATGAGCAGTCCAAGCTACTTAATGGGAGATTAAAGGTGCTTCTGCAGTACTCTGGTAATTGGGTTCTTTTCAAACTTGATCGTGAAAAATAGAAATCAAACAATGGAAGCAACGTGAAACAGAGCTAGAGCAGAATATTGACCAATTAGAAAAGAAGCCTAACGGAAATTCTAATAGAATTCAAAATTAAATTCAAATTTTACGAATCGACAAACAAATAAACGATGAAAAGCATGAACTTGAGAAAATAATTGAAGATCGCTCAAAGGGCGCAATTCTGAGGTCAAAAACAAAATATTTATGGTATTTAGGGACCATTCATTTTTTAAGGAAATGGGGGGGGGCTGGTGGGATTGAGGGGGGCACGCGAAAAAAATGGCTTTAAAGGGGGGGGGGTCACCCCAAAAAAATGAAGAACAAGGGGGGTCAAGCGAAAAAAAGCGATGAAAAAGTGGTATGAAGTTTTAATAAATTGATGAGAAATTCTCCTGCCTTTCCTTCTTTTCGAGGTGGCCAGGGGGGGTCATCCCAAAAAAAATCCTTTTGAGGCGGGGGGGTCATGTGAAAAATTTGGCAAGCTGAGGGAGGGTCACTCAATTTCCCACTGACACTCCCCCAAATCCCACCAGCCCCCCCTATCCCTTAAAAAATGAACGGTCCCTTATGAGGTAGAAAAGAATACTAAGTACTTTTGGAGGAAAGACACTTTACAGTGTGACCACTCCAACCAAAGCCACCCAAACAAATGTTCATACAAATTATCCAATCACGATGGAATATCTAAACAAAAGAATCTCTTCAAATGTTTCATATTTCTCTTAAAATGCATATAACTTGCTCTATAACTGCACAAAACATATCAAGACTGAAAAAAAGTCATCTGAGTCGGTAGAAACTCGCCAAACATCTGTTGTTCAGCGTCAAAAACAGATCTTTAAAATTTGTATGAAAATTTATTTCGGTAGCCTTGGTACAAGTTAGCGGCTTAAACAATCGCTGATCGCCTAAAGATATTTCTCCCCTTTCTAATCAATAATGTTCAAATGGGCTTCATAAAAGACAGTTTCTATGTAAAAATATTCAAGTCCTAGACAGCATTATTTGTTACACCAGGAAAAAGAATCATGCCTACTATTGTTTCTTGATTTTGAAAGAGCTTTCGATACCACAGAATGGCCGTTCATTCGAAAAACTTTGATTTACTTCGGCCTTAGAATCAGCATAATTCAATTGTTCAACCTTTTTTACTGCGCCCCAGAAAGTTGCATATTAAACAACGGTTAGACTAGTGACTTTTTCTAAAGTACAAAGGGGCGTTAGGCATGCGCAGAGCTTCCCTTTATCGCTTTATTTCTTCATTCTATCCGGTTAGAAATACCGGTTAGAATACCGGTTAGAATACCGGTTAGAATACCGGTTAGATAAAATTAAACTGAACACCAGGATTAACGATTAAACCCGATGGAGGCCTTAAAATTGTTGATATCGAGTCCCTTAATAAATCCCTAAAATTCACTTGGATTAAAAAAATATCTATATGAAGAGAATCAGAGGATCTCGAATTGAAGCCTCTCGGTGGGAAGACAGTCCTTACAGGTCATCACAATATGAGAGACACCCCAAAAATATTTTAATCAAACAGAATATGCATGTTCAGAACTCACCTACGAAGATAAAATATCAGAGGATTCTTTTTGAAACCAAAAGTAGTATGATTGGAGACCATTTAGCCTCAATTTTTATCGTTAATTCTGGTTAATTTTATCCACCCTAATCCACTCTTATTAATCCTGGTAAAAATTTATACTTAAACCCCATACCTAGTATAATTTTCTTCAGTAAAATGTGGTTAAAATCGAAAGCTGGATAGCGATGGATAGCTGAAAACTGGATAGCGATGGATAACAGAAAACTGGATAGTGATTGATTACCGAAAAGTGGATCAGAGGTGGATTTTGCAAAACTGGATAGCGGTGGATTAGATAAAACTGCATAACGATGGATACCAGAAAACTGGATAGCGGTGGATTAGGCAAAAGTGGATTAGCGGTGGATTGATCAAAACTGCACAGCGATGGATTAGACAATTAAACTGGATAGCGATGGATACCAGAAAACTGGATAGAGATGGATACCGGAAAACTGGATAGCGGTGAGATTGATGAAAGCCTCTTACTAAGATTTATGAAAGCTTCCTAGTAAGATTGATGAAAGCTTCTTATTAAGATTGATGAAAGCTTCTTAGTAAGATTGATGAAGCTGAAAAACCAAACCCAAACTTTCTCTCCGTTCTCGTTTTCTTCAGTATAAGGTATTTATACCTTGCCGTTTCCTTCAGCTTACTGATTATCAGGCTTGTTATTTCCCTTCGATTCTAACAGTTCACGCCACATAATTTTCATTTGGCCGTGGGCATTTTTACATACCATCGTACATGCTACAGCACTTAAACTTCTGTATACTAGAGAGCGAATGGGATGCGCCTCTGCGAAATCCAACCACGTAGTAGTTTTCTCTGCACTGCCAAGTTGTTGCCATCGAGTCAAGCTCTTCCTCGTAGCAATCTTTATACCAATAAGGATGAAAAGCGGGCTTTCCACAGGTGGCCCAGCGCAGGTTGTTCAGCTGATAGCCGGAGCCCCGATAAAAGCCGTGCAGAAAGAAACCCGATTGACACGTGGCCCAACCCTCTCTAGAACAAAATGACTAGCAATGTTAGTATTTTTGGACAATGAAAGTTGCCTGTGATTATTAAGCCTTTAATTGTAGATCAGAAGATCAAAATCAGAAGTTAAAATCTCTAATTTTTAGTTTTGTGATTGAAAAAAGTCAGAATAGTTGAACTTGCAGGTCTCCTTGATCTCTTTTGTTTTTTAAAGGAAGAACGGCTAGGAAACGAGGTGCAAACACACCAAAATCTTAAATGGTGATACTTGAAATGAGTGTTGTCCAATTCGGTCTTTCATCAAGGGAGTGATTGTAAACTTACACGATCGAAAAGCGGTAGTCTTGTTTGTTTATAGTGACTATGATAACTTTTATATGAGATCCTATACTACAAATAAAATAAATTCATTTTGTGTCGAGAAAACTGCAATCGCAATTGACTTGCCTATCAGCACTCATTTCCCAGTCCGCTGACTGAAGTGTAAACGGCTTGTTGCAATGAATCATGGGCGGTTGACAACAGGTCACTGTGTTAATATCCTTCAGATTATCCTCTGAACCTTTATTTCTTCGAATCGCCTTGATGTACATAAAGTCATTTTCCTCCTCGCATCTAGGGTATTTGTCGTCCGAAGCTATGAATGACTGATATTGTTTGCATCTCAATGCGACCAGGTGCGGCAATGTAACCAGTACCACGCAAGAGTATATTTCCAAACGAGAGATCATACCTGCAACCAAGATAAAAATTTAAACCAAGTTCTCATGCTAGTGTTGCCTTCAATATCAAAAGTTCCTTTCCTTTGCGCTTAACATTGAAATTATCAAAATTCACCTCTTGCAAGGGCAGTGTGCAGTATTGCAAACTGGATCCCTAAACTTAAACCGCAAGTTATCACAAATTACAAATTAATAATCAGATCCCCATTGAGACTGATTTGCTAATCAATGGGTAAAATAATTCGAAAGAGTTAGCCTACAAAGCAGGCATTCAAAGAGCTCTGGCGCGAGGCTTTATATTTTTTAAATCTAAAAGGAAAACGAAAAACGCTGAGGCGGGATAAGACGCTAAGAGATTAGGGACGGACCATTAGAAAAGTGATGGGGGTGGGGGGTGGGGAATTTTCAGCTTGCACGAATTTTTTTTTGTTTTTTTTTTCCCCACCCCCCCCCCCCCTATCACTTTTCTAATGGTCCGTCCCTTAGGAAAAAGAAAAAAAAAGAGAAAGGGGGGGGGGGGGGAGAGGAAAGCGAAGGGAAGGGAAGGGAACGCCTGCTAGCGGATATTGTTATTTTGAAAGGACTCCGTTCGGCCACGAACAAAAGACGCTGATCAGCTCAGGCTTACAATCTGACATGTGTCAGAAAGTGCATGTCAAAATGCCTCTTCTAGTTTTAGAAATGGCGGCAAAGTTGAGCGAAGATAAATATTAAATAGCTCTTAATAATATTCTTGAGTCTCCACCCCGGGATGGTTTACATCTAAAGTCAGAACAGGAAAAAACATCGAAGCAGCTTAGTTTGGGGGAGATTTACTGGCGGTTTTACCAAGGGACTTTGGAAAAAATCTCATCTTCGAGCTCGTCCTGCTTATTTTGAAGCATTTGGTGAGAGAAAATTGCTGCATCTTCGTGGTTATCATTGCGGTTGAATTTCTTAGCTTTTCTCCGCAACGGGCTAGCTTTATCTGGAATGTCGAGTGTCCTCTTTTTGGATGCTCCAACCTGTTTTACCGGTGTTGAATGATTTATCGTTCCTTTAGTGAAAAGTTCGTACAAAGATTCAGGGTTTCTAAGTTTTCTTGCACAAGGATTACAACAACGGTCGGAATTATTTTTCCTCGCGAACCAAAGTAAATTCCAGTCGTCTGCAAATATCTGCCAAAATTATACCCTCGCAGTCTTTTCTTTTCGAAGCCTGAAAGGGATTTTCATATGATTTGTACTCTAGTTTACCAGAGAGACCAAATTTAACTTTGAAATCGCAAACACAGAATCGGCATTTATCGTTCGCCATCTAAAACTTTACGTTAAACATCCGACCTTTGACCGTAAGTTTCGCGCCAAATCTACTAGCTCTGGAATTCATCTTCATTTTGATCAGCTATCTCATGACTTGTTCAAGAAGAAGCAGGGCTAGCGCAGTTGTGAGAGCACTCGCCTTCTGCCAATGTGGCTCAGGTTCCATTCCCGGCTCGGCTTCATATGTGGGCTGAGTTTGTTGGTTCTCTACTCTGCTCCGATTTCCCAAATCCCAATTAGTACGTTGGTGCTCCCCCAATTAGTGCTAAATACAGTTGACACTCAAATAAATGTCGCTAATGTTTAGAATGTCGTTAATACATAATTAAGACTGAGGTGTTTTGGTCAATACTAAACACGCTGGCAGGCGTTCCCTTCTTCTTTTCTCTCCCCATTCTTCTTCGCGCAACAATTCTTGAAACACCTGCTTTTCAATGCCGATCATTCGGGTTTCCTGGGGGAATTCGAGCCACTGTGATCTGGGGATCATTTGAGAAACTGGGACATTTCTAGCAATTGTTTCTAAAATTTTCTGTACGTTTTCCTTAATTTAAATTGCTGTGCCATCGTTTATCGTCTCCGAAGACATCATCATAAGAAAATGGCCGATTACCCATCTATTGAGCGTACAACAAAGCATAAGGGTTATGTAATTATTGGAACGTAATTATTGATAAACGAAGCCAGTGTCTGTGGTATCTCAATTCAGTAAAGCATATTTCATACGCTCTCTAACATTAAAAAGAAAAAAAGAAAGGAAAATAGACATAAATTCGTTGTCACTTGATATTTCAAAGCCACACCTTGGAATTGTTCTGTTCGGAACCGTTTTCGCTCTTGCTAATTGACCTTATTCGCTTGTACATTTTGTTTTCCCAATACGGATAATGTGATAATACTCAGGGGGTTTGATCCTTTGCCTTGTTCATTAAAAAAAGTGCATGCAAGCATGAATATGTCTACCTGCACTCCTTTTAATGAGCAACACAGAAGACCAAATCTCCTGAGTATCATCACATAATCTGTATTAAGGAAACAAAATGTACAAGCGAATAAGGTCTAGATCTATTGACTTGGGAGCAAGATTAAAAAATTAATTGCAACTCACTTCTATTAATTTCGTAGCCTTCACAAGGAACACTGTACGGCACAAAATTCACAAACCACAATTGTCGAGTATTTGGTCTTCTTTTTATGCTGCCAGACAAAAGAAACATGTTAAAGTTATTGATCATTTATTATTACAAGTTGACAGGATGCACTTTGTCGTAATACCACCCGGGGAGGGGGGTACTCTCATAAATTTCGGATAGGTGTATGCCGCGAAGGGTCTTAAACCCTGACCCTATCTAAGGATGGAGCAAACGAGAATTGATACCCTATTTGAGGCCCAAACCGGAAAATGGCACCCTATTCAAGGGAAAAACAAACACTAAACATAACTTGAACGGGTCAACTATACTTCGTTCTGTAAGATTACTGGAAATTAGCATCAGCATAGTATAGTAGACTGCCTGATACAATATAGGCACCCTATCTAAGGATCACACCGGGAACACTATGTCAAAATGGGCAAAAATGATACCCTATTTAAGGATGGAGAATCTCAAAAACCATACCCTATCACGCGGTACATACCTATATCGCCCATATATGGGAGTACCCCCACCCCCGGGTAATACCAGTGCTTGAAAAATTTCACCTTGCCCTTCATCGACAAGGCCGTAACAAGTAATTCAACCATTCGACGTAAAATGTCCTAAATGCCAATCCCTAAATTTAAGTATACGGCGCTATCTATTTTAATATATTTCAATGACCCTTTGTTATCAATGCACCACTCGTTAATTTTATAAGGCCTAAGGCTAGGATATAACAAAAAATAAATTTGACTTAAATAAAAAGGAAATGACGGTAAATGGCATTATCAGCAATAGGAAGTATTGCTTTCATTGTTCGCAGAGAACCTGACAAGGAACATCTACAGGTTCATTTCCCGTGTTGCACGTTCTCAAATACCAGTGTTCTTTGTTCGTTCGAACAAGAAAGAAAGCACTTTTCAGTGTATGATAATAGCAAATAGATATAAGCTAATAGAGACACTGTTTATTGGTACTGACATCATAAATTGGTCTGTGCATATAAGCTTAACAGAGATAGGAAATAGAGATTACTTCATGGTTAGTGAGCGCGGACGATTTTTCTTCACGAGTTGTGTTTTTTAGGTACTGAGATTTACTCCTTACAAAATTCTACTAACTGATCATGAATCACGCTGGGCTAGAAAAATCAAGATACCACAACAAGGTGCAAAACGCACTTAGCAGGCTTTATTTTGGAGCATACCGAATAAACATGACAGTCGAGTTAAAAACGCGTTCAAAATTTACTTCTCTAAAATGATACAAATATTGCACGAACTGGAAAATTCTGCTTTAAACACTGTTGGAAATGTCGCTAGAAGTATAAGAACCAAAGACAGTTAAAAACGTTTTAAAACGACTCGTGAATGACTCAGGAATGTCTTGTGTACGGGAAATACAATCTAAATTACCTTTTTGTTTTGATTTTAATGCGGCTCTTGCTTTTTCAAACACCACGTCTTTTGAGATGCTGAATCCGTAGCTTTTTTTCTCAAATAACCGTTGCGAAAGAGAGAACGGAGCGAACTTGGCTCATAATCTTTGTTTTCTTTCTTTCCCACTGCTACCAGACAAATTCTCTCATGAACTGAATTGAGCTCGTTTGAAGGAATTTCTTCTACGGACCTTGATTCGTCTTTCAACGTCAAGAATTCTCTCAGTGAAGCGACGTGCTGTTCGGATTTGTTATTCGTATTTTTATTTTCTTGATCTTGTATGAAGTCCTCGACTGATGCTGTATCTGCAAACGTAGAATTGCTCAAAGAAGAAGCTGAGGAAGAAGCCGTTATTGCTCTTTTTTTGCCGAGTTGATGGCGCCAAAACTGATCCTCCTTCTATGAGCAGTGAAAAAAAATCGTCTCCGACCTGTGATTGGTCGGACCATTTTTTTTCACTCGTGAAGAAAATGGTCCAACCAATCAAATTGCTTCTAGTTTTTTACAGACTATTTTTCTCACACAGATTTGTAAGGAGTAAATCTCAGTACCTATGGAATAAAAGAGGATATTACAAGAGCTTAACTGTGTTGTATTCATGAATAGTGCTGACAGGTGCTTTACAACTGATTCACTGTACAAGCTCGAAATGATAAATAAAGCAAAAAGAGCAACTGGAAATTTCTAAGATCGATGTAATATTTTTCATTGATCATTATAGTTAAGTTAAGCGGTCGAGTAATAAGAATTGTTCAACGTGCAGTTTTCACATAAGTCGAAATTGCGATCATCATTGTATTTAATTTGCTGCAGGAAGCCGCGCCCTTAAATCGCCCTCTAACATTAAAAAGAAAGAAAGAAAGGAAAATAGACATAAATTCGTTGTCACTTGATATTTCAAAGCTACACCTTGGAAACTTTCTGTTCGGAACCGTTTTCGCTCTTGCTAATAGACGTTATTCGCTTGTACATTTTGTTTTCCCAATACGGATAATGTGACTCAGGAGGTTTGATCCTTTGCCTTGTTCATTAAAAAAAAGTGCATGTAAGCATGAATATGTCTACCTGCACTCCTTTTAATGAGCAACACAGAAGACCAAATCTCCTGAGTATCATCACATGATCTGTATTGGGGAAACAAAATGTACAAGCGATTGAGGTCTATTGACTTGAGCGCAAGATTAAAGAATTAACTGCAACTCACTTCTATTAATTTCGTAGCCTTCACAAGGAACACTGTACGGCACAAAATTCACAAACCACAATTGTCGACTTAAAACGAGTATTTGGTCTTCTTTTTATGCTGCCAGACAAAAGAAACATGTTAAAGTTATTGATTATTTATCATTGCAAGTTAACAGGATGCACTTTGTTGTAATACCAGTGCTTGAAAACTTTCACCTTGCCCTTCATCGACAAGGCCGCAACAAGTAATTCAACCATTCGACGTGAAAATGCCCTAAATGCACGTTCCCAAATACCAGTGTTCTTCGTTCGGTCGAACAAGAAAGAAAGTACTTTTCAGTGTATGATAATAGAAATAGATATAAGCTAATAGAGACACTGTTTATTGGTACTGACATCATAAATTGGTCTGTGCATATAAGCTTAACAGAGATAGGAAAAGAGGATATTACAAGAGCTCAACTGTGTTGTATTCATGAGTAGTGCTGACAGGTGCTTTACAACTGATTCACTGTACAGGCTCGAAATGAAAAATAAAGCAAAAAGAGCAATTGGAAATTTCTAGGATCGATGTAATATTTTTCATTGATCATTATAGTTAAGTTAAGCGACCGAGTAATAAGAATTGTTCAACGCGCAGTTTTCACATTAGTCGAAATTGTGATCATCATTGTATTTGCTGCAGGAAGCCGCACCCTTAAATCGCCCTTTTATACGCTGGTAGAGGGGCAATAATGTAATCGAATTTAAAACCCTCTTTTTACTATGGATATCTTGCATTTCAGCCTCAGCCTTGCGTTTTGCTTGAATTATCTAGAATTCTATTCGTTACTTTCAATTTTCTTACATCTTTTCATGCACTAACCAGGAGAATGTAAATAAATAGAATTAGAATATTATTGTATTGTATTGAAAATTAACATAGTGATGAAGGAGAAAAGGTAACTATTTTGTCATGCAACAGTGCCTTCGACAATTTAGGGCGTGGTTTTACGATAATGTATGCTTGTAACTGGTAGAACACCTCCCCCATGGGTCAACAAATCCATGTGATTTTAATACTTATAGAGTGTCGTAAAATTCGAAGCACCACTAAATCATCTTCATAGCTGCGAAAATCATCGATATCTGTGGTCAGTTTACTGAAGGTACAGTATGGCAGAAACTATGTTACAAGTTACTTAAGGTTACTGTAGGCCTTCAAAGGCCGAATTTTGGATATATATTCCTGATATAGCTGAAACGTCGATTTAAAGTTTGGTGAAAAAAACGTTATTTGAAATCATTCAATGATCGCGAGATTTCGGGGAAAAAACTATTTTGAAGAAGAGTTAATAAATAACTAAAGGCGACGGAATCCCATTTAACACATCTAGGATTTTTCCGGAAGTTAAATTACAAACATTTGCATATTTTGTTTACATTTAAATTTGTGCTGTGTCGCGTCGTTTTGGCCGTTGGTATCAGTAAATTTTTCAATATAAAATCCGTTCAAACTTATACAATGAATTCATTGAAAAGAGAGAAGACGCCTTGGACAAAATCTCGTAAGAAACCGTCATGACCTCGAGTCAAATATTTTCCCGTCTGGCCCTCCCACTTAGTCAGTAAGCACATAACATTTCCTCCAGGAAAAAGCAGTCTTACTAAAATGAGCGTATTGTTCTGAAAGACAATTGTGGTGTCCTTAGAGAACAAAAGAAAGTCGCCGAGGTTCTAGTAGGATATTTTTCAAGTGCTCAGCTGCCTGATTTCAATCAATTGCCTCCAAAGTCATACCAGACAATAAAAGCCCTCTAATACCGTCCCTACACCTTAACAAACACAAGCCCTAACAGATGAAGTGAGAGAATTATGAAAAATCTTAAAATAAATTCTGTTTAAATTCTGTGTCAGCCTTTCAGCTATTTAGTGAATTTTCTATTTGAAACAGGAAAAGTGCCTTCGAGTTGAAAATTAAGTAATATTGTCCAGGTCCACAAAAGAAAAAAATGGTAGACAAACTATCGCCCTTTATCAATCGTATCCCCCTACCTATAAATAGTTATTAGTTATAAATAGTTATTGATATTATACTGTTATATATTACTTTTATTACTGTCATATGTTATCTTCCGCATGTTCTAGAATTCCGGCTCTGTAACTGTATATATGCAAAGTTACCACTCAGCACTAAGAGGTTGCTTCGGTCACTGTTGTCACGCTCGCCCAAGAGTTCGCTTACGTACGTACGCTCGAAAGTAGTCTAAAGAAGTCAAGGTTGTTCAAATAATATAGGGAGTTTAAGATCTACGACGGCGACGCTTGATCCAAAGTCTTTCGCGATTGTTCAGTTTTATTCACGTCCTACAATATGGGCGAAATAGCCTAAAAATAAATTGGTACGAGCGGTTTCAGAGTTAAAATGGAGAATGAGAAATTCTCTGTTGCAGGTTTACGTTGTCGTCAAAACCTCAAATTTGGTAATTTCACGTCGCCGTTAAGTGGAGTACCGCAAGAATCCGTGCTGAACGTGCAGCACGATTATTTATGCTCTTTTAACCAATGATATCATTGTTTTGCGGCGTTGTTGTTGCCGTCGCCGTCGTAAAATCTTAAGCTCCCTAATGCTTCGGCTAAGACGGAAAATGAAAACAATAGGCCTGCGGTACAAGGAACCGTTACGGTATTGCATCCGGCGGCGAAAGACAAAACACTGACCCCCAGTCCATGGACTACCCCAGTCGACTACCCAGTGGCCTACCCAAATTCATCGTTCCAGTATAATTACTCAAAATGGCGGCTGAATGCCATGTGGAACGACACGCGCCACTTTGAATAATTATACTGGAACAATAAATTAAGGTAGTCCATTGAATAGTCCATTGCGGTAGTCCATGGACCGGGGGTCAGTGTTTTGTCCATCACCGCATCCAGCAGAGCGTTGATTAGACTAGAAATGTAGTTCATATTGTCATAGGAGCATTAGCGCGAAATTCAAACAGTCTTTCATTGAAAAATATGGTTTATTGGACGATTGTAAATCTAAATTAAAGCGAAATCGCATGTGCGGAATGTGCCATATCAGAATACAATTCTTTCTGCATTCAAAATATCTGTTACTTGTCTTGTTCAAGATGACAGATAAATCAATTGAATGAAATGCAATTGGTTAAAACATTCGCGGAAAATCAGACTTCAAAGAATGAGCGACGGTTTCGCTGGAAAGACTGATCGTTCTGTAATTTCCACGCAGCCATCGAGGTTCAATATGCGAAGCTCTTTTGCTACGGCAACAAGCTTTAGAAAACCTTTCCGCGGAGTTATTGATATCCCCTTCGAGTTGATCATATTATTCTGTGCAAAGAATCTGAGAGGCACTTTCTGGTATAAATTCCCTGTGTCTGCTAAATCGATACTTTAACTTCAAGCAACATTTTGGCAGTCGACTTGCACCCTCGAAACACATATCTCCGCAACGTGAGACTTACTGCGGACACGCGCACAAGATATTCTGCTCCAAGAAATTGAAATACAATGGAGGCCAGAAACATAGATCAACCAGAGTCAATGCTAAATACGGTTCTTTGGCTAAAGTAATATATTGTCGATACGGGACTACGTGATCGCGATGTGTCATTCTCTTTTCATCCCCTTGCTTTTAGTATCTTCGGTGTTAAAACTGAAGAAACTTGTCTGTTCCTGGGTGCAGGAGCGTAACTGCTGACTAGTCAATTTGCCATGAATGTAACCGTCTTGCCACGGACAACAGCGAGTTGCTTGAAAGCCACAACCGATACATGAACCGAAGCTCGATATTAGGAAAAATTTACATTTTGAGATACCACATACAATCTTATCTACAATCTATATACAATTTTTGAGCATCCAAGCGAATATAAAACAGTAAATTTTAGAAATCAAAGCGACAGTAAAGATGGCTTCTGGGAAAACTCAATGCGTACGTGGGGTATGAAATATGAGACACGACCTTTTTCACTCTCGCAACTTTTTTCGAGCACATACCAAAGCCCCGATAAACGAGAGGAAAATGGATCGGAACAAAAAATTACCATATACAAAGTCTTGGTGGTTGCAATCGGCAAAATGCGTAGAAAAGACGACGAGAAAAGGGTTTTAACCAATCAAATTGCCTCATTTTAATTGATTAATGCAATTACGGGCTGTGTGCTTAATCCATTCTTTGCCGGCATTCCAGTGCTGATTTCTCTTTCCGTCTTAGCCGAAGTAGCCTGTACCAGGCTCTCGGTTCGTGGGCACGATCGAAACAGCGGGCGAGCGGCAGGAGTTTGGGAAGGAAAAAATGCGAGGCTTCCCTTTTTCTTGTTACCAGACTCCCACCGATTTGTTCTCCCGCTTTTCGATCGTGCCCACGATCCGGGAGCCTGGCACAGGCTATAGCCGAAGCGTTACTTAATTGAGAGATCACGTTTGTCGTGAAGTTGTCTGTAGAAGCTTTCTGAAGGAGAATTCAAGAGTTGTTACTCTCAAGTGGATATTTCAAAGGAGCTCATGAGTTGTAGTGCCAGTGGTGACTGCCAGTATTAAAGTTAAAAGACAGCTTGTTAGCGTATATTTAAGCTAAGCGATTTCTCTTTTTGTAGACAAGACGAATATCAATTGTCAGTTTCAAGTAAATAGTTGAATTCGTAGTGGAAGTAGGTTTGTCTTTTCTGTACGGAAGGAGAACAGGCTTATTTGTCTCGTAACATACCACGTTGAATAAAGGTTATTGTATTGTATTGTATTGCATTGTATGCTGCTAAAAGTGGCTAAGAAATTGGCAAAAGTTATAATTAAACGTACCAATCTTGCGCCAAATGAACGAGTTTACAGGAGAAACCAATGCTTTGAATAAATGACTGACATGTATTTGAAACCAGAGATAGTAAGAACATGCTTAAGAAGAAAACCTGGAAAGAAAGTCGCTTAATTTTTGAAATGTTTATTCTTGATAAAAATAATCGAGACCACCATTGACCATATTTCCGATCTTTTACTGTCCTTTCTGGCTTCCGTTTGCCCTTTTCGACTTGAAAAGAAGACAAGAGCTTTCTTGTTCAGTAAAAAATGTTTGTAAGATGGCATTTTTCAATACTATTAACATTGTAGACACTGGATTCTCTGTGATTGTTCGTCGATTTTGATCGTCCGGGCGCACGTATATATAAACCTCTTTCATTATGGCGGCCAAACAAAAAATTCTTTCATTTTTATACTAATGAACCTTCCTTGCTGTGGTGTTTAAATAAAACCACAGGAAGTCAAAACTCAATTATGATTTATTGACTTCATGCACGAACTGACTACAAGAAGAGTGGGAGTAGAAGGCACAAGTGTAATAAATGGACCCAAGCGTAATAAAGGTCCCATCTGTAATAACTTTTGGACCCAAGTGTAATAAAGGTCCCATCTGTAATAACATTTGGGCCCAAGCGTAATAAAGGTCCCATCTGTAAAAACAGTTAGACCCAAGCGTAATAAAGGTCCAAATTAGCTTTACACTCAAACTGGTAATATGCCAACAACAAATTATGACCAATAAGAGGTAAAAGGTATAAAGTCACCTGATTTTATCTTCCTCGTGTTCTGGGGTCCCACATTACCAGCTGTCAAACTGAATTTTTTAAAAACATAGTAGTGAGGCAGTAGAAAAATATTAGCTAAGCGGCGCTGGCTATTGAAAAATAAGGCTGTTAGCACTTCCAATCATTAATTTTAAAAAGTGTAACCAAAGTGCTCAGTGCTGTTTCACTGTCCTGTTATGGAAGTGATAATTCTCATGTTATATTTATCTTTAGAGTAGGTAGACGAAATCCTTAAGTGAACTACTTAACTCCTCGCCATGCATATCACTTTGTGTTTTACGTTGTTGCCTCTCTCTCTTCTTGAGTTGTTTTTCAAGACACAGAACTTAAACGGAAGCGAAAGGTCTATGGAATCAAAACTGTTGTTAAGTCAAGGTCTAAAATAAAGTTGTGAATTATTTGTTCTGAATCATACGCCCCACTCTAGAGTATGCAACGATTTGATTTCTTTTGAATGTAACAGTTCCTGTTACGTTCTGCCTGTTCTGTTCCGTGCCATGAATTGCCTACTTATTGATTGGCTCCGATGTTTTATGGCCAGTGAGGGTGAGTCTAATGTTAAAACAATGAAGATATTAATGAAACTGAGATTTTATCGAGTGACCCCTGACATTGTACATGGTATTTCAAAACGCATTAATAATTCATAAAGGAAAACAAAAGAAATTAGTGTTTAACGAGTGTCGTTCTTTATACCTGATAAAGACATGGCTGGACTTTCTTTCCAATTTTGTAGAGCAAAGTAAGCCCAAGTCTAGATATTAGAGCAAGAATGAGTTGATCTACATCGGAGATTTTTAGGCTATTCAAAAAACGAGCTCGAGTGTATTGTCAGGTTAAAAAACTCGAGGCGAAGCGTAATACTTATACCTCACCTTTTGAGGGAGTTATGTTACTAAATGTGGCCAAATTCAGCCGTGAGTGAAAAGATGCGAAAATGACCGAAATGAATACAGAGGGGGGGAAATGAACATAATTCCACTGTATTGAAAACTGTTTAACATGTCAGTTTATCAAAGCGAACGGAACGGGAAAGATGCGACATATTTGCTTGTTCTAAAACTCTGACCTTTTTTTAAAGCATGTTCAGTCGTGTTCAGTAATTACGAAAACTAGCCCGAGAGCCACGACAAGAGTTGTTGGCCTATATTTTTCCATTCAAATAGCTTGGTCAGGTGACTTGTGACGTCAGCCATATAATTTAAGGTTAAAGATTATAGATGTACTATTTCTGGACATGTCTCATATTATATAAGTTCATTACAGGTGTGAACTTTATTACGCTTGGGTCCAAAAGTTATTACAGATGGGACCTTTATTACGCTTGGGTCCATTTATTACACTTGTGCCTTCTACAACGGAGTTCCTTTCTGACCATGTGCTTGTATGATTGACAGATTACAAAACACTACACTTGCCTCGCTAGGATGTGCAAAATTTAGCATAATTTTTGTTATTGTGGGCCTTCGTTTGCGCGTAGCCTGTCGCTAGGGACCTTCAGCAGAACACGACTGAGACGTCGACTACAACGGAACCAAACAATAGCATTGATGAACAAAACAATGAAAATGCACGTGCAAAATACAGTCTGGTAGATTTCCTTGCCGTTCTCTGCCAAACAACAAGGTTAAATGACCGTTTTTCAGGTTTTCTAGAAGACGCGAGTGCACAATGACGAAATTGACAAGAAAAATTTGTAATGAACTGTGATCTGGTTAGGTTGGAAACGATGATCGGTGGTTTGAAAAGTTATGGAAGGAAAATGAAACAAGGCTGCCGCCATTGGACAGGAGAAAAACAAATCCATTTTTTCGAACGAGCCGTCGTGGTGGTCGTTCTTGCTTAAGCTCCCTACAATCTGACCTGGAACAGGCTATTCGCGCGAATCCCTTCGTTCTGACGAATAGCTAGTGCGGTAAACACAAAACGCCCACTGGAGCAGATAATCATGAACCCGCAGGAAAAAAAAAACAGAAGACTTGTAGAAGGGCCTTCCTCCTAAAGAGGACTACTACCTCCCGTGTTATTTACCGAACAATTCTTTGGTCGTAAGAAAAGTTCTTATAACAACCAACTCATTGTAAGAAAGAAATTGTTACCATTCGCGCTCCTTGACTAGAGTCCCTGGATACCTGTACACTGTACGACATTCAAAGCATTTGGTTGATTATGTTACTCTTTATTCGGTTTTTCGTTTCTTCTTTGTTGGCTATTTATCTCTCTGCAATTTATACTGAATGACTTTATTAACTCGTGGCATCTTATTGCTTGTTCCTTTGAGGTGTTTTTAAAACGTCACAGCTGTTCTATAGATCCGTTTCAGACGAAAGGGTCCGATGAACTCTACAAAAGCCTTGTTGCTGCTTTGCTGCGCTGTCTTGTTCCTACTCAGTAGGTATTTTATTAGGTATTCCTCACGGTAATGTTTTCACGATGTAAAGCAGTCAATTGTACGTCAATTAAGCTAATTCAAGTTAGCTTTTGAGACAAATCTACCACTTGATGATGACGGTTAAATTTGAGAAAGTATCTTTCAGTACCAGTTGAGTGGCAAAGGACAGAATCCAACACCAAAACATATTTACTCACAGCGCCGCCATTGTAATTTTAGAGGCAATGCCGTATCGCGATACGAACATTATAAAAATTAGTATTTGAGACGTCATTATCGCAAAATCAAATCCCTTCACGCGCAAACAAAAGGGAAACAAGCTCGCGATACTGTTGGAGTGCTGTAATAAAAGTCCTTGCGTGAATAAACCATCAATGTCACCTACTGTATGTCACAAAAATTTTACAACAGCTATTACAAAAGATGACTTTATATAGCTACAGTAGGCCTAGCTTTATTTTATGCACTAAAATAATCATTCCATGTAGCTATTTATTGGTGTTAAACCACAGAAGATCTAGAGTACGTAGAGATGGAGTTAAGGGAATATACTAAGGTTTTAAACCATTTTGACTAGCTGCAGCGACAGAAGACTGCTTTATGAAAGACTGGAGCCAAACTATGAGCAAGAGAGGCGAAAGCGTTTGTACGACTCCTACGGGTTCTGGTTATTACTTCCTAAAGGGTTTAGAGCGCGATGACATCAATGACCTAAGAGGAATAAAAAGGGCGAAATGCTGCCTTCGCGATCAAACATTCTGGAATTTGCCAACCATGTGTCAGATACCTGACTGGAGAACATCAATGGACAGGTACGAGACCAAATTATTCCCAAGCTCTTTTAGGAATTTACTTGACAGGAAACCATCCTGACTTGAGGAATGTTTTCCCTAGAGGCAAACGCTTTAATTAAGTGGGAAAATTATTCTGTTAACTGAAAGATACAATATTTAATGCTCTGTCTCGGGCTTCAAGTTTCATGGCTCCTTTAATATTTTGCCTGGCACCACGTACCTCACGTTAGTTATATAACGGCATTGAACCTATGACTTTCTTGCGCAGGACCGGTAACAGCTGGTGTCCGCAAGGCTTCTTTGTTCGAGGTCTGACTCGTGGAGACAGCCACAACGTGGGTAGCATCGATTGGGGCAAGTGCTGCAAGCCGTCACACCACCCGTACGAATGGGGACACTGCTATAATGAGATCGTTAGTAGCACCTTCAACAAGCCTGGTCTGAGTGAATGTTTTATGGACGGATACTTTATTGTTGGCTTTGAGAATGAATACGAGAATGGACAAATTTTCTCCATCAAAAGGTTTAAATGCTGTAAAATGTGGGCCGGTAAGTGCCAACCTAACATTAACTAACGTAGTAGACGATGGGATTGCTACATAACAGAAACGTGATTTGTATCTTTTCCCAAAAACTTCAGTATCAACGCAAAATGTGGGACGGTGATTCTACTGGTTAATACATGTGGTTGTGGGTAGCCCAAACCAAAAGTAATTGCAAAAGCCAGCATCTCAGACTATTCCTAACCACTTATGTGTACAAATGATTACTGGTGATATACATCCCGGGGGGGGTGGGTACTTGGGTTAATGTTTGCTGGGTATGTGCCGCTGGCCTCTCGGAGACCCCACCTTATTTTAGTCTATTGTTTTGGCCAATTATAGACCCCATCTTAGTCACTTTTTGGAAAATGTAATTTTTGCGATCCCAACTTAGTCACTTTCTATTTATGCATCTGCCTTGTCAATCCTTTAAAAAGCCAGGTCATCCAAAAATGAATTGACACAATTTCTTAAAGTGAATAAAGAATACTTTACTTTCACCTACAATACAAGCATTCTGGTTCGTTTGCTAACCGTAAATATTTACAAACGTACCGTATTTACCCCCAAAATTCGAAAATTTGCGACCCCATTCTAGTAACTCTATTGAAAATGCGTCCCCATTATAGTCACTGCAGTTGTGAAAATGCGACCCCATCCAGCGGCACATCCCCATTAGGCTCCTGTGAGGGAGTACCCCCCCCCCCCCGGGATATACATGCATTGATATAGTTAACTCTTTAATTTCTTTCATTGAATATTCCATACATGGAAAACAGAAATATACGCGGGCCTTGTGGCAACAATGTTTTGAAACCATCTGAAAACTGGAGTGTCCGTTTTAAGGCACACTTGCCAAAACCATAAGATCCTAATTCTATCTTATTCGATTCTGGTTTATCATGTGCATTTATATCAACATCAACATTAACATCATCATCAAAATCATTAGTACATTCAACATTAACATAAAATATCAACATCACCATTGACAATGACATTGGCAATGGAATTGACCAGGAGCCCAGAAGCTCCTGCATTCAGTTGACATCGACATTAATATTGACATTGA
The DNA here is from genome assembly GCA_949710005.1 of Ricordea florida. Classification (NCBI taxonomy): domain Eukaryota; kingdom Metazoa; phylum Cnidaria; class Anthozoa; order Corallimorpharia; family Ricordeidae; genus Ricordea; species Ricordea florida. Next base: position 10,498,869 of record OX453275.1, read on the forward strand.
CATATTGGCATTGACATTTCCTTTCTCATGGCACAGAATATTCTAAAGGAGACAGTTTACTAATCAGCCCTAAATCAAACCTTCAGTTATCTACTGTTGAAATAGATCTAGACGACGGATGCATAATTTCGCAAATCTAAATCGAGAAAACAGTCATATGTGTGGGTATTATATGTACATGTGCCAAGTGATTATTGCGAACGTGAACAATTCATCAGAACTCTGAGTGAAAGACTTATCTCTGAAACTGAAAGCACAAAAATAATCATTTCAAGTGACTGGAATACAACCCCAAACAAAACTGATAAATATGGAGGACTCCCTTGGAAAGAATCCATATACAGAAATTCCATTATCATGATCATGACCTCATGGAAGAACTTGATTTAGTAGAAATAGACAGAGATCTAGAACTTCGCCTAAATATCAAGCACAATCTCAGTGAATGTAAAAAGAACCGAGGTTCACTCTTCCATAGCACCTGATCATAAAGCAATATTTCCGAGTATAGCGTTAGAAAGTGAGCTCAAAACAGGAACCGGTACGTGGAACATTAGTGATACTCTTACTTAGAACAGAAAGGTTATGTAATGAAGATATTGCTTCATATTAAACTAAGCAACGGTGAAATCACTTCAGATAGAAAAATGATAAGTAAGTGTTACACTGTACTCGAACACAACAATGCTAAAAACCACCAGAAGTTAAGGAGATTCATGATATTTCTAGGGAAGTAATGCGAATACCTACAAGACTCATAAAGAGAAAGTGAAGCCATTTTGGAACTTTGAAACCACCCTGACAAGGTTGGTTAACAGCGCAAAGCAGCGACTATAAATAGAATAGTGCGGATTAAATTAATAATGAAATTGAGGAGCAAAGTTGAGGAACGCGAAGCCGTATCAAAGAACGTCTCTGGATTTGCAGTCAATAGTTATATTCGCCATTTAATCAGCACTAAAATTATAATTGGCGTGAACCTTCGTATTGGCGTTATCATTATCGTTATTGTTACTCTTACTGTTAATGCCTGTATAACTTTTAATTTTACTGTTATGGCCATTATCAGGATTACTGTTTTGATGATTTTTGTCAGTCATCCAATACAAGAAAAACTATAAGATTAGAGTCATACGGCTAAAAAAAATGTGCGGAGCGGCCTTGCATCGTCTACGAGACTGTAACAAAATGTTATCATTCGAAGATAGGAGGAACATACAAAGGGCTGCGTAGTTCTTGATTTAAGACAAACCTTATACCTAACCAAACAAAGATAACCTTCGAATCCAACGATGGCGGAGTAGTTATAATAATTCTGCAACCATCGCATTACAAGGTGAGGGGGAAAACTTTAAAGCTAAACGCTTAAAACCGTGTAATACCATGTAATACAATTTTTGAATTCGCTTTTTTTATAATATAAAATATGATCCACGTCTTAATACGCAAAACGTTTTAGATCATGCCAAACCTCATCTAAATGACATACTAACTGACTTGAAAATTGCATAATAAAAAGTTTTCAACAGGTTCCATGTGCAGGGATTCTATAGTAACATTTTTTTCGAACGCATTATTAAGATCTTTCTTTTAATGATATGTCACAGATATTCCCAAACTCACCTCTTTAGAGGAGGTAAAGGAGCGAGTAATGGACACTACGATGTTTCACATTGGAGTTTTAGCCCACTCGATGGGATTTGCATGGTGTGGAGGATGCTGGTCCTATAAAAGCGGGGAAGACTTCCAGCGTGAGGGGAACAAATGGGTTTCAAGGTACAGAGAGCCCTGCCTTGGTGATGGGCCACAAAAAGGTAATCGTCTCAAGATAACATATAATGACTTCTCGTACACCATGAAAGATGTTAAGTATGGCCGGTTTCAAAAAGAAATATTTGATGGTACGGAAAACGAGCAGTACCTGACCAGTTACACAAGAGTTGGAAGAAACTATAGAAACGTATCGTATTCCGCGGAGGTTGAAATGGAGATTCGGAGCGCACGCACATTAAAAAATGTCAAAACAGCCAAGTGGGATTCCAACTTTGGATTTGAAATGGGTTTTGGGAAAGAGCCTCCAGCTGCGACCGGTGGCGTAGGGTTCTCTGCTAAAACAAGTTTCTCGTTTAATTGGGGAGGAGGAGAGGAAGACACAACAGTTGATGAAGACTGGCATATCCTCACAATAAACGAAAAGAAGGAGCTCCCTCCAAATTCATTTGCACAGTGGAATGCCGTTAAAATACCATCAAAAGTCACAATTCCCTACACCGCCGAGATTTTGCCAACCTTTACAGTCACGATTTCGGGTTACATGAGGTGGGGTGGAGGCTATCATGGAAACAATCCAAACTTCCATCATGAATATCGTGGATCAGGAGACCGGAAGACAATCAGTTACACCTTTGGAGACGCAAAGAAGCCGTTCTACCAAGACTTGAAGGAGAAAGTTCAACAAAATGTGTATCCATGGCAATGGCACGCCTTGAAGGAAAAATATCCTTGGGCACAGGGTTACATCGATACCTTGACGGATGAAAATCTGTACGTGTTCACTCTGACTGGTCAGGTTGAAGAAACCACTGAATACGAAGTACAATCAACATGGAGTGCATCAAGGCCATTGGATCAACTGAAAGATGCAATGAAAGACAACGATGCAGAACCGTCAAAACGTCCAGAACTTCCCCGTATCTACCCACCACCACCAAAAGTCAAGCCCGTTGATAACTCTAAAGAGATAAAAGTCCCTCCTGTTCACCCTTAAATAAAATAAGGGAAGGTGATTGAAATGGTATGCTTGCTAATAAATTAAATGATAAAATTTCCTTGGATTTATTAAAATGAAATATGAAAAGAAATCTTTTCATGTTCTTTAATCTATTTGAAGGATTTACATTATTCTAACCTCCTATCAGTATTTAAGCCAAGTCTTTCTCTGTCGTATGTCATTTCTGGTTTGCATCTGCTGTAAACTTAGCATATTGAAGGCTCACAGGCTCACAAATCGATGCTTGCCACCCAAGTGAATGTCTTGAAAACTATGTTTATACATGTTTAACAATGTGCAGACCCCACATGAATTTACCGAGTCAGCTGTAGCGAAATCGATAAAGATCATATCTTATCTATAGATATGGATGATATCACCGGTCCACAAATGTTCTTATGAATTTACTGGTACTACCTCATGGTACCCTGTATACCACTAAATGCCATAATCTATATTCTTAGGTGGAGAGCCAATTAGATTGCTTAAAAATGCCAAGGTTGCTGGGTTGGTATATACTAGTATTTTATACTCATTTAGTCGTGTACGGCAATACTGGTATACTTTTCACAAGTTTTCTGACAAACCACTATAAACAAAAATTCGATTATTACTTTCAAATCGAGAGCTTCCAGAGCGAAGGAAATGTGAATGTGAAAGTGAGATTCTCGAAACATTAATTATTCATAAGCTGATCATCCAACCTTGAGACGCCAATTCCGTCCCGTGCATGTGGTTTGAAACTCCGGTAAAACACTGGAATGACGTGCAGTGCTATCCATGAGTTTCATGTAATATCAAACCCTGGATTTTGCAAAGAAACCGGCAGCCAGTGCAGCTCGGAAAGCGCCAGTGTTACTTACTTACTTGGGTCCGTCGCTCCAGGTGGAGCATAGGCCATTAACAACAACTTGCCAGTGAACTCTAGCTTGGGCTTTTCGCACAACCTGATTACAGGTGTCGTCCATCATCCTAAGCTCTGTATCCGTGTCGCGTCGCCGGTTGTTTTTGGGTCGCCCTCTCCTTCAATTCTGTTTCCTTGGGGGTTCCAAATCGGGGACTGGCGAGTGATGTTACTTGCTTCTTTACGCAGGGTATGGCCAATCCAACCACATTTTCTCCTGAGAATCTGCCTGCCTACTGATTCTTGATCTCCTCGCTGCCACAGCTCCTCATTGCGAAAAATCTCAGGCCACCAAATGTTAAAGATACGTCTCAGGCAACTGTTTATGAATGTTTGGATCTTCTGTAGTGGCTTTTTTGTGCGTCTCCCCGTCTCTGACCCATAAAGGAGAACCGATTGAACATTTGAATTGAAGATGCGAAGCTTGGTTTCAGTCCTGATTTCCTTGGACTTCCAGATGTTTTTGAGCATGTTGAATGCTGCCCTTGCTTTGCTTATTCTTGCGCTCCTACATCCACATCCGTACCTCCTTCTTTGTCGATAACACTGCCAAGATATGTGAACGAGTCCACCTCCTGAAGCTGCCCTCCTCCTACTGCGATTGGATTCTCATTGACAGTGTTGATTCTTATGACCTCTGATTTCCAGCTGTGCCAAAGGGGTCCACTGAATCCCATTCTTCTTTCCCTCGGTGGTGGTCTTCATAATCCAGTCTATTACAAAAGAAACATGAATGATGATAGTAAGCATCCTTGTCGGATACCAGTATTGACATTGAAGCAATCTGAGAGCTGATCTCTGTGCACCACTCTGCATGACAGTCCCTCATGAGTGTTGTGATCTTCTGTGGTATGCCATAGTGTTAAAGTAGCTTCTACAGAGTTTCTATCATCTCCACACTATGAAAAGCTTTCTTATAGTCAATAAAATTGATGTAAGGAGACGAGTTTCACTCCAGGGATTGCTCTACTATTATGCGAAGAGTGACAATATGATCTGTGCAGGACCTGTCCTGTCTAAAGCGCTGGTGTAATGTGAGAAAACGTTCCAATGCTGCATGTTTTACACGCTGCAATCTGCGCCGTTGGTAAGCCAAACAATAAACCATTACAATAGTCAAGACGGCTGGTCATAAAAGCGTGAACCAAAGCAATAAAAGAATCCTTTAATAGGTATTTCTTAATACGTCTCAAGTTATGTAAGTGATAAAATGCCGCATTACAAGCCTTGCTTATATGATCAGTCATCCTTAAGTTGCTGTCAAACCACGATTTAAGGTTTTTAACACATGGGCTTGGACTGCTACGGTTTTTGCCCACAGTAAGGGAACACGAATCTAGTTTATCAAGCTGTTGTCGTGTACCGACCAACAAAATCTCAGTTTTATCATGATTGATCATCAACCGATCTTACTCCTTTTCCTCAGTGCGTCAATACACTTTTTCATAGCTTGTATAGCATCAGTTTGAGCAGTGTTGCCGAGTGGTTTGAAACTCAGATACAACTGCGCATCGTTTGAGAAACAATGAGCATCAGGAAGATAATGTTCCACTATCTTAAATAACTTGGACGCATATATTATGAATGGCAGAGGCCCTAAAGATGAGCCTTAAAGTACCTCGCAGTTCAAGTCAAAAGGAGGAGAAAGAATCCCATGTACAAAAACGCGCTGACGTCTATCAGACAAGCACGATCTAAACCAATTCAGGGCAGTCTCACGTATGCCAACCTCGTCAGATAGCCTCTCTTAAAGTATTTGATGATCAACGGTGTCAAAGGCAGCACTCAGATCCAATGAAATTAACAAACTGACGTGTTGAGAGTTCATCTTAACAAAATATCGTTCATCACCTTGATCAGTGCAATCTCAGTGCCATGGAATTGCCTGTAAGAAGATTGAAGCGCAGGAAAGATATCATTTGAAACCATGTGATCGTAAACTTGATTAAAAACGACATTTTTAGTCAACTTGGATACATATTGTACGTTACTAACTGGCCTGTAATTTTTGTACAGAAAATCCTTTTCAGGTTTCTTCAAGATAGGATTAATATGCCCACATTTCCAATGATCCGCAAATTCTCCTGAATTAAGAGACAAGTTGATCCGTTTAGTAATGACTGGTAATAGCACATCAGCCTAGCTGATTACCATAGGTGTGGACATCGGATCAAACATACAGCTCTTCTTCGGAGAGCAGCCAATCAACGTAACGAACTGTACTTTCATGATCAGTCAAAGGGACAAAGCTGTCCAGTGTTCTAGTTGGTAACGTTTTCACATAGTCAAAATTGGAATCATGCAAACAATCAGCTGGTCTGTCCAATTTGACATGCAGGATGTCGTCAATCTTTTCAACAAAGGAGCTACCTATTTCATTGGCTAGAACCGGCATGTCGCAAGTTAGTAGAAAAAGTCATGACCTTGATTTAGCAACCTCTTTGTTGCCGAGAATAGGTTCCTTTGCCGATTAGAGCCATTTTTAACAATTAAGTCAGAGTAAAACTTACGACGGCCTTCATTCATCAGGTAGGTTGTAAAGTTCCTCTTCATTTTAAATTCAAGCAAATCACGCAAAAATCGAGATCGACTCCAATTTCTTTCAGCTCTCCGTCTTTCCCTCTCCTTGACTCCTTAATATCTTCACTAAACCAAGGTACCAAAAGCCCGGCTCACTGTGACAGGCTTAGTGACATGTGGAGCATGACGATCAAGAGCCGCAGATAATGTAGAATTGTAACATTTAACAAGATCATTCAGAGCATCAGGGCTGTCTGAACAAAGCGAAGTTGTAAAGATCAGAGTTCGTCACATAACAGGTTAACGGCAACCACTTTAGTCTCCTGAAAGAGATTTTTTGTTCGGGAGCGGTGGCCTGTGCAGCGTTAGATCACAGATCAAGGTAGAGTGATCAGAAAACAGACTGTCAGTCACATGGATGTTAGCCAGTAAGGAGTCGCACTGTCAAGTAATAATCAAATCCAGGGTGTGTCCTTACTCACGCGTTGGCTCGTTTACATGTTGTCGAAGGCCCATTGACTCAAGCAGCTCCTGTCTGCCTTCCCCATAACGCCTACATGAATATTAAAAGCACCAACTATCAGTAACGGTACAGATGATACAGATTTAGTCCTTTCTTCATTGCTAGTGGTGCACTTAGGCTCCAACACCTCAGAAACTTCACTGAGCAGACTTAACTTCACTAGTCTCTTTATACTTAAATAAAGCGTTTGACCAATGAACAGTCCGGTCCCTAATTAGCCTCTCTTCTACACCTGCAGTCAATATGCTAGTGGCTAGTCTTGCGCTTAAAGCCTGCCTCTTTGCACAGCGAGAGTAGAATGCTATTGAACGTGTTAATTCCCACAAGATGTTTGTCAAAAGCAAAACGCTTAGAATTTGAGTTCCACACGGCACTTTTCGCCAACTTTGCCTCTTCATGGGCTGATTTTGCTTGCCGAAATGATATTTCACAAGAGAGTGAAAATTCGAAATTAAACCTTGATTTTATACTCGTCCACCATGTCCACGGTATTGTACTGTGATAACATTGGTAAGGCAAATCACCATAACAATACAATTTTTCGTAACAACAAACTTGCCGACAACATGTGAAAAATTCGTGAATATTTCCATTTTCTCTTATTCTTGAGGGGCGTTTGAGAAGCTATTTCAAAAACTCTTGCATCGTGTTTCATCAGACTTTTCCAAACACTATATGTTGAAACACTCGCACTCGTTTTTGAAATAGTATTTTCTATTACGAAGACTTTTTTAGCCTGACTAAGTTCTATACAAATGATAACATAAACATAAACGAAAGACTTTAAATTAAATTTAATATTAAATTTTTCGTTTATGATGTCAGATCGAACCACCCTTTAAGCCGCCCCAGATGGTGTTCTCGCAAACCCGAGTAAATCGAGCCGAGAGTTTTTATGTATGTATGTAGGTAGGTAAGTAGGTAGGTAGGTATATATATATATATATATATATATATAGGCAATTGTGGAAAACGAGGACGGACAACTTCGAGCGAAAAAAAAAAAAATATATATACAGTAAAAAATCTAAAAAAAGTCTAAAAATTCAATAAAAAATAGACGTTTCGGTCAATGACCTTCATCAGTTGCACTGGACTTACGGCACTGCAACTGATGAAGGTCATTGACCGAAACGTCTATTTTTTATTGAATTTTTAGACTTTTTTTAGATTTTTTACTGTATATATATATATTTTTTTTTTTCGCTCGAAGTTGTCCGTCCTCGTTTTCCACAATTGCCTACAAATTTCATTACTCGAGGTTTGGACTACGAATCCTTTTGGATCCTTCTGGCGTGTGGCATCCCTGTTGGCTCGAAGCATCATAACTTTTTATATATATATATATATATATATATATATAGTAGGAATGAAAGAGGAACAGCGAACTTCTCACATGAGGTTTAATACTGTAGACGTTTCGCCCATTCGGGCTTCTTCAGTACAGTATGTTAACAAGATTAAAAAGATTACAAATACTTGGAATAAAAAAATTATTTACAATATTGGTCTCTTATATATGAGAAAGGAAAGAAAAAAGAAAATTACAAACAATAAAAATTTAAAAAAACTAACATCTAATAAAAACCTAATGAATAGGGACTAATTTGTGATACAATTTGTGATCCCTAATTGGGCCCTTGATTAACATATATAGAATAAAAACTTTACGTAATAAGACTTGTGAAAAGAAAAGAAACAAAACCGTTGACAGATGTTAGTTAAATCTTATTCTATTCCTTGAATTGAATTCAGATCTTTTATTCAATCCATAAGGCTGAAGGGTGCAAAGTTGTGCACTCCAGTAAGCTTCTCTTGTTAGAAGACGTTCATCAAGGCTGTTATTGTCACTTGGGTTGGAAATTTGTTCAATTATTGTAAAATTGAAGTCACAGAGAACATGAAGAGTTTTGTTGAAGTGTGTCGCAACTTCACAAGTGTTCTTATTAGTATTCATGGCCGATTTATGATTCCGAAAACGCACTTTGAATTCATTGCTAGTCGAACCTACATATTGCACACTACATTTTGTGCAGGTGACCAAATAGATAACATTTTTGGATTTGCAATAAAGATGTTGTGTAATTTGGTAGGATCTTTTAGAACTAGCGCTAGTAAAGTGGTCAGATTCAACTAAAAAGTTACGGCAAAGATCGCATTTACCTTTGCATTTAAAACAACCATGTTTATCAGAGTCATTGTCCTCCATTCTACGTGGGCGTGCAAGAATTTCCTTTATGTTTTTAGATCTTCTGTAAGATGGAATAATTGATCCTCGAGGGAAAATTTTAGAAAGGGAAGGAGAATCATAAATAAGATGTTTATGAGAATTGAGAATTTTTCCAATGCTAGGTAAAATAGGGTTATAATCTAAAACCAATGGAAAAATTTTTTTGGATTCTCTATTGGCAGGGGCAAGAAGGTCCTCCCTGGGAATAGATTTAACTTTCTCGAATTGTTGTTTCACCTGGATAGGATTGTAGCCTCTATTAATTAAATAACTCTCATATTCACATAGCAAATTATCTCGTAATCTCAATGAACACTTGCCCATTTCGCTTATTTCAATGCTGTGAGTCTTCATCTCTTGTAAATCCGTTTTGTTGCCGAAACCATCTGTTTACAAAGAAAGCATTTTGCAGGTTTTGTTTTAGATCATTTTGACAGTAACTAGTATGAAGATAAGCAACTAGTTAACAAAGCTACAAATATTGAGTTTAACTGATTTATTTGATTTTATCAGCAAAAAATCGATATCTTACCTACTGTTACACCATCTTGGGGTAACATTGGAATTTGAGACGGCAGCCGTTTATTTTCCAATTTAAGTTAAGGCTCTTGCCATAATAATTCCCAAGCGGGAATGATTATAGCGAAATAGGACAAACGCATTGGTCAATTTTACAACACGAAAACGCTGTGATCACCTGAGAAATTACATGACTTAATTCAGTTTAATTATTTCTCGGCATGTTTTACTAATGTCCAAAGATTATGCCTTACTATCGCAACTAAAATGGACTAGGATTTCAAGGAAAACTGACCCCTCGTTGAGGCCATTTAAAACGAATTCCTGACGCCTCCTACTGCGTGTCTGTGTAGCCAACGGATGGTTTTATCGCTGAATTCAAAACACTTTTGAGTTGGCAATATTCCTATAGGTAATCAAATGGTTTCGAGTGCAATTTGGAATATTAAATGAGCTCAAGTAATTTTTTCAAAGACTGAAAAAATTGCACGAGCCTGTAAGGCGAGTGCAACTTGTTGTCTTTTAAAAAAAATTACGAGTGCTTATTTGTGCAAAATTGCACTCTAAATCGTTTGATTACTTCGTAATGATATACACGCAAAAATTTAATTTCAAATTTCTGCACTCAAGTTAAGGGGGTGTCTACCAAAAAAACCTGCTATTTTTTAGCAATTTGTCATGCTCTGGATTTCATTCCAAAGTATTACAAACTAAAAATTTTTAGAAAGGACCAAGACCAATGAGAAAAATATTTTTGTGCTATAAAATTTTAATGTAACCTGGTCTTGATTAATTAATTATGCCATCTACTGGGCACTAAAGGGCTTACTAGAAAGAAGATAACTCCTGATTGAATTGATCAAACCTTTTATTTTGTACATTTTTTAGAGAACAAAGATTGGCCATTGGCAGAGAGATTTTTGAAATGTTGAAAACACCTAAAATGGCAATCAACTGAATCTACAACAAAAAGTCCAGTATATGTCTCAATGCATAACTTCAAGCACATAATAATAATAATAATAATAATAATAATAATAATAGACTTGTATAGCGCTAGAACTATACAAAAATATTCAAAAGCGCTTTACATTAAGTTAAAATAAATAAATAAATGGAAATCACTAAACTTTAAAACTATTTCAACAACTATGCTAAACTTTAAAACTATTCCAACAAATCAAAAGCTTTCTTAAAAAGAAATGTTTTCAGTTGCTTTTTAAAAATGGCGAGGCTGCTACTTGTTCTTATAGTTAATGGCAGCGAGTTCCATAAAACAGGTGCAGCATGAGCAAAGGCCCGATCCCCAAGTGTAGAGCAGTTGATTTTTGGAACGACCAGAAGAGATTTTGCAGACGAACGAAGAGCGTAATTAACAGCTGGTTTCAGGGATAAAAGATCTTTTATGTAGGAAGGACTTTGGTTGTGTAGTGCCTTGTAAACAAGAAGAAGCAATTTAAACTGAACTCTAAACGATACTGGAAGCCAATGTAAGTCGATAAGAGCGGTTGTGATATGATCAAATTTCGCAATCCGAAAAATCACTCTAGCCGCGGCATTCTGAACTTTCTGTAAACGATCAAGCTGGTATTTAGGTAGACCAAATAGAAGTGCATTGCAGTAATCAAGGTGCGAAGATACAAAGGCGTGGATCAGTGTCTTTGTGGATTGCGCGGTAAGGAATTTTCTGATCTGTCTTATGTTGTATAGTCCACGAAAAGCCTTGCTACAAATCTTGCCAATGTGAACATTCATTCGCATATACAACATTTAGCAAAGTTCTCTGCAACACAACACTCAACGAGAAAAACAAATCCAGAAAATTTCAGCCCATTGGATAAATCCTTCTCAAGACAACGTTTCTTAAAGGCAAAAATACTTTGTTTTGAGAAAATGAGCTTCAAAGTTACAAATAAAAATAAAATACAATTTTCGGAAAATTTTCAATCTAAACAGTGTTCATTTTAATCTTATTTTGTTCCTATGATCGCATTGAAAGGCTCCCGCCTCACAGGTAACTCGTTCCGCTTCTCTATATATCATTCTGGAATGCGCAAAAGGCTTTTTTCTGAGAGAAAAAGACATCAAAGTTAAAAACCTGAATATGTGATTGTCTCCACAAAGTTTCGTGGCCAGGAAGTGGTTGAAATATATTTGCCATGTTTATATCAATTTGGAGCAAAATGGAAAAATGCACTTTGCGTCACCATGGTGACCAAAAATCTTTTTTTCACTAGCTTACAGAAAAAGCTGTGCAAATACCACAAAACGTCAATTAGGTCAGTAAGACAGTTTTCATGACTTTCCTCTCTGCCTAAAGAGTCAGATTTTTGAGAAAACAAAACTTGTATTTCGGAGTTAAAATTTAGGTTGAGTCCCCCTCCCCCCTTAAACTTTTTGCTCTGTTTGCGATTAACTGACATGTTTGCATGTCCCATTTGCTGTCTCCTATGGACAAACTGATTGGCTAAAGGTAAAAGATAAAAGCGTTCTAAAAGTAACTTGCTCTGTGAATATGCAGATGCTTAGCGGGAGAATGGTAGATTACTCTCTGTAATGAGCTCTTTCTTCCGAATTAAAAAAAAGACGGTAGATAAACAGGATATTCCAACAAAATGTAAATCCGCTTACTTCTATACAAAGCCACATCAAGGAAAGAAAAAACGTGTCGACTTAATACAATCAGTTTTAGTCAAATATTGAGTGAGAGAAGCCTCAGTATTTTGTTAAAGCTAACTGAGCTCTTTCCACGGCTTAAAATACTTCTTTGACCAAGACTTCAATTTAAATACCAGTTATTGCACTTTGTTGCAGCTCTGTCCATCTTCTGACTGAGAGTGACTCTATAAACCTGCCTCCAGAACTTGAAAGTGGTCTCAAGTATCAAAGCTATCCTATCTTTCTGTGCACTGGATTGTAATAAGGTGCATTTTTTTTTTTTTACAAAGTAAGTTATTTTTTCCTTTAAGTTTAAATTTAAAGGTCCAAAACAGTTTACATTTTTCGCCATCTAGATGTAAACTTTTGACGCTGTGCCCTCAGTGGTCGCAGTTATTGTATTTCAACTGTTCAACTGTAAAATGTAAACCAATCAGACCTCACAGGTAAACCATGTGTCAGGGGCCAATCAGAGGCTGTTTCATTCATTTACTTTTTATTTGTTTTTTTAAATTTCCTTATCTTCACAACTATTACTAAAAATGTCAAAATTTACAAGTCGATAATCAACACGCAAACGATAGTATTCAACTAATTTATTAATGTGGTGTTTAATCAAGAATATATACTAAATAAACAAAGGCATCAATGCTAAATGTTTGCTTTAATATATTATCGAACTTCCTCACGTAATGTTTTATTCATTATCATGCATTTACAGTTTCGTTGCGTGCCACTGATATATCTGACCACTGGACATGGAAATCAAGACCTGAGATGTCATGGAATGTTCCATCCAGTTCAAACTCGTACAGACTTTCATCTGTCAGGTCGTCGATAACACTCTGCCCAGTTGTATACTTCTGCTTCATGTCGTGCCACAGCCAGGGATGATCACCTCGGCTACTGGCTAGTTTCAAGAATTCGTAAAATGGTTTAGTGGCTGATCCTATTGTGTACGGGAATTGTGGCCTTTCATGAGATCCCTTGTTCGGTTGATTGAACTCAGCACCTGCGCGCAAAAATCCCTCTAGCCTGGCGGTGAACTGAACTTGAATGGTGGCCTTGTAGGGAACGTCAACCTTATTCCTGGATGTCGTGATCTGATAAGCTGTCCCTGAATTGCCATTGGTTGTCTGCGGCTCCCTGACTCGCATGATGTCCCATTTGATGTTCCCCTCTTCATCTTTGTTGATCTCTGATCCTTCATTCCCTCCTGATAATGTCACTGATGCACTAAACGTACCAGCCAAAACACCTCCAAGGGGAGGAGACTTGTAGCTAAGAGTGACGGAGGCTCCAAACTTTGACCCAAACCTGGTCTCGGACGAGTGGGTAACGGTGCGAACTGTTTTGATTTCTCGTACTATTTTGGTTGTTGTTGGCAGCAAGTCTCGATTTTTTATTTGACCAACGTCCTGAACGATTGGCTTCAATTCTTTGACAACTGGACGTTGATAGTCCATGTTCTTTACTTTAAATGCAAAGTTCTCGTACACAATCTGCAGGCGGTCTTTTTTCATGTATCCGTCACAAGGTTCCTGGTAGTTTGATTTCCAAGTATCACCTTCTCTTCTGAAGTCTTCACCAGACCACTCGGTCCTGCAGCCACCACACCAACCGTAGCCAAGGTAATTAGCAAGTCGAGCAAGGTCATAAAGAGTTACGTCCATTATTCGTGTCTTGACCTCATCGAGCGACTTAAGCGGAAGAATCTCTGCAAAAGAAAACTGGATGATACCTTTGTCCTATAAAATGTCATGTTTAGTTTTAGGGACCAGACAATAAAACATGCACACTGTTCTTTGGAGAGGGCTATGCACACCGAAAGCAGGTGTACAATAAGCGTGTTCAAAATTAGAGTTAGAACGCTTAATAGGATCTAATTATAAACTCTGCAAAGTTATGAATTGCATTCGCCACTATCCGAAAGCTATCCATCTTATTTTCATACATCTTTTGTTGCGTGGAATGAGCAGTCCAGACCCGGACAGATGGAAAATAAGGACTGGACACTGAACTGAACTGGACTAGACTGGACTGATGATTGTTTTGATTTTGTTTTGCTTCTCCAAGTTCTGATAGGGGTGGAGGAGTCCAAGTTGTCTGCAGTCTATTGCTTATGCCGCTTATTTAGGTATTCCATGTATATTGTGTCAATGTGAACTAACATCCTTTGAAAGAGTTTCGACTGTGTACAGAAGCACTGTTCTCAAGTCTTGCAAGGTTACGTCTTGTGCGTTGGATCCTGTTCCGGCCTCTGTTCTTACTGGATAATCTGCCTGTTCCTCTCTCTGTCATCACTGAGCTGGTAAACTGCTCTCTGGACACTGCGTTCATGCCCCGGGGTTAATGCCTGTGGCACTTAAGACTGCTACGATTATTCCACTCTTAAAGAAGTCAAATTTCAATACTGATGACCTCAAAAACTTTCGTCCAGTCTCAAATTTTCCCTTTATTTCAAAGGTAATCGAAAAAGTTGTGGCCGCTCACTTGTTAATTACATGAATGATAATAATCTTGGTGAATCCTTGTAATCAGCCTGTAAGCACCACCATAGACCATAGCACGGAATATGCACTTCTGAAAGTTCGACAGCGTACTGAACTTGGAGCGTCATATTACTGATATTTGCAAGTCCTGTTATTTTAATATTCGTAATATTTATCGTGTTACGAATTTTTTTATCTACCGAGCATATAACTAAGCTCCTTGTTACATTAGTAATCTTCTGCGCTTATACACCCCAAATAGGTTATTAAGGTCTTCATCTAAATTTCAGCTTCAAGTTCCTCCATCAAATCTAAAAACGTATGTTGACCGAGCCTGTTCTGTATGTGCCCCCAAGTTATGGAACTGCCTTCCCAGCTATATCAAGTGTAGCCCCAGTGTTAGTACTTTTAAGTCATCTTTAAAAACTTACCTTTTTAAACATCATTTTATTTATTAGGTAAGGCTAGTTTTTATTGTGACGCGCTTTAGAACTTTTGTATAAAGTGCTATATAATTAATGTTATTATTATTATTATTATTATTATTATTATTATTATTATTATTATTACTTGGATAAATGTAAAACAAAACAAAAAAGTTTCAGTCCAGTCCAGTCCAGTCCTATTTTTCATCTGGCTGTCCAGGCCACTTAAAAGGAGATTGAACGTGGTTCTTCAATACATTTGTAATTGGGTTCTTTTCAAACTTGGTAGTACCTTTCTTTTGGTGAATTTCTTTTTTTGTACATTTCACATTTTTGCCTCGAAAAATCGTTGTTTACCGCCTTTTAAGTGACTTTTGTTTACATAAATACGTTTGCTTACATACTGAACTCAGAATACGTTTTGCAGAGCATTTGAGAAATTTTGTATTTAATAGCAATTCCGATTCCGTTAAGTTCGACTGTTAAACCGCCCACCCGATGAGCGTATGTTGACTTTTCTTTTACGCAACGTGATATTCTCGTGGAATCGATAATGCTCTTAATTCAAAATTAATGGGCTTGAAAATCTATCAATGTTTGTATAGGTAATCACATGATTTCGAGTGCAATTTGGGATAAATCAGCACGAGTAAATTTTTCAAAGGCTAACCAAATTGCACGAGCCGTAGGGCGAGTGCAATTTGTAGTCTTTGAAAAATTTACGAGTGCTGATTGATCCCAAATTGCACTCGAAATCATGTGATTACTTGTTAATAATATACATGCAAAAAGTTAATTTCAACTTTCTGCACTCAATTTCAACTTTTTGCACTCAATTTCAATTTTCTGCACTGTTTGGGATTAATTGAATGTGCTCTCAGCCAATGAGCATGCTGAAATTTTTGCATGTATATTATTATATTCGGAACAATTTCACTATTAAGTAAATTTGTTATTGTTTTTTCGGTTCTTGTTTTCTTCGGGATCAGGTACCCGGCATTCCTACAGTTTATTGATTGTCAGGCTCCTTATTCCCCTTCGATTCTACCACTTCACGCCACAGAATTTTCATTTAGGCAACCTTACATACCATCATACATGCTGCAGCACTTAAACTTCTGTATACTTGAGAGCGAATGGGATGCGCCTCTGCGAAAACCAACCACATAATAATTTTCTCTGCACTGCCAAGTTGTTGCCTCCGAGTCAAGCTCTTGCTCGTAGCAATCTTTATACCAATAAGGATGAAAAGCGGGCTTTCCACAGGTGGCCCAACGCAGGTTGTTCAGATGATAGCCGGAGCCCCGATAAAAGCCGTAGAGAAAGAAACCCGATTGACACTTAGCCCAGCCCTCTCTAGAACAAAATGACTAGCAATGTTAGTATTTTTGGACAATGAAAGGTGCCTGTGATTATATTATCAAGCCTTAGTATAAATAGTCAGGTGATTATACAAAATCGTGAGCTCTCATTGGTTCGCTATGTCGGATTATCAGCCTATAATCACCTCGACGAACAGTCGTTCACGCGCTTTTGATGAAATAAAATTTACTCGTGTTGTACAATATGCTTTTTCTTTTAGGTTTTGAAATATTCACCTGTGTTTTATACTAAAACAGTTATTCGCCTAAGGCTCAGTGATTATCGGCGAATAATTGTTAAGTAATTGTAGCTAGATCGGAAGATCAAAGTTAAAATCACGAATTTTTAGTTCTGTGATTGGTAACGTTTAAGGTAGAAAAAGTGAGAATAAATGATCTCTCAGGCCTCCTTGATCTCTTTTGCTGTTTAAAGGAAGATCAGGTTGGAAACGTGGTGCAAACACACTAAAATCTTATGAATGAGTGTTGTCTAATTCGGTCTTTTATCAAGGGAGTGATTGTAAATATATACGACAGAACAGCGGGAGTAGTGGGTATGATAACTTTGATAGGGAATTCTGTATTATAAGAAAAATTCGTTTTGTGTCGACAAAACTGCAATCGCAATTGACTTGCCTATCAGCACTCATCTCCCAGTCCGCTGACTGAATTGTAAACGGCTTGTTGTGATGAATCTCAGGCGGTTGACAGCACTTCACAATGCTAATATCCCTTAGGTCATCCTGTGAACCTTTTTTCCTTTGAATCGCCCTGATGTACATGTAGTCGTATTGCTTGTAGCACCTAGGGTAGCCGTCGTTGGCCGGTTCTGAAGTCATGAATGAGTCAGAGTCGTAGCATCTCGATGCGACCAGGTGCGGCAATGCAACCAGCACCACGCAAGAGTAAATTCCCAAACCAAAGGTCATTTGTACCTGCAACCATTTTTACATGCAAGTATTGCCTTCAATATTACAGGTACCTTTGCTATCTTCGATTTACTTAACACTGAGCTGTAAAATGCACCTCTTTCATGGGCAGTGTGCAGTATCGCAAATGATCCCCGAATTATCACTGTTAATTATTACAGATTTATAATCTTCATTTGTAACTGATTCGCTAATCAGCGGGTAAAAGAGTTCGAAAACGGGCTGTGCTTCATAATTAATCTTGATCTTTTCTCTTTTTTGTCAAAGATTTGAGTGTTGCTAACATATATAGGTTATGTATCAGAAATATTCTAAATCCTCTCCAAATCCTTGCTCGAGTGTTTTTTTTTGGGGGGGGAGGGAGAGGGTGGGGGGAATATGTGGTCTGGGGATAATTTGAGATACTGGGCCATTTCTTGTAATTGTTGCTAAAATTCTCCGTATATGTACATGTTTTCCTTCAAATTGTTATGTCATCGTGTATCCTCTCCGAATATATATGTTGTGGTTCAATGTTATCCTTGGTTTAGGATAATGTATGACAATTAGTTTAAAACTAGAAATACGACTCTCGCAAAAACCTCGCGAAGCTAGTTTTTGAATAAGTCACAATACTTTTATATTTTATTTTATTTTATATTTTATTTTTTATATCAGCGTAATCCCTATTATTTAATTTGTTATGCTGTGTTTGGTACACAATTAGTGACACCTGGTGCAAATTACATGATCAGTATACTGCTCAGCACAGGGCTTGAAAATTGACCTTCATTTAGCTCTTTCACTGCCACTGAGATTGCACGAGAGGGAATAGAAGTAAAATTATTTGTTTTCTTGACAGGGAATAGAGTCAATGAAGTATCACAATAATATTCAGTTAACACAAATTGAAAATTATTGTAAATCTTTTGAAGGTGAAATCTTGAAGAGTTGATATGAATGATTGTGTTTACCACAGTGTAAAAACCTGGTTTCTTTTTGGAGTTGTATTTTCTTAGTCTCTACTGCTTTGTCTTCTTTGTTGTACATCACTTTTAAACACAATATGTTCTTACACCGAGGATGAGTTGAATGCTCCAATTATTTTTTGTTTATGTTCTTTTCTAATAATTGCATGAGATTCATTGTAAGAAGAATCTTCTGATTAGATATTTTATTGTCTACTGCAGTCATTATTTCATTCCCGGGTAACCACAATTGAGAGCATTATGAATAGTGCATGTTTCAATTTGTGTACTCTCTTCAGTTGCAATGGTACCCCTAGTGGTAGATAGAAAAATTCCTCTTCCCTCAAAAGAGATGCCATGTCAACAGAAGTGTGAGAAACAATGTCCTTACATAAAAAAATGGGGGTAAAACAGTTGGAGTCTACAAAAACTTTGAATAAAGGTTTGGTAATAGTGAGTGCCAACTGTATAGTATGTGGTTGTGCTATTTTTAGGTCATATCATAAAAACAATACATGTAAGAAAGAGTTATTGAAATCTTAACATGTTGAAAAAGATTGCTGCACTGTGTACTCCTGTAAGAATATAATGTGAAATCAACATCAATCAGTCACAAGTATATACCACATAAAAGTTTAATGGTGCTGTTACAGAAACAGGCAAAATATCCATACCCAACCAGAGAATAGTATATTATTTTGAATATATGAAAATTTCTATTATAAAAACTGCAGAAGAAAGATTTAATATAAGGATGGTATTTCATCGAAAAAGTCATGGCAGCCAGAGGTATTGAACTTGTAACCAATGACATATAGTAACGAGACAAACTATCATGATATTATTATCATTATTATTATCATTACTATTATTATTATTACTGGTATTGATATTATTATTATTATTGTTATATTTTTCATGTTAAACATAATATATTTTTATGGGGTGGGATGCATGTCCTAATCTTCGTAAAGGTATTCTTACTCTACTACTACAAGCAATACAAAAATCGTCTTCATAGGCTTTCCATCAGAGGTGGTAGTAATCAAAACAGCTCCAAACAATACCATTTATTCTTAAAGGCTTAGAATCTAGTGCAGTCATTTGTCTATAACGTTTGTGTGGAAAATCATTCTTGAAAGCATACTTTAGGGCATTTAGGAAACTTGAAACACTTGTTACTACATACAGCACACTTGCAATGAATATATGAGAAAGATTATAAACATTTTGGCATTACAAAATTTATTTTCTTCTTTATAAAGTTCTTTCAATGTAAAAGGTTAACTGTATGTTGTGGTTGTTATTAAAGCTTGATATTTGACATCATAAAAATGAAGTAAACAACAGAAAGTAACAAGGTTAACATGTTATGTCTAACTTTGCAAATTAAGGCTTGAATTAGCATTTCATTTGTGGGAAAAGGGCAAGGGTTCTAGATAGCAATATTATCAGGGGGGTCATTGAACTCTAAGGTAAAACTTACCCATTGTGAAAAGGCTATGAAACTTGTTGTCTCTATGCAATATTATTGAAATCTTTCAATCAGAGAATACATACATATATATATATATATAGCAAAGAAAAATATTACTCAGAAGTAAGTAATAACATTTGCTTTATTTTCAAATGATGGCATTGATCACTGATTAAATTGCAGAACCAGTACTTTATAGTGACACAGGGTATATATTCTGTTGAAAATGTTTAACAGAACTGCTAGATCAAGAAAATTTACAATATTTTCACTGTTGCAATGATATCAGATCACATCGTTATAAATGATTGCTATAACAACTGCAACTCTCTGTGTTGGGAATTACTTCAAACTGGAAACGCTATCGTTTTATTATGAAAAATACCTATTTACATTCTCTTGTAATCTGTTGGTCGTCTTCCGATTCCGTTTTTAGACTAATAGAATATTTTCCAGAGAAATCTCCAATCGTTGAAGTCGTTCTTACTCGGTGTCCCTTCTAAGTCGTTTTGCTAAATGTACTACGTCAATATATTTCGTTATGTAATCGTTCACTCATGTCCTGTATTCAGTCTATCAATAACACATTCAAATTCAAAACTAACTTGATTGAATTCCTAGTCCTTTTCCCTGCTGTTTCGTTTGCCTTTTTCTGGAGCGAGCAGTTGTTGTCTTGGCTGTTGTTATTCTCTCTGCTGTCGTTTCTCTATCCCGGCTTTGAGTCGTGCTTTCCCCGTGTTGATTTTCACGGTATTCGAACTTACTCGGCGACGATCTCGTGCTAATATTTCTTGAATATCTCGGAGATCACCTTGCTGGGATGTACTTCCAGGACGAGTGAAATCGATTTCCACAAAATTTACATTACTTTCAAAAAGGCATCACCGAATAATGGCGGAAATTCAGCAGTTCTCAAGTGCGTTACTATTGCCAGGTAACCTGGCCTGCGAACGGACACCTTTAAAATATAGATATATATATATATACATATATAAAAACTCTCGGCTCGATTTACTCGGGCTTGCGAGCCACGTGGTCTGACCGGAACCGACACGATTAGTAACCTCGCTACGCTCGGCCTTCGGCCTCGCTTCGCGAGGAATTAAACGAACAACAAAGAATAATGGTCACGTCATTATTGGAATGTAATCAGTGACAAATGAAGGAGCAGTGTGTGGTACATCAATCCAGTAAAGCACCTACAGTCGAACCTCGATTATCCGGACTCGGTGGGACTAGGGTAAATAGTCCGGATAATCGAGGGTCCGGATAATCGAAAATATGAATATTAATGAGACAATGTAAACGAAAGAAACAAAGATAACACATTTTTAATTCTAAAAGTTTGCTTCAATGACTGCAAATGCATGTGTGAAGTTCTATCACGTTCAGTGTTTATAAATGAGAACCTATTCATCGCTTCTAAAAAACTGAAACATACTAGTTTGCTTTAAAGTCTTATAATGAGATCGCATGGCGAAGTCCATCATACGGCGAAGTTGCATAACTTGAACAGGGTCAACACTTTTTTCTCCTTTATCTAAACGTGAAATAATTATTTGTTTATCGCTTCCGCTTCGTAGACATGTTGTTGTTTTGGGTTATGATGCTTCTTGTCTCTCTTTGTCTCCGAGCGCTCGATCTTTCGAAAGCGGAGCGTGTAATGCGCTGTTTTAAACGCAATTTTCCTGACTTTTAACATAATTTCTAAATTTTTTACCTCCTAAAGTGTTTAACATCTAAGGTCATTAATATTCATAAAAAAAACGGGACCAGAGAAAAAGTCCGGATAATCGAAAAGTCCGGATAATCGATGTCCGGATAATCGAGGTTCGACTGTACTCTCTAACATTGCAAAGAAAGAAAAGAAAATAGATATAATTCACAGTTACTTGATATTTCAAAGCAGCACATCTTGGAAATTTCTGCTCAGAATCTGTTTTCGCTCATACTTGACAATCGACTCTGAGAACAAGAGTAAGAAATTGATTGCAACTTACTTCAGTTAATTTCGTAGCCTTCACAAGGAGCACAGTCAAAATTCATAAACCACACTTGTCAACTAAAAACGATAAGTATTTCGTCTTCTATTTATGCAGTCAAAAGGAAAACACTTGTTCAAGTCATTGATCATTTATGATTTCAAGTCGTAATACCTGTGCCTGAGATTTTTCACATAGTCCGTCAACGACAAGGCCGTAAAAAGAAGTCCAACCATTAGACATGAAAATGCCCTAAATGCCAATTGCTAAATTAATGTACAGCGCTATCTATTTTAATATAACTTAGAGATCCTTTGTTATTAAAGCACTAGTCATTAATTTTATCACGGTTTAAGGCTTGGAGATGGCAAAAAATAAATTTAAGTAAAATGAAACGGTGAATGGCATGATTGTCAATAGGAAGTATTGCTTTCATTGTTCGCAGAAAACCTGACAAAGAACAAAAATCTTCTTTAGGGTGATGTCACGTGCTGGGCGTTCCCAAATACCAGTGTTCTTTGTTCGCTCTAAAAAACTCATGATATGTTAATTGTGCTCGTCAGTCTATGATAAGATGCAAGTTTTATAAGTCTGGATAACTCAAACAATGTGCAAAGTTGAGGCTGAAATGCAAGTTATCCATTGTAAAAAAGGAAGGTTTTAAGTCTGATAACATTATTGCGGCCTTTCTGACCAGCGTTTAAAAGATCGCGGCGTCCGGCAGCAAATACATTGATGATCGCAGTTTGGCCGGATTAATACAAAAATTGCACTTTGAACAATTCCTACTGCTAACTCGGTCACTTACTTCGATAATGATCAAAGAAAAACATTACATCGATCCTAAATATTTCCAACCACTTTCCGCGCTCTATTTCTCATTTCGAGCTTGCACATTGAACCGATTGTAAAGCACCTGTCAGCAATCTTCATCAATAAAACCGACTATGCTGTTGTAATGGGTCCGTTTATCTTGTCTCTGTTAACCTTACAAAGACCAAGGTACGGTGTCAGTACCAATAAACGGAGTGTCCTTATTAGCTAATAATAGTAGTTTATCTTCTCCTATCACGCACTGAAGATAGTGATAAATGGGTAAAAGATAACTATTTTGTCATGCAACAGTGACTTCAACAATTTTGCGTGTGGTTTTACTGTACGCTTGTCACTGGTAGGACAACCTCCTCTATGGGTCAGCAAATCCACATGGTTTTAATAGTTATACAGTGTCGTAAATTTCGAAGCACCACTAAACCATTTTCACACCAACGAAGAACATCGATATCTGCGGTCACGTTATTGAAGGTACAGTAGGGCAAAAGCTAGTATAATTCAGGTTACTTAATGCAATACAACTTCGTTCGTTTGAACGCCGTTTGACAACGCCTTCGAACCAAAATGCTTTAAGTATCGATAAGAACCCATTTTCGTCTTTGTGTGTGTGTTTTTTATTTTTTATTTTTGTACTAGTTTCTGTGATCAGTTCAATATTACGCAAGAAGTGCATGTTCTTTTTTACTTCCCAGCTGATTAAGTGATTTGCAGTTTGGTGGTAACTTCTTGTATTTCTTTGGAAACTGTACGGCCTACATGTACAACAAACTTGAGAAACGTTGTAAACTTGAACATTTATCGAACTCTTTCAAGAACGATATCTATTAGCTGACGTTTTAACAACTGTCGACATTCGAATTAAAACTGATACTTTAAGAACTCTAGAAAAAGTTTACAGACTACCCATATGTTACTGAAAATGGCTAACAAATAAGGAGAAGTTAAGTTTGTACTAAACAAACTCGCACCAAATGAACAAGTCTACAACTGCAGTAACCGCAATGCTAATAATTCACTGACATGCATTTGAAACCGGAGATAGTAAGAAATAGTTTAAGGAGAAAACCTAGAAAAGCAGTCGCTTCATTTTTCAAATGTATATCCTCGATAAAAATAATAGAAACAGTCGACGTTTAGGGACAAGGCAGGGACGACCAGTGACCATTTTTCCAGTCTTTTACTGCGCTTTCCGGGTTACGTTTGTCACTTTCAACTTGAAAAGAAGACAAGTGTTTTATTGTTCAGTAAAAAGTGTTTGTAAGATCGCATTTTTAATACTTTAAACCTTTTAGACACTGGATTCTCTGTGGTTGTTTGTCGATTTAGTTCTTTATTAACTCGTGGCATCTTACTGTTTGTTTCTTATAGGTGCCGCGTTTTGAAGTCACAACTGCTCCGGAGATCCGTTGCATGCCAAAGACCGCAATGAACTCTACAAAAACTTTGTTGCTGCTTTGCTGCGTTGTCTCATTCATACTTTGTAGGTATTCTATTAGATATTCCACCGAACGTATTTTCACGATATGAAGCCGTCGATTGTTTACCTTCGAGTAACTTGAAATTAAGCTAAATTCGATTTTGAGACAACTCTACCACTTTACAATGACGGCTAGTTTTGAGAAAGTATCTTTCAGTACTAGTTGATTCGCAAAGTGACAGAGTCCAACACAGCGCCGCCATTATAATTATATCGGCAATGCCGGGTCGAAATCGAATTTTATTCTATATCGGGACAAAAACATGATAAAAATTAGCTTTTGAGACGACATTATCGCGAAATCGTACCCCTTCACGCGCAATCAAAATGAGGTTCGCGATACTGTTCGAGTTCTGTGATAAAAGTCTTTGCATGAATAAACTAAGTATATATTTCTGTCACCTCGTACTGTATATCACAAAATGTTGCTCCAGCGAATACAAAATCACGTGGTTTGACTCACAGTTGACTTTGTATAACTATAAAAATGAGCACTGACATGACAGTGGTAGAAGGAATAAACCCCTATTGCTATTAAAATAAAAAATGAAAAATTGAGCTCAAAAGCCAGCAGCCATGGACAGTTGTTTCGGCCTTGTTAGTTCTCATCAGCATGGCACAGCTAGCAGATGTGAGCTCTGGGTTCCCACATTATGAAGTCAAGGTGATGAAAAATGGTAGGGTTGTTTATATTATATTATAGGGTTGTTTTATTTACTAAAATAATCATTCAATGTGGCCATTTAAGAAATAGAAAACATGTACCGTGTTTCTATCGAGTTATAGAAACACGAGTGGAAGTTTGGGAGAACGAGAAATGTTGTGGGAACACGAGCCGCAGGCGAGTGTTTCCACAGCTTTTTCGAGTTCTCCCAAACTTTCACGAGTGTTTCTATAACTCAATAGAAACACGAAGAACATGTTTTCTATTTCTTATAGAAAACACCGCGACGAAAAAAAGAGAAACAACTTGTTAACTTTGATTATCAAAATGTAAATTCTCTTTGCTCGCGTCATCATTACGTCAACAGCTCGTGCTAGTTCTGTGTTTCTATCGAGTTATAGAAACACGAATTCTAACCAATCAGCGCGCGTATTTTCTTAGGCCTGTTTTCTAAGTATTTGTGTTCAGTTCGCCACTATCGAGTACGTAGAAATGGAGTTTAGTGCATGTACTCAGGGTTTGAACCACTTTGATTAGCTGTAGCAACAGAAGACTGCTTTATGGAAGACTGGAGCAACACCATCAACAAGAAAGGCCAAAGCGTATGCACGACGCCCGACGGTTACGGCTATTACTTCCTAAAGGGTTTAGAACGCGATGGCACCGATGACCTAAGAGGAATAAAAAGGGCGAAATGCTGCGTTCGCGATCAAACATTCTGGGGTTTAACCACCATGTGTCAGATACCTAACTGGATAACATCAATGGACAGGTACGAGACTAAATTATTCTCAGTCTCTTTGTTTCACTTAAATTCGTAATAAAAAATTGAAATATCGTGTCAATTTCGCTAATATAATTTGCTCACTTTCATTCCATATTTATTTGCTTTGGCTGTATTTTTGGTATATTTTTTCAAGCCAGACTCGAATTTCCTTCTTCCGTACTCATGGTATATGAGCTGATAGCCTGTGAGTAGAAAACCATTCAAAGCGCGCGTTTTCTCTTCTCCAGGGGCTGTACATATAATAATTAACAATTAGATTATGAGCTTGAGATTTCTAGGGGGTAATAGTTGATGAGGCCGATTGCTACTGTTTTAGTAAAGATCATAATAAACGAATTATGTGTCGGTAAAAAAAAAAATACCAAAACACCAAATCTTCCAGCGAAACGTCGCCTAAGTGCAAAGATATATTACCATACTGAAAACGATATTCAGAAACAAACAAAAGGAAAACAATATGAGGCCTTGTTATATACCTAGACTTTCATTCATCAAAACGAGCACTGTGATTGGTTGATTCTTGGTCACGTGCCCTTGAACAAATTCAAATGTATCCCGACCGGGAGACAATTGCGCAGTTGTTACCCGCGCGCCAGTTGTACCGTCTTCGTTTGCTTGTTTTTGCTAAGGGAAAGTCTAAATATATAACAAAGCACTTAATGTATGGTCCCTCGGGAAACTAGTTAGTTTTGTTTTCCCTCGAGTCCTGATGTTTCCCTCGACTTCGTCTCGGGAAACATTGCATCAGGACTCTCGGGAAACAAAACTAACTGTTTCCCTCGGAACCATACATTAAGTGTATATTGGCATGACCAAAGATCAATGTCTCGGTTTCATTTGCTAGGACCGGTACTAGCTGGTGTCAGCAAGGCTTCTTTGTTCGAGGTTTGATTCGTGGAGACAGCCACAACGTGGGTAGCATTGAATGGGGCAAGTGCTGCAAGCCGTCACATCACCCGTACGACTGGGGAAACTGCTATAATGAGGATGTTAGTGACACCTTTAACAAGGCTGGGCTGAGTGAATGCACCAGGGAGGGATACTTTATTGCTGGCTTTGAGAATGAAGACGAGAATGGAAAGATTTCTGCCATCAAAAGGTTTAAATGCTGCAAAATGTGGCACGGTGAGTGTCAACCTTACATGCAACACTTAAAATAGAAGGGATTGCAACAGAACAGAAACGTGGTTTGTATCTTTTGCCCATAACTTCAATACCAATGCTCAAATGCTGAAAAATGTGGGACAGTGAGCGATTCTATTGGTTAATACATGTGGCTGTGGGAAGCCCAAACCAAAGTAATTGCAAACGTAGCTCACACTGTTCCTCTCCACTTATGTGTAAACTTATGTGTATGATTACCGGCAATATACATGCATGCATTGATGGAGGTAACTCTTTACTTTCATTGAATGTCATACATGGAAACTAGCAAAAATACGCCGGCCGTGTGGGCCTCATGTGGGTAGCACTTTTGCTCTTCACCCTGGAAAGATCAAAGAGAGATTCATGATATTTCTAGGGACGTAATGCGAAAACCTACAACCGACTCATGCAGAGAAAGCGACTCAGCCGTTTTGGAGCTTCCAAACCACCCGGGCATGGTTGGGTATCAGCGCAAAGCAGCGACTATTTAAACAATAGAGTGTTTCTGTCGAGGAACTATCGGCTGATAGTTGCCCCGCGGAAATTTGATGTTCTTAAAACAAATATTTGCCCGAGAAGCGAAGCTTCGAGGGCAAATATGCTAGTTTTAAGAACATCAAATTTCCAAGGGGCAACTATCGGATCGATAGTTCCGAGACATAAACACTCTATTGTCTTTATTGTTCACCACTAAATTTTCTTCCGCGCGCCAGTTGAAAAACAGTCAAAACCCACTAAATGCAGATTATTCAAACATTTATCCATACGTACAGCCTGAAATTTCAATAATTCGCAACGTACATTGCCTAAAAAATACGGTATAACTGTCAGAAAATTCACATTTTCACAAACGGGCACTATCCATCCGGGTATTTTCCTCGGAAGGGCACTATGCGCTGATAGTGTGTATCCGCGGACGAACACTATCGCGTCACGTGATAAATTTAAACCAATAAGAATCTGAGAAAATTTAGTGGTGAACTATAATAATAGAATAGTGCGCAGGGACTGAATGAATAATGAAATTTAGAGGCAAAGTTGAGGAAAACGAAACCGTATCGAAGCACGTCTCTGGATTTGCAGTCAAGAGTTAAATTTGCCCTACACCAGACAATCAGCACTAAAAATATTATTAGCGTGAACGTTCATATTAGCGTTATAATTTTCGCTACTGTTACTCTTACCGTTTATGCCAGTATAACTGTTACTGTTATGGCTATTAAGAATTGGTTTTTCAAGAGGGTATTGATAGGGTAAACTGATAGCTGAGATTAGGAAAAAAGTTTAACTGTTAGCTGAGAAACGATAGCTGAGAATTGTTGAGTAAATGTTAGCTGAAATTAGTAAATTGTGTCTGAATATCCTGTGAAAATTACCAAAAAATACGCCTTTTTTGACATGAATGAGCCCTTGACCGGACCATTGGGTCTCATTGCACTACGTTACAAAGCTTACTCTACAAAACTTGCGTGACTAGATCCTATTTCAGTCCGGACAATTTCGAGCTTGGGTTCTAGCGGGCTGACCAAGATTGTTATAGATGACTCCGTTACTAACCAGCCGCGGATCCATACCAGTTTTCCCTTTTCAGGGAATCGGTCAGATTTTCCATAATGAATAATATATTTTTAATAAAAAGAAAAACTTTCCAAGTTGAAATCTGAGGAGAATGAAACTTGCCAACATCCTGTCTGAATGACAACGAAACGGGACTTAAGGGAGTTAAATCCAAGAAATTTCCCTGGTGAACATGTCTCCGGACCCTCCTAGAAACTTGCGCCTTCGGCGCTCGTTTAAGAAGTCGATCACCATTTATTCTACATCCGCGCCTGCTAATCGAACCAAATCGAACGTACGATTAATCGAACTCAATCGAACTTAATCGAACGCAATCACGCCGGATTGGGTTCGATTGAGTTCGGTTATCGATCGGACTCTCTCACACAAATTTTTGGGTTCGATTTCGTTCGATTATCGTAGTAATCAGCCCAATCGTTCGATTAAGTTCGATTGAGTTCGATTGAGTTCGACTACCGAACAGTTCGATTAGTAACTTCAGGATGACTTGAGGTCATGGCGTCGAGTGACTCTACTGTCTTGTGTGGTATCAGTTGTGAAAGTGAAACTGAGCTTCTCAGTCTCGGCACGGCGAAGAAGAAGCCTTTCAACGGAGATTTATTTAAGTTAACTACTAGCTGAGAAATGGCCAAAAGTTTAGCTGATTCTGTCACCACCATCCTAACCCTCTTTCAACACAAGAACTGAAACTATTGAATTAGAGCAATAAGGCTAAGGTAAACTTGAAAACGAAATGCGTGTTTGAGCCATCTACGAGACTGGAACAAAATAAATTATCATTCGAAAGATAGGAGGAACATACAGAATGCTGCGTGGTTCCTTCATTTAAGACAAAATTCGTAACTAAAACAAACAAAGACACATTCGAATTCAATGATGACCGAGTGCTTATGATAGTTCTGCAGCTATCGTATTAAAAGGTGAAAGAAAAACTTTAAAACCAGACGCTCTCTCTATCTCCTCATCTTAAAATTATGACTTTGAAAAAAGTCAAAACATGGAGACCAAATAACAATTTTTAATGTAAGACCAGAATTGTCGGAAATTTTCACTGGTTATGATGCATCTGAGCCTCATCTAATAAGAGCATGCCAACTGACTTGAGAATTGCACAATATAAAGTTTTCAACAAGTTCCATGTGCTTAGAATCTACAGTCAAAATTTGTTGTCGAACGCATTAATAAGATATTTCTTTTTATGATATGTCACAGAAATCCCTAAACTCACCACTTTAGACGGATTAAAGGAGCGAGTAATGGACACTACAATGTCTTACATTGGGGCTTTGGCCAACTTAATGGGATTTTCATGGAGTGGAGGATGCTGGACCTATAAAAGCGGAGAAGACTTCCAGCGTGAAGGAGACAAATGGGTTTCAAGGTACAGAGAGCCCTGCCTTGGTGATGGACCGAGTAAAGACAATCGTCTCAAAATAACATACAGTGACTTCTCGTACACCATGAAAGATGTTGTATTTGGCCCATCTGAGAAAGAGACATTTGATGGTTCGGAAAACGAGCAGTACTTGACCAGTTACACAAGAGTTGGAAGAAACGATAGAGACGTATCGTATTCCCCGGAGGTTGAAATGGAGATTCGGAGCGCACGCACATTAAAAAATGTCAAAACAACCACGTGGGATTCCAACTTTGGAATAGAAGTGGGTGTTGCGTACGAGCCTCCAGCAACAACAGGTGGCGCAGGGTTCTCTGCTAAAACAAGTTTCTCGTATAACTGGGGAGGAGGAGAGGAAGACACGACAGTTGACGAAGACTGGCACATCCTGACAATAACAGAAACAAAGGAGCTCCCGCCAAAGTCGTATGCGGAGTGGAATGCCGTTAGAGTTCCATCAAAAGTCACAATTCCCTACACCGCGAAAATTTTGCCAAAGTTTTCAGTTACGCTTGAGGGTTACATGATGTGGGGCGGAGGCTATCATGGAAACAATCCAAACTTTCATCAGGAACATCGTGGATCAGGAGCCCGGAAGACAATCACCTACAAATTTGGAGACGCAAATAAGCCGTTCTACCAAGACTTGAAGGAGAAAGTTCAGCAGAATGTGTACCCATGGCAATGGCACGCCTTGAAGGAAAAATATCCTTGGGCACAGGGTTACGTAGATGCCCTGACGGATGAAGATTTGTACGTGTTCACTCTGACTGGTCAGTTTGAGGAAACCACTGAATACGAAGTACAATCAACATGGAGTGCATCAAGGCCATTGGATCAACTGAAAGATGCAATGAAGAAGTTGAAAGACAAAGATGAAGAACCGTCCAAACCTCCAGAGCTTCCTCGCACCTACCCACCACCACCAAAAGTCAAGCCCGTTGATAACTCTAAAGAGAAGAAAGTCCCTCCTGTTTACAGTTACTTAAAATGAAATGGTATCCTCACCAATAAATATCTCTATGATTCTGAAATAAGATGATAAAATTTCCGTGGATTTATTAAAATGAAATATGAAAGGAAATCGTTTCATGTTTTTTAATCTATTTGAAGGATTCACATTATCCTAACCTCCTATCACTATTTAAGCCAAGTCTTTCTCTGCCGTGTGTCGGCATTTTTGGTTTGTCGCCACTGTGAGCTGCACATTTCAAAAGCTCACAGGCTCACAAATCCATGAATGCCACTCAACGGATCGCGAATCCCTTTAACGCTATGTTTGTACATGTATGTTTGTACTCTGTGCAGAGGCCATGTGAATTTATAAGATTGAGCGGTATACCGAGCCAACGGTAGTACATCTATAAAAAATTTATCAAATATTTAACAAATATTCAACGAAGTGGAGGTGGCTAGTGGTAGCCACCGACACTGAGGTGAATAGTTGTTTTGGTGTATACTAAAACAGTGAGTCTATGTACACCACAATTAGAAAATGGCTTGGCTCAGATCGCGGAAAGAGGTTTTTGTTATAAGACTGCCGTACGTTTCGTTTTCTCTCTGACAGAATCGAATAAAATTCTGAAGACATTTGTTTAGTTCTAGTGGCGACATATCTTCAAATAGAATTGCAAACTCGTTCTGTGTTTAAAACCATTCTGTAAAAAATATAATTCAACTTTGCTTCCCAAGTGAACAAGTGACATCAACTTTAAGATTAATGTGCAATTGTAAACAAACCCTTTCTCGTTGGTTCTTATCGATAAACCCCGGGTTAAAACTATAAACCATTACCTCAAAACGCGGCCAAACCAAATTTATTCGCTTTCTTTGTGTTTTCAGCGACTGCTTCGTTGTTAATTTGGATATGATTTTTTTCCTTGTCACGGTTGCAAACAATTCACGCGACGGAGCGAAAAACTCGCTAGTTGCTCGGAGGTAAATAGCATAGATATTCGGAGTTTGACTAGCCAATCAGAGTGCACCCTCGACGCTACCCACTGTTTATTATATACTAATTGCAGTTATAACCCACCAATCAATTGTCACGCCACCTTATTGGCTATTTTGGGTCACGTGGTGTCAGATAGCTGGACGGGTATCAGGCGATATACCCCGGCCGATGTGAATATTTGTCCTACAATTTTTCAATTTCTTTCAATTTTTTTACGTTAAACTTGTTTTATAGAATCCACTGAAACTGAAATTAAGTAGCTAGTCGCAATTGTAGCTCCGGATAAAACAAAAAATCAGCAAAATTAGCTGCTGGTGTTTTTGGACTGCATGGAGGTGAGTAAAAGTTACGAACCCTTAAGGCGATCAAATTCTTGAAAATCTCTCCACTGAAATGTGCAAATTAAAAGGCTGGTACATTTTGCACAAAGGTACACATCGCACTGTCTTTAAAAGCTGCTGGTTGAGAAAACGTCCAAGCCGTAAGCGATTAATCGCTCAAGTCCTGCACAACCAATTAACTGTGCAACAGCTGTTCGTGTCGTCCGCAATTGTCGGTCGATTTATAGCTCAACAGAATTCAGTTCAGTCAGTTCAACCTGCTCTTGCAACTGGAACTAAAGTTCTTGCACCACGAGCCCATTACCCGGAGCGTGCAACTGCCGATACAGTGTAGGTTCATACAACGGCGTTTTCACAAGTAAGGTTATTCTTAGAGCGGCCTCCGGCGAAAAAAAGTTGTTTTCGCTTTCCCAGTTATCTCAACGGAGCTACTACTCTCTGTGTAAATACCTTGACTGTCGTCAAGAATGCGGTCCGAACACTCAGATGAACACTCGTATAGGTCGGCTATGTTCGTTGTCGCCACTGACGTACGGTTATCATGCTACATAATTATGAATCATGCACTAACTTGTGATTGGCTCTCCCAAACCAATTCACGGGAGAGACGATCTAAAAATAACCTTCCTTGTAAAAACGCCGTTTCACAGTCCTAGTATGGGATCGAGTTGCATGCTCCAAGTAATGGGCTCCTGCTTCCACCTGTTTTTTCTTCGACCTCCTAAGCGCCCGGCAACAAAGCCAAGTTTGCGAAGAATTCACTTTTAACGTAAATCCTTCAACTACACCTGACTTTCCAAACTAGCAGTTTCATGGGTGTAATTTCTTTCGCAGTGTTAGTGGTATGGTTGGATTTTCTTTTCTAAGCCACTGGAAATGTTTAACTTTGACTCGTTTTCGAACAACGCAGTTTGTAAAATAAATCAAAATTTAGTGTCGTGTTTTCGCGATTTTCATGTAAGGGGCATTGCAAGCGTATGTTTGAAATGACAGTTTCTCAAGGTCTGGTCCAATCACAGTTTATATAAAACAATTTTAAGCAATCAGAAGGGGTTTATTTATTTATTACCCTCCGCGATCGCGAATTAATTCTTACTTTGAACTTGTTCAAGAAAAAGAAAAACAACTGATCTGACTGCGATTGCGACTGTCTGTGACGCCTTCTTGGCTTACTGATATATGGGAGGATAATGCCCTTGGCAGAGAGATTGACCTCAAAATTTCGCATATGCCCTCGAAGCTTCGCTTCTCGGCCAACTGTACATTTTTCGGACAATCTCTTAGCTGCGGGCATTATTCTCCGATATACCAGCCGCCAAAAGGAGTTTATTTACTAAAGAAATGATATCACACCTGATATGACCGCCTAAGTGGCGTTCTTATAGATTTACTACCACTTGGTACTCGCTATACCACTAAATTCTAAATGCTGTGATAAAAAGAAAGGTAAATGTTCCTTTGGAGATTCAACATCAAGAACATTACAATCTTGACTTCGAGAGTGCCAAACTTCACCGTAGTCTCTGTTCTCTGACGCGAACCAACTTGAAAGCAAAGAAATAAAATAAAATTTTCGTTTTTCGCTCTTGTTATCACCTGAACAAATAATACTAAAAAAAATATTTGCCTCACTGAAGCTCAGTGAATAATTAACAATTTCTCTCAGAAATCGAGGTAAATGTTCCTAAAGCCACAACTCACTGAGATTGAAGAGAATAATTGTTTTAGTATATACCAATAAAGCAACCTCAGTAGGGAGCTTAAGCAAACACGACGACGACGCCGAGGAAAACACAACATTTGTTTTGCACATGTAGTTTAAAATGTGTTGTTCAGTTGCGCTTAAGTTTGCTCATGCCCTGGTCAACGTTTCATGCATTGTGGTCGTGTTTCGCTCAATTAATTTGCGGGGCAGCAGGGTTGGCGCAGTGTTGGAGAGCAGGGTTGGCGCAGTGTTGGGGAGCAGGGTTGGCGCAGTGTTGGGGAGCAGGGTTGACGCAGTGTTGGAGAGCAGGGTTGGCGCAGTGTTGGGGAGCAGGGTTGACGCAGTGGTGAGAGCACTTGCCTTCCACCAATTTGGCGCGGGTTCGATTCCCTGCCCAGCCCGGCGTCACAAATGGGCTGAGTTTTTTGGTACTCTACTCTGCTCCGAGAGGTTTTTCTCCGGGTATTCCGGTTTTCCCCGCTCCACAAAAACCAATATTTGACTTGATTTCATTTGATTTTATTTGTGCTTTACAGTTTCTTCAATTAGAATGTCAGTGCTAGATAAAGTTGACACTCAACTAAAAACGGAACAACAGTGCGTGCACTTGAATTAGATGTTACATAAAACAATTTTGACATAATGGCCGGATTTTTAAGAGCTCTCAAAAACAGTAATGTTGCCACAAATATTTCAGAACGTCCGATACTAACTGATGTATGCGTTTGAGATTTTTTGAATAAAAAATACAACAATATAAAACTTGAGGAAAAATATTGAGATTTACTTAAGCTAACAGTTAGCTGAAAAATGACCAATAATTTAGCCGTCAACTGAGAAATGGGTGAAAATCAGTGGCTGATAGCTGAGATTCCCAGACCATGACCCTCTGCGCAAAGACCGACCACGTGGGGCTTGTTGCACAGTTCTGAAACCAGGGTAAGGGGGATCAAACAATGAATCAACATATCGAGTCTTTAAATAGCGAGTCATCGTACACAATGATTATCATGGTTTCTGTGAACTGACACATGGCTGTTAGCAAACTCTTCGGTTAGAACGACACACAACAACTTTTCTAAACTTAAATGATGAACTTACATCAAGGCAAATGCCATTTAATCATATGAATTCCCTTTAAGCCTAGCGTCCCTTATGTCATTTTGTTCTGCAATCTTGCGTACAATCGGGAGTAAAGAGGAAAAATCGGGAGTTTCTTATTTCACAAGAGAAAATGAGGAAAGTAAAAACACAACCCCGTCTGATATGATAGGGGGACAGAATCTATTTTTAGCGCGGAATTTATTATCATTCTCGTTCCGTGGCTGCGCGGTTTCCACATGGCGCATTGAAATTACAACCACGTGATGAGAAGGACATCGGCCATTGGCCAGTTAAAATAGTTTCCGGATCTAAAAATAGATTCTTTCCCTTTATCATAGTAAGAGGACCCAGTATGGAAGATGCGTTCTCTTGCCTCATTTTCTCTTGTATTTCATTATTCGTGCTCGGATGTTTTCGTTATTCCATTGTGATATCATAGACAGTATAACTTTCACTATGCCAAACTCGACAAATGGATCATTCCAAGAGAAGGTCGTAATTTCGTTACTCTGCCTCACAATATTGCATTATTTCATCATTCCAACATATTCTTATTCCATTATTCCTTTCCACAGCTCCCAAATTAAAAAGATCGTTTGAAATCAATACAGCTGTGGAACATAAGAGGTTACGAAAATTAAAACCAACTTACCACATTTCCATATCTATTTTACCCTAAGTCTTGATCTTTTAACAACGCTTCAGGACTGCGGCCATTTCCGAACTCGCCGCCATTTTCTTTCACCACGCCGTCCCGTGTGAGACCAGAAAGACCACACCTAAGTGCACTGGTTTCCAGTGGACTTAGAGTTTTTAAGCATTCGTTGTGAACAAAATCTAAAATGTAACATGGTATATCTTGCAACATAATAAATTATCCTTAGAACTATTCCAGGACATTAAGAGGTTTCCGTTTCGTTGAATTCATTTTATTGAGTTAAACAAGCTAAGAAGCACGCAAGCCAAGATAGTACATTCTAGATTTCCCGCCTAGTCGATATCTTTCATTACAGTTCACCACTAAGTTTTCTCCGATTCTTATTGGTTTATCCGGCGGAAACGTCTTCTGAATCAAAATTAAGTGATACTCTAAATTAATATGACATTTCTGCTTATCATTTACGCCTATAGGTATAGATTTCTTGCAAGATTTCTTTCGTGCGGTGTTCATGACATAAATAATTTCACGGCTGGGGTCGTCGTTTTCTATTAACTTCTTTCAGTTGATATAACTGTGAACAGGAGAAACTTTCGTCTCTTTAGAGTTATCAACGGGCTTGACTTTTGGTGGTGGTGGGTAGGTGCGAGGAAGCTCTGGACGTTTCGACGGTTCTTCCTCTTTGTCTTTCAACTTCTTCATTGCATCTTTCAGTTGATCCAATGGCCTTGATGCACTCCATGTTGATTGTACTTCGTATTCAGTGGTTTCCTCAAACTGACCAGTCAGAGTGAACACGTACAAATCTTCATCCGTCAAGGCATCTACGTAGTCCTGTGCCCAAGGATATTTTTCCTTCAAGGCGTGCCATTGCCATGGGTACACATTCTGCTGAACTTTCTCCTTCAAGTCTTGGTAAAATGGCTTATTTGCGTCTCCAAATTTGTAGGTGATTGTCTTCCGGGCTCCTGATCCACGATGTTCCTGATGGAAGTTTGGATTGTTTCCATGGTAGCCTCCGCCCCAGATCATTTAACCCTCAAGCGTGACCGAAAACGTTGGCAAAATTTTCGCGGTGTACGGAATTGTGACTTTTGATGGAATTTTAATGGCGTTCCATTCTGCGTACGATTTTGCTGGAAGTTCTTTGCTTTGGTTGATGACAAGTTTGTGTGATTCTTCGTCAACTGTTGTGTCTTCCTCTCCTCCTCCCCAGTTATACGAGAAACTTGTTTTAGCAGAGACCCCTGCGCCACCTGTTGTAGCTGGAGGCTCGTACGCAACACCCGCTTCTATTCCAAAGTTGGAATCTCACTTTGTTGTTTTGACATTTTTCAATGTGCGTGCGCTGAAAACCTCCAATTCAACCTCCGAGAGACCCGATGTGTTCCTATCGTTTCTTCCAACTTTTGTGTAACTGGTCAAGTACTGCTCGTTTTCCGAACCATCAAATGTCTCTTTCTCAGATGGGCCAAATACAACATCTTTTATGGTGTACGAAAAGTCACTATATGTTATCTTGAGACGATTGCCTTTTTGTGGCCCACCACCAAGGCAGGGCTCTCTGTACCTTGAAACCCATTTGTTTCCCTCTCGCTGGAAGTCTTCTCCATTTTGATAGGCCCAGCATCCTCCACTCCAGGCGAATCCCATCAAGTTCGCTAAAGCCCC
This sequence comes from Ricordea florida, assembly GCA_949710005.1. Lineage (NCBI taxonomy): Eukaryota > Metazoa > Cnidaria > Anthozoa > Corallimorpharia > Ricordeidae > Ricordea > Ricordea florida. Next base: position 10,535,921 of record OX453275.1, read on the forward strand.
AATGTAAAACATCGTAGTGTCCATGACTCGCTCTTTTAATCCATCTAGAGTCGTGAGTTGCGGAATTTCTGCAGTAGACAATCCCAAAAGAGAATTCAGGCATGTGCAGTTTAAAACCATAGAAATTTGGGATCAATATCAGTTTCTAATCAACCGTGCACCTACCCCTCCCCTAAACCAATATTGAAGCTAACTTTTTAACTCACTATAACTTGTTGGATTAGGGGAGGGGTAGGTGCACAGTTGCCCAGAAACTAATATTGATCCGAAATTTTGTATCTTCTGTTATCTACATTTTTTAAAAAAAGTAAACGTGTATCACACAACTGACTTTTGAAAACAAGTTGTGATGGAATTGAGTTTGGACTCATGCGAAGTAGAGTCGCATACTGAACACATCAGTGCATTAGGAGACTCGCCTGAGGGCCCCCGGTTAACGGGCCGTTTAAATTAGATCACAGATCATCACCCATCGCCATTACAATTGCGGTTTCAATAAAAGCAGCAACAATATTATTAAGAGCATTGATTTCATCACCTATATCAAACAATCATAATTATATACATGGATGCGTCTATATACACATGCTATTTGAAGATACTTGCAACTGAATTCCTCGTAAAACATTTTAAAGTGCGCAATCATTTTAATTGATTAAAATGATAACGAACAGCCACACGGGACAAAAAATAACTGTCGAATTTTGCGTCCAAACGGATGTCTTACACATTTTTACCCACTGAAGACACAGAGTCAAGCAAAATGTATAGCGAGGCAGGCAGCTTAAGTGAACAAATGGAAATTACTCATCATCCCAGTCACATGTAGGAAATATTGTAAATGACGCCAGCCTGCCCCCCCCCCAAAAAAAGATTCAAGCCTCAAAACAGCGAAACAATGGTCTATTATGGGCTGCCAGAAGCGAATGGTTACTGGCAAAAGATACTAGTCTCTATGTGTACCATGTCAGGTGGTGTGAGATTTGCACTATCCGTTCCTAATTTTGCAATAGAATCACACTTCTGTTACGTATCGATCTCTTCGTGTGCTATGTTAGTTGTTGTAAGGTTGGCACTCACCGTCCCACATTTTGCAGCATTTAAACCTTTTGATGGAGGAAATTTTTCCATTTTCATCTTCATTCTCAAAGCCAGCAATAAAATATCCGTCCCTGGTGCATTCACTCAGCCCAGCCTTGTTAAAGGTGTCACTAACATCCTCATTATAGCAGTTTCCCCAGTCATACGGGTGGTGTGACGGCTTGCAGCACTTGCCCCACTCGATGCTAACCACGTTGTGGCTGTCTCCACGAATCAGACCTCGAACAAAGAAGCCTTGTTGACACCAGCTGTTCCCGGTCCTGCACAAGAAAATCATAGGTTTGGTGCTGTTATATCACTAGCGTGAAGTAGATGGTGCCGGGCAAAATATTAAAGGAGCCATGAAACTTGAAAGCAATAACAAGAGAACGAGATGAATGAAACCCAGCATTTAATGTTGTACCAGAGAATACCGTTCACACTCACTTTTCACCCACTCAACCTACCTGTCAAGAACATCATTCTGAAGAACTTCAAGTTACTTCAGAATGACAACGAAACAGGCAGCATCTTCTCACTACCACCACTCATTTCATTCAAACGTAACAAAAACGTAAGCGATTTTTTGTTAGAAGTACCCTAAAATCAGACGAATCACCCGGCACTTTCAACTGCACACGCAAAAGATGCAAAACTTGCCCTTTCGTCCACAACACAAACAAAATAGCAGGACCTAAACGATCGTTTAAAATCACCGACCGTTTCACATGCACTTCCGCCAATGTTATCTATTGCATAAAATGCACCTTATGCAAGAAGATATACATCGGCGAGACCGGAAGAAGATTAGGTGACCGTTTCCGCGAACATCTGCGTGACGTCGAACGAAATGATAAAGATGCATCGAAACCTGTAGCGCGACACTTTAATCTACCTAAACACTCAACTCACAACATGGCGGTATGTGGACTTTCCGTGCATCAGGGCAATACGGAAAGCCGTAAAAACCTAGAACAGAAGTTTATCTTCCAACTCGGTTCTCTTAATCCCCACGGTATCAACGAACGTTTCTCATTTATTTAATCATTCATCTAATTTATTCACTTCCATCCACACAATGCTATGGTTCCACCAATAGGATGGCTCCATACTTCTCTATATAAATTGAACGTAACCCACAATCCTCTCATTCGCTCCGACGAAGGGCTAACGCTCGAAACGTCAGCACCTCCCATTCACCTTACGGTGGTATAACTTACTTAATCAACTCGTTTGATTTATCCAATTTCTTGTGTTTCAATTTCCCACCGACGCAGCACCAGTTTCTTCAGAAACTATCCCCACAATACAAGATAAATATACGCTTTGACTTGCCCGCGTAATAAAAGCGTTTGCCTATAGGGCACAACTTGACATCAAATTTACAGGGCCTGGTGTTTTTGACATCCTAAATCGACGAGCGTCGAGGCCTTAGAGCACTTTGGCCTAGGGCTATGTATATTCGAGTGCATTGATAAACTACATTATGGACCTCAAAATCGGTGGGTAAGGGATATATATGCTGTGATGCTATACACTGACATGAGGTCATGTACATTCATAGCTATAGATTGAACCTTGACAATAAATTTAACCGAGCCGTTTTTGTCTGGAAACATTTCGGGTCGTATACCATACCAACTCCACATAATTTATATCGAAGGCTGTTACATTCATTTGGCTTATAAAGTTCTTTAGTAATAAACGAAACTTATCAAAAGATTCTTCTTCATGCTTTCCCAGTTAGAGCAGGTAAATAAATCTACAAAATTTTATCTAAGTGAAACAAGCACGACTAAATAAATGTAGCTTGTAGTTCAGGGAAAAGTGCTACAGTCATGTGTTGAGACGTCTGTTGTACTTCTGAATTACTGCCTCTTTAACACTCCGGGAACAAGAAGCAGGGCAGAGACAGAAGAAACATGTTTCATTTACGATACTTGAAATCAAGGGTGTAAGTGAGGGAGTGCCTTTAGGCTGCCCCCAAAACACGGTGCACGACAGTGCACTCAACGGGCCGGCTAAAATGACTCGGTTTCGTACCTGTCCATTGGTATTATCCAGTTAGGCATCTGACACATGGTTGGCAAACTCCAGAATGTTTGATCGCGAATGCAGCACTTGGCCTTTTTTATTCCTCGTAGGTTATCTGTGCCATCGCGTTCCAAACCCTTTAGGAAGTAATAGCCATAACCGTCAGGCGACGTGCAAACGCTCTCGCCTTTCTTGTTCATAGTGTTGCTCCAGTCTTGCATATAGCAGTGTTCTGCAGCAGCACCTGAGGCGAATGGGTAGGGAAAATAAATTAAAATATCTATGAAATACGTTTCATAAAATTTAGTGAGCAACCCGTGTACTACTTAAAACTATTAACCGGCCATAGAATAATTGTTTTACTATAAATACACGGGATAAAATGTATAAACCTATAGTAGTTGCACGCTCCGGGTATGGAAAAAGCATTGTACAACACGAAAAAAGTTTATTTCATCAAAAGCGCGCGAACGACTGGCAGCCATTTTGTTCGTCGAGGTGATTATCGGCTGATAATCCGAGATAGCGAACCAATCAGAGCGCGCGATTTTGTATAATCCCCTCAGTATTTATACCAAAAGGCGATATTGTTTGGTAAATGAAAATAACAAAGAAAACATACTGAGATCTACAACTTTTCTTTTTCAGATTTGCAAGGAATTATGCAGCAACAGAAAGTCGCTTATGCTGACTTAGAACGTGACAAGAAAACGCATGAGAGGACACAGTCACTGTAATAACTGCGTGAAGACGCTACTATTACTGGCAGGAGCCCATTACCCGGAGCATGCAACTCCCATACTAGGTCTGTGAAACGGCGTTTTCACAAGTAAGGTTATTTTTAGATCGTCTCTCCCGCGAATTGGTTTGGGAGAGCCAATCACAAGCTAGTGCATGATTGATATGTAGCATGATAATCGCCTGTAGCGACAACGAACATAGCCGACATACACGAGTCTTCATCGGAGTGTTTCGCATTTCTGACGATAGTCAAGGTATTTACACAGAGAATAGTAGCTCCTATGAGATAACTGAGACAGCGGAAACAACTTTTTTTCGCGAGAAAAGCCGCTCTAAAAATAACCTTACTTGTGAAAACGCTGTTGCATAAACCTATAGCAGTTGCACGCTCCGGGTAATGGACTCCTGTACTGGCTAGTTTCTCAATCCATCGTGGTAATATCGGAGCACAGAAAGTACAGGAAAAATTTTTTGGTCTGTCCGAATTGCAGTCTTATAAAGAAGAATGGCGTCAAACCTGCTCTAAACAAACTATGATTCATTGCGTCCATTGTTTTGGAATACTAAGAACCGTGAATTACAAGGTATGTTTTGTTTGTTTTAATATATCGTATGGCATGAACCTTTTCACACTTCATAGAGTGGATCGAACCGTGAAAGCTACTAAACGTTATTGTATTGTGGTAATGTTTATTGCAGTTTATATTGTGGTTCTAACTTTTTCATCATCGGATCAAATCCTATGATTATTTGATTTGCGTCCATAGGAGAAAATTCAGATTCTCGTTACATCAGTAAGAATACGCAAAAAGAAAAAATATTCACGGTTATAAAACTAAACCAGTACTTGTGGACAATATCCAGATTGCATTTCGATGTACTTACAACGCAAGACTTGGTGAATGCAAGTCAGGAGTAGCAATGTTACTGTGGAGCCTGTTGCATTCATTGCGAACCTGTCTGCAGTTATTTTGCTATGTGACCTGCAACGATGCCAGATATCAGCAAAAAATATAAATCAGGATTGGTTTCCCTGGATTTCAATTTAAAGCCAACCTGAAAGTACTTTCTTGGGCTATAGGGTCATTAACGTATCTGATTTGAGTGATGCGATACGTTGCAATGCGTGTTACTCATCAATAAGTGCATGAATAATTACATTGTGCCGTGTTCCTTCAATGTGCTCCTTGTTAGGGAAATGTATAGGTATATATGTTGTGAAGAAAGACGACAATGTTACTTTTTGAAGCGCTTACAGTCGGAAGTGATGTACTCTGTTCGCAGTCATGTGCAACAGCAAATGTAAATTGATTTACTGGCTCATTCACTGGGGGATAATTCAGACGTGTTTACTCTGGTTGTGAACATATTGATACGGGTGAAGGGTACCATGAATATTTGTATTAAAACTCGGCATACGGTCGTTAAAAGCGTGGCATAAGGGTTGAGACCGCGGTGGAACTGCAGACCAACGAAGCACGGAACCTGGAGAAACTGAAAAAAAGAAAAGAAACAGCTTTTTATTCGGCGAGTTTCTAATTTTTGGTGACCTCAGGACGAAAGTTAGTCACGTGATTCAATACCACCATCAAATTGGTCGCCTGGTCAGTGGATCTCGACGCCAGATAACTCTATACGGCTATCTTCTTTATTTTCTTACTGTGGATGTTTCACGTGTAGAATGAAAGCTCTGTTCACGATTCTTTGAAAGAAAACACACGGAATATTTCGCGATTTGCGACTGTTTGGAAATCACGCAATAATGTATTCTTAAGACAATTGAATTAGAGGGTACAGTGAGAAAAACTGATATTTCTCAGGTTCCGCGTTCCACAGTTCCTCAGAATAGTCATAGTCAGCCCAAACATTTACTTTGGTCTCCGTAAGCAGCTACAGTAATTTGCAATGACTTTTTATTGTTACACAATATTATGATACAATACTGTACCAAAATCCTAAAAAGCTGCCGAGGAATTTTAAAACAAACAAACAAACAAAAAAGCAAATAACAACAATAACTCATACACAAAAAATAAAGGAGAGTTCAGGATTTCCATATGATTTTCAGAGACTCAAAATATAAATGTAACCCACGGAGCGGTCACACTTGCACTGAAGAAGGCTGACCATCGCCCGTAATGCTATTGTCTTCGAGACATCCACAATACTTGCAGTAGCGGATTAAGCAAAGGGAATCATAATTATTTGCATGTTCAAAACAACTTCACTGTAATTGGTCAGGAGATTAGCTGGATTCTTGTGGTTTTGTGATCACTTCACAAAGTCAGCGCCTGTCACGGCTAAGCCATTAAAAGTGGGAGGGTACGGTAAAGTGGACATAGCATCTTAGCAAGAGAAAATGAGGAAAGAGAACACAATCCCGTCTGATATGATAAAGGGCAGAATGTATTATTAGCGCAAGTGGGAAGTCGAGGTCAAACGAAACAAGATCCCCATGGCGCATTAAAATTACAATCACGTGATGAGGACATCAGCCATTGGTCAGTTAAAATAGTTTCCGGATCTAAAAATAGATTCTGTCCCCTTATCATAGTAAAAGAATCCAGTATAGAAGATGCGTTTTCTTACCTCATCTTCTGTTGATATTAATTATTCGCTTTCTTATAGTTGAGTTAAACCGAAATCCAGAGCAAAACGGGAAGTGAAATAGGCTTTACCTAAAACTCAGCAAGCACCTTACTTGCCGAAACATGTTTGATGAACTTAAGACTGTCGTGATGTAAGGGAGAATCATTACTTATTCTTCGTGGCAAATTAAAGAAAAATGAAATAAAAAAAATTAAAATAAAAAAAAATAAATGAAAAATAGTTTACAGGATAACAATACCAATTATTCGATTAATGATGAGATAATATTGTCCCTTTGTCACTCAAACCTCTTATAAAAATGTTTGATCTGCAAGTGGTTTTGAATGTCAAATCGGCCACGTAAAGAGCTGACATGAAAGTTTCTTATCGCCAGTTCAATACACTGAATAACTGAGTAGTATTTTCTTTTTTTTTTTTTATCTCTAAGTAGTTTTGAATGTCAAGTTGATCACATTAAGTGCTCGCATCCGGGGATGGCATAAAAAGTTTACTGAAGCGATCTCAATAGAAATAACTGATAATCCACTGGCTTGCATTGCGATCTTTTTCCGTATCGTTCTTCTCTCGTGTTCTTTGCGTCAATCCACGAAAGAGCGAATCACTATCAAGACCTCTTGAGCGCAACTGACATTGAGGACGAACTATTGCTCACGCAATAGATGATTGCTCAACAAGTATATGTGATTTAGCCAAACGAACTATCATTCTTTGTATTTTTTTTTATTTTATTTTGTGTGTGTGTGTGTGGAAAACTAGTAAGACAGGAGCCCCTCATGGTATGATGGGAAGTATCTGACACACGATGGCCAAAAGAAAAAAAAAAAGGAAAGGAAACGTTGCGTCTGTAACATTGAAAACAGAGCTCAAGATAATGATATGTGGAATCCCAGAGAGAACAAAAAAATAACGAACTTTTTTCAATCTTGCCCGAAGTTAGGCAATAGTTAACCCTCCGAAAAAAAAGGAAAAAATGAAATAAATCGCGTGTTACACGTTATAAAGTAGGATTTCCAAAACATTATGTTCCAATTTCTGAGTACAGTGAACTTGCGTATATAAAATTAACTGACCCGATGTAATTTCCATCATACCTTATATCTTGATTTCCTTTTGGCTCTATGGTGGATTAGTGTTGCTTCCAATTGCATGCTACAACTCTCAATAAATAGGGAAACCACGTGATTAGGAGGCGCGACACCTGCAAAAAGCGTGCCGTCATAATCAAACCACGTGCACATGTTCCAGTCCTTGTTGCATAGCTAAACATATTCACGGTCCCAGCATGTTCTTCACCTTTTGCCGAGCCATCAAAACAGATACAGATATCTCATTCATACGACGAGGGTAACAGACGACGTGTATTAGTATGGTCATGTCAATGTGCACATGTTTTCTTGTATTTTGGCTAAAGGAAAAAACGTCATGCGATATTAATTAGCATTACTAGCAGGTGCTCGATATTTGCAAACACTGGATGGCAAAAAAAGAATAAATCACTGAGCAAGAAAGGCTAAAACGAGTTTTTCTTTCTAATATGTAACTTGCAGTTCTTAGAATTAGGGATGAATACGGATTGCATATGACATTACTCGAAACTTGTTTCGGATAAGTTTTGTTTTGTTTGTTTCTTGTTAGAATTAATTAGTAGCAGTTAAAATTACGTTTTTCTTTTTCATTGTAGGAAGAACAAAAACAATGTTGAATTAGAGAACGCCCCTTAAGCGGGGTGATGAAGTCATAGGTGAGAGCGCCTTCTCTCATCCTTGAAAACCCAAATGGCATGTTCGAAAGTTCCACTCGAAAAATAAACAATAATAACAATAATAATTAAGAAAAAAGAGAAAAAAAAAACACAATTCTACATTAATATTAGGTTGCTATCATTTGCTTTACCTTTATTTGATGATTGGCACCATTTTTACACCTTATGGTTTTGGAGTTTGTCAATAGCTTTTTGTCAAGTGTTACACTGAGAATACAGGTACTATGACAAGCATTGTTTACTTGAGATCATTAATGATCAATGACTTTGGCATGTTCTTATCTGCTTTTGTGTGCTTTGCGATATAAAGAGAAAATGATTACGGAGTGGCCTTACTTGATCGGTGTGTTAAAAGACTGCGCTCATAGAGAAAAGGCGAGAAATTATTTTTAGTAAGTAACGAGTATGTTATAAATTCTGTTTCTACGTTAGGTTAGGTGATGAAACACTCAACCCATATTTTAAGCGGCAACCGCTCCTTATTGAGTGTAATTTTTCTAAGCGTCTTTCTCGAGCAAAAATAGCTATAGCTATTTCTTATTGGTAGAGAAAGGCTGCACAGAAATACATTGACATGAAGGCGATAAAGGCTTGACTAAAATATTAAGAAACACGTGTCACTGAGTGAACGAATTTACAGAAGAATTAAAAATCTTATGAGAGCGAAAAAGAAACTCCTGTAATCTTTCTGTCTAGATTTCTCCAGTCCACTATGATGGTCTTTGTTTGGGGATTTCAGCTCTCATTTTCTCTCATCCTTGAAAACCCAAATGGCATGTTCGAACTTTCCACTCGAAAAATAAATAACAAAAATAATAATATAGTGAAAAGAAAAAAAAAACACAATTCTGCATTTATGTTAGGTTGTTATCATTTGCATGGATGTCTGGTTGTTTATAGATATAGTTATAATGGGAAACAACATTCACTTTGACCGAGAAACCACATCTATCCAGCTCTGTACCTCAGTTGCAATCCGTGATTTTTCATCGTCTAATCACGCAGATTTTAAATATCTTGCTGCTTCTTGCTGCTTCTTAAGAAAAAAGTAACAAATTTATCCCAAACAGTAAACCGCGTTAATGAATATCTTTACCTTTATTTGGTGATTGGCACCATTTTTACACCTTATGGTTTTGGAGTTTGTCAATAGCTTTTTGTCAAGTGTTACACTGAGAATACAGGTACTATGACAAGCATTGTTTACTTGAGATCATTAATGATAAATTACTTTGGAAAACCCAAATGGCACGTTCGAACGTTCCACTCGGAAAAAGAAAAAAAAATTATAATAATAATAATAATAATAAAGAGAAAAGAGAAAAAAATGCAATTGCACCTCAGTTTTAGGTTGTTATCATTTGCATGCCGGATGTCTGGTTGTTTATCGATATGGTTATAATGAGAAACAACATTCACTTTTGATCGAGAAACCACATCTAACCCAAATGGCACGTTCGAACAGTCCACTCGAAACTTGAAGAAAAAAAAAAATAAATAATAATAATAATAATAATAATAGTAAAGAGAAAAGAGAAAAAAAATGCAATTGCACCTTAGTTTTAGGTTGTTATCATTTGCATGGATGTCTGGTTGTTTATCGATATAGTTATAATGAGAAACAACATTCACTTTGATCGAGAAACCACATCTATCTAGCTCTGTGATTTTTCGTCGTCTAATTACGCAGACTTTAAATAACTCGCTGCTTCTTTAGAAGAAAGTAACAAATTTATCCAAAACAGTAAACCGCTTTAATGAATATCTTTACCTTTATTTGGTGATTGGCACCATTTTTACACCTTATGGTTTTGGAGTTTGTCAATAGCTTTTTGTCAAGTGTTACACTGAGAATACAGGTACTATGACAAGCATTGTTTACTTGAGATCATTAATGATCAATGACTTTGGCATGTTCTCATCTGCTTTTGTGTGCTTTGCGATATAAAGAGGAAACGATTACGGAGTGGCCTTACTTAATCCGTGTGTTAAAAGACTGCGCTCATAGAGAAAAGGTGAGAAATTATTTTTAGTAAGTAACGAGTATGTTATAAATTCTGTTTCTACTTTAGGTTAGGTGATGAAACACTCAACCCATATTTTAAGCGGCAACCGCTACTTATTGAGTGCAATTTTTCTAAGTGTCTTCCTCGAGCAAAAATAGCTATAGCTATTTCTTATTGGTAGAGAAAGGCTGCACGGAAATACATTGACGTGAAGGCGATAAAGGCTTGACTAAAATATTAGGAAACACGTGTCACTGAGTGAACGAATTTACAGAAGAATTAAAAATCTTATGAGAGCGAAAAAGAAACTCCTATAATCGTTCTGTTTAGATTTCTTCAGTCCACTATGATGGTCTTTTGTTTGGGGATTCTTCCTTGCGTGGTTTTCATTTTACTGCCACACCTCGTGTCATCGGGATGCATCGACGATGACGATTTCATGACTACAGGAAGTGCTATAAACAAAGGCTACCCGAGATGCTACGAGCAATATGACCTGATGTACATCAGGGCGATTCAAAGGAATAAAGGTTCCCAGGATGACCTAAGGGATATTAGCATTGTGAAGTGCTGTCAACCGCCTGAGATTCATCACAACAAGCCGTTTACGCTTCAGTCAGCAGATTGGGAGATGAGCGCTGATAGGCAAGTTATTTGTTATTTAGTGTTTAGTCAACATATTCTTTTGTTTTTTTGTTTGTTTGTTTTTGTTTTTCCTGTTATTTTTGGTGATGTATTTCTTTAGCGGAAGTACCTAGTTAAAAACGAAACACTTGGCACAGTTCTTTAACGCTCAGTTCTCTTCTAATAAGAACGGCATTTTGCTGCCAAAGAATGTCCCACAAACGTACTGCACCTATCTACAATATTTAGAGCTGAGTTCAAAATTACCCAATGTAATATATACGTCAGGTAAATAAAAAAAACAACAATAAATAAGAAATTCAAACGTTTAAGGCTACCAAGTTAAGTTTAAGGATAAAAGAAAGGCTGTCATTTACAGGAATATTTCACCTTTTTTATTTTAAGACTTTTTCAAAGCTTTTCGAGCTTGTTTTGTTTCTAATATGTAATATTACAGTGCAATTAAATTCCGTATAAAGGACACCAAGAATTGATTGAGAAAGCGGGAAAAGTACAAACTTTACCGTCTTTACAGGTCACCAGATTATCACCTCAGCCATGGTTCTACAGTCGAATCAAATAGGAGGTTTTATATAATTGATTTGTTTATTATTGTAGTTTTATTTTAGCGAAGGAAAAGAGGAAAGAAGTCAAACTGAAACGATTTTATTTTCGTTTCAATTCCAAAAAAACTCTCTGCTCATTTTTTTAACCCTCAACTTTAATTTATAAGTGATTCTCGGTGCAACAGTGCACAATTCCAAAATTAGATAAGACGCTAATAAATTACTACGAGGCGAAGGTCAGGTTTGCTTAATCGCAAAATGAGGAAGTAGCGGGTGACAACAGAAGAAATTTTGAAAAAGAATGAGCTATTTTAAGATTGATAAATGAAACTACATGAATACATATTAATCAACTCATATTAATCCTTGTGAGTTTCTTTGTCCGTGACCAACAATTTTCAGAAAATGATTTTCTAAACAAGTTAGCGGCAGATGTAGAGGACTCAACTATGTACCGGTTTTGCCACAGCTTAATACCTTGCAGATATCCAAGACCAGCAGAACTTTCATAATCCTTTAAGCAGTGTAAACGAAAATAATAGAAAGCATATTGAGCTTATTGCCCGTCCTAGCTACGCCACTCAGGAATAATGCCACTTAGGAATAATTAGGGGGCAGTCTAGTCAAATTTCAGAGAAATGTTCTAAGCATCTTTGAAATAGCAGAGCTCTGTAAGGATTTTATAGAAAACAATGAAATTTTCACCAGAGCATCCCCTCAGGATGACCTACACAGGAAGGTGTAATTTGAAATGAAGTAGTTAAAAGATAGTTAATAATTAACTTCTGAATCTGACCTTATCAACTGAGGGTTGATGTCTAACCCACATAATTTTTATGTGCAGAATTTCAGTTTCTATCCATAACTAACATGGATTGAACTATGATCCTATGGAGCGGTTTCGGGATAAGGCCATTGTGTTCCCATGGCAACCAAATACTTCCAAATATGGGTGTAGAACAAATATCTCCTCAAGTATTTAATTTAATCCAATTTCGCTCCATAGGATCATGGTTTACATCCTAAAGGCAGTCTGTGCCAAATTTCACAGCAATTGGTCATATACTTAAGACAAGAATAGGTAGGGGCAGATGCCTACTTCCGGAAAAGGGCAAATTTGAGAAAAATGCTGTTAAAGTTGGTACAAATTTAAATTATTCCTTAACCAATGTCACATCTCTTGGAGATGCTGTGACAGTATCATGAGCCATCAAAATTTCAGTTTTCAACAGTTTTAGTGCTTTAAAAAAGGAAAATTGACTACTTTTGATTCATTTAAGGACTCCTTGCACCTAAAAATTAAAGGCTCCGGCCTCATAGGTAGTGGCCTATTTTTGAATTCTCATGTTCTCGTCCCTTTTTCTTGCTTGGCTCCTAGCCAGTCTGTATTTTTTATGTTTTTCTTTGCTTCTCTTTTCTGCCTATGACACTCTATCTGAATCTCTCCTTTGGCTAGCAGTCTTAGTGGGGTTTCAAACACCAAATAACATGCCCTCATGGTCATACCATGGAAAGCATCTCAACAAGAAATCTCAAAGAGAGAGCGTTGTTTATGATTCCGTTTCCATGGCAACCGATCAACATTGGCAGATTACATCACGAAAATCGCTTTTATCAGCTTTCACAGGCCAATTTATGTAAAAAAGACTTCGAAACCTTAAAGTAGATAGGTTAAACGATAGTTTTAAGAGAAAGCATAAAAAATGGTTGGATGACCGAAAATTAACAAAAAATCAGAAGGCGAAGTGATTATCGGTGAATATTCACGGCTTATCACTGAGCCTGAGGCGAATAATTGTTTTAGTATAAATACACAGGTGATTATTTCAAAATAAGAAAAAGCATTCTAAAACACGAAAAAAATTTCTTTCATCAAAAGCGTGCGAACGACTGGCAGGCATTTTGTTCGTCGAGGTGATTATCGGCTGACAATCCGAGATAGCGAACCAATCAGAGCGCGGGATTTCGTATAATCACGTGAGTAGTTATACTAATGTCAGTTATTAAATTTTCAACTTCGAATATTTCATTTCTAGCCTTTTGATTGACCCATTCAATCTCGGTTATCAGCTCATATCCCTTAGTTTGACTTAATAAGGAACATGAACGCGCCTGTGATTAAGGAAATGAAAGTAGCTTCTGTGGGTCTGTGGGAGTAGTTGTTAATAGACGATCCGAGCGCAATTTTCTAATCCAGCTTAAAACCAATTTTTTTAATCCGGGAAAATTTTTTTACAAACTTACAACAACCTGCTTGGACTTCTAAGCAAACTCTTAAGCAATCTACTAGCACTCTAATCCAAAATCAAAATGTAATCTACCCAATCCATCATAAGAATCTAATCTGGACAATCCAGCATAGAGACCGATAAGAATTCTGACGTAATTTCATAGTTAGCGTCAAAAACTACTTAGGAAAATCGATACATATTATAATAACAATTATGAGTCAACAAACACCCAATATATGAGAGTAATGTACCAATTCTCCAACGAGCCCCATATGTTGAGCGTTTAGCTAATCAAAGCTCATTACGAAGATTAGTTAACAGGTTTAATGAATCTGTAAAGAAAGAGCTTAACAGTTTCGCAGATTGGATTTTTTCTTTCGTACCCCACCTCTCAAAAATAAAGTAAAAAAAGGCTCAAACAAGGTGAAGGAACAAGTTAAGAAATTTACAAGAATAAAAAAAAAAACAAACAGCTTTAAAGGGTTATCTAAAATCTTATCATATTGATGGGCAGAGTGGTTTTGATCCCGAGTCATTCATTAATAAAATTAAATTAGACTCAATGTTATAAAGTTCATGAGGCAGCAGAAAAAACCTATCAAGATGAAGTTAATCTTTACCTGCAAATTTTAATAGGAGAATCCTGCTACTGAGCAGATTGATGCAGATGACTCGTTTTTTTTTTTCATAATGACAAACCTATATGAGATTTTCGACACTATGATCCAACATACTTGAAAACATCCGGCCAAGCATATGAAAATAAGGGCTCCGGCTTGCAGTTTGTCAGCGTTGGAAGCTTCAACATTCATATAGTTCCATGGGACCCCACTTTCTGCGAGTTCATATGGTTCCTCTACCGAAAAAGCTAGCATCTAAGCAACCAATAATTAACCTTAAAAATGAGCGGGATTACTAGTGTTTAAAATGGGCTGTAACCTCTGCTCTATATCCAAAGAAGAAAAGACCCTCAGCGTCTTACCAATCAAATGGGAGACGACTCACAAAATTTTGATTGGACGGGGATAGAGTTTCCTACGACCTATACGGATATTGATACTTGAAGTTTGAGCGGCAAAACAATTATGCGATTTATGTCTTAGGTTATGATGTTAATGACTGCGATATATCGAGATTAAGCACCAAACGAGTACCCAAGACGAATATTATTAACCTGTTACTAATATCAAACGACGAGACTAATCACTACTGCTGGATTAAGGATTTATGCAGGTTGTTAAACGCGCCGATAAATAATCATGGTCATAAAAGATTCTTCTGTCTTAGTTGTCTAAACTCATTCCAATCAGAGACACCTCTGGAGGAATAATGCTTAAAACACGATGCGGTAAACGTTAAGATGGATATTAATGAGGATGGAAGCCCTGAAATTTATAGATGCTGATTTCGAATGTTTTACAGAAAATAGATACCTGTTCACCAGATCCTAGCAAAAGCTTCACTTAAAAATATCAAAAACATAAACCTTCGGGGTTCTTTCATTATATTACTTGTTTTAGTGACGAGATTTATCAGCCTAATTTGTGTATTAAACAGCCAAATCCCCGGATGATCAGTTATGTAGCAACAATCATGTGTTTGTCGATTCGCTGGATGATATTTAGAAGATTTACAAACAATTCAGGTTCCCAAAGAAAATTGAGATGACTCCATCCGATGAAATAAAACACGTGAACGAGGTGAATACAAGGTA
This sequence comes from Ricordea florida, assembly GCA_949710005.1. Classification (NCBI taxonomy): domain Eukaryota; kingdom Metazoa; phylum Cnidaria; class Anthozoa; order Corallimorpharia; family Ricordeidae; genus Ricordea; species Ricordea florida. The sequence continues at coordinate 10,551,289 of OX453275.1, forward strand.
CTAGACGACTGTCATCTAACTGGAACATACAGAGGCGCAGCGCGTAACAAATGCAATCTGAATTACCGAGACCCTAAATTCCTCCACGTTTTATTTCACAATCTAACTGGTTATGATTCTCATCTATTCATAAAGCTTCTCGGAACAACAGAAGGTCAAATAGACTGCATACTGAATAACGAAGAGAAGTATACATCATTCACAAAGAAAATTATAGTAGACACTCATTTATGGATAAAGTTAAACTAAATGAGGTTAAATGTGATAAAAGGTTTATAGATAGCTTCAGATATATGGGAAAAAACCTAGGTGGTCAAGTAACTAATCTTCCAAAAGAGAAAGTCAAAAACATTGCGAGCTGCTTTAGTGTTAAAAGGCAATTGCAATTATTGTTAAGAAAAGGAGTATTTCCTCATGATTGCTTTGATAGCTTCTACAAAATAAACGATACTCAACGACCACCTATCGAATCATTCAATTCAAAGTTAAACGACACGGTATTTCAAACGAAGATTATCACCAAGCCTAAAAAGTCTGGAAGAAATTCAATATGAAGACAATGAGAGAATATCATGACCTTTATCTCCAATCTGAGTTCCTTTTATTAGCTGACGTTTTCGACAATATTGGAGATGTTTGCCTAACTGAAGAACTATAAACTAGATCCAGCTTGGTATTACACTACACCAAGCCTGGCATCGGGTGCATGTTTGAAACAAACTAAAGTAAATTTAGAGATTTTAAATTTGAATGATCCAGACATGCTGCTTTTGATCGAACAAGGCACTGGAGGAGGTGTGTCTATGATATCTACCCGTTATGGTAAAGCCAACAATCCCTCTACGAAAGTATATGATCCATCCGACTCCGGCAACTAACTTATGACATATCTCGACGCAAACAATCTATATGACTGGGCTATGAGTAAACCACTAACCAGGGGCGTAGCTAGGGGGGAGGGGGGTCCTGGGGTGCCCGTGACCCCCCCCCCCTTTGTAAGACTAAGTTAGAGTAATTTATGTTACGTGAAACTTAATTCATCTATGCAGCTATTTTGTAAGCTTGTCCCTCCCCCCTCCCCCTCCCCCCACGCTCACTGAAAAAAATTCACATTTAGTAAAACACTGCGTGGATGTCGACATAACAATCTGTTAAGTACCCTGGGTGTGACCCCCCCTCCACCCTTTCAAAGATCCTAGCTACGCACGGCTTTAAATGGATGGCTGAAAGGGAGGTCGCTGAAATTAGAATATCCCGCAGACCTTCATGACTTACATAATGATTATCCATTAGCGCCAGAGCGTATGAAGGTCGGCAAAGTAGAAAAGCTAATACTCAACCTATGTAATAAAAGCAAATATGTATTAAATCACCAGAACCTGAAGCTATGCCAAAGCTTGGGACTGAAACTAACTAAGGTCCATAAGGGTATTATTTACATTCAATGAGTCAGACTGGATGAAACATTACATTGACTTAAGTACCAGCCTCCGAGCACAAGGGACCAATGGCTTCGAAAAAGACTTCTTCAAGTTAATGAACAACTCTTTATTCGGTGAGACAATAGAAAACATACGCAAGCGAGTGGATGTAAAATTGTTTAAAAATGAAATAAAAGCTATGAAGCTAATAACAAGACCTAACTATCGACATATGACTGTTCTTGGAGAATCTAGCTGCAATACATATGAATAAAACTAACATTTATTTTAACAAGCCAGTTTACTTATTAGGCATGTGTATTCTGGACCTGAGTAAAACACTCATGTAGGAATTTCACTATAATTACATTAAACCTAAATATGGCAAACGGGCAAAGCTGCTGTTCACTGATACTGACAGCCTCTGCTACGAGATCGAGACTGAGGATTTCTATAGAGATATCAGTCCTGACGTGAAATCTACCTTCGATACCAGCAACTACCCAAAGAGCCATCCCTCTTGTATCCCGACTGGCTTGGATACGAACGTCCTAGGCATGTTTAAGGATGAATGTACTGGTAAGCAGATTACTGAATTTGTAGGATTACGTGCTAACCTTTAGGGGAGGACCATTAGAAAAGTGATGGGGGGGGGGGGAAACAAAAAAAAAATTTATGCAAGGGAAAATACCAAGAAAAAAAATTCATGCAAAGAAGAAGGTAAAAAAAATTCATGCAGAAAGAAGGTCCAATTGTGACTTTTTAACACGTAGTAACAAAAATTCGTGCAGAGGGGTTCACCTGAAAAAAAATTCCTGCACAAGCAGTGAGCGAAAAAGAAATTAGTGCAAGCTGAAAATTCCCCACCCCCCCCCCCCCATCACTTTTCTAATGGTCCGTCCCTTACTCTTACAAGATGGATGATGATGTGGAAGAGAAAAAATGCAAAGGCGTCAAGAAGGCTATAGTCAAGAGTAGCGTTCCATTTAGCGACTATAAAAATTGTTTATTCAAAAAGCGACCACAGGTGCGTAGAGTGAATGTCATTAGAATCCGTTTACATGATGTGTACGCTGAGATGGTCAATAAAGTAGCATTATCCCACAAGAACGATAAACGAATGGTTCGAGAAGATTGTTTTAATACAAGAGAAACTGAGGTAAGAGAGCGTATCTTCCATACTGGGTTCTCTAACTATGATACTATTTTTAGATCCGGAAACTACTTTAACTGACCAATGGCTGATGTCCTTCTCATCGCGTGGTTGTAATTGAAATGCGCCATGTGGAAACCGCGCAGGCATGGAACGAGATATAAATACATTCCGCGCTAAAAATAGATTCTGTTCCCTTATCATATCAGACGGGGTTATGTTCTCTTTCCTCATTTTCTCTTGGTTAATACATATGCCCACGGGAATTATAAAAGTATCACTAAAAATGAATAATAGTATTATATATAATAGAATTAACTAAAATAAGCAGTGTAGAAAATATAAATGCTACAGATATCCCAGTGACTTTATTAAGGATGATCGCGAGTCAAAAACATGACGTTGTATTTAGTGCAGAGAACTTGGTTGAAAATCAAAAATTATAAAATCACTGTCCTCATAACAATCTAAAGTATCGCTGTATTGAATGTGGAGGCTCTGAAATGTGCGAACACAACAAACGAAAAGAACTATGAATGTGGAGGAAGTCAGATTTGTCTTCACAAAAAGGAAAAACGTTATTCCAGGTACTGTTCATATTCTCTTAAACTTAGTATCAGACAATGGATTAAAGACTGCTGATCTAGAGACAAAATATGCAATAGGTACAATATAGATTACTTTATAGATAAATGTTTTCTTCAATGGTTACTGAGGATCACCCAGAATGTTTCTATCCAGATTGTGGAGTTAAACTCCAATATGTTGATTATAATGATAACTTAGCAACTATCGAACAGCACCGGACACATAAAGTCTAAGTGCGTTATATGTTGCAAAAAATGTAATAATCAAAGAAAATAAGACTATTTCAGAACACTGCCGAGTGGCAATTCAAGGCAAAATCTGCAACTCTTCACGTATAAAAGAACGTTTGGGACCTTCCAGTACTCGTAGATAATATAAAACAGGTTTACCTGGTGAAACAACGCTTCTAGATAATTTATAAGTCTGTAAGCTTCAGTTTGGGTCAGTCACACGCCGCCGTTCGCCGCCTTCTAATTCACCATTAGCTAGCAGATATCTTACTTTGACACCGGGTGGAAGTCTCGTTTCGTCTGATCCGACAGATCTCTTAAACTGAGGAGTTGTAATATCAACCTCCTTCAAACCTAATTCTTTCACAGCTTCTTTGCCAGTGATTCTAGTAACACCAGAATTCAGTGCTGCAAAATTAAACTGCAGGCAGTCGTTTAAGCCACACCCTAGATCTATTATCGGTGACCATTTCCTGCGCGTACTGGTGGCTGAATAATCTTTCACTCAAAGTTCTGTTCGCTCTCGCAACTAAAGTTTGAGCTCTATGGTTCCCAGCTTCACTACGTTTGATTGTAACGTTATGTTGGTTCATTGGTTAATAATGAACTTACTTGAGTGTCAACTGTTTCTAGCACTGACGTACTAATTGGGGACACTGTAAAGCACAAATGAAATCAAATAAAATCATATCAAATTAAATCAAATGTTGGTTTTTGTGGAGAGGGGAAAACCGGAGTACGCGGAGGAAAACCTCTCAGAGCAGAGTAGAGAACCAACAAACTCAGCCCACACATGACACCGGGGCCGGGAATCGAACCCGGGCCACATTGGTGAAAGGCGAGCGCTCTCTCCACTGAGCCAACCCTGCTCTCCTAGTTTCGTGACACTACCCATGAAATCTTTACCAGGATCAACTGTCAGTGAGATTATCTTACTGAAAGCCTTCGCTACTTTATCTGAATTCTTTGTGGTTAAGGCCTCAGCATCTTTGTAACGAGAGGCTACATCAACTGCAACTAAAGCATAACGATATGTCTTTCTCCTGACTCGATCGTTACGTCAGTAAAAATAGCTTGTCTGCTTGGTGAATCATATTAGGTTTGTCAACTGTCCAGTGGGGTGTCCAGTGGGGTTTAGGAATTATAGGTTTATTTTGCTGCATATTTAGATTGATAATTTGATGTTAATAAAAAATTCCTTTGGATCAAACCCTAATCCAACTGTCCTATAGGTTTCAAAGTCCACCTCAAATTATTTTTGTTCTTGTTGTATTTTATAAGGTCTTGTAGTAATTTCCAAGTCCATGGCATTATCACGTAGAACATTGCTACATAAAGTAGATCCATTTTTCTCCAGCTCTTCTGCAAGCCCTCTCAACTTTTTCCCTGCTTGTTGGTTCATATTTATTTTTATTATATTTTTATCGAATTTTCCTGGTTTTGATTATTGATTGTATCAGTCTATATTGATGTCAAAGCATTCATCATATGGTAAAACTGCCAACCAGAGCCTCCATTCTGAAACTTTTGGATTAATATTAGTAATCGTTCTGTTGTTGTATCGAAAATGTTTGAAAGATCGGTCGATTCAGTAATGATTGCTACGTTGTATTGAAAGCAACCAGAATTTTTATCAATCTGCCCAGTAGTAGGATTGTAGAGTTAACGAGAACCACTACGTGGAACTTACTGGGGCCCAGTGGGACACGGGATTGCATAGATATAGTTACCCTCTCGCACCTCTCACGACGGAAGGTTCACTCAATGTAGATAGCTTTGATAAGTCGCTCTTACTCTCGATAAGTTTCACAATGGAAGGTTCACTCTTAAGTGATCGCTCGTAAATTTGTCTCTCCAAATATTCACTCTTAAATTTTCGCTCATAAACTAGTGCATCGTAAAAGTTGGGGAACAAAAAGCTATAATCTTTCACTTGATTGTCCTCCATGCCTCGTGCTTTTCAAAATGGCGGATTAGTGAGCAAAAGTAACGAGCCAGCGATATAACTCAGTCAGCGATATATCCCTAACAATGTAACGTTGAAAAAACGACAGAAACCGTCTGCATTTTATAACCGGTGCCAGCCTTCGGCTGGGCCCCGGTAAAAATAAGTTTTTTCCCGGATTAGAAAATTGATTTTAAGCTGGATTAGAAAATTGCGCTCGGATCGGCCATTCACACCTTCTATGGGCTTTCTATCAAAGAAATGCGGCACGACTAACAAAACCGCAAACTTCGATTTAAAGTTATTTTGGTTACGTATCTCAAGTTTTCTTATGCATAAAAAAAAATTCTAACTCTTCCGAATGTCAAAACGTCCGAAGCACTGATAAACATTACACAACAAAAGCAACAATTAAGTCTACCTTTAAAATATTCAAAATGGCTCTCAAGCCCGTGTAGAAGTGAATTGTCGGCGAAGCCGGGTGAAGAAATGTGCAAAGAAGAACTTTATTCGAGTCTCAAGAATCTTTATATATCTGCATGGCAAAACGACGGAAGTTTCACCAAGGGTACTCAGTAAAAAGGATAGCAGCTGTATTTTATGTCCGTATTTTGCTCCATACATCCAGGTCTAAATGCTACGATAGCAGTTGCACCAAAACACTAAAAAGGTTTTTGCAAATAATTATCTTCGCTCATCGTCTCTGTTATAAAGCGACCAAAGATTTTTGCAGTACTTCTTAAAATGGAAAAATTTCAAGGTTTTAGCTCTCTCATTTGATCATCCTTGAAAATGACTGTAATTTCTGTGCAGGAGGAACTCTTCCAAATTTTGAAAACGGCGCTCATATCATGTCATTTCTTGCATTCTTGTAGCTGTTTTTGTAACATCTACTTTGGGTTTCAGATACCATAGCAATTTAGTTCAATTTCCAAGGATCCAAGCGTTAAGAATTCAATAAAAAAAAATTAGAAAACAATTATTCCATTCGCTATTGTTGGATCTGAGATTGGTGATAATTAAGCTGTTTTACAAAATTAGTTAATATTGATTGTAAAACATGAAACGTTAAATACTCTTATCAAAACTGCCCCAAAGTCGAAAGTCCTGGACAAGCCAGACAGGAGGTGATCCTGGGCGGTTCAAATTAAATTTTATCTTTTCGCTGACGATACCAGCAAATTGCAAGTGAATATGTGAAAGACTATATATTTGAACTGCGGAGTAATATGCACTGACATTAATTGATCATAACAGTTATGTACACAACTTAAGCAGCTGTGAAATTAAAGCCTGAAAAAATTCAGGCCTGAACGGGATTCAATTTAGTTTATATACGGAGAAGGCATTAAACATTTATACATTGTCATAATTAATGCATTTGCTTCGGCACACGAGAAGAGCGCCGAATGAATCAGTCGCCGCTCCAGTGCCGAATAATGCTGCAGGCTTGTCGAACTTAACAACGTTGACGCACCGAATTAAAACTACCGTACCGAACTGATTCAGAAGCTACTCTTTTGCCGGACTTAATTCATCAATTAGGTTCGGCACGAGTGGAGTGGCGTCTGAACCGGGCCTTATCTAGTTTTTATGTATTTTTTACTTTACTGATTCATAAATTGTTGACTTTCCTTAGTTAGCCTTATCCTTAATCTTAATCCAAACCCTCCTTGCAATTGCATTTTCCCGCTCCGAATAGCTTTGGTAATTGCAGGCTATGCTTTTGTAATGTTATTTGTTCAAATAAAGTTTGTTGTTGTTGTTGTTGGATTTTCCCATGTACTTTCAATGCGTAAGGATAGGCTTATCAAAAATACAGCGTCTGAACGGGGCTTAAAGTTCAAAACTTAAAAGTAACCCGTCAGATTTGTAAAAGAAGCTTTCAAATGGTACTAACATTGCAAGTCATCTCATTATAGAGAGGGTTGGGCCAAGTGTCAATCTGGTTTCTTTCTGCACGGCTTTTATCGGGGCTCCGGCTATAAGCTGAACAACCTGCGCTGGGCCACCTGTGGAAAACCTGCTTTTCATCCTTATTGGTACAAAGATTGCTACGAAGAAGAGCTTGACTCGGAGGAAACAACTTGGCAGTGCAGAGAACATTACTATGTGGTTGGATTTCGCAGAGGCGCATCCCATTCTTTCTCTAGTATACAGAAGTTTAAGTGCTGCAGCATGTATGATGGTATGTTACGCCTTCCAAATTAAAGGATGGCCAGGAGATAAAAAAAATCAACGACTAATTAGAAGCTTTGAACTACAAATCGTTATGACCATTTTTTTTAAATTTTGTCCAAAAAAAGGGGACTAAGCGAAGGCAAGTATCATATAAAACATGAAAAAGAAAGACAATGCAAAATGACATAATCCTTGACCCGCATCGAAGGTAAAGGCAATAGTGGTAAGGTTGAGCATGCTGTGCTAAGCACACGATCATAACTTGGCAAAAGCTATCTAAAAGGATTCAAAAACTGCTATCAAAAGGCCACGTTGAAATGCTATACTTTCTAAAAAAATAATATTTTGAACAGTACAATTACAAGCATAAACGCATGAGGTGTAGAACTAACCATAAACGTGTTTGAACAAAAAAAATATGGTCAATTTGTTTAATGCCCATTTTGATAAAAGCATGGCCACATAAAGTGTAAGAAACTGGCCACGAACGTGTTTATATGGAGCACATTAAGTACACAAACACATTTCAGAAGTGCTGAGGAAAACACGCCCTTTTTAATAATGTGGACGCAACCGTTTTTATAGAGCAAGGGCAACTTCTGAGGCTTACTCTTTTCTTACAGAGATTCTTCCGCTCAAGTCTCTAGAAGATGTCAAGACACGAATAATGGACGTTACTCTCAATAACCTTGGTCTACTTGCTAATGTCCTTGGTTATGGTTGGTGCGGTGGCTGCAGGACCGAGTGGTCTGGTGAAGACTTCAGAAGAGAAGGTAATACTTGGAAGTCAAACTACCAGGAACCTTGTGACGGATACATGAAAAAAGACCGCCTGCAGATTGTGTACGAGAACTTTGCATTTAAAGTAAAGAACATGGACTACCAACGCCCAGTTGTCAAAGAATTGAAGCCAATCGTTCAGGACGTTGGTCAAATAAAAAATCGAGACTCGCTGCCAACAACAACCAAAATAGTAAGAGAAATCAAAACAGTTCGCACCGTTACCCACTCTTCCGAGACCAGGTTTGGGTCAAAGTTTGGAGCCTCTGTCACTCTTAGCTACAAGTCTCCTCCCCTTGGAGGTGTCTTGGCTGGTACGTTTAGTGCATCAGTGACATTATCAGGAGGGAATGAAGGATCAGAGATCAACAAAGATGAAGAGGGGAACATAAAATGGGACATCATGCGAGTCAGGGAGCCGCAGACAACCAATGGCAATTCAGGAACAGCTTATCAGATCACGACATCCAGGAATAAGGTTGACGTTCCCTACAAGGCCACCATTCAAGTTCAGTTCACCGCCAGGCTGGAGGGATTTTTGCGCGCAGGTGCTGAGTTCAATCAACCTAACAAGGGATCTCATGAAAGGCCACAATTCCCGTACACAATAGGATCAACCACTAAACCATTTTACGAATTCTTGAAACTAGCCAGTAGCCGAGGTGATCATCCATGGCTGTGGCACGACATGAAGCAAAAGTACACGGACGCGCAGGATTTTATCGACAAACTGACAGATGAAAGTCTGTACGAGTTTGAACTGGATGGAACATTCCATGACATCTCAGGTCTTGATTTCCATGTCCAGTGGTCAGATATATCAGTGAAACGCAACGAAACTTTAAATGCATGATTATGTAGACACACACTACAGTGGGCATATCAATAAAGCTTGGAAATGATGATTTTGTTTGTGAGTTTGTTCATACATTATAAAATTATGTTCTTCCTCGGTTTAGGGTCTATATGTGTAGTGAGAAACGGTGAACGAAGTCCTGAAATGGCTGCGCTCCACCTGCAGCCTGCCTGGCTAAGCAGTCTTTTGAAGTCCGAGATCACAGATTTTCACTCTGCCGGTCGACCTTAAGGCCGGCGTAATTATAGTATATGTTCCTTCTTAACAATGCACGAGTACCACTGTTATCCGTAATCCTTGAATTACTTTTTGCCCCCAAACACAGCGCTAAGTGAACACAGCACACTACGAAAAGAGACAAGGAAGAGAAATATTCTTACTTGAACATCACTGCTACCTTCCTTGTCCTAAAAGAAAAATCTCTCTGTTTCAGGTTTTGCTAACAAAATTATAAAACCTCGTGTAAGAGTTATCGTGATCGTGGGCAGAGATAGAAAAAGCCGGACCGCGATAAGACCCAACCAAATTCCAGTATTGGTTACAAAGCCCACTTGCGAAAGATATACCACATTAAGATACAAGAGAACGCTCAATGATAACTTGGGTAGGATGTATCTAACTGACTTAGAGAGAGGAAAATGGAGACCAACACTCTGCGTAAACAACAGAGCAGTGACAGCAATTACAGCAAGAAGAGGAGTTCCATCTTCGCCCCCCCTCCCCCCCCCCCTCCTAGCAGATCCCAGTCAATTAAAAGTATTTTGGGGCTTAAAAAGGGTTGATGTTTGAGTTCATCTTTATCTTTTTGATACTTTTACTGGCTGGAATGCCTTGGCTTTGCTAATGTTGCACGAAATTAATGAAACAGTGCAAGCTCGTCAGTCGACCCATACTCATATGCGCCAGCTTAAAGAAGAGAGTACGTATTGAACGCATGGGCTACAAAATAATAAATGCCAAAGTGTGATTACGCTGGCTAATAGATAAGGTAAATGAAGGCCGCCTTTGACCCTTTCAACCAAGCCTCTTACGCAGACATTTTGTTGTTCACGTCATAGGTTATTCAAACAGCAAGTTTTCATTCACTACATGTTAAGCAACTCAGTGAACACGTCTTAAGCACAATCGGTTAAAAGTGACTTTGACGTACAATGACATATGAAATCAAATTAGAGACAATCTTAGCGACCCCAGTATGGAACATTCTCGTTTCTCTCTCGGGCAAATTATTCAAAATTACGATGAACTGAGTCACGAATAAAGAACAAGAAGCATGCAGGAGTCATACAAATGGAGCCATATTGTTTCCATGAATAGTTTAATATGTAACAAGATTCCAATAAGAAATTTTATTGGTACAATATTTGGTATAGGAACATATTAAATATTGGTAATAAATATATTAAATATTAATAATATAGTAGTCATACAATTGCTTACATAGGACCTGCCCAGGTTAAAGAGAAATACGCTTGAAAAAAAACTTTACACCACTTAAGGATTAAATATCTGTCAAGTATGCACTACACGACATTTCCATGAAAATTGTTGAAATAAATTATATAGGGATCTGTTTGCATCTGCATCCTGAAACAAACGCTATCGACTGTTGTTTTTGTTGTGAGTACACTGAACTAATAACAGGTTCACAAAGCGCACCTCCATAGTAAGGGATACGATCAGAACACGCACTAGTAGAACTAGCACGACATGTCACAGTTTTGATGGCTTTTCCATCAATTACTATTTTACCCTCCGACTCTTTGCACCCGGGCGTAGTGGAGTCCCGTCGATACCTCGAGCCTCCTTCAGGCTGGGCCTTCTTGACGGACCAGAAACGCGACTGCGACATTTTCTTAGTTGGCTCTTGTGAATTAGGACGACCGTGGACCATAAGAACGAGACACGCGGCCAAGAGTACCAAGCTGCACAATGTCTGTGAATGAAACAAGAAAAAAATCCTTGTTTGTGCAAATGCCCCAACAAATCACTAAAAACATATACTGACAGTAAATCCGTGGTGTGCCAGGGATTCATTCTGTTAAGGTGCCAAGACTCCTTACTGCTTAAAACATTGCACAGACGTGCCTTCCCTTGCTTAAATACCAACATCCAACAATCTTTTTGGATTAATTCATTCATCACTCCATAACGTTGCTTTCAATACACTTTTCACATTTTTGCTGAGGCAAATTTAAATGTAACTAAAGATACGAAAAATTGTCAAAAGATCTCGCAACAAAGACTTTTATCAAATTTCACTCATAGACAGCTATCCAGGAGCAAGTAAAATACAAACTTACCTTCATTGTTACTATCGTTTTTACACCAAAATATCTAAGACTGCTGTCCTTAACAGTTGGTTACCGTTTTCTGTCTTTAATTTTCTTCTGACTGCTCCAGTTGCATTTACTGTATTTATACTATTCGGACAAGCTTGACATTTGAATATCTTGACTAATTTCAGATCACCAGCTATTGTTTGGTGTCGTTTAACGCGGAAAAAAAAATCAGAAAGGAAAGCCATAACAATTGCTGTTATACTTGTTACAGTAGCTAGATCGACACTGACGGTTTGAAATGCTATCACATAACAAAACAACTTAAGGCATATCAATCGACAAATTACTAAAGCCACTGAGACTAACAAAAGCGACTTAAAAAAATTCCTTTTTTGTCCAGCCAAGCAAAACTTAAAATCGTAGAAAGGCTATTAACCTTATTGATAAGCTGGATACCTCACTCAAGCTAAGGTTCGCATTTATATCAAGCAAGGTTGGCAAACAAACGACGCCACCAACGTGATCATCACGGCTCACATCATTGATTAATGTACTAAAGTAGAAAATTATTTTTGTCAATAGGAAAGTCAATAGAAAAATAAATTCCCTAAAAATAGTGGATGGTATAATATGAGTTCCTGTATTTAGGGATTTCAATACTTATCAACGTGTTTCACCTACTTGTTGCATCGGCTAGTTACAGAGTGAGAAAACTTTCCTTTTGTAAGTAAATTTAACTCTACTATTTACTTTGCCATGGTTACATCGCAGGACCATGGGTCCGTGATTCGAATGTCTTGCATAGTTAATCACTGAAGTGGCGCCCTCAGTGTTGGACAAGAATTTGTGTTCTATTTCGACTATTTCCAGGTAGTAAAGCAAGATATGTACAGTTAGTGAACCCCAAGGAACTTCACTGCTTTGATGAATTTGTTTAATTAGGATTTTCGTGCGTCAATGCATCTTCAACTTGATATATTATTCCTCTAAAAATTAAAAACAAACGCTAGGCATGCGTTAATTCAGTCCCGTATCAGAAGCTAACAACAAAATACAATTCCTCAATACTCTCCTCAAAACAATGCCATATTGTCCTACATTTTTTTCAATGATGACTCTGTGTAGCGCGCTTGCCTATTCGTGGCCATCTCTAGGAACGGCCATCGAAGACCGCTTTTACGTGGCTTTGTCAGCTTCCCTTATAGGATTTTGGATATTCTTTAATTTTTATGACTTTACCATAACAAAAAAAGTTGCTGGATGTGAAATACCCAGATAATATTAATAGTAATGACAGTAACAATTAATAACAATGATAATAATAGTAAATAAGAGGGTGTAGGATGCTGCAGTACGAATTCAAACTGGAGCCAGCTTTCAAGTATTAAACTACAAAAATAAGCTGAACAACCTGCGCTGGGCCACCTGTGGAAAACCTGCTTTTCATCCTTATTGGTACAAAGATTGCTACGAGGAAGAGCTTGACTCGGAGGCAACAACTTGGCAGTGGAGAGAAAATTACTATGTGGTTGGATTTCGCAGAGGCGCATCCCATTCTTTCTCTAGTATACAGAAGTTTAAGTGCTGCAGCATGTATGATGGTATGTTACGCCTTCCAAATCAAAGGATCGCCAGGAGACAAAAAAAATCAACGACTAATTAGAAGCTTTGAACTACAAATCGTTATGACCAGTTTTTTTAAAATTTTGTTCAAAACAAGGGGACTAAGCGAAATCAAGTATCATATAAAACATGAAAAAGAAAGACAATGCAAAATGACATAATCCTTGATCTACATCGAAGGTAAAGGCAATAGTAGTAAGGTTGAGCATACTGTGCTAAACACACGATCATAACTTGGCAAAAACTATCTAAAAGGATCCAAAAACTGCTATTCAAAGGCCACGTTGAAATGCTATACTTTCTAAAAAAAATAATATTTTGAACATTACAATTACAAGCATAAACGCATGAGGTGTAGAACTAACCATAAACGTGTTTGAACATACAAAATATGGTCAATTTGTTTAATGGCCATTTTGATAAAAGTATGGCCACATTAAGTGTAAGAAACGGGCCACGAACGTGTTTATATGGAGCACATTATGTACAAAAACACATTTCAGAAGTGCTGAGGAAAACATGTTCTTTTTAATAATGTCAATCCGAACTTTTTTCAGGCTTAATGTGGACGCAACTGTTTTTATAGAGCAAGGGCAACTTCTGAGGCTTACTCTTTTCTTACAGAGATTCTTCCGCTAGATGTCAAGACACGAATAATGGACGTTACTCTCAATAACCTTGGTCTACTTGCTAATGTCCTTGGTTATGGTTGGTGCGGTGGCTGCAGGACCGAGTGGTCTGGTGAAGACTTCAGAAAAGAAGGTAATACTTGGAAATCAAACTACCAGGAACCCTGTGAAGGATACATGAAAAACGACCGCCTGCAGATTGTGTACGAGAACTTTGCATTTAAAGTAAAGAACATGGACTACCAACGCCCAGTTGTCAAAGAATTGAAGCCAATCGTTCAGGACGTTGGTCAAATAAAAAATCGAGACTCGCTGCCAACAACAACCAAAATAGTACGAGAAATCAAAACAGTTCGAACCATTACCCACTCTTCCGAGACAAGGTTTGGGTCAAAGTTTGGAGCCTCTGTCACTCTTAGCTACAAGTCTCCTCCCCTTGGAGGTGTCTTGGCTGGTACGTTTAGTGCATCAGTGACATTATCAGGAGGGAATGAAGGATCAGAGATCAACAAAGATGAAGAGGGGAACATAAAATGGGACATCATGCAAGTCAGGGAGCCGCAGACAACCAATGGCAATTCAGGAACAGCTTATCAGATCACGACATCCAGGAATAAGGTTGACTTTCCCTACAAGGCCACCATTCAATTTCAGTTCACCGCCAGGCTGGAGAGATTTTTGCGAGCTGGTGCTGCGTTCAATCAACCTAACAAGGGATCTCATGAAAAGCCACAATTCCCGTACACAATAGGATCAACCACTAAACCATTTTACGAATTCTTGAAACTAGCCAGTAGCCGAGGTGATCATCCATGGCTGTGGCACGACATGAAGCAAAAGTACACGGACGCGCAGGATTTTATCGACAAACTGACAGATGAAAGTCTGTACGAGTTTGAACTGGATGGAACATTCCATGACATCTCAGGTCTTGATTTCCATGTCCAGTGGTCAGATATATCAGTGAAACGCAACGAAACTTTAAATGCATGATTATGTAGACACACACTACAGTGGGCATATCAATAAAGCTTGGAAATGACGATTCTGTTTGTGAGTTTGTTCATACATTATAAAATTATGTTCTTCCTCGGTTTAGGGTCTATATGTGTAGTGAGAAACGGTGAACGAAGTCCTGAAATGGCTGCGCTCCACCTGCAGCCTGCCTGGCTAAGCAGTCTTTTGAAGTCCGAGATCACAGATTTTCACTCTGCCGGTCGACCTTAAGGCCGGCGTAGTTATAGTTTATGTTCCTTCTTAACAATGCACGAGTACCACTGTTATCCGTAATCCTTGAATTACTTTTTGCCCCCAAACACAGCGCTAAGTGAACACAGCACACTACGAAGAGACAAGGAAGAGAAATATTCTTACTTGAACATCACTGCTACCTTCCTTGTCCTAAAAGAAAAATCTCTCTGTTTCAGGTTTTGCTAACAAAATTATAAAACCTCGTGTAAGAGTTATCGTGATCGTGGGCAGAGATAGAAAAAGCCGGACCGCGATAAGACCCAACCAAATTGCAGTATTGGTTACAAAGCCCACTGGCGAAAGATATACCACATTAAGATACAAGAGAACGCTCAATGATAACTTGGGTAGGATGTATCTAACTGACTTAGAGAGAGGAAAATGGAGACCAACACTCTGCGTAAACAACAGAGCAGTGACAGCAATTACAGCAAGAAGAGGAGTTCCATCTTCGCCCCCCCTCCCCCCCCCCCCTCCTAGCAGATCCCAGTCAATTAAAAGTATTTTGGGGCTTAAAAAGGGTTGATGTTTGAGTTCATCTTTATCTTTTTGATACTTTTACTGGCTGGAATGCCTTGGCTTTGCTAATGTTGCACGAAATTAATGAAACAGTGCAAGCTCGTCAGTCGACCCATACTCATATGCGCCAGCTTAAAGAAGAGAGTACGTATTGAACGCATGGGCTACAAAATAATAAATGCCAAAGTGTGATTACGCTGGCTAATAGATAAGGTAAATGAAGGCCGCCTTTGACCCTTTCAACCAAGCCTCTTACGCAGACATTTTGTTGTTCACGTCATAGGTTATTCAAACAGCAAGTTTTCATTCACTACATGTTAAGCAACTCAGTGAACACGTCTTAAGCACAATCGGTTAAAAGTGACTTTGACGTACAATGACATATGAAATCAAATTAGAGACAATCTTAGCGACCCCAGTATGGAACATTCTCGTTTCTCTCTCGGGCAAATTATTCAAAATTACGATGAACTGAGTCACGAATAAAGAACAAGAAGCATGCAGGAGTCATACAAATGGAGCCATATTGTTTCCATGAATAGTTTAATATGTAACAAGATTCCAATAAGAAATTTTATTGGTACAATATTTGGTATAGGAACATATTAAATATTGGTAATAAATATATTAAATATTAATAATATAGTAGTCATACAATTGCTTACATAGGACCTGCCCAGGTTAAAGAGAAATACGCTTGAAAAAAAACTTTACACCACTTAAGGATTAAATATCTGTCAAGTATGCACTACACGACATTTCCATGAAAATTGTTGAAATAAATTATATAGGGATCTGTTTGCATCTGCATCCTGAAACAAACGCTATCGACTGTTGTTTTTGTTGTGAGTACACTGAACTAATAACAGGTTCACAAAGCGCACCTCCATAGTAAGGGATACGATCAGAACACGCACTAGTAGAACTAGCACGACATGTCACAGTTTTGATGGCTTTTCCATCAATTACTATTTTACCCTCCGACTCTTTGCACCCGGGCGTAGTGGAGTCCCGTCGATACCTCGAGCCTCCTTCAGGCTGGGCCTTCTTGACGGACCAGAAACGCGACTGCGACATTTTCTTAGTTGGCTCTTGTGAATTAGGACGACCGTGGACCATAAGAACGAGACACGCGGCCAAGAGTACCAAGCTGCACAATGTCTGTGAATGAAACAAGAAAAAAATCCTTGTTTGTGCAAATGCCCCAACAAATCACTAAAAACATATACTGACAGTAAATCCGTGGTGTGCCAGGGATTCATTCTGTTAAGGTGCCAAGACTCCTTACTGCTTAAAACATTGCACAGACGTGCCTTCCCTTGCTTAAATACCAACATCCAACAATCTTTTTGGATTAATTCATTCATCACTCCATAACGTTGCTTTCAATACACTTTTCACATTTTTGCTGAGGCAAATTTAAATGTAACTAAAGATACGAAAAATTGTCAAAAGATCTCGCAACAAAGACTTTTATCAAATTTCACTCATAGACAGCTATCCAGGAGCAAGTAAAATACAAACTTACCTTCATTGTTACTATCGTTTTTACACCAAAATATCTAAGACTGCTGTCCTTAACAGTTGGTTACCGTTTTCTGTCTTTAATTTTCTTCTGACTGCTCCAGTTGCATTTACTGTATTTATACTATTCGGACAAGCTTGACATTTGAATATCTTGACTAATTTCAGATCACCAGCTATTGTTTGGTGTCGTTTAACGCGGAAAAAAAAATCAGAAAGGAAAGCCATAACAATTGCTGTTATACTTGTTACAGTAGCTAGATCGACACTGACGGTTTGAAATGCTATCACATAACAAAACAACTTAAGGCATATCAATCGACAAATTACTAAAGCCACTGAGACTAACAAAAGCGACTTAAAAAAATTCCTTTTTTGTCCAGCCAAGCAAAACTTAAAATCGTAGAAAGGCTATTAACCTTATTGATAAGCTGGATACCTCACTCAAGCTAAGGTTCGCATTTATATCAAGCAAGGTTGGCAAACAAACGACGCCACCAACGTGATCATCACGGCTCACATCATTGATTAATGTACTAAAGTAGAAAATTATTTTTGTCAATAGGAAAGTCAATAGAAAAATAAATTCCCTAAAAATAGTGGATGGTATAATATGAGTTCCTGTATTTAGGGATTTCAATACTTATCAACGTGTTTCACCTACTTGTTGCATCGGCTAGTTACAGAGTGAGAAAACTTTCCTTTTGTAAGTAAATTTAACTCTACTATTTACTTTGCCATGGTTACATCGCAGGACCATGGGTCCGTGATTCGAATGTCTTGCATAGTTAATCACTGAAGTGGCGCCCTCAGTGTTGGACAAGAATTTGTGTTCTATTTCGACTATTTCCAGGTAGTAAAGCAAGATATGTACAGTTAGTGAACCCCAAGGAACTTCACTGCTTTGATGAATTTGTTTAATTAGGATTTTCGTGCGTCAATGCATCTTCAACTTGATATATTATTCCTCTAAAAATTAAAAACAAACGCTAGGCATGCGTTAATTCAGTCCCGTATCAGAAGCTAACAACAAAATACAATTCCTCAATACTCTCCTCAAAACAATGCCATATTGTCCTACATTTTTTTCAATGATGACTCTGTGTAGCGCGCTTGCCTATTCGTGGCCATCTCTAGGAACGGCCATCGAAGACCGCTTTTACGTGGCTTTGTCAGCTTCCCTTATAGGATTTTGGATATTCTTTAATTTTTATGACTTTACCATAACAAAAAAAGTTGCTGGATGTGAAATACCCAGATAATATTAATAGTAATGACAGTAACAATTAATAACAATGATAATAATAGTAAATAAGAGGGTGTAGGATGCTGCAGTACGAATTCAAACTGGAGCCAGCTTTCAAGTATTAAACTACAAAAATAAGCTGAACAACCTGCGCTGGGCCACCTGTGGAAAACCTGCTTTTCATCCTTATTGGTACAAAGATTGCTACGAGGAAGAGCTTGACTCGGAGGCAACAACTTGGCAGTGGAGAGAAAATTACTATGTGGTTGGATTTCGCAGAGGCGCATCCCATTCTTTCTCTAGTATACAGAAGTTTAAGTGCTGCAGCATGTATGATGGTATGTTACGCCTTCCAAATCAAAGGATCGCCAGGAGACAAAAAAAATCAACGACTAATTAGAAGCTTTGAACTACAAATCGTTATGACCAGTTTTTTTAAAATTTTGTTCAAAACAAGGGGACTAAGCGAAATCAAGTATCATATAAAA
The DNA here is from genome assembly GCA_949710005.1 of Ricordea florida. Taxonomy (NCBI): domain Eukaryota; kingdom Metazoa; phylum Cnidaria; class Anthozoa; order Corallimorpharia; family Ricordeidae; genus Ricordea; species Ricordea florida. The sequence goes on from OX453275.1 coordinate 10,570,005, forward strand.
CATGAAAAAGAAAGACAATGCAAAATGACATAATCCTTGATCTACATCGAAGGTAAAGGCAATAGTAGTAAGGTTGAGCATACTGTGCTAAACACACGATCATAACTTGGCAAAAACTATCTAAAAGGATCCAAAAACTGCTATTCAAAGGCCACGTTGAAATGCTATACTTTCTAAAAAAAATAATATTTTGAACATTACAATTACAAGCATAAACGCATGAGGTGTAGAACTAACCATAAACGTGTTTGAACATACAAAATATGGTCAATTTGTTTAATGGCCATTTTGATAAAAGTATGGCCACATTAAGTGTAAGAAACGGGCCACGAACGTGTTTATATGGAGCACATTATGTACAAAAACACATTTCAGAAGTGCTGAGGAAAACATGTTCTTTTTAATAATGTCAATCCGAACTTTTTTCAGGCTTAATGTGGACGCAACTGTTTTTATAGAGCAAGGGCAACTTCTGAGGCTTACTCTTTTCTTACAGAGATTCTTCCGCTAGATGTCAAGACACGAATAATGGACGTTACTCTCAATAACCTTGGTCTACTTGCTAATGTCCTTGGTTATGGTTGGTGCGGTGGCTGCAGGACCGAGTGGTCTGGTGAAGACTTCAGAAAAGAAGGTAATACTTGGAAATCAAACTACCAGGAACCCTGTGAAGGATACATGAAAAACGACCGCCTGCAGATTGTGTACGAGAACTTTGCATTTAAAGTAAAGAACATGGACTACCAACGCCCAGTTGTCAAAGAATTGAAGCCAATCGTTCAGGACGTTGGTCAAATAAAAAATCGAGACTCGCTGCCAACAACAACCAAAATAGTACGAGAAATCAAAACAGTTCGAACCATTACCCACTCTTCCGAGACAAGGTTTGGGTCAAAGTTTGGAGCCTCTGTCACTCTTAGCTACAAGTCTCCTCCCCTTGGAGGTGTCTTGGCTGGTACGTTTAGTGCATCAGTGACATTATCAGGAGGGAATGAAGGATCAGAGATCAACAAAGATGAAGAGGGGAACATAAAATGGGACATCATGCAAGTCAGGGAGCCGCAGACAACCAATGGCAATTCAGGAACAGCTTATCAGATCACGACATCCAGGAATAAGGTTGACGTTCCCTACAAGGCCACCATTCAAGTTCAGTTCACCGCCAGGCTGGAGGGATTTTTGCGCGCAGGTGCTGAGTTCAATCAACCTAACAAGGGATCTCATGAAAGGCCACAATTCCCGTACACAATAGGATCAACCACTAAACCATTTTACGAATTCTTGAAACTAGCCAGTAGCCGAGGTGATCATCCATGGCTGTGGCACGACATGAAGCAAAAGTACACGGACGCGCAGGATTTTATCGACAAACTGACAGATGAAAGTCTGTACGAGTTTGAACTGGATGGAACATTCCATGACATCTCAGGTCTTGACACTGCACGAAAAAATGGATTTACAACAACTGCAAAATCAATGCAAATATGAAGTAAATACCACATTTGAACAGATTT
>OX453275.1:10581518-10904018 GCA_949710005.1 Ricordea florida
CTGAAAATTTTCAGGTTGCCTAATCTTAATATGCTCTTTCAGCTTTTGCTATGCTTTCGTGATTACCAAAAGTTGATCACATGATCAAGACATGAGAAGAGCCTCTTAAATGGAACCGCAATAATGATTGCCTATGGCCAGTGTAAATGATGAGCACATTTAAAGCACAACAAAGCTGATTTTATACTGCATATTGCACACTTAAAGGAAATTCCAAAATAAACTTATTGTATTTTGAAATTTATTATTTTAAAAAAGGGCATGATTTAATTCTCAAGTGTTAATAGTTAATATTTGTTTAATGCCCATTTTGATAAAAGCATGGCCACATAAAGTGTAAGAAACTGGCCACGAACGTGTTTATATGGAGCACATTAAGTACACAAACACATTTCAGAAGTGCTGAGGAAAACACGCCCTTTTTAATAATGTGGACGCAACCGTTTTTATAGAGCAAGGGCAACTTCTGAGGCTTACTCTTTTCTTACAGAGATTCTTCCGCTCAAGTCTCTAGAAGATGTCAAGACACGAATAATGGACGTTACTCTCAATAACCTTGGTCTACTTGCTAATGTCCTTGGTTATGGTTGGTGCGGTGGCTGCAGGACCGAGTGGTCTGGTGAAGACTTCAGAAGAGAAGGTAATACTTGGAAGTCAAACTACCAGGAACCTTGTGACGGATACATGAAAAAAGACCGCCTGCAGATTGTGTACGAGAACTTTGCATTTAAAGTAAAGAACATGGACTACCAACGCCCAGTTGTCAAAGAATTGAAGCCAATCGTTCAGGACGTTGGTCAAATAAAAAATCGAGACTCGCTGCCAACAACAACCAAAATAGTAAGAGAAATCAAAACAGTTCGCACCGTTACCCACTCTTCCGAGACCAGGTTTGGGTCAAAGTTTGGAGCCTCTGTCACTCTTAGCTACAAGTCTCCTCCCCTTGGAGGTGTCTTGGCTGGTACGTTTAGTGCATCAGTGACATTATCAGGAGGGAATGAAGGATCAGAGATCAACAAAGATGAAGAGGGGAACATAAAATGGGACATCATGCGAGTCAGGGAGCCGCAGACAACCAATGGCAATTCAGGAACAGCTTATCAGATCACGACATCCAGGAATAAGGTTGACGTTCCCTACAAGGCCACCATTCAAGTTCAGTTCACCGCCAGGCTGGAGGGATTTTTGCGCGCAGGTGCTGAGTTCAATCAACCTAACAAGGGATCTCATGAAAGGCCACAATTCCCGTACACAATAGGATCAACCACTAAACCATTTTACGAATTCTTGAAACTAGCCAGTAGCCGAGGTGATCATCCATGGCTGTGGCACGACATGAAGCAAAAGTACACGGACGCGCAGGATTTTATCGACAAACTGACAGATGAAAGTCTGTACGAGTTTGAACTGGATGGAACATTCCATGACATCTCAGGTCTTGATTTCCATGTCCAGTGGTCAGATATATCAGTGAAACGCAACGAAACTTTAAATGCATGATTATGTAGACACACACTACAGTGGGCATATCAATAAAGCTTGGAAATGACGATTCTGTTTGTGAGTTTGTTCATACATTATAAAATTATGTTCCTTCTCGGTTTAGGGTCTATATGTGTAGTGAGAAACGGTGAACGAAGTCCTGAAATGGCTGCGCTCCACCTGCAGCCTGCCTGGCTAAGCAGTCTTTTGAAGTCCGAGATCACAGATTTTCACTCTGCCGGTCGACCTTAAGGCCGGCGTAATTATAGTATATGTTCCTTCTTAACAATGCACGAGTACCACTGTTATCCGTAATCCTTGAATTACTTTTTGCCCCCAAACACAGCGCTAAGTGAACACAGCACACTACGAAAAGAGACAAGGAAGAGAAATATTCTTACTTGAACATCACTGCTACCTTTCTTGTCCTAAAAGAAAAATCTCTCTTGAAATGGTTCATTGCCAAAAATAAGCTCACGTAAAAACTGTTTCAGGTTTTGCTAACAAAATTAAAAAACCTCGTGTAAGAGTTATCGTGATCGTAGGCAGAGATAGAAAAAGCCGGACCGCGATAAGACCCAACCAAATTGCAGTATTGGTTACAAAGCCCACTTGCGAAAGATATACCACATTAAGATACAAGAGAACGCTCAATGATAACTTGGGTAGGATGTATCTAACTGACTTAGAGAGAGGAAAATGGAGACCAACACTCTGCGTAAACAACAGAGCAGTGACAGCAATTACAGCAAGAAGAGGAGTTCCATCTTCGCCCCCCCTCCACCCCCCCCTCCTAGCAGATCCCAGTCACAATTAAAAGTATTTTGGGGCTTAAAAAGGGTTGATGTTTGAGTTCATCTTTATCTTTTTGATACTTTTACTGGCTGGAATGCCTTGGCTTTGCTAATGTTGCACGAAATTAATGAAACAGTGCAAGCTCGTCAGTCGACCCATACTCATATGCGCCAGCTTAAAGAAGAGAGTACGTATTGAACGCATGGGCTACAAAATAATAAATGCCAAAGTGTGATTACGCTGGCTAATAGATAAGGTAAATGAAGGCCGCCTTTGACCCTTTCAACCAAGCCTCTTACGCAGACATTTTGTTGTTCACGTCATAAGTTATTCAAACAGCAAGTTGTCATTCACTGCATGTTAAACAACTCAGTGAACACGTTAAACAATCGGTTAAAAGTGACTTTGATGTACAATAACATCTGAAATCAAATTAGAGACAATCTTAGCGACCCCAGTATGGAACATTCTCGTTTCTCTCTCGAGCAAATTATTCAAAATTACGATGAACTGAGTCACGAATAAAAAACAAGAAGCATGCAGGAGTCATACAAATGGAGCCATATTGTTTCCATGAATAGTTTAATATGTAACAAGATTCCAATAAGAAATTTTATTGGTACAATATTTGGTATAGGAACATATTAAATATTGGTAATAAATATATTAAATATTAATAATATAGTAGTCATACAATTGCTTACATAGGACCTGCCCAGGTTAAAGAGAAATACGCTTGAAAAAAAACTTTACACCACTTAAGGATTAAATATCTGTCAAGTATGCACTACACGTACATTTCCATGAAAATTGTTGAAATAAATTATATAGGAATCTGTTTGCATCTGCATCCTGAAACAAACGCTATCGACTGTTGTCTTTGTTGTGAGTACACTGAACTAATAACAGGTTCACAAAGCGCACCTCCATAGTAAGGGATACGATCAGAACACGCACTAGTAGAACTAGCACGACATGTCACAGTTTTGATGGCTTTTCCATCAATTACTATTTTACCCTCCGACTCTTTGCACCCGGGCGTAGTGGAGTCCCGTCGATACCTCGAGCCTCCTTCAGGCTGGGCCTTCTTGACGGACCAGAAACGCGACTGCGACATTTTCTTAGTTGGCTCTTGTGAATTAGGACGACCGTGGACCATAAGAACGAGACACGCGGCCAAGAGTACCAAGCTGCACAATGTCTGTGAATGAAACAAGAAAAAAATCCTTGTTTGTGCAAATGCTCCAACAGATCACTAAAAACATATACTGACAGTAAATCCGTGGTGTGCCAGGGATTCATTCTGTTAAGGTGCCAAGACTCCTTACTGCTTAAAACATTGCACAGACGTGCCTTCCCTTGCTTAAATATCAACATCCAACAATCTTTTTGGATTAATTCATTCATCACTCCATAACGTTGCTTTCAATACACTTTTCACATTTTTGCCGAGGCAAATTTAAATCTAACCAAAGATACGAAAAATGGTTAAAAGATCTACTCGCAACAAAGACTTTTATCAAATTTCACTCATAGACAGTTATCCAGGAGCAAGTAAAATACAAACTTACCTTCATTGTTACTATCGTTTTTACACCAAAATATCTAAGACTGCTGTCCTTAACAGTTGGTTACTGTTTTCTATCTTCAATTTTCTTCTGACTGCTCCAGTTGGGTTCACTGTATTTATACTATTCGGACAAGCTTGACATTTGAATATCTTGACTAATTTCAGATCACCAGCTATTGTTTGGTGTCGTTTAACGCGGGAAAAAAAATCAGAAAGGAAAGCCATAACAATTGCTGTCATACTTGTTACAGTATCTAGATCGACACTGACGGTTTGAAATACTATCACATAACAAAACAACTTAAGGCATATCAATCGACAAATTACTAAAGCCACTGAGACTAACAAAAGCGACTTAAAAAAATTCCTTTTTTGTCCAGCCAAGCAAAACTTAAAATCGTAGTTAGGCTATTAACTTTATTGATAAGCTGGATACCTCACTCAAGCTAAGGTTCGCGTTTATATCAAGCAAGGTTGGCAAACAAACGACGCCACCAACGTGATCATGCTCACATCATTGATTAATGTACTAAAGTAGAAAATTATTTTTGTCAATAGGAAAGTCAATAGAAAAATAAATTCCCTAAAAATAGTGGATGGTATAATATGAGTTCCTGTATTTAGGGATTTCAATACTTATCAACGTGTTTCACCTACTTTTTGCATCAGCTACTTACAGAGTGAGAAAACATTCCTTTTGTAAGTAAATTTAACTCTACTATTTACTTTGCCATGGTTACATCGCAGGACCATTGGTCCGTGATTCTAATGTCTTGCATAGTTAATCACTGAAGTGGCGCTATCGTCTCGTACAATGAAAGGCAAAATCGACGCCCTCAGTGTTGGACAAAAATTTGTGTTATATTTCGACTATTTCCAGGTGGTAAAGCAAGACATGTACAGTTAGTGAACCCCAAGGAACTTCACTGCTTTGATGAATTTGTTTAATTAGGATTTTCATGCGTCAATGCATCTTCAACTTGATATATTATTCCTCTAAAAATTAAAAACAAACGCTAGGCATGCGTTAATTCAGTCCCGTATCAGAAGCTGACGGCAAAATACAATTCCTCAATACTCTCCTCAAAACATGCCATGTTGTCCTACATTTTTTTCAATGATAACTCTGTGTAGCGCTCTTGCCTATTCGTGGCCATCCCTAGGAACGGCCATCGAAGACTGCTTTTGCGTGGCTTTGTCAGCTTCCCTTATAGGATTTTGGATATTCTTTAATTTTAATGGCTTTACCATAAGAAAAAAAGTTGCTGGATGTGAAATACTCAGATAATATTAATAGTAATGACAGTAACAATTAATAATAATTATAATAATAGTAAATAAGAGGGTGTAGGTTGCTGCAGTACGAATTCAAACTGGAGCCAGCTTTCAAGTATTACACTACAAAAAATACTCAGTTGTATTTTCTACTACCTCTAATAAGACAGACAGTACATGCTTGCAATAATTTTTTTTCGTTAAATAGTGCGTTAATTTACATGTAGACTGGAATATGAATAATGTTCAACAAGTAGTAGACTTCTGATGGTATTGATAAATTTAAAACAGCGTCAATTTAAACAGAGATTTCTATAAAACCTGACTTGTTATAAGGAAGTACTGGACGTGAACGCTGATAAGTGACGTAACTACTCATTTGTTCTCTATTAATGTGTTTTGAAATCGAAGATTGCTATTTGATACAGTTTCAAACCTCAGCTATTTTTTGTTTGACGTAGGAAGTCTGTAACCCCGGCACTCTTCCTTGAGAGTTTGTTTTTCCCTTGAAATAGCAGGTGACAACTGAATGTATATATATCGGGGGAAACGTCGTCCAATCTTTAAAGTACCGACAAAAATATGAGCCACTGCACTGCAGTAAATCAGTGACGATGAAATGTCGTTTTTACCATTCACTGGGTCTAATTATTCCTGATCATATGAAATAGTTTAAGGTGCGCTCTTTGCCAAAAACTTATAAAATTAAATTTAGAATTAACAAATTTTCCACGGAGCCGCAGATCCAGCGCAATAAATGCACGAGATGTAACACTCTGTGCTTGCCAAAAATAATTTTCGTTATCATGTTTTACAAAGAGTCTCCTAACAAAATTAGACTTGAGTATATTGAAATTAATTAAGGAATCAAGAAAGGAAAGCAAACCGACGATTCTAACAACGTGTTTAATGCGGAGGATAAAACTAACTATTAATAAACGGAATAAACTATGTGGATCAATGTAAAACTATTTTATAAACAGTCTAACACGTTCAACTTATTTTCGGATCCGTGATTTCATACTGTTTTTTCGAAAACATACCGGTTTAACCTATGCTATATTGATACGAGTGCTGGTATTTTAATTTAGAGTTAGCTTTATGTCATTCTAAAGGCACGCACGCTATTACGTGGATCAATTAAGAATTGGTTCATGCTTAGCGTGCGTATATCGAGTTATTGATGCACGCGGGAAGTTTGGAGAGCACGAGAGAAGCGTAGCAGTTGCTCGAGGCGCAGCCGAGAGCAAATCTTGCTTCTTTAGTTGCGTACGTGTTGCTAATAGCCAACGAGGCAATTAGCGCCGAGTTGTGTAAAGTTCATGTACGACGACATTGAGTGGAATAACTACCGGGGCCAGCCGAAGGCTGGAACCGGTGATAAAATGCTGTTTGTTCGTTTCTTTTTTTCAAAGTCTAGTTTTTTTATTATATCTCTGAAACCTCGATTGTGAAACGTGAATTGGAACTAGTTCGCATGACAAGAATTGACTTTGTTGTTGCTTTTGGAATAGAGCCATGTTGTTGTCGAGCAGACATGTTATCGAACCGAAGCCGTAAAAAAGCATGTTTCAAACACGAGTCCGGCTCGTCCTTAAACATCTCTTTAATGTACTTGTAAACGTTTTTCGAGCTTGCAAACCAGTCTGAGAATTAAAAGTGAAAAAAAAAAAAAAAAAAAAAAACGGGCAGAAGTAAAAAATAAAAAGTTTCAGAAAGGCGGTTGTTTGTAAGACTTTCATTTCAGTTTGTAATAAACAATTCAGAAATCTTGTCAACTTCGCTATATAATTTGCTCACTAACTGCCGAATAATTTCATCCCACATTTATTTACTTCGGTAGTATTTTTCGGTTTATTCTTTTCAATAAAGACTTGAATGTCTCCCCGTCTAATTCAAGAAATCTTTCCTCCATAGTGGTCGTTTTCCACACTAATGGGATATGAGCTGATAGCTAGTGAGTATAACGAACCAATCAGAGCCCGCGTTTGCTCATATCCAAGGGTTGTAGATATAATAAATGACAATGATTTACCCTGGACCCAACCCTCTCTTATGCGACAGCTTAACAATTAGCTGCTTTTGAGAGTCCAATGATCTTAAGTTGTCGATTAGAAAACTACCTTCCAACCTACCTTGGATTACAAAATAGGTTAGGTTGCTTCAAAACACAGCCGTGTATAACTGTTACTGGCACACTCGGCTAAATATAAGAAGCCATAGACATCCTGTCTCATAGTTTCTTGATAAACATGAATGAAGGTAAACAAGTGATAGGGCTAAGGGCAAATTATCATGCTTTCATCATCACATAATAGTATTTGAGAGGAAATATACGATTGTCTAAAAACATTAAAACCTAAGGCAAACCGCACAGGGCAAAAAAACATGGTATCTCGAAAAGGTTGTTCTGGTCCGCACCATAATATTCGTCACGAGGAAATTACACACCAGCTAAAGCCTCGGTTCGCTCAAACCGGTATTCATATTAACTCTATAAGTTCCGTAACCACTTTGCAGCACAGCAAACCTACTTTAATCCTGTACTCTGACGAGCAGGTAAATCGACCATAACGATGCCTTTCATAGACTGATTCTCAAATGCTTGATATATTCACACGCATTTCAAACTATATGATTTGCTTGGAATATTGCATTTACTTATTATAGATCTTTAAACGAAAAGGGTCGCTTTAATCCCCATGCCAGACATCACAGACTTGCGATATCCGGTGAGACGACCATGTTGCCGTAAAACAATTATGGCATTGCAAGGCTATGATCAAACAAACACAAAAAGTGCAAAAGTGCAGTCCAGTAATGTTAGGTAGTTTTCTGAAGAATGGTCACACTGGTTGATGTCAAGGATGAAAAAGTTGGAACGACTCCAAACTGTAAGACAAGTAATGCCACAGTACAGCACTACAGTAGTATTCAGAGTCCATGGTTCAGTTGACCAACCGAGGACGAAAATCGAAGTTAGATCGAAGACTCACTCACAATATAGGGCAAAAAAATCATTGCAATTAGTTTTATTAGAGAATCAAAGATTCTAATTGAAGGAAGAATTGAAGAGTCTATAAATTTATCACATTCATTGTCCATCTAAAAAGACATTTTTCACTGATCATTTCTGCAAATTAAGAGTTCAAAATTAGCGTACTCTATACCATCTTCTGATGGAATGTGGCAAACTATCGTAGTTTGTAAGGAAGGCGCAAACCACGAACATGTTCGCGGGCGATTAGTGTGAGGTCAAAAGGGGGTTTGCTACGAAGATTAATGTTATATTCATGTAAAAATGTGTAAACTGTTAGCTGCGTCCCTGTTTTTCACTAAATGAAAAATTTAATGGACTTGACCTTGAGTCAAAAATAACTCACCTTCATAACCTTCATAACGATCTGCGTGTCCTCGCGAAAGTTATTCCTAATAGCTTTCTTGAGTTATTATCTTATAGCTACCAGATGACAACTGAACAATGTCACAAGGCGTGAGAATTTAGATGTATTTATGCTGTTCAGCATGTCCATTTTAATTTTATCCTTTCTCTTAAGCTTGCTGTATATTTAGAATCATCAGCTCAAAAACAAGTTTAGATTTACTACCTTAAGAGAAAGGAAATCAGAAATACTGAAAAAGGAAGTTAAATTTTGCTTAAGATCTGCTTTAGTTCTGTATGAAACAGTACGTTTTAGCAAGTCGGCAGCATTCACCCTCGGCTAAGCCCCAATATTAAGGCAAACTTTTTTCTTAGCGATCATTGAACATCCGAGAAAGGAGAACATGTTAGAATCAACACAGTCCTTCACTGTCGATCATTCCTTTTTGTTCCCATAAATTGCACTAAAAGTTATTGCTTTGCGGTGATATTACCAGGAGAAAACTTTTACTGAACACAACTAGATTCTATAAAGACATTGAAAAATAATTTATGCATCTTAAACAGTAGGCAACGGTATAAAACATCAAAATTATGCAAGCATATTTAATTAACTTTCGTATTCCTTTTTCGTCTTGTCCAAACCGGAGAGGGCTATAAGTTGAATAGTTGTTAAAGGTGCCCAAGTTTAGAGAACTCAGTAAGAGCCAATCGGTAAAGTAATGATTTAAGGGCATTTTTGAAAATATATTGCAAATAGGATATCCTAAACACGTACGCTGTCATGAAACAGCAAATTCCAACCATTGTCGATCTCGTGAATTAATAAGTAATGATAAGTAAAAAAAAATTATGAGTGGCATATTCTATAAAAAAATGGAGAAGTGTTGCCCACGAAGTAAGCAAATTAATACGAAATTTGAAACGGAAGTAATCGAAAACTATCTATGGCATCAGTAACGACACGAGGAACGAACAGAAAAAATTGTAACTTAGGCTGAAGCTGCGCTAAATTTAACTCCTGCCTGTCGTAAAAATAACTCGTCATTTAGCTTCGAGTCGAGAAACTGAGAATTAAAGAAAATGATGTAAGCTAGTTATACACTTGTTTTTATCTTGTTCACTGGTAATAGTTGCTTTTTTGCCTCACTACAAATTCCAATAATCCAGATTGTAAATTTTCTTTCTATATCACATCGCATGCAGGAAGTACAAGGGATAGAAATAAATACAAAAACAAATATTCTTACACTAACACCTCGGCAGTGGTTAAAGCACTCGTAAATGAGTGCCGAGCAAATGAATGAAACAAGATAATTGAAAAGAATCGTACCAATGAAAGCAATAACAGTAATTTGATGAGAATCAAATCTAAGAAAAGTGGACAATGGCTTGAAAAAGTGAAAAATATGAACTAGACAGGATTTAAACGAGAATTCAATTAAGACTAAAACTGACTGAGAATTAGACCGATAACCCAAACGTTTACAAAAGTATTTCAATTCATTGTTCATCGCAGAAATTTTTAACGGATGTTCTAAGAAACTGGCACGCTCGAACTATTTGAATCACAGCTCGTCTTTTTTGTTTCGGCTAAAACCATTAAATGGCCTTTCCAACGATTTTTGGCCACATTTTCTTTCTCCTTGCGCACAAACGTCAAAATATACCGGTTTAAATAAGGAAATTCTTCTGAATCAGATATTCTGTTTTTGAAAAAGTCCGCTATAATAACAGAATGGAAGGCAAATATGCTATCTAATTTTATCCGTTTACACTCCCGGAAGTTATGCTACTTCTTGTACAAGCTGAACTCCTGACAATACTAATGTTAAAAAAGGACGATGCAAAAAAAAAAATGATATGGTAGCTAGCAAGGGAAACCCACACGCAGATCTTAGATCTTAAACTTCATTTTTTGTCGTCAAAGCGGGCTTGTAATGGCACCGATTTCCACTGTCTACCTCAACCATGGTTTATCATTGCTTAGTAAGTCTAGTAATGTTAGACTGAATGGGATGTAACGCCAGATACTCGATGGATTAGCAACCCATCCCCTGGGCATCCCAGCCAAGGGTCTGACTGAGAAGCTGCTTCGCGGCACAGAAATAAGTTCATGTTCGATCTTTGGTTCGTGTGCTATTCAGTACAGAACTTCTATTCCGTATAGGTACAGTAAGTGTCTCTACGGATTTCAGCTGCAGATATCCGAATTTACACCTAACAAAAACAATACTTTTCTATACTGCAAACTGAATGATCCACCAAGAAAAATCCACCCTTACGCAGCATTGCACTCTGCAATTCGTTAACCGAACAGAACATCCTTTTCGTTTGGGTTAGAACTACGTCTTCTACTCATATCGCCACAAAACGACCTGCGATGTACTGGATACAAATGCGTGACTCATTATAATAGAGCCACCACGTGATCAATGCGCTGAGTTCCTTCAAACTGGCATCTTTAAAGATATTTTATAACCAACGCTCCACTTTCAAGTGACGCGGGTAGAACTCTCCAGCCATGGCAGACGACCGCTTTAGTATTGTTGACTATGTGGTGTTTTCGATCATGATGCTGATTTCAGCTTTGATTGGAGTGTGGTACGGTTGTGGTCCTGGAGGAAAACAGAAAACAACCGCCGAATATCTCCTTGGCGACAGACAGATGAAAAACTGGCCGGTGGCGATTTCTCTGCTGGTTTCGTATCTGTCTGCCATAACTCTTCTTGGAGTACCATCCGAGATTTACACTTATGGAGCCCAATACTACGTGTTGATACTCTCTTACTTTATTATTTGCGGATCGGTGGCAGTCATTTTTGTTCCTATGTTCAGAAGAGTGAACATCACTTGTGCTAACGAGGTAAAATTACTGTGTAGCTAGAGGCTTTGTCACTGCCCTAGAAATCTAATCTTTCAGGCCAATAGAGTCCATATTCTCTAGGATACAGGCACTGCAAGTAATATAAACCGGCAGTGAAAGCCAAATTCTTTCGCTGTGCCATTTGTAGACCTTCAAGGTGCCTAACAACCAGACGATTTGACCCAGTGACATTAACCGCCCGTAGCAAATAATATGATAAATCGCATCACGAAAAATGGGGAGTTTGCAGTGTAACCCTGTCTCTAGCCGTTAGTATTTCGGTGATCACGGTACACTATTCGAAAGGATTTGGTAAAAAAAAAACAGATCTTTAAAACTTTAGTAGATAAACCATGCAGGGTCGTCAAACGGAGTCATGTATATTTAGCCAAGGGTACACAAGGGTACACAAAAATATTGCGATTGGCAACGTAATCAGGGAAAAGCCTTTTTGGGGGGAGCATGTAATATAATTCGACCACAGTATGTATATTATAGTATAATTTTATAGTATAATATGGTGTAGTACGTGTGGAGGGGGAGGCATAAAGCGTTACAAAAAAGGCGTCTTTTGTTCCGGTCGCGTCCCAAAACGTAAATAAACGATCTATATAGCAGTGCTTAATTAAAGGAGAGATAACGTTCTGTAACTACCTAATACACGTCTACAATGTAGCTATACATTTATTTAGTTCCTCGTAAGGAGTTCAAAAAATCCTCCCAAAAATGACTAGAATATCGAGTCTCAAATTCTCATAATTCACCTAGTTAATAGTGTCACAATCTCGCGATCGCCAGAATTCGGACCGCTTCGCAGTCTCCAATGTTCAACATTCTAGGCTCTTAGTGTCATTAATTATCCAAAAAAGTTAAATTATTTTCTACCAGGCTGGTAAGTAACAAGTGGTCGAGTATGCTTAAACTACAGAAATACGGTTCAAAGTACCGTATTTTAAATTTAATTTTAATTTTAAAGAACTGCTTATATCGTCTGGCTACTCCTCTTAACCTCTACTCAATCTGACCGATGGAATTTCCTTCAGATGACGCCTGAGATGCTAGCAGGTTTTTCCTTTACAAACGAATAACCCCACGTGCGAATACGTGAAAAAGCTATGGAACTGTAAACCGCAGGGAGAATAAACTGTATTTCTGGTGAGATAGGAGAAACATGAAAAGTGACCGCTCGCTGTCCATATTTATCCAGCTACTATGTACATGTACGTACACGTGAAAAATATTTAACCAGCCTGAGAAGCCGGGAAAAAAAACACATTACTAAAGCAGTTATAATAATAAATAAATCAAGTCTTTTGCGACCACTTCCGATGTATGTCACGTCCACTACCCTTCTATCCATACGATGTTGACACAGACTGCCCACAGCACGCACTGACTTTTCCAAATAACGCTACTTGGGAGTAACGCGTGACGAAAATTGTTGAGAGGTTCTGCGTTATAAGTCCTATGCGCTTGAGACACTATGAACAGCCAAATAAAAAAGAAATATTTTGACCTCCACCCTCGATCTGAACTAATTTGATCCCTCACTCTGCATCGTTATTCGCTTCAGAAATTACTTTATGAGGAATTTTTTTTTCTGTTGGTTGTTTCCTAGTTTCAGCCTTAAAACCCTAATATCAAGATTGAAGTTCTCTTTAATGGTTTCTTACAGAAGCAGAGGGGAGAATTTATTAGAACATTAGCGGAGGCTATCATTGGTGATTATTCCTTTATTATCAGTTTTTGTTTAAATGTAATGATATAACTGGGAGAAGCGCTGATCAATGACAGGACTTAGAGGATTGAGAAACGTCTCATTTTGTTAACGTTTGTTTTTCTTTTAGTATTTGGAAAAACGTTTCTCCGTTGGTGTACGCATGATTGGCTGTCTGTTCTTTATCTTGGAGTATGTAAGTATCACAATACGAGTCGAGAACAGTTTTCTTGGAGTTATTTTTTAACTGTGGTTGGTTATGTTACAGCCCTGAAGCTCGTTTCGGTCAAACGAACAATCGGACTTCGAGAGTCGAATACAGCTGGAATCGAGTATCAGGAATCGAGTATGAAGAATCGAGTATTGGGAATCGATAATCGAGTATTGCGAAGAATGATCGAGTATGAAGAATCACGTTTCGCGGGAACCGAGTATCGAGAATCGAGTATCGGGAATGCGAATCAAGTACCAAGAACCGAGTAACGAGAAACGGGTATTGCTAAGAATCGAGTATCGAGTACCGAGAATCGAGGATCGAAGATGGAGAGTCAAGTATCAAGAATCGACAATCGAGTAAATGACGACAATTGAGTATCTAGAATCGAATATCGCGGATCGCGAATCGAGAATTAAATCGATAGTCAATGCCTGCCTCTACCAGATGTTGACTTATATTCATTCTAGTCTGTAAGATGCAGGAAGCCAGATCAATGTTAATAACTACAGTATATCATTTAAAATAACGAACAAGTGCATACAAACAGATCCAACCTCGTGCCAATAGGCCCTTTGCAGGATCTAGTCACGTGCCTGGATACCACTTAGCAACGCCATGCTGGGACGCAAGCGTTCCAGCGCCATTTGTAAAACAAAGGCTGAACACTGAGGTTGTTGCGTGCGATCAAGCGAGACAAGTACCTTTCGAAAAGATTCCCGTTACTACGATAGCGGATAATTTTTCTCTTACACAAGTTGGCTTTAACCTCTTGTGCTTTTTAACTGGATTCACCGGCAAATAAGCGACAATTTTTCTTCGATTCCTGCAGCAAGTCGGCGAGTGAACACGTAGCGACATGGCGAACTCTGGAGGTAGGGAATAACCTATAACTTTTTGTTATGCATTCTTACTCTCCTCTTTTCGCCATGTAACTTTCTTAGTGTCTTTTGAGGCCTTCTAGAAAATGTTATTTTAGCGTCGTTGAAAGTATTTGGTGGCCGCATCTGGTGGCAAAAATGACATGTTCTGTGAGACTTTAATCCATATTTATCGTACAGATGGTAACTCCGCGTCAGACTCAAGAGAAGCAACGACCCAGGATCTGAGTTTATTCCCCAGTCTATCTTTCAGTGAGGTTGAGGAATATGCAAAAAAGTCCTCTGGCTGTGAAAATACTGCAAAGGCCTACAAATTCTTTGCAGAACCAGGTTATCTCCATGATATCAAAGGTAAGCTTACGCAAGTGGTGTATTTCCCAGATACCGAGTATTCGCTGATTTTGTTGTATGCTGCTCCTTTTAGTTACATATTTTCCGGATAAAGCTAAAGTCAAAGGCAAGTGCTTCAGATCAATGAAGAAAAGTGAAGCCCCACACTCTTTGGAAGTGTCTGTGCCACTACAGGCAAACGAGGACCCCAAAATAACCAATGCCAAGTGTTCCTGTGTTGCTGGTATGAGTGGCTACTGCCATCATATAATAGCCTTACTCTTCTACCTGGCCCACTGTAAATTGTATGGTCTCAAGGATTTGCCAGATGATTTAACATGCACCAGTTTGCCACAGCGGTGGAGTGTTCCCAGGGGTAAAACTGTTCAGCAAAAAGAAATCCAGGATTTGTTGGTCAAGAAACCACAGATGGGAGCAGACTACTCTAGGTACATTAAAAGCACTCTATATTCCCCATCCAATGTGTATGGCATACTTAGCAAGAGTCATTTTAACAACCTCTCACCCAAGCCATTGATGGCCTCTATTGTTCCATCTGTACAAGAGCTCCCTGGATTACCTTCTGTTGTAACTAAATTTGGACATGCTGTTAGAGGCAGTGTCCTCTCATACCAGCAGAAATTATCAGAAGAATACGTAATTAATGACTTATTCTGCAAGGCATACCCTGAGTTACCACTGCCTGATGCTGGTGACCGGTTTGAAAATAGGGTTTCAATTTGTTTGAGCCCTGAAAAGCAAGCATCATTGGACTCTCTATTTGTTACAAGGGAAGTTGCCATTGATCTGCAAAGTAAAACTGTCACGCAGAGTGAAAACAATTTGTGGCACCTTCTTCGCAAGAAACGTATCACAGCAAGCAAATTTGGCTTGTGTGCAAAGAGGGTTTCGAACTTTGAGAGTCTTGTTGCACAGCTTAATCCCAGCCGTCACGTCACCACTCCTGCCATGAAGAGAGGTATTCAGCTGGAGGCCAGAGCTTCAATGGTCTATGCTAATGTAGCAAAGGGGGGGATGGTTAACCTCTATCCATCAGGACTGGTCATCAATCCAAAATGTCCTTGGCTTGGTTGTAGTCCAGACCGAAAGGTTTATGATATAACTTTAGCAAACCAAGGCCGTAACCCATTCGGTTTGTTAGAAGTTAAGGTTGTCAAAGAGGGGGAGACCAGTTTCAATAATGTAAAATATTTAGGAGTGGATCCTTTTACCCAGGAGAGGAAATTGAAGGAAAATCATGAATACTACTCACAGGTTCAATGTCAGCTTGGTCTGACTGGTCTTGATTGGTGTGATTTTTTTTCCTACATGACTGATACAGATTTTTTTTGCCAAAGAATTTACTTTGATAAAGACTTCTTTCAAGCTAGTAAGGATAAGGTGGACACATTTTTCTTCAATTATTTCTTAAACTAATTGTCAACAGTAATCTTAGTAATTATTTTTTAAGTTAGTAAAGGAGAAAATTATACTTAATATCATTTTGTTCTACTCCCCTCTTCCCACCAGTGAGAGTTGTTATGTTTTAAGTTGCCCACATGTAACTAGTAGGTTCAATCACTGTTTTGTGTAAGATAATTATAATGTTTTATTATACATATCATCTGTGAACACTTCTTCGATATTATGATCCTCTTACATAATCGTGGTAAGCCATTGCTGTAGACTAATAAATAAATATTACTTGTTTTTTAGAACTAATCATTGTCAATAGAACTGCCACCCTTCAGAATCAGGGGTCCCTGAAAATTTGTTAGTAAACAGACAACAGTGTATATTTGGTTGACAGTGCCAACCATCGACAGGGGCACTGGTGAATCAAAAATGTGGAACTCTTTTATCCTTCTAATTGCTCTTTCTACATGGATCCTAAGCTTGGCAATAGTTTTAGTTTCATGCACTTGTTTAGCCGTAAACTGGTCCCTGCTTTGCAAAAAAGGAGGGAGATTAAGTCCCACCCCCCTTTCCCTTAACATCCCTTCAATGTCAAAACCCTTGTCTGCCATAACTGAGTCATTAGGTTCTAAGAGATCTATTATACCAGAACATCTAGTTATTTCTTTATCTGATATGGCACCTGTAAATAAAGAAGAAATGAATGTAATTGCACCATGTGGTGCAATTCCTATTAAACCTTTAAGGGTGGTTTTGCTTTTATAAGACGAGTACAGCTGAGACTGTAAGAGAAGAGATGATGGTGTTTCCACAAAAATCTCAGTGCAGTCTAGAATAACTCTTGTTGTTGGATAGAGTTCCTTGAACTCCTCAGGCATGTTTGCATTTACGTCATCCCTAGAAGGCCAAATAGACTGAGAACCCAAAAGAAAATACATATAATTGGCCCAAGTAGTAATTTTCCTGCTCACTGATGAAATATGGATATGGAAACGTTGTGCAAGATCTTGCTCAAAGAGGCCTAATTTCACTCTAACCAAGAACATAAATAATTCATCTATCAATAACATTACCCGGGAATTAGGGCGACTATCTAAGACACCAGAAGCATAACAGTATGTCATTTTTTCAGCAGTAGGCTTGGCAAAATTGTAAAACATAGTTAGGTGTTTGTAGGAACAAAATCCTGTATAAAACTTAATGAGATCATCATTGGTGGAGAACCTCTCTAGTCCAAATCTGCTCAGTGCAAGCTCCTGTGCAGCAAGCTCCTTTTGTCTCTTGAGTTCTTGCTGAGCCTGAAGAATGGTTGAATCAGCTTCCCTGGCAGCAGTGGTAGATATCCTTCTCAGTTCCTCCAGTTCTGCTTGAACAACCAAGAGCTGAGATCTGGTTGCCTCAAGTTCTGACAGTTCTGGTTCTATAATAGCTGTTCTGCACTCACCAGGAATTCCATCTCCTTCATCCGTCTCACTCTCATCGGTTTGAGTGCCACTACATGTCCAAGGACCAAAAAGAAAAGGATTATGTTTTTTTAGAGAGAGGTGACTGTCATGTGTTGAATTGAGAATGTAATCTTACATTGAAATTCATTGTTATGAAATGTCTTATGATGCCCAGGGTATATGAGAGGTAAGTAAGCAACATACCTGTCAACAACACGAACAAGTTTTCTTCTTGACTTTGGTGGTAGTGTCCAGTCAAAAATTGTTGGAACAGTGCCTTCCTTTAATAGGCGGCGTCCAGAATTGTCAGATGGCTTATAGTCTTCAGGAAGGAAGTGTTTAGAGCTCACTCTGGTCTTGTTAGTAATCTGTAACCCAGAAATATGGAAATAAAGTAAGGAAAAAAAGTTGGAGCATATACTTTGGGCCATGTATTGCAATGCGCTTTAATAATGTATAATGACTTTACTGCTAACGCGAAAAAAATGTACAAAGACAGCCAGCAAACATGTAAACGGTTGGCTTCGGATGAAAAGCTCATTCACATTAAAATAGAAGGCCATGTCAGCAATAAACAAGAACCACAGCAACATGAGGTAAACATATATATTGGTTATAGCTGTACCTTGAAAAATGGTCCAATGTCTCTCCTAATTTTGACCAGCCACAGTTTTCTTAAAGTGTCATCACTGGGTCTGCTCGGTATTCGATGAAACGATAAAGAGCTGTCATACCGTGAGTCTCCAGTACAATTTGGCACACAGCAATGATAACTTCCCCCTTTCGATTTCTTCTTGGGAACTGGAGACTGAGAGCCATCACACGGATCCAACAGAATATTCGATGTTCCTTCACCAGCTGTACATGTGCAAGGAACAGTTATTATTTTCGAATCTTCACAAAGAAATCCTTATCGAGGGATGTGTTGTTTTACTTGAAAGTGTCAAGTATGAAACAGAAATCACTGTTACTATAATCAATTTTTGCCACCAGATGCGGCCACCAAATACTTTCAACGACGCTACAATAACCTTTTCTGGAAGGCCTCCAAAGACAGTAAGAAAGTTAAGTGGCGAAAAGAGGAAAGTAAAAATTCATAACAAAAAGTTATAGGTTATTCCCTACCTTCAGAGTTCGCCATGTCGACACGTGTTCACTCGCCGACTTGCTGCAGGAATCGAAGAAAAATTGTCGCTTATTTGCCGGTGAATCCAGTTAAAAAGCACAAGAGGTCAAAGCCAACTTGTGTAAGAGAAAAATTATCCGCTATCGTAGTAACGGGAATCTTTTCGAAAGGTACTTGTCTCGCTTGATCGCACGCAACAACCTCAGTGTTCAGCCTTTGTTTTACAAATGGCGCTGGAACGCTTGCGTCCCAGCATGGCGTTGCTAAGTGGTATCCAGGCACGTGACTAGATCCTGCAAAGGGCCTATTACATTCAAATGCTTGTTTCGTTTGCTTCTGCTGTATTATTATTATTATTATCCATGTATACAGTACCGCTGCTCTATACATGCTACAGAATATAGCATCGCTTAGACGCGGCACGTTTTTGTAGTTGCATGCACTGAGCTTTCTTTGACAAAAAAATATCGCCCACATTTCTAGTAACCGGACACGAGAGCCACTCCCCTACATGTATAAATAGAGACACCTTTATCGCACCTCAAATGTGCCCACAAACATCAACCTTATCATTGAATAAGCCCCCGTCGTCACAGAATTGGCCCAGTTTATCGAGTTGATTATACGTGCGACTGGTGTTTTTTTCTGTCTTTCCTTCTAGACACTTTACTTGTTTGTGGTCCTTTACGCACCCTCCCTAGCCTTGGAAGCCGGTAGGTTTGTTTCTAAGGTGCTTTGCAGCACCAAAGTTTCTGTTTAAGCACACAGAGACTATCTAGAGGATTAAATCATAAGTGAAACAAGACTACCAAAGATGTCGGACTTTTAATTGTGGTTCTCCACTAGACATTATCCTTACTTCAACAGAGGAATAACTATTGTAATTTTTGTGTCTCGGAATTGTACAAATCGTGCAATCTGATTGGTTCTCGAAACTGGCGGGATTTTTCTACTTGACTTTTTATTCTTCTACTTGACTTTTTATTGGGAGGAGACGTAACGTTTCCGATGAGCGTCGCTACTTTGCAGTTCACCTAAACGTCTTAACTTAGTACATTTTCTTGGTTCGTCGTACTTTAAGCTTTCCCTCAGCAAATACACTACTACTGTCTTCAGAAGGGGGCTCCCACAGTAAAAACACATCTGCGCAATAGATTTTTTTGGCAATCATTACTCGTCTCGTAAAAATAAAAACATAGAACTGTTACTTGCAAAACAAAGAGACAAAGACTAAAAACGCATGCTTTGAAGTTGACAGTTAGATCTTAAGTATGATAAACTTAATATAACTACCATGTATTGACTTACCTGTGGAATAACTAACCCATTACAAGACTCGCTTCACCTTTTTTTCAGTGGCTGGAATTCCATTGACCGCTTCCATCCTTGCTACAGGCGTCGTGTGTACCTTTTACACCAGTCTGGTAAGGCGGCTAAGAATATGATAGAAAGCAAAGACATAAGAAGCCCACCAAAGTCCGTTGAGTTTTCTTACTTGCTTCGTACAAGTTGGACAGCTGGCAAATCCCCCAGATAACATTAACTAGAAATACGACTCCCGCAAAAACCTCGCGAAGCTAGTTTTTGAAGAAGTCACAATGCTTTTATATTTTATTCTTTATTTATATTTTACATTTTATTTTTTATATCAGCGTAATCCCCATTATTTTATTTCTTATGCTGTGTTTTGTACACAATTAGTGACACCTGGTGCAAATTACATGATGAGTATACAGCTCAACACAGTGCTTTAAAATTGACCTTCATTTAGCTCTTTCACTGCCACTGAGATTGCACCAGAGGGAATGAAAGTAAAATTATTTATTATCTTGACAGGGAATAGAGTCTATGAAGTACCACAATAATATTCACTTAACACAAATTGAAAATGATTGTAAATCTCTTGCAGGTGAAATTTTGAAGAGTTGATATGAATGCTTGTGTTTACCACAGTGTAAAAACCTGTGTTTTTTTCTTTAGTTTTATTTTCTTAGTCTCTACTGCTTTGTCTTCTTTGTTGTACATCACTTTTAAACACAATATGTTCTTACACTGAGGATGAGTTGAATGCTCCAATTATTTTTTGTTTATGTTTCTTGGTTATAACTGCATGAGATTCATTGTAAGAAGAATCTTCTGATTAGATATTTTATTGTCTACTGCAGTCATTATTTCATTCCCGGGTAACCACAATTGAGAGCATTATGAATAGTGCATGTTTTAATTTGTGTACTCTTTTCAGTTGCAATGGTACCCCCAGTGGTAGATAGAAAAATTCCTCTTCCCTCAAAAGAGATGCCATATCAGCAGAAGTGTGAGATACAATGTCATTACATAAAAAAAATTGGGGGTAAAACAATTGGATTCTACAAAAGCTTTGAATAAAGGTTTGGTAATAGCTTGCCAACTGTATAGTATGTGGTTGTGCTATTTTTAGGTCATATCATAAAAACAATACATGTAAGAAAGAGTTATTAAAATCTTAATATGTTCAAAAAGATTGCTGCACTACGTACTCCTGTAAAAAATAATGTGAAATCAACATCAATCAGTCAAAAGTATATACCACATGAAAGTTTAATTGTGCTGTTACAGAAACAGGCAAAATATCCATACCCAACAAGAGATGATTATATTATTTTGAATATATGAAAATTTCTATTATAAAAACTACAGAAGAAAGATTTAATATAAGGATGGCATTTCATTGAAAAAGTCATGGCAGCTCCAGGTATTCAACTGTAACCAATGACATATAGTAACGAAAAGAACTATCATTATATTATTATTATTATTATCATTACTATTATTATTACTGGTATTGATATTATTATTATTATTGTTAAATTTTTCATGTTAAACATAATATTTTTTTATGGGGTGGGATGCATGTCCTAATCTTGGTAAAGGTATTCTTACTCTACTACTGCAAGCAATACAAAAATCGTCTTCATAGGCTTTCCATCAGAGGTGGTAGTAATCAAAACAGCTCCAAACAATACCATTTCTTCTTAAAGGCTTAGAATCTAGTGCAGTCATTTGTCTATAAAGTTTGTGTGGAAAATCATTATTGAAAGCATAGGGCATTTAGGAAACTTGAAACACTTGTTACTACATACAGCACACTTGCAATGAATATATGAGAAAGATCATAAACATTTTGGCATTACAAAATTTATTTTCTTCTTTATAAAGTTTTTCCAATGTAAAAAGTTAATTGCATGTTGTGGTTGTTATGAAATATTGATATTTGACATCATAAAAATAAAGTAAACAGCAGAAAGTAACAAAGTTAATATGTTATGTCTAATTTTTCAAATTAAGGCTTGAATTAACATTTCATTTGTGAAAAAAGGGCAGAGGTTCTAGATAGCGATATTATCAGAGGAGGGGGGGTCATTGCACTCTAAGGTAAAACTGACCCATTGTGAAAAGGCTATGAAACTTGTTGTCTCTACGCAATATTGTTGAAACCTTTCAATCAGAAAATACATACATATATATATAGCAAAGAGAAATACTACTCAGAATTCAGTAATCACATTTGCTTTATTTTGAAATGATCGCATTGATCACTGATAATATTGCAGAACCAGTACTTTATAGTGACACAGGGTATATATTCTGTTGAAAATGTTTAACAGAACTGCTAGATCAAGAAAATTTACAATATTTTCACTGTTGCAATGATATCAGATCACATCGTTATAAATGATTGCTATAACAACTGCAACTCTCTGTGTTGGGAATTACTTCAAACTGGAAACGCTATCGTTTTATTATGAAAAATACCTATTTACATTCTCTTGTAATCTGTTGGTCGTCTTCCGATTCCGTTTTTAGACTAATAGAATATTTTCCAGAGAAATCTCCAATCGTTGAAGTCGTTCTTACTCGGTGTCCCTTCTAAGTCGTTTTGCTAAATGTACTACGTCAATATATTTCGTTATGTAATCGTTCACTCATGTCCTGTATTTCTATCAATAACACATTCAAATTCAAAACTAACTTGATTGAATTCCTAGTCCTTTTCCCTGCTGTTTCGTTTGCCTTTTTCTGGAGCGAGCAGTTGTTGTCTTGGCTGTTGTTATTCTCCCTGCTGTCGTTTCTCTATCCCGGCTTTGAGTCGTGCTTTCCCCGTGTTGATTTTCACGGTATTCGAACTTACTCGGCGACGATCTCGTGCTAATATTTCTTGAATATCTCGGAGATCACCTTGCTGGGATGTACTTCCAGGACGAGTGAAATCGATTTCCACAAAATTTACATTACTTTCAAAAAGGCATCACCGAATAATGGCGGAAATTCAGCAGTTCTCAAGTGCGTTACTATTGCCAGGTAACCTGGCCTGCGAACGGACACCTTTAAAATATAGATATATATATATATATACATATATAAAAACTCTCGGCTCGATTTACTCGGGCTTGCGAGCCACGTGGTCTGACCGGAACCGACACGATTAGTAACCTCGCTACGCTCGGCCTTCGGCCTCGCTTCGCGAGGAATTATCACTTTAACTACGCCATGGATTTTCGCAAGCCATAAGAGGGAAATTGGTGTCTCCTCATATAGCTTTAACGACCTAATTTAATCAAGTTGTTTTAGCAAGCAAGCCAATCGTCAGTTCAGTTCCTAATAATACTAGAAATACGACTCCCGCAAAAACCTCGCGAAGCTAGTTTTTGAAGAAGTCACAATGCTTTCATATTTTATTCTTTATTTTTTTTTATATTATATATTTTATTTTTTATATTAGCGTAATCCCCATTATTTTATTTCTTATGCTGTGTTTGGTACACAATTAGTGACACCTGGTGCAAATTACAAGATCAGTATACCGCTCAACACAGTGCTTAAAAATTGACCTTCATTTAGCTCTTTCACTGCCACTGAGATTGCACCAGAGGGAATAGAAGTAAAATTATTTATTATCTTGACAGGGAATACAGAGTCGATGAAGTATCACAATAATATTCACTTAACACAAATTGAAAATGATTGTAAATCTTTTGCAGGTGAAATCTTGAAGAGTTGATATGAATGCTTGTGTTTACCACGGTGTAAAAACCTGTGTTTTTTTTCTTTAGTTTTATTTTCTTAGTCTCTACTGCTTTGTCTTCTTTGTTGTACATCACTTTTGAACACAATATGTTCTTACACAGAGGATGAGCTGAACGCTCCAATTATTTTTTGTTTATGTTTTTTTGGTTATAATTGCATGAGATTCATTGTAAGAAGAATCTTCTGATTAGATATTTTATTGTCTACTGCAGTCATTATTTCATTCCCGGGTAACCACAATTGAGAGCATTATGAATAGTGCATGTTTTAATGTGTGTACTCTTTCCAGTTGCAATGGTACCCCCAGTGGTAGATAGAAAAATTCCTCTTCCCTCAAAAGAGATGCCATATCAACAAATTGGGGGTAAAACAATTGGATTCTACAAAAGCTTTGAATAAAGGTTTGGTAATAGTGAGTGCCCACTGTATAGTATGTGGTTGTGCTATTTTTAGGTCATATCATAAAAACAATACATGTAAGAAAGAGTTATTGAAATCTTAATATGTTCAAAAAGATTGCTGCACTACGTACTCCTGTAAAAAAATAATGTGAAATCAACATCAATCAGTCAAAAGTATATACCACATGAAAGTTTAATTGTGCTGTTACAGAAACAGGCAAAATATCCATACCCAACCATAGAATAGTACATTATTTTGAATATATGAAAATTTCTATTATAAAAACTGCAGAAGAAAGATTTAATATAAGGACGGTATTTCATCGAAAAAGTCATGGCAGCCAGAGGTATTGAACTGTAACCAATGACATATAGTAACGAGAACTATCATTATATTATTATCATTATTATTATCATTACTATTATTATTACTGGTATTGATATTATTATTGTTATATTTTTTATGTTAAACATAATATATTTTTATGGGGTGGGATTCATGTCTTAATCTTGGTAAAGTTATTGTTACTCTACTACTAAAAGCAATACAAAAATCTTCTTAATAGGCTTTCCATCAGAGGTGGTAGTAATCAAAACAGCTCCAAACAATACCATTTCTTCTTAAAGGCTTAGAATCTAGTGCAGTCATTTGTCTAGAAAGTTTGTGTGGAAAATCATTATTGAAAGCATAGGGCATTTAGGAAACTTGAAACACTTGTTACTACATACAGCACACTTGCAATGAATATATGAGAAAGATCATAAACATTTTGGCATTACAAAATTTATTTTCTTCTTTATAAAGTTTTTCCAATGTAAAAGGTTAATTGCATGTTGTGGTTGTTATGAAATATTGATATTTGACATAAAAATAAAGTAAACGGCAGAAAGTAACAAAGTTAATATGTTATGTCTAACTTTGCAAATTAAGGCTTGAATTAACATTTCATTTGTGAAAGAAGGGCAGGGGTTCTAGATAGCAATATTATCAGGGGGGGGGGGGGGGGTCATTGCACTCTAAGGTAAAACTGACCCATTGTGAAAAGGCTATGAAACTTGTCTCTACACAATATTATTGAAACCTTTCAATCAGAGAATACATATATATATATATATATATATATATATATATATATATATATATAAAGTTATGATGCTTCGAGCCAACAGGGATGCCACACGCCAGAAGGATCCAAAAGGATTCGTAGTCCAAACCTCGAGTAATGAAATTTGTAGGCAATTGTGGAAAACGAGGACGGACAACTTCGAGCGAAAAAAAAAAAAATATATATATATACAGTAAAAAATCTAAAAAAAGTTTAAAAATTTAATAAAAATAGACGTTTGGCACTGCAACTGATGAAGGTCATTGACCCAAACGTCTATTTTTATTAAATTTTTAAACTTTTTTTAGATTTTTTACTGTATATATATATTTTTTTTTTTTTTTCGCTCGAAGTTGTCCGTCCTCGTTTTCCACAATTGCCTATATATATATATATATATATAGCAAAGAGAAATACTACTCAGAATTCAGTAATCACATTTGCTTTATTTTAAAATGATCACATTAATCACTGATAATATTGCAGAACCAGTACTTTATAGTGACACAGGGTATACATTCTGTTGAAAATGTTTAACATAACTGCTAGATCAAGAAAATTTACAATATTTTCACTGTTGCAATGATATCAGATCACATCGTTATAAATGATTGCTATAACAACTGCAACTCTCTGTGTTGGAAATTACTTCAAACTGGAAACGCTATCGTTTTATTATGAAAAATACCTATTTACATTCTCTTGTAATCTGTTGGTCGTCTTCCGATTCCGGTTTTAGACTAATAGAATTATTTTCCAGAGACATCTCCAATCGTTGAAGTCGTTCTTACTCGGTGTCCCTTCTAAGTCGTTTTGCTAAATGTAGTACACCAATATATTTCGTTATGTAATCGTTCACTCATGTCCTGTATTTCTATCAATAACACATTCAAATTCAAAACTAACTTGATTGAATTCCTGGTCCTTTTTCCTGCTGTTTCGTTTGCCTTTTTCTGGAGCGAGCAGTTGTTGTCTTGGCTGCGATTTCTGTTGTTATTCTCCCTGCTGTCGTTTCTCTATCCCTGCTTTGAGTCGTGCTTTCCTCGTGTTGATTTTCACGGTATTCGAACTTACTCGGCGACGATCTCGTGCTAATATTTCTTGAATATCTTGGAGATCACCTTGCTGGGATGTACTTCCAGGACGAGTGAAATCGGTTTCCACAAAATTTACATTACTTTCAAAAAGGCATCACCGAATAATGGCGGAAATTCAGCGTTCTCAAGTGCGTTACTATTGCCAGGTAACCTGGCCTGCGAACGGACACCTTTAAAATATAGATATATATAAACATATATATAAATATATATATATACATATATAAAAACTCTCGGCTCGATTTACTCGGGCTTGCGAGCCACGTGGTCTGACCGGAACCGACACGATTAGTAACCTCGCTTCGCGAGGAACAATTACTTTTTCTATCCTTTGCTGGAGTAGAGAAATTCTTAAGGTGGTCCAGTCTATATCTCTTGCCCGTTAATCACTTATCTTTGGGGAGTCTGAAAGCGATTGTTTCGCCCGATTTGTTTCCGTCCTTTATTCATGCCCGTATATCTCCTATCAGGGAAGGGGGATTGAAGGCCTTTGTGTGGACCAATGTGTCTCAGTCCTTAATTCTTGCTGTATATCTCTATTCCGGGAGACTCGAAGGCTGTCGTGTGGACCAATGTGTTTCAATCTTTGATTCATGCCTGTATATCTTTTGTCAGGGAAGTTTTGAGGCTGTCATGTGGACCAATGTGTTTCAATCTTTAATTTATGCCTGAATATCTCATTTTCAGGGGGGATTGAAGGCTGTCGTGTGGACCGATGTGTTTCAGTCCTTAATAATGGTGGCCGGCCTCATCACTGTTGTTGTCATCGGCAGCATAGAAGTCGGGGGCATGAATAAAGTTTGGGAGATAAACAAGGAATTTGGAAGACTTCACTTTTTCAAGTAAGAAAAGATCATTTTTGCTCATTTAGCCGTGAAAAGCAATTCACGGGGTTATTAATACTCGAGCTCTACACACCAACATGTCTAAAGGCTAATTCTGAGAAATACTTTCAACGAATCCTTCACCATAACCACTGTAAGGATTGCAATGAAAGACTCATTAGATGACATTTTATTGCGCTTTTACGACATTCGTCAATGAGGTAATCCAGTGTCTATCATCGTCTAGTCAAAAGTAAGCAGATAAGGCACAGTTCATTTTTTTTTGAGGGAGGGGGTGGTCTGGTGGGACTAGGGGGGTAAGCAAAAATAAACTGCTTCTCAGGGGGGGGGGGGGACATCCCCAAAAATTGTGGAAAAGGGGATCACGTGAAATATTTTAGTAATACTTTCATGTCATAATGTTTTTATCCTAGATTGACTTCTCTTTCTTTTGATTCGTGCTCTCTGATAAACAGCTCTCTGTGGTATTAGAAATTGAGGGGGGTCATGCAATTTTTAAATGGTGCTTCCTGGACAACACTAGCCCCTCCCCCACTCCCTCGTAAAAAATGAACGGTCCCTAACAACAAGCGCTAGAAGTTTCAGGAGAGAGACACAGCCGAAGCGCAGCAGTACAGTAGTATTTCTCTTATACGAAACATGGATAAATGCAAAGAGCTTAAGTGAAAAGAAATTTATGCAGGGGTAAACCTGCGATGAAGCGTTTTCTTTCCTTTTGCGTTCACGAGAAGAAAGGAAAAAAAGAACGCCTGACGCAGCCGCTTTACGAGTCGTCTGGCCCAAGTCCAGAACTTGGCAGGCTCTTCTGAATCGGATTCGTCACTAGTTATCGCATCTGATAAGTAAGGGACGGACCATTAGAAAAGTGATGGGGGGGGGGGAATTTTCAGCTTGCACGAATTTTCTTTTTCGCTCACTGCTTGTGCAGGAATTTTTTTTTCAGGTGAACCCCTCTGCACAAATTTTTTTTACTACGTGTGAAAAAGTCACAATTGGACCTTCCTTCTGCAAGAATTTTTTTTTTTACCTTCTTCCTTGCATGAATTTTTTTTCTTGGCATTTTTCCTTGCATGAATTTTTTTTGTTTTTTTCCCCACCCACCCCCCCCCCCAATCACTTTTCTAATGGTCCATCCCTAATAGTTTTTCTCTCGTTATTGTTTTCTTAAGTTTTGATCCAGATCCCAAGGTGCGCAACACGTTCTGGACACTGACTCTGGGTGGAGCGTTCACAGCCATGCCTGTTTGGACAGTCAGTCAGACAGCAGTGCAGCGCTTTCTTGCTATCAGATCACTCAAAGATGCCAGGCGGTAAGAGACTCGCAAATGACTCATCTTCCAAATCAGTAACTTAACAAATCTTCGAACAAGCTAATGTTGCTAGATAACAACTAACATACTAGCATGAATCCTTCATTCTGCCTTTCGTATCATTTATTCACAGTTGGATAGCAAGAAGCCGCAAAATACGGGTTTGCACTAAAACAGTATACCTTATAAGACAAATAACTCATTACGTATTCAGGAAATTAATGGAAGATTGTCAAAGTCGGTTTCTTGTAAACCAACTGGACTGCTCGCTCTCTTGTTTGTTCGGAATTGACCACAGATAACAGAAAAGAGAAGCCTAACTCTTAAATAGCAACAGCACGTCATGAACTTGTCAAACTGAAGTGCTGTTTTGTGTAAGCATAAGCTTGAAATGATCGTTTTCGCCTCTGAAATGGTTTAGTATATATATATATAGGAAGAGCATTCGATGCTATATTACCATAACAAGCTCTTCTGTTCAACAGAACCTTTTAACCCAATACTGTTCCTAGTGAAGAAAGACAAACACAGCACATACTGTACAGTACAACGAAAGGGGAGTCATTAACTCACCAAATCAATGTACATGCGTTTAACTATTGTATGCTCATATTTTGGCGTAACAGAACTGTAGTTTTATCATGTATTTTCTTACAGAGCGGTGTGGATGAATGTACCAGGTCTCATAATAATCGTTACCTTGTGTTGTCTGGACGGTCTTGTCATATTTGCTGTGTACGCTAACTGTGATCTGTTGGAGGACAAAAAAATCACCAGTAATGATCAGGTAAATCGGAGCATTCTTTTCTTTCAGAACGATGGCTTACCCATCTGCTGTTACTCTTTATACCATACCATACAGTCAGTCAAAATGCAGGAAAGCCGTTGTGTTTCCTCGGGATTCCGCAGAACCTTCCCATCAATCAGTGCATTTCAGTGGTATCACACCCAACCTTCCCATAGTGCGCTTCGATTCTCAACAGTTTCTTTCAACTGTTGTTTGTATTTTTTATGGCATGGTCTAAAATTGTTATGCAACCCTTTCTCGTGGTATAACGTGGAATATCCAACTCGTCATTTGTATTTTTTGGTATACACACTTGCCTTTAAAGGCTCGTGTGTAAACCGAGAAACAATAAGTGACTCGTGGGATATTCAACAACAACAACAACAACAACAACACGCATTTTATTTTAAAAAAACCACTACAGAGACCATAGTAGCCCGCAATTAGCATAGCTATTCTAGGCGGGCTACTTAATTTTGGAATGGATGTTTAAAAAAAAAAAAAAAAAATTATATGTACAACAACAGAGAAAAAATAAATATATATATATTTAACAATATTAAGAAAAAAAAGAGGAAATGGAAAACGAACTATTAATAACGACAGCAAAGAAAAGAGAAAATAGAACCAAATTAACTTTTAAGACTTAGGGGAACTACTTAATATTTAATAGCCGCATGTGCTTAGAAAGGTCAATGTAGCGCATTTCAACATTCATCTCCTCAGTTCCAAGAATATGTAGAAGTAAATCATGCAATTTACGTTTGAATGGTGCTTTCCTAAGCCCACAAAGTTCAGGAGGGATACCATTCCATATTTTAGCATATTTTATTCCATATTTTATTATTCCACGGTATACCACTCGAAAGCGTTGCATAACTAGTATGTATGCCACTCAAAGGCGTTACATACGGTACGCGACGTAATGTGAGGTTCGTTCCCCTTTTAGACGCTGCCTTACTTCGTCATCAACAAGTTACATTCCCTGAAAGGTCTCCCTGGAATGTTCACAGCTTGTCTGTACGCTGGCGCATTGAGGTAACCCATGACAGCTCTAGAGATTTGTGTTAATTAGTACTACCGTGCAGCACATAATAAATTGAATAGAACGCACGTAGTGATTGATCGCTCACCCGTGACCTTTAAGAGGACAAACACCCGAATAAAATCATGATCATAGATGAATTTGTTTGAATATGATGTTGTGTTGTAAAAACAAAAGCTTTTCACACTATCCAAGGTCGAGCCAAGTATATCTTTAGTAGCTTTATAGTAATGTAGAGAAGATATTGTAAGAGTTCTTGACGGACTTACATAGATATCTCAAGAGTAATTGTCCCAACACACTGCTTCATTTGAAGCAGCAAAATTAGGGAGGGGCATATGAACTGCATAATGTTGTCCAAACAGGGTCAATTCTTTCAGCCACTAAAACGTACACGTACCATAGTAAAACAACCAGCACCGAAGTTTTGTCGTTATCAGTAGGTGTCCAAAAGATGGCTGCACTGCATAACTGTGGCCAAATATGAATGTTTAAAGTCACACTGTCTTGTAAAACAGTATCAGTAAACAAGCGTGATTTAGAGGGCCTAACATGTGGATAAATCTATAAAGTGGGGTTAAGATGAGGAGGGCTGTTCATGGTTGTTCCCATGATACTGTAGTTTGCCTGCTACGGTCACAAATATTTCAAATCCTGCAAATCGCATATTACTCAGGCAATGTTAAATGCATCAGACTCAGAGACTTATCTATAGAAAATGTGTTATGTTGCTGCAAACCTCCAGTCAGTGACTTTGCTTTAATGGCAATTGTCATCCAGTACAGCGTCTTCCGCCCTTAACGCCATGTCACTAGTGGTCCTAGAGGATATCATAAAGAAGAGAACGGCTGATCTTACAGATTCAGATGCAGCAAAGATCTGCAAGGTTATAGGTTAGTGAACTAGTTATTATGGAGTCTCCCACTCCACTAACTAACAGAGTTCACGTAGTTGTTCCTTGGCGGGAAGCTAAGGTGAACAGCTTTAGTCAACTTCTTCTCTAATTTCGCCACGATTTCCGCCATGGCGGCTGCATGCACCACACGTTTGCGTTGTCGGTGCTTTCCTAAAAAAAAATAAAAAATACTCTATGCTCATACCCTTCAGCTTCTTCTTTTAAGTGCGCCTTAGAGCATTGTTTTAAGACCTTCAGCACTCGAATGTCCTTTGTTTGAATTTACGTTGGTTTCGAACATGATTATATGGAAACATTCTACAGTCGAGCCTCGCTATCTTGAACTCAGTTATCTCGAACCCCCGCTGTCTCGAACTATTTTTCGTTTCCCTTGAGAGTTAGAGATAGCGAGGTTCGACTGCAGTTAACATTGCTTAAAGGCGCTCATAGAAACTCACTATTTGCCTGGTCCAGGCAAAAAATTGCTTCATTTTCCTTTGGTAGAGCATTGCACAGCAGCCCAAAGGTGACGGGTGTAGGTGCCGTCGAAGCCAGCTGTTTTAACCCGTTTGAGTTAGGATCTACAAAGGCCAAGCTCCACTTTGGTTACGCCTTTTCATATGTTACATAAAAGCTTAAAAGAGTAGGCCACCTTTGACACTTATAATCCGCCTCTGACTTTTTCAGCCTTGGTGTTCGGAGTGATCGTGATTGGAGGCGCCTTTGTTGTCAAGTACGTAGGAACCATGGTGTTACAGGTTTGTATCGTAGTGTTATATTACGCAAGAATACAATCATTTTTGCTGCACAAAAGCTCGATTAAGCTCCACACTCTGCAAGCCGAAAGAACATTTTGAAAACCCATCCTTTCCTGATCATCCATTAAGTCATCAAAAAATGTTAAGGTCCTTATTTCCAGTTAAAATACGAATACGTTGCGTCAAACCTTGATTAATGACGAAAGTATTCGACTTCGCGCATAGTGTTTACTGATGGCTGTAAAAAGCGTTCCACCGTTTTCTTTGCAATATAAATGTCTACCTCCATAAGGAGACTGTCGAAGCACTATTACCATGCAATACCCGGTTTTAAAGTGTACTCTAATACGGTGTACTGTAATAAAGTAATATTTGCACGTCCTCTTGATACTGTAATTATGGTAAAATTACGCATAGGTTAAAAAAGCGCACATAAGCGGGCTTATGTTTCGTTTTTCTCGTCAGCTGGCCTATAGCATCTTTGGGATCTGTGGTGGTCCTCTCCTTGGAATCTTTCTTTTGGGAATGTTTGTACGTCGCGCAAACGCCAAGGTAATGAACTATTATAGTTCACCACTAAATTGTCTCGACTCTTATTGGTTTAAATTGATCACGTGACGCGATAGTGGTCGTCCTCGGAGAGACACTATCAGCGCATAGTGCCCTTCCGAGGAAAATACCCGGACGGATAGTGCCCGTCTGTGAAAATGTGAATTTTCTGACAGTTATATACCGTACTTTTTAGGCAATGTACGTTGCAAATTATTGAAATTTCAAGCTGTGGGTTTTGGCTGTTTTTCAACTGGCGCGCGGAACTGTCTCGGAACTATCGGTCCGATAGTTGCCCCTTGGAAATTTGATGTTTTTAAAACTAGCATATTTGTTTTAAGAACATCAAATTTCCGCGGGGCAACTATCAGCCGATAGCTCCTCGACTGAAACACTCTATTGTTTAAATAAAATATGACATTGTGTGTGTAAGCTGATCCAAGCGCGAGCGGGATTTTGAGAAATATCAAAGTAGGTCTATCCGCTAGACGGATGACGTTTCAGTTGAAGTCTTAAATAGTTTGGTGAGATGTGTTTGTAATGCAGTCTGGTTTACGGCTTCACTTCCTGAGATGTTTCTCATATTCGACTTCAGGGCGCAACAGCTGGAGTTTTTATCGGCGCTGGCTTAACAACGTGGGTCTTCTTGGGTTCAGTTTTCTATCCACCAGACAAGCAGCCAGGACTCCGCTCAGTCAGGGAATGTGAATTCTATACAGATGCCTTGCGAATCAACGGCTCACGGGTAAACGTGAGCTCAGCGGATGTGAACAAATCTATCGATATTCTTAACACATATGGCGATGGCTACATCCACAACGCTTACAAGCCACACGGGTAAGTTGTCTACTGTTATCCTGTACATACATGCATACATTACTTTATTTACCCTCGGATTTTAGAGTCGCTTATGCAGCTTATGTCTCGGAGCATTTAACCAGCAAATGAGAGATAGACCACAACACCGGGAACTACGTCCCCTACTCTCTTATCGAACAATGTATGGGTTCTTTTACGTCCCACAGAATCAATTATAAAAAGTTGTGAGACGGGGCCTACGGTTTATCGTCCTTATCCGAGAAGACTAGAAAGTCTAATCATTTGCAGATGTCATTACAAAGGCAGCACTTTCTCCTCAATTATTTTAAGACCTTGAATGTTGTTCCGGCCGGGGTTTGAAACCACGACCTCCCGCACGCTAGTCCGGTGCTCTACCAACTGAGGTAACCGGTCGGCGTTGAGTTTTAGAAAAATGTACACTGCAAGTAACTTGTAAAACTCTCTTAGTCTAGGTTGAGTCTAGGACATCTGTAGTTTTGCGAATGTAGCATATATTTCACCATGGATTGTAGTTCAAAATCTCAGATGGCGCGGTTTATAATTGAGCCTTTCAAATCAACCACGACAGATGCACACAGTCCGGGCAATAAGCCAATTAGAACGTCAGAAATAAGCGCGAAAAATACTTGCGACATCGGTGCGTTTGGTTCTACGTTTACTTTTGATTGGTTAACAAGCGAGTGGCGCGAAATGTCTTAGCTAATCAATTATTGTAGCACTGCAAAATCAAACCAATTACATAAGTATTTTCCTTCTGATCACCTACTCATTTAAATCTCGTTAGCTGCAAAAGTTATAGGGATCTTCAATTTTAGTAAAAGGACAACAAGGTAGGGCAATCCTTGAAATTTATTTTGACCACTTAATTTCAGCCGTCCTATTAGGCCAAGGCCCCAAAACTGATGATTTTGAGTTACCCAACCAACGGTCCAATAAACACAATCCCCGGCCGGCTGTCTGGAAGGAGAGTAAAATTGTTTCGCGCGTCTTTTTAGCTGGCCTTGAGAGCAGGGTTTTACCTAGCTTCGTTCATCTTCTTCACTGAACTAATCACTTTTGCTTTTTAGCGTTGGAATCGCAGACGACTTCTATCATATTTCTTACCTGTGGTTCAGCGGTTTATCCGTGTTGACTTCATTTGTTATCGGCCTTGTGGTGAGCTTTGTGACAGGTGAGTGACAGGTGAATACATTCCAGCTTAAAAAGCCACACAGAGCGCTATATTTATTCACTGATTTGCTGCTATTATTAAATTGTAGTAAAAACCAACTAAGCAACCTTTCGCATTTTTAATAATCTGATTGGCTCACTATCTTCGGACATTCAACACTATTCACTTTTTACGAGTGCTTGGGGTTCTGGGAAAGCCTTGTGCAATTAAGTTTTGGCAATATATATCGGCCTAGTTATGACATAAAGAGCGTTTACCATTTGTCAACAAAGCCCGAAAATTCCGGTTGGAAACTCGAATGATACAGATTATTCCAACAGAAAGTTTCCAGAAATGATAGAAATCCTCAGACGTATTCCTCTTTTCCCGTTTCAACCGAAATGACCGGAAAAATCCTAGATCATTTTTTAAAATCCCACTCGACCGGGTTCACCTCGGCCTCTTTTTCCGCCTTTCGACAATGCCACTTCGTTATTGTTTTCTTCCATCCGCGAGAGACTCGGGCGGGCCTAGCGAAACGCCATAATGGGAAATTCCTGCACCATTAAGAGAGTTCCATTCCAACCTGATTTTCCGTGCAAATGGTAAGTGCCGATGGAGGTTGCTTCATTGGTATAATTATACTAAAATACAATATTATACCATAGGTACTGAGATTTTCTCCTTACAAATCTGTGAGAGAAAAATTGTTTGTGAAAAACTGGAAGCAATTTGATTGGTTGGACCATTTTCTTCACCTGTGAAAAAATGCTCCAACCAATCACAGGCCGGAGACAATTTTTTTCCACTGGTTATAGAAGTGGGATCAGTTTTGGCGCCATTAACTCGATAAAAAGTGAACAATAATGGCTTCTTCCTCAGCTTCTTCTTTGAGAAATTCCAGGTTTGCAGATACAGCTTCAGTCGAGAACTTCATACAAGATCAAGAAAATAAAAATACGAATCGAACAGCACGTCGCTTGACTGAGAAAATTTTTGACGTTAAAAGGTGAATCAAGGTCCGTAGGAGAAATTTCTTCAAACGAGCTCAATCAGGGAATTTGTCGCAGCCGTGAGAAAGAAAGAAACCAAAGATTATGAGCCAAGTTTGCTGCGCTTTCTCTTTGCAAGTTTTGAACGGTTATTTGAGAAAGAAAAACTACAGATACAGCATCATGAAAGACGTGAAATAGCACGAGCGGCATTAAAATCAAAACAAAGAGGTAATTTTACATTGTATTTCCCGTACACAAGACATTCCTGAGTCATTCACGAGTCGTTTTTGGTTCTTATATTTCTAGCGACATTTCCAACAGGGTTTAAAATAGAATTTTCCAGTTCGTGCAATGTTTGTATCATTTTAGAGAAGTAAATTTTGAATGCATTTTTAACTCGACAGTAATGTTGATTCAGTATGGTCCAAAATAAAGCCTGCTAAGTGCGTTTTGCACCTTGTTGCGGTATCTTGATTTTTCTAGCCCAACGTGATTCATGATCAATATTTTGTAAGGAGTAAATCTCAGTACCTAAAAAATAAACGAATTACCTCATGGTTAGTTCACCCGTACCATTTTTCTTCACTCGTTGTAAAGAAATGTAAACTCACTCGTTCGGTACGCTCACTCATTCGTTTTCGATTCTTCACAACTCGTGAAGAAAAATCGTCCGCGCTCACTAACCATGAAGTAATCTCTTTTTCTCACGAGCGTGTACTTGGAATAAGTAAATCAGTAGCTTGCATCCTATTTCTAAAGGTACAAAATTTCATTGCATGAATTCAGTCTGTCAGGATTAGATTACGGACTTCTAAAAACATATGGGAATCATAGCAACTAATCAAAGTTGAATCAAATTGGCATGGAGTATAAACGCTCGAATCAAGTGTTTTCTCTGGGGGCCTCTAAATTCATAGAAATTAAACTGAATTGTCAAACATTTATTAGTTTAGAAAGCATTGAAAACCTCTTTTAAGTGAACGGTCGTTGCATTAAATTACATTAGTATCGGCCGCGTCTGAAGCAGTTTGTCTTGTTTTGGTCGTTCGCATGGAACAAAACATGAAACAGTATTCACAACGGAATTCACATTAATTTTGGGAAGCATTGCTAAGGATTGAAACATTGCTTAGTTGTGGATCTATATTCCTGAGTTTTCCCAATTTGTTTTAACACTGTATAAACCAAACCAAACCAAACCAAAGTGCCGCTCTTCACTCGCCATGACACCATAGAAGAGTAACAACAAATATGAAGAAGCACAACTGGAACTCACCTTATTTGTCCCATACTCATGCCTGCGTCTTTGAAGTAACGATTACTCTCGCTCAAAACGAAGCGTTGCGTGTTTACATCCCCTTCACTAAAACATAGAACACAACCGTCAACACAGAATGTCTTGATTCCAGTCCCAGCGTTCCCTACCATTATGATATAGTATGTCATGTGATTTCCATGAAAGTTGTGTATTTTGAAAATTGTGCTCTTGAAAAATTCTAATATCAGATGTAATTTCCTTACAAGAAACCGAAGCTGATCGAAAGAGAGAAATCGATCCAAAACTGCTGTTTCCGGTGAAGGAGTGGCTCCTTGGGTGGTTGCCTGGGCATCAGTTCACATGGGACATTGATGAGAGTGAACCAAAGACTGTCGGCTTGGCTGAGAGGGTAACGTACCGTTTAAAACATCTGAAGTTCACATTTAATCTAAACCAAACAGAGCTAAGAGATAAAAGGGATGATTAGAATGTTCAAAATTAGGTGCAGTGATATTAAGGAAATTTCCTTTGACTGAAAAAAATTTTATCGGCTCCTCAAATTACCGAAAACAAGTCAAGGTTGATCTGCATCTCTTTTAGCCCTCTGTTCACATTTGTCCTCTTTGAATTGCAACTCTGTTCAGAGGCATTGTTTTATTTTCTGTTAGCCTATCTTTGTCTCATTGCAAACTTTGCAAACGCGCGTTCCTCGAAGGATTCGAAACATTTCGGGAAGTTCTCGGGCTCTATAAGTCACGCTGTGGCCTATGTGCGGTGTAAAACGCACCAGTGACGTCATAGGGCAAACTGTCTTCAGAGTTCCCGGGATCTTAATGGTCATCAGGGTTCTTCGGGTCTTCGGGGTCTGCGGGTCTTCAGGGTCGTCGGGTCTTTGGGGTCTTCAGGGTCTCTGGGCCTGTGGGTCTCTGGGTCTCTGGGTCCCTGGGTCTCTGGGTCTCTGGGTCTCTGGGTCCCTGGGTCTCTGGGTCTCTGGGTCCCTGGGTCTCTGGGTCCCTGGGTCTCTGGCCCTCTGGGCGTGTGGGTCCCTGGGTCCCTGGGTCTCTGGGCCTGTGGGTCTCTGGGCCTGTGGGTCTCTGGGTCCCTGGGTCTCTGGGTCTCTGGGTATTTGGTTCACGGGGTTTTTGGGTCGCTGGGTCTCTTTTTCTTTATGCTTCTTATCGAATAAGAATTCTCGCAGTCCATTTAATTATTGAAACTTTTTTATTCGATGACTCGTATTCACAACTAACTCAAACATAAAAGCACATACGATATTTTATAGCCTCGTGATCAACTGTCATTTGAACTCTGTACAAATAAAACATAAACTAGAAATACGACTCCCGCAAAAACCTCGCGAAGCTAGTTTTTGAAGAAGTCACAATGCTTTCATATTTTATTCTTTATTTTTTTTTATATTATATATTTTATTTTTTATATTAGCGTAATCCCCATTATTTTATTTCTTATGCTGTGTTTGGTACACAATTAGTGACACCTGGTGCAAATTACATGATCAGTATACCGCTCAACACAGTGCTTAAAAATTGACCTTCATTTAGCTCTTTCACTGCCACTGAGATTGCACCAGAGGGAATAGAAGTAAAATTATTTATTATCTTGACAGGGAATACAGAGTCGATGAAGTATCACAATAATATTCACTTAACACAAATTGAAAATGATTGTAAATCTTTTGCAGGTGAAATCTTGAAGAGTTGATATGAATGCTTGTGTTTACCACGGTGTAAAAACCTGTGTTTTTTTTCTTTAGTTTTATTTTCTTAGTCTCTACTGCTTTGTCTTCTTTGTTGTACATCACTTTTGAACACAAAATGTTCTTACACAGAGGATGAGCTGAACGCTCCAATTATTTTTTGTTTATGTTTTTTTGGTTATAATTGCATGAGATTCATTGTAAGAAGAATCTTCTGATTAGATATTTTATTGTCTACTGCAGTCATTATTTCATTCCCGGGTAACCACAATTGAGAGCATTATGAATAGTGCATGTTTTAATGTGTGTACTCTTTCCAGTTGCAATGGTACCCCCAGTGGTAGATAGAAAAATTCCTCTTCCCTCAAAAGAGATGCCATATCAACAAATTGGGGGTAAAACAATTGGATTCTACAAAAGCTTTGAATAAAGGTTTGGTAATAGTGAGTGCCGACTGTATAGTATGTGGTTGTGCTATTTTTAGGTCATATCATAAAAACAATACATGTAAGAAAGAGTTATTGAAATCTTAATATGTTCAAAAAGATTGCTGCACTACGTACTCCTGTAAAAAAATAATGTGAAATCAACATCAATCAGTCAAAAGTATATACCACATGAAAGTTTAATTGTGCTGTTACAGAAACAGGCAAAATATCCATACCCAACCATAGAATAGTACATTATTTTGAATATATGAAAATTTCTATTATAAAAACTGCAGAAGAAAGATTTAATATAAGGACGGTATTTCATCGAAAAAGTCATGCCAGCCAGAGGTATTGAACTGTAACCAATGACATATAGTAACGAGAAGAACTATCATTATATTATTATCATTATTATTATCATTTCTATTATTATTACTGGTATTGATATTATTATTGTTATATTTTTTATGTTAAACATAATATATTTTTATGGGGTGGGATTCATGTCTTAATCTTGGTAAAGTTATTGTTACTCTACTACTAAAAGCAATACAAAAATCTTCTTAATAGGCTTTCCATCAGAGGTGGTAGTAATCAAAACAGCTCCAAACAATACCATTTCTTCTAAAAGGCTTAGAATCTAGTGCAGTCATTTGTCTAGAAAGTTTGTGTGGAAAATCATTATTGAAAGCATAGGGCATTTAGGAAACTTGAAACACTTGTTACTACATACAGCACACTTGCAATGAATATATGAGAAAGATCATAAACATTTTGGCATTACAAAATTTATTTTCTTCTTTATAAAGTTTTTCCAATGTAAAAGGTTAATTGCATGTTGTGGTTGTTATGAAATATTGATATTTGACATAAAAATAAAGTAAACGGCAGAAAGTAACAAAGTTAATATGTTATGTCTAACTTTGCAAATTAAGGCTTGAATTAACATTTCATTTGTGAAAAAAGGGCAGGGGTTCTAGATAGCAATATTATCAGGGGGGGGGGGGGGGGGGGGGGTCATTGCACTCTAAGGTAAAACTGACCCATTGTGAAAAGGCTATGAAACTTGTCTCTACACAATATTATTGAAACCTTTCAATCAGAGAATACATACATATATATATATATATATATATATAGCAAAGAGAAATACTACTCAGAATTCAGTAATCACATTTGCTTTATTTTAAAATGATCACATTGATCACTGATAATATTGCAGAACCAGTACTTTATAGTGACACTGGGTATACATTCTGTTGAAAATGTTTAACATAACTGCTAGATCAAGAAAATTTACAATATTTTCACTGTTGCAATGATATCAGATCACATCGTTATAAATGATTGCTATAACAACTGCAACTCTCTGTGTTGGAAATTACTTCAAACTGGAAACGCTATCGTTTTATTATGAAAAATACCTATTTACATTCTCTTGTAATCTGTTGGTCGTCTTCCGATTCCGGTTTTAGACTAATAGAATTATTTTCCAGAGACATCTTCAATCGTTGAAGTCGTTCTTACTCGGTGTCCCTTCTAAGTCGTTTTGCTAAATGTAGTACACCAATATATTTCGTTATGTAATCGTTCACTCATGTCCTGTATTTCTATCAATAACACATTCAAATTCAAAACTAACTTGATTGAATTCCTGGTCCTTTTCCCTGCTGTTTCGTTTGCCTTTTTCTGGAGCGAGCAGTTGTTGTCTTGGCTGCGATTTCTGTTGTTATTCTCCCTGCTGTCGTTTCTCTATCCCTGCTTTGAGTCGTGCTTTCCTCGTGTTGATTTTCACGGTATTCGAACTTACTCGGCGACGATCTCGTGCTAATATTTCTTGAATATCTTGGAGATCACCTTGCTGGGATGTACTTCCAGGACGAGTGAAATCGGTTTCCACAAAATTTACATTACTTTCAAAAAGGCATCACCGAATAATGGCGGAAATTCAGCGTTCTCAAGTGCGTTACTATTGCCAGGTAACCTGGCCTGCGAACGGACACCTTTAAAATATAGATATATATAAACATATATATAAATATATATATATACATATATAAAAACTCTCGGCTCGATTTACTCGGGCTTGCGAGCCACGTGGTCTGACCGGAACCGACACGATTAGTAACCTCGCTACGCTCGGCCTTCGGCCTCGCTTCGCGAGGAACAAAAGCTAATAAATTTCACGACACTTTTCGGTTTCTCTCTCAACAAACGGCTGAGATTTTTTTTTGTTTTTCTTCATTCAATAATAATGTAGCAGTACAATTGTAAACAGGAACGCTTTCTGTCTGAAAAAAAATATTTTAATCTTAATTTTTCATCCATTTATTATCATATTATAATGCAAAGTTAAAAAAGTAGAAACGAAACATGATTGTATAAAATAGTGACCACTAAAAAATACCATAAACAAAGCTAGTTAGGATATGAAATAAAGTCGGCGACCAATCGTACATTACAGCAAAACAATTATCAAGTCTCATTTGTTCTCTAGAAAATATCTAACATCTAACTCTGCCTCAAAAAGGTTCAAAAAATGTATTGTCATATTACCGTCGAAGCCCTTTTATGAAAACGTAAAAACGGAACATGAATCGTTTAACAAATTAGAATTTTAAAGAACAAATAACATATTATTTATTAGTGGCAACGCAACGCGGGTGTTTAGAACGTTTCAACACGATAAACTTGGTACAACTCGAACAATGTCTAACGAGGAATGTACAAAATTAATTTGCATTGTTTTGGATGGACACAACACTATTCTCTCGCTTGAAAACACTTTTCAATGAAAGGTTTACGATGCTGTATTTGCTTTCTGCATTATAGCGCTCCAAACTTCTTAAAATGTAAAAAAAATTGTAGCTGCTTTCCGCTTTCCAGTGCGCTTCACGGGAGCCTCAAAATTTAACTTAATTTGGTTTGTAAAAATCACCCTAAAAGCCTTTCGTTATTCACCTTGCAAATGACCAATAGCCTTGAAAGAAAGATTGTCAAATAAAATTTGGTCTAGGGAATTTACGTTGCAGTCAGTCTTGTGTGT
The DNA here is from genome assembly GCA_949710005.1 of Ricordea florida. Taxonomy (NCBI): domain Eukaryota; kingdom Metazoa; phylum Cnidaria; class Anthozoa; order Corallimorpharia; family Ricordeidae; genus Ricordea; species Ricordea florida. Next base: position 10,623,312 of record OX453275.1, read on the forward strand.
TTTGTGATTCAATATATTCATCATATTCTTCCGCTTTTGGATGATTTTCCGCTGCTGAATCTCTTTGCAGATCTGTCAGCCCGCTGTCGATCTTATTAAACCTTTCGGTGTACTCAGCAACTGATACTTCAAAAGTAGCTAAAGTATCTGCATTCACGAATGAAGGAAGAGCTTTGTAAAAGTAAACGGATCTCTCCACTTGCTGCAGTGTGCCAAGACCGATATTTTGAAGGTGTTCCATTTGCTGGCGTACGGCAGCCCCATCTGGTCTTGTTCTTGAGCTAAACTGGCGATAAATTCTCTTAGGAGTAACAAAAGGACCAGGATGCTTAAAGATGGCCTCCTTGATGTCTTGTTCGCTTACACAATTTTTGCCTTTTACTTCACCAAGGGAAGCAGACTAATGTAGGAGAAAAAACAGTAGTGAGTAGCGTAGCAAATCAGAGAGCGGCATTCACATAGGACGCTAGTAGATTTATACTAACAACATTTTTAAAAATTGGGCAAAAAACCGGGAACCCATTACCAAGAGCAATCATGTCATAGACAGAATGGGCTTTTAGGCCTAGCCCAGAGCGAGGCGCGTTCCCCTATCTATCGTCCATATTATAAGGTTGGAAAAACTCGAGCGTTTTCATAAAAATGCATGCCTCACAAAAGCATTTTATAGCAACGACTTTATTTTTCACTTCACGTGATCAGATCGATAGCAACAGCTTACTGTAATGAACTTTAAGGTTTAAATAACAAGGACGACAGCTTTGTAAAGGTTCTGTAATTCCTGGCTCAACAGGTCAACACAATTTAACTCGTGGTCAATTCTAACTAAAAGCGCTGGGCGACCAGGCCGTATTACATAATATCGTTACATCCTCTTTCTTAAATACAACATGACACAAACTCCAAGTGGCAACAAATAAAACAATATCACGATTAAGTCTGTAAAATAAAGAATGAAAGATGTCCACAAAGGCAAATTTAAATGCCCTGCACAAAGTCCATCCTAACATAGTTCAAATGGAAAACACAACAAAGTTACAGTTCTGCTTGACTGCACCCCTCAGGGTGGGCAGTAGTCTTTGAAACGGGTTGGGGTCCTAATTAAACGCCCTCTGGTGGATCTTCTTTCAGATGGCTGTGGGATCTCTGGCGGCCTTTGAGGGGTCGCTGGTTGCTCTGGAGTTGTGTGGGCAGGTAAAGGCGTGCCTGGCTGAACTGGGTCAATGACTCTCTGGGACTGGTCGTCCGACGGGAGTGGCTCATTTGGTTCCTCTACGTGGCTATCGATTGCAGGACTCTCTTGTGTCGCTATCAAATCCTTTCTGTTTCTCCTGTATCTCTTCCCTTCGATGACTACTTCATAGGATCTTGGCGCAACTTCCTGGAGACATGTTGCTTTCTTCCACAGCTTTGTTCGATCTTTTGGATCTGGCTTCATTCTTACTATATCTCCAGGTTTGAGCTCTTTTAGTAGTTTGGCCCCTCTGTTGTAGTAATGTGCTTGTTTCTGCCTTTTCTTTGTTGAGTTTCTTGACAGGCTTTGGAAGTTTGGGTTTCAATAATCTTGCTGAAGTTGGGAGGAGAGTCCTGGTTCTCCTTCCCATCAGCCTCTGTACTGGGGAGGAATCGAGCCCTTCGGTTGGAGTGTTCCTCCAGTCGAGAAGAGCCAGGTAGGGATCTTTGTGGTCTAGCTTTGCTTTCTTGAGGATTCGTTTGGCCGTGTTAACTGCATTCTCGACTTTGCCTTTTGATCGAGCATGGTATGGAGAGGAAGTGATATGCTCAAAGTCCCATTCTCGAGAAAATGTTTTGAAATCTGATGAGGAGAATTGAGAACCATTATCACTTCTGACTGTGTTGGGGATGCCATGCCTGGCAAACTGCGATTTCAGACTTGTAATTACTGACGAAGCTCTCGTATCGGACAGGGCTCGTAACTCAAAGAAGTTGGAGTAGTCATCCACTATAATGACATACTCTGTCTTATCCAGTGTAAACAGATCCACCGCAACCTTTGACCAGGGCCTGTCGGGTACTTTCTGTGGCATGAGGGGCTCTTTGGGTTGTTCCATGCGAAGTGAATTGCATGTCCCGCAGGAAGAGACACAGTCCTTGATGGCTGAAGTCATTCCAGGCCAATACAGGATTTCCCTTGCTCGCCGAAGGCAGCCCTCAATGCCAATGTGGCTTGCGTGGATTTTCTTTAGCATCTCAGATCTCATAGCTGCTGGCACTACGACTCTGTTCCCTCTGAAGAGTATTTCATCTTGTACTGTCAGTTCATCTCGGTAAGAGTAATATGCACGGATTTCTGAAGGGACTGCTTCTCTTCTCTCTGGCCACCCCAGCTCAATAGTCTGCTTCAGCTGCTGCAGGACTGCATCATCCTTTGTTTTCTGTTGAAATTCTGCGAGACGCTCTCTGGTCACAGCAAGATGTTTGGTCATGTCGACTTCCTCTACAGATCGAATGAATTCTAGTTCATTTTGTGAGATATGGTTTGGTAAGGGTAGGTATGCCCTGCTCAAGGTGTCTGCGATGTACATCTCTTGGCCTTTTTTGTAGACAACTTTAAGCTGGTAGTTCTGCAAGTGCATCATCATTCGCTGGAGTCTCTTTGGGGCTGTGAGTAGTGGTTTCTTTAGTATAGTCTCCAGGGGCTTGTGGTCAGTCTCGACGGTGACCTCTCGGCCGAACAGGTACTGATCAAAACGCTCGCACGCGTGTACAATCGCGAGAAGTTCCTTCTCAATCTGAGCATAATTTCTCTCTGAGGTTGTTAGCGCCCTTGATGTGAAAGCTACTGGCTGGCCCTTCTGCAACAGAGCGGCTCCAAGACCTGATTGAGATGCGTCGCACTGCAGGGTGACCTCTTTTGACACATCATAGTAGCGTAGCACGGGATGATTAGTGATGAGTTGCTTTACGTCTGTGAAGGCTCTTTCGTGGACTTCATTCCAGTGCCATTCAACATGTTTGTCTTCTAGTCGCCTCAGTGGTTCCGTGACTGTGGACAAATGCGGCAAGAACTTTGAGAGGTAATTTGCCATTCCCAGGAACCTCTTTACTGACTTTACATCAGTGGGCTTTGGCATCATCAGGATTGCCTCTACTTTCTTTGGGTCTGGTTTCAGTCCATCGGCTGTGAGCAAATGGCCGATGTAAGGTACTTCAGTAAGTCTCAAGCGGACTTTGTCTTTGTTGAGGGTGAGATTTCTCTCTCTGGCTCTTTCAAGGACGATCCTTACGTTCTTGTCATGATCTGAGGTGGCAGTCTCCATGTCGTCACCTTCTCCGTACACCAAAAGGTCATCAGCAATCACTGCAGTGCCTTTAATATCTCCAAAGGTATCATTCATCCTTTTCTGGAATTCCTCGGGTGCCGAGGAGATGCCAAAGGGCATGCGCAACCAGCGGTACCGACCAAATGGGGCATTAAAGGTCGTAAGTCTGCTGGAAGCGTCATCTAGCGGCACCTGCCAGAACCCACTTTTGGCATCAAGTACAGAGAACACCTTTGCTCTGCTTAGACTGGTGGCAACTTCTTCAACAGTAGGGAGAGGGTAGTGAGGCCGCTTGATGGCTCTGTTTAGATCTTTAGGATCGATACATATTCTGAGCTTGTTGGGCTTGACCACTGTAACCATACTTGATACCCAATCTGTTGCTTCGCTCACTGGGGCCAGGATGTTCTCATTTACCATCCTTTCCAATTCCAGTCTTAATGGCTCTCTTAGGGTAACAGGTACCTTGCGGGGTGGGTGTATCACTGGTTGTGCTTTTGGGTCGATCTCTATGTGGTAAGGGTCTGCGAGGCATCCAAGGCCTTCAAAAACATCTGCATACTCTGTCAAGAGGTCATCATCAATGACTGTCTTCAACGTTGATGGTGTAAACTGGCTGTCTTGAGTCACTGTATCCACATGATGGAAGGAGTCTTTCACCAGCACTTTTAAGAAATTCAACCTTTGGCATGTTTCTGCACTCAGAAGTGGTCTCACATCTCCGTCAACAACTTGGAACTCTAGGACATGGGACGAGCCATCTCTCGTGCACTTGAGCTTGCACTTCCCCACAGGGTACATAACGGCTCCGTTGTACATGGTTAACTTGGCCTTGCTTTTCTCAATATAGAGGTCATCAGGATCTCCCATAACTTTTGCGTAGTCCTTCAGTGGTAGAAGGTTACATGTTGCTCCACAGTCAAGCTGGAATTTGACATATGCATTGTCGTTTACCATCATCGTCACAAACAACTGACTTGCAACTTTATCATTACTCGCGGTGTGCAGTGCTCCGATTTTGTGAGTGACCATGTCGATAGCGAATTCGTCTTCAGTATCATCTTCTATTTCAACCAGGTGGAGTCGTTTGCCTGTTTTCGGTGGTCTTGTTTCCCTTGTTTTGCACTTTATTGCAAAATGGTTTGCTAGACCACACTTCTGGCACTTTGAACCATATGCAGGGCAAAGATTCTTGTTTCTTGGATGTCTTCTGCCACAAAATTTGCAATCAATCACAGGTAATTTACTAGGCTGTTTTTCAGGCGGTTTCTCAGTGTTAATGGCACTAATTGATTCATCGGTTGTTTTGTCTGCTGCCATTTGCTTCAGTTGGATTTGAGTGAGCTCGGCTGACCTGACTTTCTCGGTTGCACTTTCCAAGGTTAGCTTTGCATCTCTCAGGAGTCGTTCTCTTACTGAGGAGTCTCGTATTCCAAAAACGATCCGATCGCGGATAAGCGACTCTTTGAGTGCTCCAAATTCACAAGTGTCCGCTAAGTTCTTCAATACAGTCACGTAGTGGTCGATGGACTCACCATTGTCTTGATTTCTCGAGAAAAAAACATAGCGTTCATAGATAGTGTTCTTTCTCGGGTTGCAAAACAGCTCGAACTTCTCCAAGACTTTTTCAATTTTGAGCTCGTCGCCTTCTTCATCCCACGTGAGCGTGTTGTAAACATCGACAGCCTCTTCGCCGATTACGGTAAGTAGAGTCGCGACACGTGTTGGTTCATCTTTCTGTGCTACGCCGGTTGCTATTTCATGATTGTTCCATTTCTGTCTGAATTTCTTCCACTTCTGGGCTGTGTTCCTTTGCTGGAGTTGTAGAGGCTCCGGTGGAGGCAAACCAAATGAAGCGGCGGCCATGTTGGTTTTCTAGGTAAGCTTGTTCGGTTTTGTTAGTTCGTGGCGTTCACGAGTTCACGCGAATCTTTGTGTGTAAATCCAAGGTAACCACTCTCCTGACACCATGTAATAAACTTTAAGGTTTAAATAACAAGGACGACAGCTTTGTAAAGGTTCTGTAATTCCTGGCTCAACAGGTCAACACAATTTAACTCGTGGTCAATTCTAACTAAAAGCGCTGGGCGACCAGGCCGTATTACATAATATCGTTACACTTACCAAAACCATGCAACGTCAGAAATAATTAAAGAAAATGTCAAATATTATGAAATACTGTAGTAATAAAAAGAAATGATGAATGATTACTTTCTGTGTTTTCAAGGCTCGCATTAATTTACGTAATTAAATCTTACCTGTACAAGGATGGCCCGTTGCTTTTCGAAGTAGCTTGAAAGAGCAATGGCTGCATTAATTGTGCTTGAGGGAATCCTCTTGGGAATGTCGTCATTCCTCTGATTAAGGGACTGATTCATTACTGAAAACAACACGTGCATGACTGCAGCGAGCCTAATTATATTCTTATCATCTTTCGAATTTGCCTCTCTTGTGGCACCCTCCTGGGTGATATTCTCACCCATATGCCGCACATACACATCGAGAGCCTCGTGTGATAGGGAGTACTTTACTTGATCTCCTGTATTGTGTTTGGCATAGATCTTGTCATAGATCCTGTCAAAGGAAGACAAGTTAGAATTTTTCAAAATCCTGCTATGATCCATTCTTGTACTTAGCGGGACAGGCGCAGTAGCTGGGAGTAAAATTAAAAAGCGGTCTAGGAGTCCGTTGTTGTTGGCAACCAGACGTGGCATGACGTTTCTCAAAAATGACTCCGGTTGAGTGAAGCATGAAAGGGCCAAGGCTGCTGAAGGAACCCCCACCCTCTTGTTAGCGTTTCCCTTCGTCTCATACCAGTGGGAGCCATCATAGCACTGCAGCAGCCGTTTCATCGAAGGGGCTGATGCAGCTCGTTTTAAGCCCACGACTTCTTTGAACCAGTCCAGGCATTCGTCTATGGCACACAAAGCCACGCGGTTGTCACTTCGTGAAAAGAACTTAAACAGGCCTTTTGAAGTGGCATCTTCTAGAAGAAGTTCCCCCTCCACTTTTCCTTCCAAGTTGTGCAATATCGGGTGAGTCACACAGTTTTTGTGACTCTGGGTCTTTCCCGTCGATGGTCCGCCAAGAGCCAGCATATAGAGATTCACGCGCTCGTCGTAATCTTCAAAAATTTCGACAACAGTGTTTCCCATTAACGCGCTGACTGTTGGGAAGCAACTCGCAAGAATAAATTCTTTACAGGTTCCTTTTGCCTTTGCGAATAATGTAAACCATTGATCTATCTCATCTGGAGCCACTTCTTTCCAAGGAATCATACAATTTGTAGCATCTTGCACAATTGATTCAACTGAGACAGTCTCGCTTGTCGCCATGTCGAAGTTGAGATGTGCAAAGTTTCACTTGTAATGCTGTCAATCAGTTCCACAGGAAATCGATCATGACAGGAAATGAATCTTCAAAGGGAGGTTGGGCAATATAATAGACAAAAATTAATTCCAGCACAACAAATATGGCATAGATGAAAGAAAACACACAAACACAGAACATCATTTGCGCAACTTGAAAAAAGTGATAGCCGTCGTAGGGTTTTGTGTTTACTTTTAATAGGTCGAGGGTCAAGGGTAACTATAGAAATAAAAAAACAATATTGTTCAAAAAAATGTTGCAGCAAAAAGAAAGGAGAAAGAGTGATTGTTAACAATGTATTTACGGACCTCACGCAGTCAATTGTCCTGCGTGTTGCGCAAAATTGCGTGATATTGCGTGACTAATTACTGAGCATTTGCTTTAGTGTGTCTTTTTTGTGTGTCTTTCATGCTACGGGTAAAATTGCACAATAAATTATTGTTCAGGAAATATTACTCTCCTGGCAGTGGGACACTAACGGAAGTATAAAACACTGTATAACCGCCGATCTTGCTATCGCAGGCGTGACGGAAGCCGCTCAAAGATATTAAAAAATCATTGAAATGCACAAACATATTAAGTAAAGAATGCGCATGCGCTCCCTTCGACAAAGGCAGATTCTTGATATACTTGTCGGAAAACATGTTACCAGCATTTCCTTCAAAGTTATTTGCTTTCCTTTTGCTTCTTCTTTTGGTAAGTGTACAATCCGTTAAGCTATCTGAAGAATGCAAGATCGTCATCAGGCGTGCACTTGAGGCATGGATGAAGGATCCGGAAAGTTTTCCATTCAGAATTCATGGCCACTTTTACAGCTCACTTTATCGTGATCAGCATTTTATTCCTGATATTGTTATCTGGGATCCCCTCACCAAATTTCAAATGGATTTGGAGTGTCCGAGTTGTGACGAGCCTCGAACGTCGTTGCGGACTGTCCGATGGAAGGATGGACAGACGTATTATGACCAGCCGAGAATGTTGTTTTGCATTCAAAGGCAAGTCATTTTAGTCAGTCGAGTCTACCGTTGCTTCAATGACCACCAGGTGTTAGCGCATGACGCAGGTATTCTGGATGTAGTTGCAAACAATATAGAGGTTCCATTTGTTCTTTTTCACCAACACGGTGTGACGCGTGACTTATTTCGTTATATAATGTCACACATTCATGCGGGGTTGACATTTACTGATATTGAACGCCTTCTTGGACAGATGTACTATGACACATTTGCATCCGATCTATCGGGTAGTTTTGCTATTTACTCAGCCCTGCAAGGTACCTTCAATAACAGAAAAGCTGAAACAAACCAACGCCAGATACAGCCTCCAGGAAGAAGAGTGATCACAAACTGTTTCCTCCGTTGCTATTTTGAGCAAGAACACATGTATTCCCAGCGTATGTCTGAACTTCGTTGCGTTTGGTTATCAGCAGATCACACCTTTAAGGTATCTGCAAACATTGGTGCTTGGTGTCAAGCTTAAGGAGTGTGGGTGAAACAGTTTGATTCGCTTTTTACTGTCTTAAATGAAAAAGGACAAGTCCTGGCCTGGAGATTGATCGGAGGAACAGCCTTTGATAAGGTAAAAATCGCGCTCCAGAATCTGAAGGGGCGATTGGACAACAATGGAATCAGCACCACATCAATATATATCGATAACTGCTGCCAATGGAGAAATCCCCTTCAAAACGTATTTGGAGATGATGTATGCGTGAAGCTAGACCTTTTTCACGCTGTCCAAAGAGTAGTGTCCAAAATTCCTAAACGAGGAGCGAAGGGCTCCATGATAAAGGACCTTCGCCGTCGCCTTAAAGAAGATCTGAAAATCGTTTTTCGTGTCGTGATCCTTCAGACCTAGGAACAGTGAGAACAAAGAGCACTCCCTCAAAAGAAACGTTAATGGAAAACGTAGAGCACTTCCTTACCAAATGGAACAGTGTAGAGAGCGACGGTGAAAAAGTTTTGACTCAAGCAGCTAAGAGGGACATAGAAAACCTGAAAAAACACATTAATGATGGTTGTTTGTCCAACATTCCGGTGTCCTGTGGATCGAACCGAAATGAAGCCCTTCACAAGTCTCTCAAAAGAAAAATATCCAGGCAACGACTAGGTGTCCGATTGGCATTAGCACTGCTTGGAGTGTTTTTCTACATGTGGAATGAGAAGAAAGAAGCCTATTTTGAGAAATCATCCGTGATAAAAAACGTGCAGGAATATTATCAAACCTCTCTTAAAACAGGAAAGCCTTTGTGCATGGAGGCATTCGGGGTAGAACCGGACGTGAAAAAATGCAACCCTGGGAGTGAGGAAGATGTTCAAACAAGTGTTATCTGGCCAAACGAGACGGATCCTAGTAGTTCGTCTGATGAGGACGAAACAAGTAGAGAAGACGAAGAAGTGATCGAAAGTGTAAAAAGAGCAAATTTAAAGTATTTTGTAGCTAAACAGCTGGCTTCTAGGGCAAAATCTGAAGTGAAGTCAACTGCTAATTCGTTAAATTTCATAGAAAGCGTCCTTCTGCTGCTGTCCAACTCAAATTTCACGGAAAGCGATAATGAAGCAAGTTCAAGTCGACTTGATGCACTGCTTCGTGGATACAGTTTTCAACGTGTTGCGATGCCAAAGGACGGTGACTGCTTATTTTCTGCGGTCGGCTTTCAGCTGCAAAGCCGATACCCTAGTGAAGGAAGAGAGTCGCTACTTAACCAGCACTTGCACTCCTTGGGGATTGAACCTGACCAGTCAAATCTCCAAAGCATTTCACAAAGATTAAGAGAACTCGCTGTCAAGGAATTTTTAGGTGTCCGTAGAAATGAATATGCGTCTTACCTAGATAGTTCTCATCGTGACCAATTCGAGGACATGGCTAATAACTTTGTAAACAAGGGATTTTTTGACTGCGAACTTGGCAACGCAACTCCCCTGGCTTTAGCAAACATCTTGCAAGTCCCTTTGGTTATAATATCCTCAATTGAGAATTTTCCTGTAATTCCTGTTATCCCTAGAGAAAAGTCCTTGACCGATGCCCCCTTATATATAGCATATCAAAGGGTCGGAGCTGGGCATTACGATGGAACAATAGAGGCATATCACGAACCTCCTGCAGCTCCTTCAATAGCGGCTACGGTATTGCACACTGAATCATGCCAGGTCAAAGATCATTTGCAGCCCGCAAGAGTACTCTACCAAGTAACCGGAGTAGGCTGTAGGTGTGGCAGAGGAAGTGCAAAGAATAAAGAAGGAAGACAATTTTGTCACATTTACAAAGATGGATGTAAGTGTTTTCAAAGTGTTAAGGGTTGTACGAACACGTGTGCCTGTTATAACTGCAGCAACCCACACGGCAAGAAACCACCAACGCGTTCAGTGGACTCTGCCCCTGTTACAAGAAAACGAAGAAGGCATGTTGCGCACGACGTCTTAGCAGGGTCAGGGGAAGATTTTATGGAATGCAGAGGTATACATGTCATCTCACCCCCATGGTCAACGCTAGAAGAGCTTCTGTTCAAGGAATGCGTGTTTCATGTAACCACCATGGGCGCCATGGACATCTCTCTTCTAGTTAATATGTACAACAGCGCTGTCAAAAAGTATAACACCACTACCAAACTATCGTCCATTCCGGGTTCAAATTGTTCCCAACTTGAAATGATCCCGAGAGAGCGAGGAGACAAGGAAATTCAAAGAATGTTATCGCGGATGCAAAAAGAAGACAAGGTTTTTAGGGTGATTTTTACAAACCAAATTAAGTTAAATTTTGAGGCTCCTGTGAAGCGCACTGGAGAGCAGCTATAATTTTTTTTACATTTTAAGAAGTTTGGAGCGCTATAGTGCAGAAACAAAATCAGGATCGTAAACCTTTCATTGAAAAGTGTTTTCAAGCGAGAGAACAGTGTTGTGTCCATTTCAAACAATGCATATTAACGTTGTACATTCCTCGTTAGACATTGTTCAAGTTGTACCAAATTTATTGTGTTGAAACGTTCTAAACACCCGCGTTGCGTTGCCACTTTCATGGAATTAAGACATTTATATTTTCATTATAATAAATAATATGTTATTTGTTCTTTAAAATGGATAAGAAGCATAAAGAAAAAGAGACCCAGCGACCCAAAAACCCCGTGAACCAAATACCCAGAGACCCAGAGACCCAGGGACCCAGAGACCCACAGGCCCAGAGACCCACAGGCCCAGAGACCCAGGGACCCAGGGACCCAGGGACCCACACGCCCAGAGGGCCAGAGACCCAGGGACCCAGAGACCCAGGGACCCAGAGACCCAGAGACCCAGGGACCCAGAGACCCAGAGACCCAGAGACCCAGAGACCCAGGGACCCAGAGACCCAGAGACCCACAGGCCCAGAGACCCTGAAGACCCCAAAGACCCGACGACCCTGAAGACCCGCAGACCCCGAAGACCCGAAGAACACTGATGACCATTAAGATCCCGGGAACTCTGAAGACAGTTTGCCCTATGACGTCACTGGTGCAACAAAGACGTTTCAACACATCAACATTTGCCAGACTTTCTTCTCTTACAAACATTTAACAGAACACGTTTCCAGAATAGAGCTCAATATTTTTACAACTGACTTTTCATACAGAAACGTTTTCAAGACTTTCGAAAAACGGCAGCGAAACGCCAAGACATCTTATCTTATGGATACGAAAAATGGAAATTATATTCAAGGATACTTGATCAGGTTTTTTATAAATGGTTCGCCATGGCTTCCTGTAACAAAGTTTAAAATATAATAAATAATCAATTACCCTAGTAAAAGTAAAAATATTTAACATGATTCCTTTGCAGTCTGTCACTGGCCTTTCATATGGGTTTTAAACTAATTTACTTCCTTTTTTGTAGGAAATAATCATTGGTGATTTTAGCGCTCAAGAGAATGCCGGTTATCAAACGCCGTCCATGCAACATAAGGACACGAAGTTGTGAAACATTTCTTTTGTGTTAACTGTCTTTGTTTAAAAAAAAATGGTGTGTGTAACTAAACTAATGGACAGCAGAATTGTATTTGTATTTTGTGCTTTCTCTTCCTAGCTTTTGTATTTTAATTTGTTTTTCTCCGTTACCTAGTTTTTTACTTAGAAATTAACATGCAAATAATACCGATGTAAATAGATCAACTGTAATTCAATGGGACTTGTGTAAATTGTAGTGTAATTCGTGAGTAGTGCAAATTACCGTAGTTAAGAGTAAAGTCCGTATGTAAGTATAATACATAGTGTTGATTAATAAAATACTTTGGTGAAAAAAAAAAAAAAAAAAAAAAAGAATTGCTAACTTGAGTACAATGAAGATTTTTTTGTATGCTATGTTCAGCAATTGCCTTGTAAGGTGTGTCGTTTTATTAGGTCCCAGCAAGAGAAAATGAGGTAAGAGAACGCATCTTCCATACTGGGTTCTCTTACTATGATAAGGGGACAGAATCAAGAGAAAATGAGGTAAGAGAATGTATCTTCCATTCTGGGTTCTCTTACTATGATAAGGGGACAGAATCAATTTTTAGATCCGGAAACTATTTTAACTGACCAATGGTTGATGTCCTTCTCATCACGTGGTTGTAATTTCAATGCGCTATGGGGAAACAGCGCAGCCATTGAACGAGATATAAATAGATTCCGCGCTAAAAATAGATTCTGTCTCCTTATCATATCAGACGGGGTTATGTTATCTTTCCTCATTTTCTATTGGTCCCAGTGCATTAACAGGCCATGAGATAAATTGTTTTCTTGCTGCTGATAGTGGGTGCGGTTATTGTATCGAGATACTTCTTGATTTTAAACAAGAGAAAATGAGGAAAGAGAACATAACCCCGTCTGATACGATAAGGGAACAAAATCTATTATTAGCGCGGAATCTATTTATATCTCGTTCAATGGCTGCGCGGTCTCCCAATACCTCAAGTGTAAAGTCGAGGTCAAACTAAGCAAAATCTCCATGGCGCATTGAAATTACAACCATGTGATGAGAAGGACATCAGCCATTGGTCAGTTAAAATAGTTTCCGGATCTAAAAATAGCTTCTGTCCCCTTATCATAGTAAGAGAACCCAGTATGGAAGATGCGTTCTCTTACCTCATTTTCTCTTGTTTCAAATAATGCCACTTTATTAATGCACAAGGCGTTTCTGTTTCTGTTTGTTTCTGTTCTTGTCTCTGTGTATGTATTTTTAATTTCTCAAGCTTTTTTTCCGAATTCTGAATGCAACAAAGGAATGTGCATAAGTTTTTGGAAGTTAAAGGTACTCTCGCTGCGATGATAGATTCCTTTAGAAGACGTATAAGTGGGGAGGTCACCGTCAGTTCGTCTTAAACATATCTAGTACAATAATTGAAAATAAAGTTACTTTTAATCTACAGGCTTAATTTTGCCATTCAGTGTGATCTCAGGTTATCGAAAGCGAAAAAGCGATATCTGCGAACAACTACAACACGAAAACATGGTAAAATATTGAGCCTCTTACCTGCACTCGAAGAGTCAGTCGCTGAGAGCAGGTGAAGAACAAAGCGCGACGTACTCAAAAAGTTTCAGAAGTCGATGTTTTTTCGGAAATAGATTGCATTGGTTGGCTTCGCTCGTTATTCGTTCGCTCGTTATTCGGCATAATTTAAGTTTCATCGTAGTTAACGTTCGTACCTGACGTCGTTTCCGTCAAAACGGGACCTTATAGTTCATAACCATAATAGCTATAAAAAATCAAACATCAGTTTCTTTTGCCATTGAATATGTAATATTCTAGTCATCTTGAGCAAAAGTGTGAAGTCGATCGTAATTCGAAACTAGTCCGAACACTTGAGATCCCAGCAACCCTCGCGCGTCAAGTTTTCACTCTTGCTTATGCACCTATCAATGGCCGGCGGGGGGCGAGTCAGGGCATGGGGTGGGGATTTGATTGTCTTTGTTTGCCCTGGGGTAGGGCATTTGACTGACCTTGTTCTCCTGGGGGAGGGAATATTTGAATCTTTCTCTGCCATCCTTGGGATATTTGACAGCGATGTGCAGCACGGGGTGGGGAAATTTGGTTGCATTTGACTGGAATGATTTGCCCGTGGGCAGGAAATTTGACGGCAAATTTTTCAAAAATGTCAAATCCCCACCCCATGCCCTGACTGGAAATGTGAATAATTGAAATTAAAGGATACCTGATACCGACAGCAAAATTAAAGCATTCTTGTCCATAAAACGATCTCATGTTGATTGATGACCTCGTAATGGCTCGTAACACCATACCCTGTTTAGGACAGGTTCTAACCCTGTTTTGGAAAGAGGCGAGTAAAATTGTATACCCTGGCAAGGACAGCGCGCCTAAAAAAACGTACCTTGTCTAGCGGTACGTCCCATTATAGCCCAAATAAGGGAGTACATCCCACCCCCCCCCCCCCCCCGGGTACTGTACATAAGAATTTTAGTGACTCAACTGATCGGGTCTAATGCCTAATGTGGGAGCCAGCGAGTCATGCAAGCCAGGGTGCAAGCCATGCTAGTCTTGGTAACAAAAATGTGCTTCAAAAAGAAGGATTCCAAAATTTCGAGGGGCCGGAAATATCGGGATATGTTAACCAAACGTGTGTAGACAATGAAGAGAACGTCTCGCACTGTCTCCGAATGTTTTGAAGACACCAGGTACTGCGAATGCGTGACTTCCGGTAGTGTTGTGTAATCTTATATTTTCATGTCCTGATTTTTGGTTATAAATGTCCTTGAGTTATAAATGTCCTTGGAGTACCCTGTAGAACGAGGGGTATCTCTTGATTTCCAATCAAAATACACATTAATATAACAACAGATTTACCGTCTACGACTATCGTGTTGTTGTCAGATTGCGAGTGGCTAAGGAGTGTGTTTGGAATTAATTCGCCATGGTTCAGTCAAAATAAAAACAGTAACCGCGTTCTACAGCCACAGATACAGTTTAAAGTGTTGAAATAACTCTGTGTCCTCTTGTTTCTTACTTTTTACATGGATGCCCTTATCGAATACTCGATCATTTCCTGCACCGAGAACTGCATGTAAGACCAGTAATAAAGTCACTCGCGCGTGGCTTTGATTTAAAATTGCTTACAATTCCCAGTTGGGAATACCATGTCCGGTCTAAATAACAAAGGAAAAAGTTAATTGCGCGTCAAGTGCGCATCGTTCTAAGCGCAGCAAAATTTACTCTCGCTTTTCCTTTCGCTTGGCTCGCGCGTCAATAAGAAAATTGACTTCCAACTTAAGCTGGAGTAGGCTATATCCTCGGCAATCGGTAACCTAAGGCACATTAAGCTCCTCATTTCTCAATCCACTGCAGGGCAAATTTATCACGTTTTGACCAACCTTCTTTCGACTACTGTGCACCCGCCTGAGATGGATTGAGTTACAATTTTGTGAGAAACTACTATACTGTATATAAATAAATTTATACTTCTGTTTTGCTAAACTGCCAAGTTCATCAAACATTTTCAAAATCTTCCCATGAGCTCTTAAATTCCACATCTATGTTTTGCGCTTCTTTGTTTTATTCGAATACATGCAACTGACTCTCACACTTATCTGATTTACCTACAATGTAACTAACTTATTAGTACAGGTATTAGAAAGTAACATAACCCAAATCATGAGCAAGAGTCATTGATCGATCTCATCAGAAATACGATACTACAAACAATATACTATGAAATTCCAACTCTAACGAGTGAAAGAATGTGACATTCAATATGCTCTTCCAATTTCAATCTGAGCTTATATAACTTTTCAACAGATTATACCGCCCGGGATACCGCCTTGTTGACATTCAACCGAGCCATGGCGGACAGTCGACTCTCCATCATTGATTACGTGGTTTTTGCTTTGATGATGCTGGTCTCCGCTCTGATCGGAGTGTGGTACGGCTGTGGAAGAGGAGGAAAACAGAAAACAACGACAGAATATCTCCTTGCTAATCGGGACATGCACGCCTTGCCTATTGCCATATCATTACTAGTATCTTTCCTATCGGCGATTTCATTGCTAGGCATCCCAGCAGAAATATTTGCATACGGGACACAGTTCTACGTTAATGTTTTGTCTTCGTTTCTGATTAGTGGAATTGTGTGTGCAGTGTTTATTCCTGTATTCAGGAGGATAAAGATCACGTCAGCTAACGAGGTACGAGAACCTCCCATTTCTTTAAGGACCGTTTATATATGTTAACTTTTAACAATCTTAATTGCCCCCGCAGGGTTCCGGCCCAGAGGCCGGAACCCGAGGAGGCACCCTAATGTTCCCCGCGTAAATAAGAAGTATCGTATTGTCGTAGTGTTAGTATGCGAAAATTTTCTCGATTTGACGAAAATAGGCGCGCACGGTGGTCCCGGTTAATTTTCAGCATGTGCGCCTGGCTCAGCAACTGCGCAAACTGGGTTTGGCAAGTTTGGCAACGAGTCGTCACGATTTCTTTCCAAGCTTTCTTATTTCATTCCAAGCTATAATGTAAACCCATCCTAAACACGATATGAGGATTTCCATTAACCCAAGAAACAAAGTGTGATAACTGACAAAACACAAACACAACAAGGAATTTGCACTCGCAAACTCTCAAACGAAAACTACATTTCAAAGATTCATAACAAATACATGGACAGCCACAGGCAGTCTTCATTCAGTTTTTACAAAGTCGGGGGCAGATTTAGTGACAACTATGACTAGTTAATTTTATTTGCCTTGTGAAACAACTTTTGCTTTCGATTGATCATAGTTGTGAAGGGCTTTCTTTTTTTCTTACAATATTATTGCTTTATGCAAATACCTGCGGTGTTTGTTAATATATATGAACAGAATAGTACATCTCTGCTTGTAATAGTGAAGCGCCCAAGCTTTCGACACGTGCATTGGACCAATGCAATAACTGTTACCAGAGATGGGTCGATGTGAACACGTTGCGTTTAACCAGTCTTATGCACTGATATTGACGGGAAAGGACGTTACGAAAGTGGAGGACTTCAGAATACCCCTCCACTTATTTACATACTGATGAATAATATCGTGATATGCCTCGTTCTTCAAAAGCCCCCGACAAATGTAAATGAAGAGGACGGGTATTCGGAAGTTGCTCCCATTTAATACAGTTGAATATCAGCCGTTCACTGTGTCTCAACTTTCCTCACTGAAATAGTTTCACCGGCCACGTCGCATTTAGTTCGGCGTCTGAATCAATTCAGCCGGGATTAATCAATTTAGGTCGGCCTAATTTTTCAATTCGATTCTACGCGGATTAAGTACGGCGTCTTGACCGGGCCTTAGCCACCCCCGGTATACGAGATTTCTGTGGCCTAACTTTTCGATTGCTGCAAAACACAACAACCAATCGCACATGTTTGGATTTTTTGGGACAGGCTGCATAATACATGCATAAATTATAAGCACACTGTTCGACGACAACCAATCAGAATTCGCTCGAACAATACCAACTGGCAACCAATCACAATTCTTTCCCAAAATCCTGGGAAAACAGAACACGATTAGCGACGTTGTTACACAGACGTCCCGTTTCCGGGGGCAACAAAAGAAATAGGAGACTTCTTCACGCAGGCTACCCCCCGGTTGTGCTGAAATTCGACGCCATTGCACGGTTCGCTATCACAAGCTTGAGTAGAAAAAAACGGTCTTGAAATTTTAAGTAGAATTTGCTCGTTTTCAGTGAGATACCGAAGTTTTTCGGAATCGGAACATTTCCTGGTGTGAGCAAGACTATGGTCTTGCACTCTGGGTGAAAAAACTGCTGATGGGTGGATTTTTAGGCTGCAAACGGCCTTTGAATTAGGCTAGGTCGAAAACAGAGTATGCAGCCTTTCCTTTTTTTGGCCTATGTAAAGGGATCCGAAGGCTCTCTGATTCCAGATTCCAGCCCGTGGATTCCTGAAAATCCGGTGTAATGTGTTCTAGATTCCGCACTCCGAAGCTTCAAATTTTACTGGATTCCGGATTCCGGATTCCGGATTCCTGTAGCTCAAGCAAAAGTTTTTAAAATACCTTATTTGTACTTTATTTCGCGCGTCTTTAATTTCGCGATTTTCGCGATTGTAAAAAAATCGCGAAAGTCTCGTGAATAAAAATTCATACACGCGAAATCAAATACCATGGTAAGAAATTTGAATCACAAAAAACTTGACAAACATTATCAACAACGATATGTACAGCTTATGTATCGACATAAATAATAAATTATTCACTGGTATGCTCCGTTTTGCATCTTGTCTTACAAGTGATAAATGAAAGTAATTTGCATAGATTTCACGTGAATATATCGAGCCGAAAATCTAACTACCCATCTTCATCTGAATCACTGTCTTAGCAAATCCCTTAGAATATCTTTCGCGCAGTCGTCAAAATTGCCATTATTTGGGTCCTTGTAATTCTCATTCACAAGTTTCTTGTACCGTTACAGCACTGAAACATTCTTCGAGGTGGAGTCGAGTTCGATAATTGATAATTCTCCAATGATGTTGATGTTGACCTGCGACTTTCCGTTCTCAAACCAATTCATGTAACTTGGATCGTTAGCATGTACAGTTATTTGTCTGGCTCTGAAGGCAGACAGTCAATTGCAAAAGGATGGAAGAAGGCTGGCGTAACTGATATTGTTAGTGCCTCAATGAAACTTCCACCGGAAGGTCCATTTGAAGACCTGGATGTTTAGGAATATTGCGGACTCTAGGACAATATGTACCTAATCTTACCTTGTTCCAGTTTGTTTCAGTTAGAAAGGTTGTAGCTCAGACTTTTTTTTAGAAAATAAAATGACGTTGACAATGCTTTCGCGAAATTTATCATTTTCCCTCATCGAAATCGCGGAAATAAAGCTTAGTGAAATACTGTCTCGCGAAAATCGCGAAATTAAGTACTAATAAGGTAGCTAGTTAAAGCGAAGGCTAAGTAGGCATAAATTAAACAGCAAAGGAAACACCAAGAAAAGCAAAACGTCCTTACAGACACTTTTTTGTTTTATTTCATTGATTTATTGGCACTATTTTGCATTAATTTACTGAGCAAAACTACTTTATATTTTTTTTCCATATAACAACATATAAATATCAGGCCCCGTGTTTTTTTAACGATCCAGTGCACGTGTCGAGAGGTGGGACCGCCTGTGGCAATATTAAAAGTCTCTCGAATACTCGAAGAGAAATTTCACATCTCCGAGCGCCCATGTATTATTCTCTATGTCACTGTTATAGATATTGTCATTGATTTTTCCATTAGTAGTGCTACTGTTACTGTTGGTGTAGCCTGTGCCACGATCCGAGAGCCTGGCACAGGCTACTGTTTGTTGCAAGCGTGGCCATTTGTTCTTCGGTGGATTGAAGACTCCAAGATCAACTGTAACCAAACATTTATTGTTCTTCTTTCACTGACATTCGCACGAACTAGAAGTTACACGTGGCTATGAAATATATACATGGTGGCTGATGCAATACAGCCTCGATTTAATGTTAACTTGAATGACATTTCCTGTACGTAAATACTTCCGCTTTATGTAAGTTGGGTTTGCATCCAACACCCCCACTCAATCACAACTTTACAACATTTATGGAAGTAGTCTATTAAGTTTAACCCTAGTTACAGGCTTAGTAAAAATGTCTGCAACATTATTTTCTGTTGGTACATATGTCAGCTTGAGGTTTCCATTCTGGATCTCTAATCTTAAGAAGTGGTATTTAACATCAATATGCTTTGATCTCTTATGATGCACAGGATTATTAGCCAGTGCTATTGTAGTCTCCTCCGCAGCCGTTATTAGGATCGTCACGCAACGCTTCTCCCCCACTAACGGCTGCTAAAACCCGAACACTTTTTGTTTCCGCGAATTAGCCAATCACAACATGCCTCACATATTCCTGAGGCGGTCGCGCCAATACTGAATTGTCCATTCACAACTCGTGTTCTATTGACTGCTGATAGTGAAACCAACATGGCGTCGCTCGAAGAAGCGTTTATTTTGGTGTCTTCCAAGTTCAAAATCACCACTTTAAATTATCATCAGAAGTTGGCAATTGAAAAAATAGTTTCTGATAAGAAAGATGTTTTTGTGAACCTGCCTACCGGCTTTGGCAAATCTCTTATCTATCAAGCTCTTCCACTTGTGTTTGATCACACCACCAACCTTCCGGGGCACATTGCTGTCGTTGTTTCTCCACTGATAAGCCTCATGGAAGACCAGGTAAAGCAGTTACAAGACAATGGAATACATGCTGTCAACATAAGTTCCCAGGCTGACATTGACTGGTCTAGGATTGAGGAGGGAGAATATTCCATAGTTTTCGGGTCACCAGAAGCGTGGCTAATGAATGATCGTTGGAGAACCATGTTGTGCAATGATGTATACAGTAGAAAGTTATGTGCCGTGGCTATTGATGAGGCTCATGTTATAAAACAGTGGTAAGTTAAGAGTCAATTGAACACTTGTTTTTTTCTGTCAATTCCGCTTCTGAAGTTACATTTTAGATAGGAAATCCTGTGTTTATTAATTTACAAATACTGTAGGTATTGAAATCTTAAGCTTAAGAATTGATGACTTCACTTTTCGCGCCCGGGGTGTTTTTATTAAGCTTACCTGAGATGAAAAAGAAAAAGCATAAGTATAATACACAGGCCACAGCTTTATTTATTGATGAATAGTGGATTTGGGCAATTCCTATTGTGAATTTCCTTTACAATTCGCTTATACTTCGAATTATCAATATATTAAGCGTACTTCATTTGTTGTGCACAATAAATATTTGATTTCAAGCATTAGTTTATGCTCAAGTTTAAAATGGTGTTGTTGTTAAATTGTAAGGGGAACATCACAAGATGGCAAGATGGCAGCATTTCGAGAATGTTATTCTCATCTGCACGAGCTAAGATCACTGGCCCCCAAAGTTCCAATGATTGCTTTGACTGCCACAGCAACCAAGCTCACCAAGGATACAATCCTAAATGTTTTGCTTACTTTTTCCTTGTTAACTAAAATTGTCACAACATTTTGTGAGTGGGCATCTTTACTTGCATTTGCCATTATGGAAAACATTATCCAAAGCAAAAACAACAGTATGGATGACACATAATTATATTAAAATAAATTGTTGGAAGCCTCATCTGTTAATTAAATAACTCTGCTTAGAATATTTTTCATATATATATGTAATAGTTCAATTTTATCCTTAGTGTAATTTTTATTTTCCTTTGTTTCAAACTCATTTTCATAAATTACCATACCAGAAAACAAAGGAAAATAAAATTTGAACTAAGGAAAAAATGAACTACAACATATACACGTAGCCTCATTAACTGAGCCCAATTGTAATGCACATTATTTGAAAAATCAAATGAGAAACAGAAGATTGGAATGATGCACAAAACATATTTATCTGGCTCTGATTCCCCAAGTAATATATCTTTTGTGTTTGTTGATCCACTGATATACACTTGAGGCCTTTAAGTTAACAGAGTCTAATTGGTCCCTTTGAAATTCATGGAAGTGTTTGTAGGTCCTTCCCTCAATTTCTGAGAAGATGTCAAATTGGACTGCCCTTTTTACTAGTTCGTCCAGATCCCTTGCTGTAGATACCTCTGAGTGTTGACCTGACTTTGCCGAGTGCTTGATTGTTTCATCAAGTTTTCCAAGAATTGATCTTGATGACTTTTCAGCATGAGATATCCGTTGAACAGCTTCCTCTGTCAAATTAGGTCCCAGGTTTTTTATACCTTGCTTGGTGAAATTGTTACTATGTTCAGTATCTTCATCCAGTGGAATGTTTGCACCCTTTTGACCAGTATTATTTACTGATCGGTTCCAAGTAAACCGTTCAGAGTCCCTTGGTGACAACACAGCATAAATAAGAAAAAACTGGTACAAACATTCAAGAGCATACTTAGTGCTGTGTGCCCCATCTGCTTTGCAGTAAAGCATAATATATTTATACTGCCGTAGAATTCTTGCCCCATCCCCTTCTTTGATTGCATCAAGGAAATTAAAAAAAAGAAAACTGTCAGTCAACAATGAACAGTTGTAGTTGAATACATCATCCTTTTCCTTGGTTTCTTTAGGAGATGAAACAGGCTTTGAAGGGGTTAGGGTAGGTAGTTCCTCCTCAAGCTGTACTGGTGGTTCATGAGAAAGTTCATGACTTCTCCTGCTCTTTCCATTGTATTTAAACGATTTGTCACAACCGGGAAATCTGCATGGAAATCTTCCTTCCGGTGTTAGTTCTTGTTGTTGTAGTAGATCATCCTTTTCTTGCTGGGTCAAAACACTGTCTACAATGTCATTCACTACTGAACTACTCTGGAACACAAATTCATCAACAACCTTAGCAGCAAGCTCATGCAGACATTCAAGCTTTTCTGATTTTCTCAACAGTTCAAAATTTGGTAATTGATGCTTTGTAGGCATGCCTGACTGGTCTTCAAATCCCAACACTTTCATAGCTGCTGTGATTACTCTGGATTGGAAGACAACAGACAGAAAGTCCCTGTTTGCACGGTATGAGGAATGTGTGTCACCAGTCACATTCCTCCTGTTGATAACTGTACGGTCTGCAAACATAGTACAGGTATCCATATCAGACTTTCCACTGAAGAATCTGGAATATATGAGCTGTTGGAAAATAATAACAACAAACTGTTACATTAATAACAAAAACAACTATAATAATAATAACAATAATAATAATAACAATGATTATTGTTTTTGCTATTATTATTTATATTATGATATTTTGTTTTTGAAAGAAATGAAAATAGAAAAATAACTGTATTATTATTGTTATTATTATTATTATTATTATTATTATTATTATTATTATCATTATTAGTGTTATAAACTACCACAAAATACCTTGTTGTATTTGAGTGTTGAAATGTATCCTACTGCATTGGTGGTGTAACAGTTGTGAAGAAGAAGGCTTATTTAAACCAGTTTGATGTTTATTTTCCATTTCTTTATACTCATTATGATAAATATCAGAAACAATGGAAAATAATAAACATCAAACTGCTTTAAAAAAATTGAAAGCTTTGACCAAGACACTTACACTTAACAATTTGACAGCAGCATGCCAATCCCCTAGCTGCAAATTAATTCCATCCAGGCGGTCCTGTGGGGTTAATCCATTGGCCACAGAAGTGATGACATTTACAGCCCTCTCAACAGTAAGCTGATCGCCAGAGAATAGCTGGTGATCAATGCAACCATCACTAGTTTGTGGTAGATAGGTGTGAAATTGTTGCAGGATTTTTAACATGTCTTCATTTACATTTTCATTCTTGAAAATAATTCCAAGGGGGGTCTGAAACAAGATCAAAAATGACAGTATAGCAGTATACCTCATTCATGTACACAGTACATAACTTATTAATTATTATCAGTATCAACCTAGTGGACTAATGCAAATCCTGCATTTTAATTGGCTACACTACTAGAGGACTATTAGCAATAGTCCTTGAAATGCAGTGGTTCTGAAAACCTACCAAAACGATTGGCGGCCGCTTTGCGTTTTGGAGAAATTTCAAAAGAGTTATCAATTTTGAGATAATTTACTGGATGGATAATTCCATCTGGCCCCAGAAAAGACCAACAAAAACAATAACAAAACAAAAAGTTATAGGAATTTATGCAAAGTTACATATTTTGTCAACTTGCATTTGCTAATTTTATTTTTGCTTTTTCGGTCTGACTAGTTAAGTAATTCTAAAACAATTTAACCTGTCGCCCTCAATGGCCACAGGTCAACAGCCCATCCAGCTTTGCCCATGGGCTATTGACCTATAGCCCATAAGGACTATGGGTCTAATTGTTAATTATTCCTGTTACTATTACTTAAGTGGTTAATAACCTTCTTTGATTTCTGAGACATTTCCTTTTTGTACTTGTGTGGAATGTGCTGTATACAAACTTCCTTGAGAGGCTCTAAAGCTTTAAAGTAATTAACCATAATTCTTGAGGCGAGAATGATGTAATTTGTCCTCTGCCGTTGCTGATCTTCAATTGATGGTATAAATTTAAGATTTGAGACCTCTTGTAGATTTGCTTTGGGCCTTTGTGAATCTAAATGTGCCCCAGAAATTCTGTTTTCCACCATCTGATGATTTATCCAATGAAAGTCCTGATTTTGAGCATGCATGGTCATATTTTTCCTTTGGACTCGGATATCCAAATTGTCAAAGGAGATGACAAAACCAGGGTGAGACGCTTTCTTAAGTTCATACACTTCTCGTCTACTAGATGCCAATTCTTCAAGACAGGTGGATGTGCAGTTCCCGTGGGAAGCATGCTTTGACAAGAGGTCATTGCGTATTGCTTGTGCCTTCTTTAAACTATTCATTTGTTGACAAATCTTCTCCTTCGACTCTAGCAGATCCAGATCATGGTTCTGACCAAGTTTGTCCAGAGTGGCCAGAATATGGGTGTTTGAGTTTGTCAACTTCAGTTTGTTGAATCTGGTGATGGTTGCCTGAAAGACAAAAGTTTCTATCGTGAGGATAATAAATATTTGTAAACCTGCCATTTTTTCACGGCAAAACCCACACTGCCCATTCCCCTTAAAAGCTACCACTGGGGAGGGAGCATAGTGCGATGAGCCAAATAATGGCTGCAAACATGACTATACACAAGCCAAAAAGGAGTACCGGTACATGACTAGATGACCCAACCACTCTGATTAATAACATAGCACTGACTAGGCACCACGCTAAGGCCCTGGTCATAATATCATGGCCCTTGTGACCTACAGAACAAACCACACAGAAAATAATTTGACACCCAGCCATAACAACAGCTACAACTTTTGCATCATGTAACCCACTGTTTCTGATATAACGTGAACTACAAAAAAGCCATTGAGGATAAAACAATTCAACCAGGAAATCAAAGGGATAGTATTTTGCCTCAAGTAATAGCAATTTGAACGCCCTTGAAAATATATTTTATTAAAAAGAAATCAAACGCTCACATAAATCGTTGAAATGTAAATGTAGGAAGATAACAAGAAAAAGCATACATTTATAAACAACCATACCTCAATTGACTTGCTTTTAAGAAGGACACCCATCACGGAAGCGGTAGAACTCATATCTGCATTTCTTTGCTTTAAAAGAATCGAACCTGCGAGAGCAAGGCTTCCAAACCAAGTGTTACTTTTTGTTCTTTTGTTGATGCAAGAAGTAAGTAGAAATGCATAAAACACAGGTGCTCTTTCACGCCACTCATTACACAGAAGCTCAAAATCGAAATTTTCCAGATCAGCCTTTTCAGTTTTTCTCAACATCGAAGGGTTGGATTTTGAGCACAAGCCAGTGACTTCTTTTGATGCAATCTTCAACACCTTTTCAATTACTTGTTGTCGTAGTGGTTCACAATTCATTATTGCTCCCGCGATTTGCGATGGAACGCCATGGGCCAAGGCCTTTCCAACGGACTGATAAGCCGATGATAAAGTTTTGTTCACATTTTTACTCGGATACTTAAAGGAAACTTTGACTTGACTCGTATCACGAAAGCCATGGCAAGAAATCGGCGTCGAAGTCAACATTGGAAGGGGAGAACTTCCGTTCAGTTGTGCATTTGGAAAAGCGCGTAAGACCAGACCAAAGGGGTGACTTTGAATCGGTGATATGCAGGAACCCAGCGGCGTTTTGTCAGCAGAAATTGGTGTTCCCAACGCATCCGAATCTTCGTGGATGGCAGAAGAAGTATAAGTGGTATCGGAAAATCGCAGCGATTTGGATGCTTTTCCTCGAGGTGATGAAGTTGACGTACTTTTGGCACCTCTGTCGGCATCCTCATCTGGATGTAGTAGGCGTTTTGCCCTGATATTTTCTCTTGCCTTGAAGACTTCTTTGATTTCGTTCTTTATCTCCTTCAACTTATCCGATGCCCGATTAAATTTTATCAAACGCTGGTAGCATTTGCTTCTACAGATGAAAAGTTCGCTGTTTTCTGAGTAGCGACTCACGTCCACCGATAGCGAGGATCGGATGACTTCAGCTATGTCGAGTGAACTCTTACCGAAAATGAAGATTTTGTTACTCTTGAGGGAAGCCGACGAACAAATGAAGCACCTAGAGCTACTTTCGACTATTTTCTTCGGAGTTAGATCCATAGTAAATCTCTGGGATGTCTGGCAACATCTCGCGAAGAACGGCGATGAATTTACGCGGGAAACTGACGTCATTGACAAACTACTGATACGTGATTGGTTTCAGAGCTAACAATAGGCAACGCGTGATTGGTGCAATTCTGTAAATTTCACGTGATCTCTAAACAAAGGGAAACAAAAAGTGTTCGGGTTGAAGCAGCCGTTAGTGGGGGAGAAGCGTTGCGTGACGATCCCAATAACGGCTGCGGAGGAGACTAGTGCTATTGCCCCTTGATTATCTACATACATGCGAATAACCTCACAAGGGGGACCCACTAGATCAGCTAATAGTTGCCTAAGAAATTTAGCTTCCTGGGTAGCCATGGCTAATGCTACATACTCAGCTTTCATTAACTGTACTGCCCTTAGTTACACCCAGCTCACATGGGATTGCCTTTGGCTTGCATTCTGACATGTTGAACCGAGACAAAATCTTTTCTATGTACTGGGTTTGGTTCATTTCAACATACCCATTTCCACACTTGAATTGGATGCCTAGAAACCATGATAGAATACCCAGATCTTTCATTTTGAATTTCATCATAAGACATTCTTTAAATTCTTTCAACACATCTGTGTTGCTACCTGCAATAATTATGTCATCAACCCATACAATTAAAATTACTTGACCACTTTCAGTAGTCCTGACATAAACACAAGGATCCACTAAGGATTGTACAAACTCTTCTTGTGTTAGATAGTCATGTAACATACTGTTCCAGTTTCTCCCACTTTGTTTCAAGCCATACAATGATTTCTTTAGCTTGCAAACAAGTTTTTGTCCATTGGGCCCTTTTTGTTCATAACCTTCAGGTTGCTCAACATACAACTCACAGTCAATAGGTGCATTCAAATAAGCAGTCTTAACATCCATTTGATGGATAACCATACCTTTTTGAACAGCTAATTGCATTAACATTCGAACCGAAGTTAAACGAGCAGTTGGAGAAAATGTCTCATGATAGTCTATACCTGGGGCCTGGGAGTAACCCTTTGCAACAAAACGGGCTTTGTACTTTTCCTCTCCATTGGGACCTAATTTGATAGTATAAACCCACTTTCCCCCCACTGAAGTTCGACCCTCTGGTAGGGAGGTGAGTTCAAATGTGTCATTATCCCATAGTGAATTTAACTCTTCATCCATAGCAACTTTCCACTTCCCAGACTCTGGGGATGTGATGGCACATTCATATGACTGTGGAACATTTCTAGCTGTGTAACAGTAGTCAACTGTAAAATTTGCAAAATCATCAATTGCAGGCTTTTGCATTTCAGGTTCTTTGTACTCAGCTGAATCAGATAACAATTCAACACTTTCCTCTTTATGGTCGAATCTCTCACTGAATTTGACACATCTGGCTTTCTTGATGGTGTTTTGATCAGGGTAATAAACAAGAAATGCAGGACTGGACCTATCATAACCTATAAAAATGCCTTCCTTAGCTCGAGCATCTAATTTGGTTTTGTTCTGTACATAAGCGTGACACAATGAACCAAATACATGCATGTTGGACAAATTTGGTTTGGTACCTGTCAAGCACTCATAAGGTGTTTTACCTGTTCTGGAATTATAACACCTGTTGCGGATATGTGCTGATGTCATGACAGCATAGGTCCATAACTGTTTAGGTAACTCTGCTTCGATTAACAGACACCTTGCCATATCAAAAAGCGATCGCCATGCTCTCTCAGCTGTCCCGTTTTGGTGGGGTGAATAGGGAGCTGTAAGCTCATGTTTGATGTGGTTATCTAACAATAAGGATTTGAATTGATCACTAACGTATTCACCCCCATTGTCAGATCGTAATCGTTTGACTGTACCAAAGGGTGCAGTATCAGCCAAGAACTGCTTCATTGCTGTGATGGCATCACTCTTGTTCTTTAGGAAATATACCCCAAAGGCACCAGAAAAATCGTCCACAAAAACCATTGCAAAATTGTGACCATCCCTTGACCCTGGTGTGACAGGACCTGCTAAGTCAGTGTGTACTAACTCGAGAGGTGCAGTTGCACGACTATCTGGCTCTCTATTTCGAAACTGTGACATCTTTCCCTTTACACAAGTGTCACATTCAGGCTTACCCTTGGGCTTTGTTGTTATTTTCATCCCCTCAACAACATTTTCTAGTTTAAAAACATCATGCACGTTGCAATGCCCCAATATTTTGTGCCAAGTTTCCGCACTGTGCGCACCATTACTGGAATCGGCATAGTTGAGGTAATACAACTTCCCATATTTCTTCATAGCAAATTTGGTGTCACCTGGTGTACTTAGCTCAGCAGAATCTGGTGTCAAGTGTATGGAATTTCCCCTATAAACGGCAGATTGAACAGAAAATATGTTCTGTTTATAACTAGGTATATATAAAGCGTCTTCAAGAAAGACTTCATAGGGAACACCCCCTACATCATGCAGAGTAACTTGTGCCCTGCCCCTGGCAGACACAACACCACATGCCCTACTGCCATCAGCTAACTCTATGTAATGATTTTCGGGTTTGAAATCATCATCAAAATGTAAAAACTTGGACTTATCATTGAGAATATGAGCAGTAGCTCCTGTATCTACTAATAAGGAATTTTCTCTTGTTACGTTAAGAGAGTCTACAGTCACTTTGAACGCAAATGAAGCGCCCCTCTTATCGTCACTCACGGTTTTCGCTGTGTCCTTCTTGCGACAAACATCTGTGTTGTGTGTCTTGGACTTGCAGTGTCTGCACCATCGGTGATTAATCTTCTTCCTTTGTTCCTTTATGCGACATTCACTTGATTTGTGACCAGGTTGACCGCAGGAGTAACATGTTATATGTCCGTTCGATGCTGAATGTTTCTGTTTACAGTTCATAACATTGTCCTCTCCAATTTGTGGCGGCATATGAGATCTTTCGGTCTCTTCATAACTCCTAAGGGCTACTTTGAATTCTTGAAACTGAATCTTGTCGTCGCGCTGCGAAACAATGGCGGAAAAGGTTTTGTATTCCACAGGTAATCCTTTCAGTACCATGGCAATCAAAAGGCTGTCGCTCACTGTCTCCCCGGCGGATTTGAGCGATGCAGCTGCTGTTTCAGCACGTAAAACATAATCTGTTATGCATTCGTCTTGGGCTTTCTGCAGTGAAGTTAGTTCTGTATACAATGCAAGAACACGTGGTTTGCTTTTTCCCATGTAATGGTTCCTCAATATTTGGAGGGCTCTTCTGCCATCGTCCCTCGCATCCCTCATAATTAAGGACAGGCTTCGATCGTCCAGGTACTGGATCAGTTGAGCGAAGGCATCAATGTTCTTTTCCGTTTCTGTGTCATCTAGCTCACCTTCGGCTAGGAGAACATCGTACAACTTTTGAAGTCTCATAAGTCCTAGGAATTTTACTTCCCAAAGTTCGTATTTCGTAACATCACCGTCGAACATGAGCCTTCTCCTGGGCCCATAACCTGTTGCAAGCGTGGCCATTTGTTCTTCGGTGGATTGAAGACTCCAAGATCAACTGTAACCAAACATTTATTGTTCTTCTTTCACTGACATTCGCACGAACTAGAAGTTACACGTGGCTATGAAATATATACATGGTGGCTGATGCAATACAGCCTCGATTTAATGTTAACTTGAATGACATTTCCTGTACGTAAATACTTCCGCTTTATGTAAGTTGGGTTTGCATCCAACACTGTTGGTGTTGTTGTTGTTGTTATTATTGTCATTGTCATATTGTTATTTGAAAACACCAAGACCCGTTCATTCTTTGCCTTAATAAGGATTGTTTGTGTTAATGACAGTATCTTGAAAGACGTTTCTCGGGTGGAGTGAGAATACTGGGAAGTTGCATCTACATAGTTTCCACAGTAAGTACAGTGTATGATGTTTGAAGCTAGAATTAGTTGGCAAGGTATCTCCTATGGCACCTGGGACCCGTTTCTCGAAGGTCCCGCTAACTTAACGGGTCCGAAGCTATACTTTTAAATGGAAGTCTATCGAATGATTTTGTAGTTCACGACGTACTAACCAGCCCAACATGCGAGTTAACTTAGAATTGCTCGACTTAAACTTAAAAACCAACCAAATTGTAATTTCCGTTGTAAATATTGTTATCATAAAATAGCTTGCCGGGCACGCTAACTTAACGGGCCTTTCGAGAAACGGACCCCTGGTTACTGTAGTTAAAGAGGCACTTTTGCCAGTCCAAGTGAAATCCTATTCTCTAGAATGTATCATAAAAGGTAGCCTTTTTAAGACACTATGATATCAGACTCTATAAAATTAAAGGCATTCGTGATCCTTAAGGCCCACTCGGCCGTAACGCATCCCCTTCTCAGTAACATTAAGCACCTGGGAATATTATTACTCCCCCCTGGATGGGATGCTCGTCCAACTCAGGGCCACACCCAACATTATATCGCCGGTACATATTTATACACCTGGGAGGAGAGAGACAATTTGGAGTTAATATAAGTTTCTTACCTTAGGAAACAACATCACCAGGGCTCGGACTCCCGACCTCTAACTTGGAAGTCTGACACGCTAACCACTACTCGTGGCAGTTTCTTCACGTAATTAGCACAATAGTGATCATTGTTGAATTTCTCTCGGTGATATGAAAAGATTGTTTCCAGGCATGCGCCAAAGCAGGCAGGTTGATCGACAAAACAATACAAAACTGTTTCGAAACATAGGCATAGAAGGCGTCCAGACTTCATAACGGAGTCCTTTTCCATCAACACGACCATATTGACGTCACCTGGATACTAGACAATAAAGTTATAAGAATGTAGGAGAGTTAGCGTTCTTGCTTTAAG
The DNA here is from genome assembly GCA_949710005.1 of Ricordea florida. Taxonomy (NCBI): domain Eukaryota; kingdom Metazoa; phylum Cnidaria; class Anthozoa; order Corallimorpharia; family Ricordeidae; genus Ricordea; species Ricordea florida. Next base: position 10,653,899 of record OX453275.1, read on the forward strand.
TGAACTGTGTTCAAATTCTAACAAATGCTCCTGACTGGTACTTTACAAAATGCATTGGGACCAGTCAGGGTAATTTCTGTATCAGGGTTGATCTAGGACAGATAATTGTGCATTTTTTATTGTATAGTTGCCATCCATTCCTTGCCTCTGTCTGTGTTTTGTCTAATTTTTTTTGATTATCATTTTTGTTTTCTGTAGACTTTGTACCTATTCGTGGTCATGTATGCTCCTGCTCTTGCTCTAGAAGCTGGTAAGGAACTCATTTATTTAGATTCTATACCATAAATAAGCCGCCAACTGAATATCTGCTACGAGTTTTTTTGTTGTTGTTTTTCTTTAATGTTTCAAATGTGTGGTCTATGCCGTGTAAGGAACTGTACTGTATGCAGTGTTCCGTGCTCATGTACCACCCAGGTTTGTCAATAAGAAAAAAGAAAAATTCAAATTCAATAAGTCATTTAGCAGCTAAGGATTTCTCGAAGGTAAGGGACTGTGCAATAATTATCAGGAGGGGGTGGCAGTAAAACGTGATGGGGGGGGCACAATGTAAACTCACAGCCTTAGTGAGTGGGGGAAAGTAAATTTTTGGGAAAGTGGAGGGGGGAACAACTGAAAAACTGACCTTAAGATTGAAATACCAAAGATATTTAATTAAAAGTTATACCCGTTACTTTCCGGACTGTATGTAAGTATGAATAAAACATGGTTTATATTTGTAGGAAGTGGTTGGGGGGGGAGGTTTGTCATAATTGGAGAGGGGTCAGAGCTAATTTGCCTTTCTTGAGAGGAGGGGTATTGTGTAATATTTCTCCTTGCGAGGCTCATTTTTTGCCCACCCCCCCCCCCCCATCCCCTCCTGATAATTATTGCACAGTCCCTATTCTCTAGAAAGGAACGTATTACATCCTGTTTGTTTCTAACGAGCAGAAAGTATAAGAATTTTGGAGATTGAGAACGCCATTTGTTTTGGCGATTTACGTGTAATGAAACTGTTTTTTATTATCAGGGAAATCAGTAATAAAAAAAGTCAGGGAAATAATCAAAAAAGTCATCATAAATATGAAATATGGCGTTATTTAAGCACAAAAGTACGCATTCGTTTGAAGTAAATAGGTGATAATGAACACAGTGACATTAAGAGACAAAAATACCCGCCACATTTCGCGTTACTCATTGAAGACATAGCCATTATTGTTTGTTGTATGTTATAGGTGAAATGATTGTTGTGTACACTTACCAAATCATGCCCCGGTTTCTTGATAACTACTTCTAGTTTAAAGCACAAGCAATGGTAACACCAATGTTTTGTTCAGTTTAATGGCAAAGACATGTACACTAGGTGCAATTTGTAACAATAACGGTGAATTGCCATTGGATGGTGTTATTGCCTAATCCTAACAACTAAAAAAAAATTAAAGTGCATAAAATAAGATAAAACGAGAAAAAAAAATTAATCAACCAACCGAGACACTTAGTGTGATCATGTAGTTCAGCATATCCCAGAATAACAGGGTAAGTTTAGTGGAGGCCTTGTGACAATTACACCAAAGGAGAAATTTGCTGCTAAGATGCATATTGATCTAGGTACTGTAACCAATGTAAAAGTTGAAGTCAAAGCCGTATGAACCACGAAGAAAAAAAAGAAACACTGAATAATTGCCTTTAGTGCCAATACCGATGCATTTTTTTAATCTGCAGTTTCTGGTCTGCCGCTGACCGTTTCCATTCTGAGTACAGGCCTTCTTTGCACTTTTTACACGGCTCTGGTGAGTAAACATGTTCAGCCCACCTACTCAGCTGAAAAAAAAATAGCGAAACAGGAGATATAACAAAAGCCTACGAACAGCTTAAACTAAGTCAGTTGAAATTAAATTAGTTGACACTGATTGAAAGAGCTAAAAGGCCTTGTATCTTATTTTCAACTAGACTGTTATAATTCATTTTATTAAATCTCTCAGTTAGTACGCGCGCTGTGATTGGTCAATTTAGCGGGCCGTACTTCACTGTACGGCCCACTTAATTCAAAAGTTTTTCTTGAGATATAATAAATCTGTTACAAACCTCGTTTCCTCGGTCCGTACTGTAAGTTATGGATCCTCGTTTTTTCCGCTTGGATTTATGGCCCGCGTGTCTTCAGAGCCACTGCGTTGGATTTGTGCGGGATCAATGCTAGTCGACCTAGTCGCGGGAGATGGTATAGCTTAAGTTTTGCAAAGAGAATAAAGGGCACAAAATATTGGAGCACCGACTTAAAGGCTCCGCATGGGAAATTTCGGTCCTAAGCGAAGAAGTTAAGAATACTCCTTTGCGTGAATAAGACCATCAAGAGAGTAAAGTCGGTGGAATCTGACAGATTTTATATGCATGGTTTCAGGGTGGTCTCAAGGCAGTTATATGGGCCGACGTGTTCCAGTCTGTTGTGATTTTGATAGGACTGGTTACCGTTGCCATTGTTGGAAGTTTGGGAGTCGGCGGTGCAAAGAAAGTCTGGGAATTAAATGGAAAATTTGGACGAATCATTTTTTTTGAGTATGTAAACACTGATAATTGTAAGAATATCCCCTCGTTCCTTCTCCCCTGAAAAGTGCTGCCATGATTGCATAATAATCATACAGTAACCACAATGGACACACAACTTGTAGCAAGAGAAAATGAGGTAAGAGAACGCATCTTCTATACTGGGTTCTCTTTCTATGATAAGGGGACAGAATCTATTTTTAGATCCGGAAACTATTTTAACTGACCAATGGTTGATGTCCTTCTCATCACATGGTTGTAATTTCAATGAGCATGTGGAGACCGCGCAGCCATGGAACGAGATATAAATAGATTCCGCGCTAAAAATAGATTCTGTCCCCTTATCATATCAGACGGGTTATGTTCTCTTTCCTCGTATTCTCTTGCTTGTATTTATAGCTGGGTTAATTTTCCTAATTCAATCCGAACCGTAAAGCTACGAAAAAATGCAAAGAAATGCCTTTAGAAATGCTATGATCGTGTTGCACTGAAAATTTATGCAAACAAACAGGTTTGAAGGATCAATGAATAAATAACTGCAAAAAGGAGAAAATACAACTAATTCAGTAGAATGTAAATTTTACAGCTTCGTACATGAAGAAACGGAAGAAAGCCACGCTGAACAAGCCACAAATGTTAAGCCCGAATTTGGGGGGAGGGGGGTGGGTGGAGGAAAGTACAAGAATTTGATAACGAGGTATGTCCCCAGGGTACGGATTTTGACCGTATGTGATGTCCCTATCCCTAGAGTAGGGATTTTAATCAGTCGTGGTCCCCAGGGTGGGGAAATTTGACATGATCGCTATCTTGGCCTGGAAATGAGCTTTCCGCCATCTTGGAAAATACCCAGAGTGTATTTGGATGACCTTTCCGTATTCCCGTAAGCGCAATGGCTGAGCCAGGCGCGTAGCTACCTGTACGCCAATACGCCATGGTGTACCTGAAACTCTGTAGGATTAAATTGCTTGGACAATTATACATCACCCGACGAATTGCTTGGACATTTAATATCCAACTTTGACGTACCTGATAAAAAATCCTGGCTACGCGCCTGTGAACGAAAGGTGAGCGATCTGTGTCCAGTATTTTCTCGCTGTTAAATCGCTATTTTGCCGCCTATTGAATGCTACACGGTTTGAAGGACATTTGACCACCTTCACCTCCCGCTAGGGAGGGGGGGGGGGAATTTGACCAATAATTTTGTCCCGATGGTGGGTAATTTGCCTTTTTTTTAGAGAAAATGTCAAAATCCCCTTACCCTTCCCTCCTTCCTCCCCTCCTTGAACTTAACATTGATAGGTGCATCAACCTAACTACAAAGGTCACGCGACCAAAAAAGGAGCGAAACGCTAAACTAGCGCGAGCACTGGAACCCAACTGGGCTCAATTGCACTTACTGTACAGCAACTGTTGATATGTCGGACCAGATTAAGTTGCCCAATCTCGTCCGCTTCAAAAGTTCCTAATTCTTTCTTTCTGTTTTCTTCTAACCAGTTTTAATCCTGATCCTACTGTGCGAAATACATTCTGGTCGTTAACTATTGGAGGAACATTGACAATGCTCCCAGTCTGGGGTATCTCTCAGTACTTTGTTCAGCGCTATTTGGCTGTCAAGACGTTTCGGGGCGCAAGAAGGTCAGATTGAAATAATTGTTATCGTTTCATCTATATTGCTCGTACATACCGTATAACACATTAATTCGTTCTCCATTACATCGTAATAGTAGCCGCTATCAGATTTCCTTCCTTTCCCTTTCGACTCAATTCATAGGAGCTTGACAACCAACACCAGTGACAGTGATAATCATGTACATGCACTACATCCGAACATGCAAACGATTATATCTAATGACGGAGTATAACATAATTCTGTAAGTCATTTGATTAGGTGTAATCATATTTGTGACAGAGCACATGGTTTATTACAAATTGCAACCGCTTAGATTATTACAAAGTGCGGCAGCTATTACAAAGTTCGACAGATGTATTACAAAGTGCGACAGCACACGTGCTCGACCTCATCCAGTAACTATTTATCGAGCACTTCGAAGCTTGCTGTTTTAGTTTCTGGGTGTTTTGCGGTAGGACAAGTTACGTATTTATTATGTGTTAAAATTTACGGAATGAATATGTTTTAAATGCACATCATTAGAAGTGAGAATTGATTGGTGCACTGTTCCTTGGTTGGTAGAGCGGTGTTCCTGAATATTGCAGGTGTAATACTGGTTGTTACAATCTGTGCATATGATGGCATGGTTATATTTGCTACTTACGCCGAGTGCGATTTGATAGCCCAGCGAAAGATTACGAGACCCGACCAAGTAAGAAATCCTTCAGTTTGTGGGAAATTGATGAATGTCATAATGAACTGTTATAGGTCAAGATGATATTAATATTAATAATAATAATAATAATAATAATAATTATTATTATTATTATTATTATTATTATTAAAACGTATGATAATTATTATTACATATTATTATTAAACATTAGCATAAATACTCAGGTGATTATACAAAATCGCGCGCTCTGATTGGTTCGCTATCTCGGATTATCAGCCGATAATCACCTCGACGAACAAAATGGCTGCCAGTCGTTTACGCGCTTTTGATAAAATAATTTTTTTCGCGTTATTCAATGCTTTTTTTCTTTTTTTGAAATAATCACCTGTGTATTTATACTAAAACAATTATTCGCCTCAGCCTCATTGATTATCGGTGAATATTCACCGATAATCACTTCGCCTTCGGTGAATAATTGTTAATTATTATAGTAAAGTTCAATTTAAGTGTCGATGTATTTAAATAACACGGCTGTTCTAACATGGCTGATCGGGTTAATGGGAAAAGAAAAACAATTATTATAAATTGAACATTGAATTTGGTGAGAATCCCACTTGGTGGGAGGCGGACCAGTTGGCTATTTACAAGTTTGAAGGAGGATTTAAAACCACAAATTTAGCAAGACGTTCGTACCGGAGTTGAACTGCGCCAGTAATGAGGACAAGACAACCCGAAAATAGCGAACTCCAAACGGTTTACTAAAAATAACTACACGATCGCTACAAGATGGCGACCCAGAACACGTGTGCCAGAATGAATATACATAATACGCATGCGCGGCTAACAACACCCGCTGGCGCTGAGATTTCAAGTCATGCCCCCTATCCACTCGACCACACTGCCTTCACAGGTTCATCATGTTCTCATTACTTATTTGTCTGCGTGCTTTTAGTGTACTTGTTTGTTTGTTTGTTTGTCTGATTTTTTTTTGTGCGCGTGTTTGTTTTTTGTATTTCTTCCTTCGTGCGGTAAGCTTTTGGAACAATTGTGAAATTTTACGAAGCCGGTTGAAAGAGCTGTTTCGCAGTTAACCGACATATGGTCGTCATATGGTCACCTTGCATGTGGATTAGTCAAAAATTCAGGGAAAATGAAAGTTAGAAACAAGTATTGTTGGCGCAGACGGAAAAGATGCAATTTTATCATACTAATTAAGAAAATGGTTCCCTCATAGGCACTGCCCTACTTTGTCGTCGACAAACTCGGTCATCTTACTGGTTTACCGGGTTTGTTCATTGCCTGTCTATACGCTGCATGCCTCAGGTATAATCTGGTTACTTGCCTTATCTGGCGTGATTATATCATGCTCTTACGAAAGGTATGTTTTCTACAGCTTATGAAAGATGGCCCACTGAGCTGAGCTAAGAGAGACATAGCAGCTTTGTGACCTCGTGCTCCTAGCTCAATCAAGCAGCAAAAGTAGATCTACACTTTATGGCATATCCTGTATTTTCAAGGCTGAATTCAAAGAAGTTGAATTTAAGATGATTGATTTGAATTTTGTTCCCAATACCAGTATGTCTTTTTATTTTCTTTATTTATTTTGTTGTTTTTTTTTTTCGCTCAATTGCATTTGCTTAAAATTTGCGTCTTTAAGGAAACGCTTCAATTAATCAAAAGATATTGAATCAGTTCAACATCAAATTTTCTAGACTATCACATATATATTAAGGAAGGGCGTGGCTCTTAGGAAAGAGAAGAGTTAAAAATTTTAACGAGGAAATGTTTGCCGAAATGTGGAGCAAGATACAGAGCGTAGTAAGACAGCACACAGAGACAGGAAAGAGAGTCTCGTGGTTACAAAGTGGGGGAAACTGAAACATCCGCAATGCTACAATGACCAGCAAATTTGAAAATTCTTTAATTCAGTGCGACAATCTCCGTCGAAGTAGCATAGTTATTGTGGTAACGATACGCTTCGAATCACTGAAGTATTGAATTAGATTCGGCTTTTTCGGAGGATTTGCAAATAATTTTGATATCGTATCACACTTGGCGTCATCCAATAATCGTTAACTGCCCAACTTCAGGTAGTTTGCTTATGAAAGTAATTTGCCCTTGTTGCTCTACAGCACATTGTCCTCTGCCATAAATGGCCTTTCGCTAGTCACTCTAGAAGACATCGTAAAAAAGATAGTAACACTTACTGACGGAGAAGCAACCAAAGTCAGCAAGCTTATCTGTGAGTATTTTGGGATTAGATTCTAAAGATTATGGTGCTGCGTCGGTGGGGAGTTGAAACACAAGAAATTGAGATAATCAAACAAGTTTAAAAGGTAAATTATACCACCGTAAGGTGAAAAAGGGGGGGGGGGAGTGCTAACGTTTCGAGCGTTAGCCCTTTGTCAGAGCGAATGTTGAGGGGCTAGTGCTCGAAACGTCATACCCCACGTCCCCCCCTCTCTCTTTTTTTAACTTAATTTAACAACTTGTTTGATCCCAATTTCTTATCTGTGAGTAGACAAGCAGTTGAAGTTCTGCGTATCCGATTTAAAAATGATCTGCGTGTCTTTGCAAAGAACGTTGTAATATTTCTCCGTTTGAAAATATACACAATTAGTGAAAGAACACTTGTTCGCGAATGGCAATTGTTGATTGGAAGTAGTATAGCACGCTTATAGGGGCAGTAACCAATCAGGAGCCGAGAAAAACAATAGGTTGTTGTTTGGAGAACAATTGTTGATTGGAACTTTCGGGACTTCAGAAACAGTTAACTACATATAGCACAACGAAAAACTGTATATCTTGCATAGCACTGATATAGCTCCAGTTATTTTATTCGATATGTGATTTGACCCAAAAATGTGAAATTTTCCTTTTGTTGTTGTTGTGTTAGAAAAGGCGCAAACACGTCGCACTCAGGCTAAGTATTGAGCTCAAGGATCCGAAACAGCAGGGCTTGATTCGCAAACAAGTGGCGAACCTTGACTAAGGTGTATAGTTCATTCTAGTTCACTGAAGCCATATTTCATTTATTCGGAGCTCGACATTTTATTCACGAAAACACAAATGCCCTGCCAAAAAGCTTTCTTGTATTGATGTCAATCTCAACTAGTCCCAGGTCTCCACCTTTAAAGTGGAAATTTCATTCATTTATTTCGAAATGGCCGCATAATGAAGTAATGGAAAATACCCCGCTCTCTGCGTTAGATTTTAAGATCAGAGCCCCAAGTAGATTTCATTCAACAAATAAAATGTATCTTGTAAACGATATGGTTTTTCTCTTCTCAGCTGTCCTGTTTGGTGGAATGATAATTGGAGGTGCGTTTATCGTGAAACACTTGGGAACCACTGTCCTGCAGGTATGCGCCTTTTGAAGAGATAAAAAATATAAATGAGTTTATTAATTTATATGGAGAAGAGTGTTTTACTGGGAACTAAACCACTCGTAGATTCCTTACGCCACTTCATCCGGGACCCGAGTGGCGTATTTTCCGTATGTCACCTTTGTGAGTGTCGTATCGTTCAATGACGTCACGATTCCCGCCTTTTGCTTTTTTGCTTTTGTTCAATATTTAGTCTCCATATAATAAAAAGAACATTACACGTTGGCTCGAAGATATGAATTTTATGTTCTCGTGGCAAGAACAATATCTCACTTGTTCGCTTCGCTCACTCGTGAGATATTGTTCTTGCCACTCGAACATAAAATTCATATCTTCTCGCCACCGTGTAATATCCTCTATATATTGTGAATGTCTCTGGGAGTACACTTCAGCTCATGACCAGTGCAACACATATAGCACTTAGTGTTTCTTTTTCCTTCCTCAGCTGGCTATGAGTATCACGGGAATATGCGGTGGACCGTATCTTGCGCTTTTTCTGTTTGGAATGTTTGTTCCTCGAATCAATTCCAAGGTAAATAGCCATTTTTTTTTCTAAATATTAAATCAATATTTAACAAGGCGCCACTACTGCATGATTCGTTATTGTTTCGCTCGCTCCTTGATATTATTTGTTATAAGTTACAATGCAACGAACTCAACCGGGGCCACAAACGGAACATTTACGAAGGTTGGTTCTACAAAAGGGAAGGTGAAAATTATCAGTTTGTCTAGTGTCATAGCTATGAACTTCTTTGTTAAAACAAAAATAATTCTTAAACTTTACTGGCAGTAGAGTGTCTAAAAGAAAACGTAAGTTTACCCAGTTCTAGTTGTCTAATATCATAAGGTTTCAATAGTTGTAAATCTCTGAAGATAAGGTCCGAGTAAGCATCAAGAGTTGATTTGGAAAAAGTTCTGACAACTCGCTTTTGTAAAGAGATAAGACGACGAAGATTAGTTTTGCAAGTAGATCCCCAGACAGCAACACACTAATGAAAATAAGGATAAACTAGACAATAATAAAGAGTTTTTAAACAGTGTTTAGGGCGAAAAAAGCCCGCTCTATAAATGACTCTTATTGATTTAGAGACCTTACAGGCAACTTTAGAGATGTGAGGTTTCCAAGAGAGATGTTCGTCAAGGACTACTCCAAGAAAGACTGTTTCCTTAACCTGTTCAATTCTTTGTTCATTTATAGATATTTACAGTGGAAACTGACACCTTTTCTGTCGAGGCTTAAATACCATATAGTTAGTTTTTTATGATTCTCGTTTTTGATTGGCTAATGAACTACTTAACTCAGACTTCTTTTTTGTGACTGGTTTTTGATTGGCTAACGAACTATCGAAGTCAGAGGCATTTGTTGTAAATGTGACCTATGATTGGCCGATCAATGTCAGGTGGCCCCGGTTGAGTTCGTTGCACTGTAAATGGAGAAGCTGTATTCGTACTTTTTTTTTCCTTTCGGAAACTGCTATTCGGTGCGAACATTTTTTTCGCGTGTTTAACTAGCAAGGCAGTGAGTAGATTTTATTAGGGCAAACCAGCTCTTCAAAAATAGAAAGGAAAATGCTATTAATTAAAAAAAGGAAAAAACCGGAACTTATGCAAAACAACCATTCTTAACGAGACAAATTCAATTATTTCTCTCTAGGGTCTGTACGTTGGTAGTTTCGCTGGCATTGCCGTTGGATTTTGGGCATTTATTGGTTCCACCATCTACCCGCCCAATCGATACCCAGGTGTCCGTTCTGTCAGAGAGTGTACATTTTACAAGGACGCCGTTGCTGCGAACTTGTCGTTTGCAAATGCTACATACTACAACCAGTCGGTAACGATACTCTCCAAATATGAAGATGGACTGATTGGAAACCCCTTTAAGCCACACAGGTAACTAGATCTGCTGCACCATAAGTAGAAATTACGGAAAAAAAAAACAGAAATTACTGCCGTCAGATAACAAAATATTGCTTCACTGCTATGAAGATACACGTTGCTTCACAAAATTAAATTGCTTGCATTTTCCAATCAATCAATCAATCAAATTTATTTTAAGTCAATTACGCAAGGAGTGGTTGCCCAAATCTCCCGAGCCAGAGGCTCATGTTCAAAGCGCTTGACTTTAAAAACCCATCCAGACCAATGACGGCACAAGTCAGCTAGACCATGACACCGGGAACACAACCTACTCGTTTCGAACAGTGGCACGTGTTCTTTTATGTCCCACATTTACGAATCTATTATAAAGAATTGTGAGACGGGGCCTACGGTTTATCGGCCTTATCCGAGAAGAATAGAAAGTCTAATCATTCACAGATGTCATTACAAAGGCAGCACTTTGTACTCAGACCCTAAGTGTTGGTTCGGCAGGGATCTGAAACCACGACCTCCCGCACGCTAGTCCGATGCTCTACCAACTGAGCTAGCCGGTCAAAGAAATGATTTTTTTTGACAGATGTTTAATTCCTGATAGTGACAGCAAGTACTTGTTAACGTCGCTAAAATGTTTGTCTTCGAGGCTTATAAGTTCCAACTTGACTTGAGCCGTTTTGCTCAGGAAAAACGCATTCCCTTTTCTAATATTCTATTCTGCTTGAATTTTATTTTCTAGAAATTGTAATAAACATTTAAGATTTATTTTGGTCAGCAAAATGAAGATCACCATGAATATAGCCATGGACGACTACATGACCAAATGACTGAATCTATGACTGCACTCTATTGACTATAATAATCTGACTACAACTATGTGACTGACTTCAAAGCTGACTATATATCTGTGACTATATTACGGACTGTAGCTATGCCTATGAATTGTCTGTGACTGTGTGACATCGTTGCAACCGCCACTATAATTACTGAACTGAATAAGACTACTTGTTACAGTTTCCTGTGATTATATATTTCAATCGTTTGTTGCAGCAATCCGTTGGCCGATTTCTACAGTCTGTCTTACTTATGGATGGCGGGGTTGTCGTTGATTACAGCAGCTATCGTTGGACTATTTGCAAGCCTGGTTCTTGGTGACTAAAATATACGTTTCATATAATAATAATACGTAAAATTCTTAAAATGCTTTCTGGAAAACGACGTAACGTAGGCAGTGTTATGTTGCGGTACTATTTGTTTTGCTATATCATGTAGGTCTAACTTTTTCATCTGTGGATAAAATTATGCTGTGAAACAATTTTTTTTAGGAAATTTTACTCAGGGTTAAGTACTGTGCTTTGGTAATGTCTTACTGTATAGACTGGCTCAAACGTTTTCGCGGCAAAACCATGTATTGCGACCAGCTCTAACAGACTATCGAACCTGGAAATAGGAGATGCTGGACCAATTGCGGACGCCATTTTAGAGTCAATAAACCTAATCCGTGTTATACACTTTGCCCTATGCCACTTTTCGATTTTATTTTCTGCATTCAATTTTTTGAAGTCTTTTATTTTATCTTCACAAGAAACTAGAGCAGACCGACAGAGGTGCGTGGATCCCAAGCTACTATTTCCTTCAAAGGCCTGGTTACTCGGATTCCTACCCGGTCGACAGTTTACCTGGGACATTGACGAGGACAATCAAGATACCCTTGATCAAGAAAAACAGGTGGGAAGCTCGAAGAATACGAATAATTCGGTTACTCTTTAATGTCTAAGTACAAGATAGTCTGCTGGAGAGTCAATAAGAAATGGGTTAATGCGAAGGTTGGCGCTGGTAAAAAAAAAAATGTTTTATAGATATGGTTGGCACCAACTTTCCCACATCTCTCAAACTAATGCAATTTTGGCTGAGGTCGTATAAAGAATCGGCTAGTAGATAAATGTCTTCAGCTGTTGACAGAAAGGGCAGAACGACGTGAAGTAAGAAAGAAGTCAAGATCAGAGAATCTCTTATAATTAAATGGGAGAAACATTTGCCCCAAGAAGATTAGCATAATAACTCAGGCAATGTATGACTGTCTTAGACTGGACTTTCTCTTACTTAAACGTCAATCGGTGACACCCGGGTACGGGCTCAATTATGTGATCAAATAAATACCAGCTTTAGAAAACCGCGCTCTGCAAAAAAAATTGTGTCTGTCATTGTTCATCATTTTGTTGTGTTGTTTTTGGCTTTGTTTGGTCCTTTGTTTCAAATCCGTGTAATACATTGACCTTGTGCATAATCCCTCCTTTGTCTCAATTGCGTGCACTCGGGGCCTCCACGAAAAGAACACCTCTATTTTGCAAGAATTGGTCGAGAATTTCCGTTAGTTTGCGGTCTAGCGAACAAACATGCTCAGATAACTAGTACTTTTCTCATGGCGCCCACACTCCTAAAATCCCACAGAGGTTAGCAGTCGTCTGATTTTTAAGGTTCTCAGGCAACTAGAACCATGTTCGTTCTTTTTAAAACGGCTAATATTGAATATCATTTGATCTTGTTCAGGAACCTGAGAACACAGCATTAAAGAGCTCATGGACTGAGCTGGCGGAAGTTGATAAATAAGAAATGTGAAGAGAACAATCCAAATCTAGCTTCTTGCCCACACTGTTGACATAAACGTCATTGTGGTTTCGATATTTTTATCATTTTAACGTAAAAAGCGCCTCATGGATTTTAATAACAGTAACAATTACAGTTCATATTTCTCAAATAATTCTCCCTCAAAATTATGTTTTGCGGTGGCCTTGCGCACTCTTGTCAGTCCAAGAAACAAGTGGCTAAAAATGTTTTTTTTGGGTTCACTGTGTATCTCTGCTATAGTATTACTTACCACGCATAGCTTGCCAGTACATGATAGAGCAGCTGCTGATATCAAATCTTATAGATTTGATTTTGTATACCATTGAACTTCATTAAACTTATGGTTTATCTAGATGTTTTGATAGAACTTTATGCAAACAGAATCCGTTGTTACGTCTATGTTTACATAATATATTGCCACTGTCCTTTCGAAGTCCATTTTACGCTATGATCCACCAGCTGTAGAAGGTTAAGGTTTTTTTTATTTACGCGCATGTTTTAACGGTAATCGGTTCAGTTAAGATAAGGGCGTTGCTTTGTATAGCATGTCGTACCAGAATACGATGCGCGCGGTCCAATTGATTACGTTTTCTTATTGTGTATGTCATGTCTGTATGTGACGCGCGCGATGTAATTACGTTTTCTTATTGTGTATGTCATGTCTGTATGTGACGCGCGCGATGTAATTACGTTTTCTTATTGTGCATGTCATGCCTGTATGTGACGCGCGCGATGTAATTACGTTTTCGTATTGTGTATGTCATGCCTGTATGTGACGCGCGCGATGTAATTACGTTTTCGTATTGTGTATGTCATGCCTGTATGTGACGCGCGCGATGTAATTACGTTTTCTTATTGTGCACGTCATGCCTGTATGTGACGCGCGCGATGAAATTACGTTTTGGTATTGTGTATGTCATGCCTGTATGTGACGCGCGCGATGTAATTACGTTTTCGTATTGTGTATGTCATGCCTGTATGTGACGCGCGCGATGCAATTATCTTTTTTTTATTGTGCATATCATGCCAGCATTTGACGCGCGTGATGTAATTGATTACGTTTTTCGTATTGTACATGTCATGCCAGTATGTGATGTACGCATTGTAATTCATTATGTTGGCTTATCGTACATTTCATGCCAGCATATGATGGGCGATGTAATTGACACGTCATTGCACATGTCTTACCAGTATGTGACACGTGCGGTGTAAATGATTACGTCATTGGACATGTCTCACCATTATGTGATAAGCTCGGCCTTAAATCTTAGTGATTGTACGAAGAATGCAGATACAGATGGTCACTTTGCGTTTTCAAGTTACGATTGGACACGGTACGGATATTTATGTCCCCTTTTTGTCTACTTCTTGACAAAGCATAAAGCGCGACCTATGAATGTTTATGAGTGACTCTCTAACGTGCTCACCGTCTGGTCTGCATTCGAGGTTATGATCGTGATGTTTATGGCGTCTTTCTGCTCGCACCTAAGTAACATATCAAACACGAGATACAGTGTTTCATCACATATCAAACGCCGAGGAAAGAGTTGAAAATACCACGCACAGCGGAGTATTTATGACAAAATTCGAGGAGTTAAAAACACAGATATCTAGTGTTTGATATAGCTTCCTGAACGTAATTATTTAGAAGGAGAAATCAACGATGCAAAAACGCGCCGTGCTTCATCAGATATCCAAACTCGTCACAGTGCTTAGTTTTCTTTGTCTTTCTTTCATGCATTGTTGATGAGTTTGAGAACAGCAAATGAACCACGCAAGTACAGATCACTGTGTTACGTCTTTTTCAAAGACGCCCTGCCGTGTACTTTGCCCACTGTACGGCTCTTTATTCGCTGAACTAAGGACGCTTGTAAGGCCTGTAAAAGCTAAACAAAGAAAAACACTTTGCTGGAGTGAAAAAACTGAAGCTGTTTTCGCGAGCCATTCGCAAAATATCATGAAGACTCAACAGTTAACACTGCATGGTGAGAAAGTAACAGCCACTCTGTAGACCAGAGTAAAGATTTTTTTTAGCTTTCCAAAGAATTGTCATATTGCATGATTTCATCCACTGATAAAAAAGTTAGACGCATCCTGTATAGCAAAATAAAAGTTCCAAATTAAAGCACAGTAATGCTTAGCAGCTTTCGAGAGGATGGTCACACTGCATGGTTTGATCTACAGATGTAAGAGTTAGAACCACACTGCAAAGTAAAACAAATCAGAGTACCACAGCACAGTATTGTAGAGTAGCTTTCTAAAGAACATTCAAACCTATCCACAACTGATAAAAAAGCACTTACGTCATTGCCATTATGATTAAGGAGAGCATCCCGGAAATCCTTAACATCCATCATGGCGGGAAGGTTTCGTAGAATGAATTCTTCGCAATAGACCAACAGTTCTTTAGCAACACAAAACTGCGTGTTCAAAAATAAGTAGACTAGCTTTTAGCAGTGAAAAAAAATTCCTTGAGGCAATATAGTTAGTGGGCATAGTCAGCGCTGCAGCAATGCATACTGGAACATAATAAAATGTGTTGGCAAAGTTTAACACATTCCTGTCTTCTTTCCCCTTTCTTCCCGGTCAGGTAGGTGGAGTAAGGGCTGTTTACGAAACCATAGCCAAGTATTTATTGAGTTTAATAAATCGATTCTTATATGCAGCAGGGCGTCAATGGGCCTGTGATGCGTTCCTCACCATTTTTAGCATTAATGTGAATGTATATGAAAATGGGCAACTTGGATCAACTCACATAATGTATGAAAATTTCATACATGTGAGCTGCGGAAGAAAGGTTTTATAATTGAAGGATCGACGCAGTTATATGAGCAACTTAAGCAGTTGAAAAGATAAGACTTAAAAAAAAATTTGTATAATTTTTAATATATATTCACATTCATATTTTTAGCTTCTACGGGTATATTTCGAACTCACAAAATGGCTTGATAGCTCAGTTGGTCAAAGCAATGCACCGGTGTTGCAAAGTCATGGGTTCAAACCCCGTTCAAGCCTAATTTTTTTTTTGGCCTTATCTTTGCAACTGCCTAAGCTGTTCACATAACTACACAATCTTCCACTTATTACATATTTTTAGCATCGTACGTTCATTACCTTATGTACTTCAAATTTCGTGGGTATTTGTTCAATTTGTTTTGCTTTCGATAGAACGAGTTCTAATTTATGAAGGATATAAATTTCTAAAATGTTGAAATTAGAGACAAAACAGAATTATAACAACCTGACATTGCCTTGCGACTGAGAAAACTGAACCGAGGCATTAACTCTCTTAAACCACCTTGCAATTATCAAGGATAACCTTGAACGTGAATACATTCAAATTTTACCAAGGGAAAATGAGATAAGAGAATGCATCTTCCATACTGGGTTCTCTTACTGTGATAAGGAGGCAGAATCTGTTTTTAGATACGGAAACTATTTTAACTGACCAATGGCTGGTGTCATTCTCATCACGTGATTGCAATTTCAATGCGCCATGGGGAAACCGCGCAGCCATGAAGCGAGATCTAAATAGATTCCGCGCTAAAAATAGATTATGTCCCCTTATCATATCAGACGGGGTTATGTTCTCTTTCCTCATTTTCTCTTGATTTTACATATGTGTATTGTGGATGGAAGATTTAAGAAGTGAAAGATCGTCGCCGTTATTTTAGCAACTTAAGCAGTTACAAAGATTAGAACTCAAAAAAAAAGGTTGAAGACTGAATTTTTATTTATTCTTATTTTTTTTTTATTCTTATTTTTTTATTTTATTTCATTTTTTTGTGATTTTTTTTTTAAGGTCTTGTCTTCGCAACTGTAAGTTACAGACATAACTGCGACGATTGTTCACTTCTTACAAGAATGAACTTCCACAATTCCAAAGTAATCTTGTAACCAGGCATAATGGCCTTTGTGAGCTCCTTGCGTAAATCAAACTGAAGAAATGCTCGTTGTCATTCCCTATAGTTTTACACCAATTATTTAAGGCCTCGCAATGTTTCAGATTAAGAAGAAAAAGGTGGCGAGAAATAAAGGAACATTTTCAAACCTTTGCAAGCTGGTACGTTTCCATGACGTTTTCACAGCTAAGCCTAGCAGCGGCAAGACGCTCACAGCGACGCTTCAGGGAGTCCAACATGAAAAACTGCGTGGCTTGCAGTAACTGTCAGGAAAATTGGGGAAAGATCTCATGTATATACCCACCACGAGTCCCCAACTGCGTAACACACGTTAAATTATTCAATGCTCCATTCAATTACGTCAACGTACCATTCAATTACGTACAGGGGACTCGTGGTGGGTATATACATGATATCTCTGCCTGCAAATGGAAACAATTACATACAATGGGACTCGTGGTGCGTATATACATGAGGTCTCTGCCGAAAATTGACAACCGATCGGTCAGTTGGTTGACAGCCAATTTAGCAGGTATTTACAGTTGAAGTGCAAAGCAAATTAGACTCATGAAGACTGTGTTTTGCACACCTCTAAAACTTTGCTTTGGTCACTGGGCTCGTCCATGTCTCCACTGTATAAGAACTGGATCACAAACTGTTTAGAAAAAAAGGAATATTACTAAGAGAACTTTCTTGTTTCTGATTCGCCAAACTAAAAAACTAAAACAACAAACAAACTGAAAGAACTGAAAAAGTGATGAAAAATGGTAGGGTTGTGGGATGTGGCTTGAAATACGTCAAAATGTAATAAGGGTAGGTTAAAGCCACACATATGCGCACTGAGGCGACAGTGGTAGAAGGGATTAAACCCTGTTGCTACCAAAAAAAAGATGAAAAAACTGAGCTCAACAGCCAGCAACCATGAACAGCTGTTTCGGCCTTGTTAGGCCTCATCAGCATGGCACAGCTAGCAGATGTGCTCTGGGTTTTTACATTATGAATGTCAAAGTGATGAAAAATGGTAGGGTTGTGGGATGTGGCTTGAAATACGTCAAAATGTAATAAGGGTAAGTTAAAGCCACACATATGCGCACTGAGGCGACAGTGGTAAAAGGGATTAAACCCTGTTGCTACCAAAAAAAAAGATGAAAAAACTGAGCTCAACAGCCAGCAACCATGAAGAGCTGTTTTGGCCTTGTTAGGCCTCATCAGAACTGAAGACTGCTGTTGCCATTGGCTGACATTTTCATTTGACCCTAATGAATACTTCTGTGCAGGTTCTAGACCGCAACTGAACATGCAGCACTATCAGCAGAGAAGATACAATAACAACAACAACGACAAACGGTCCATTTTTGGATTCCCTCAACCCACACAAATATCCGCTGTATTCTACGGTATGTTTTCTTACCATGAATGTCTCATAGCTTATGTCACTTATTTCAATGCAAGGACTTTTCCCTTCGCTGGATTCGATAGTCTTGCAGGCCAACATTGCCTAATAAAAAAAGTACAAGTGATAAGTTTATATTCCTTTAAGTCTGGTTCACACTTATGAGATAAGCACAAGCGTAAGCGCATGCAGAAACACAAGGATGTTCACACAAGCGACTTATGCGTGCGCAGTGTGAGTCACATCAGTGGACAAAAAAAGATGGCGAAAGAACCGCTTGTGCTTGTGATTATTCACACGCTAGTTTCCACTTGTGAAATAAGCATTACACAAGCACAAGAAAAGAAAAATGTTAATTTTTCTTGTGCTCATGCTTGTGCTTACCTTTGTGTTAATCACACAAGTGTGAACCAGGCTTAACAATACGTGTCATTCATCACTGCAGGTTTGTTTTCCTTAGTATGGAGATATGGACGGTGGCAGAAAATTCAGTTGGTTAATAAGGTAGGAACTTAACTAAGCTTTGAAATGTTATGGTTAAGCAAGGTTAGAAAAATAAAAGGGATTTGCTTTATAACCATGAAGTTAAAGGTAATTCTTGCAAATACTTTGAAAGTAATAATTGATGGTATTATGAGGATGGTAATTTAAGGGATTGTGTTGCAGTTGCTCTTGATGACGACAATGACGAGAGCAACGACAATGGCATTAGCGATGATTGATTTTCTAGATGCCGACACTGTCCACCATTCACCCCGTATTGCTTTTTTTTAGAAAAAGGACGAATTAAATTCTTTGAATTCAGCTATCGGTCATCAAAACTATAACAACAGTATGGGAGAATAGACAACGGAATCATCGCCCACATCTTTTCGTAAGCTCAAATGATTGAATCACAGATAGACGCTCCAACAGACCAAATGCATAAATGGTGGCCAAAAATGTATTCTTTTGTTTATATGCTAATTAAACTCACTAACCTCGCTCTCAAGCAACATTTCTTTAGAATTTTGTCCATGCAAACGACGCTAGTGAGTCTAATTAGCACATAAACAAAAGAACAACTTTTTGGGCCGCCATTAATGCATTCGGTCTGTTAACAAATTCTATTGGCATGACGTAGCAGAGGGAAAAAAAAACTTAGAACGAGGAGACAATCACCTTGAACCTCTTGGATGCGGTAGCAAGAATAATCTTATGAGCATAGAAAGGCCTGCCCTCCACTAGGAACGTAATATCTGACATCTCAGGACTATTGATATAATCAGGACCTGGGAGGCAAACCATTCACTTCAGTTAGGAATTTGCTATAAAATCGTATTCTCACCCGTTCGTGCTGACAGCTCAAGGACCCCATTATCACCATTTATTTGTATAAAAATATCAGTATCTTTTATAATAATTATATTAAGTGCTATTCGCTGGAAAACTATTAAAAATATTCATTTGTGGAAAGGTGCTTCTCCATTTTTACTGTCGTAATTTTTTATATTTTCGTCAATAAAGGTTACTGTTGGTATCCGATAATATTGCCCAAAAAACCTGCGAAACTCGTTAGGTGAGAAAATAATGGTCGTACAGGGTGAAACTCAAGGAAACAGGAAGTCAAAACCATCTGATTTCAGACGGTGTACTACTGAACAATATAAGGTCTCGTGAGAGGGAACGCCATCGCACTAGGCTTAGGCGACAGATGTCTTACATACTGGAAGGATCATAGCCTTTCTAGTTTTACCAAGGCTTAAGGCTTTTGCCCTTTTGTCAGAAATTCCCTTTTTTTCCTCTGACAATGGGCAGTGTCCAATGAACCTTCCTTTGAACGCACGCGCACATAGCATGACACAAACGCACCAATTCTGATAGAAGTCAACGTGGGTGGAAACTCTTCTATCTCGGAAACTGGCCCTTCACCAAAACACGTTGTCAGTACTGATGCCAGTTCTTTGGAAAGAGAGAGATCCTACAAAAAAAAAATAGCAGAAACCATTCAGACCCAAAGTATAATGAAAAAACGAAATAGCGATACCTATATCTTTTGATGTTTGCATAAAACTATGTTACTTTTCCTGTTATTAAAAACAACAGACTTTTTGCCATGTGCCATGTTTACAGATAATGCGAAATTTAGCCAATAAGATTGATAGATTCGTGCTAGTAGAAGATTTTCTTATATAATTAGTGCAGAATCGAGGTTATTTACAAGAGAACATGAGGGAGAGAGAGGACACTCGGGGCTTCGGTTGGCATATGAAAACTTCAGTAAAGTTTGTTAGAGAAACAGAAGGACGTTTCTCGAGCGATCCGCATGACTCCACTGTGTTACAAGGAGAACTTTCTGGAACCTGTTAATATGGGGATATTTGATGAGTCACGCAATATTCCTTCTGGAGAGTTCCAGAGCACACTAAAGCATGATGTAACCGAGTTAAGTAATCTTTCTGTAAATTGTCATTATTGTAATCTTCAGAATGTTCTAGAGTTCTCGGTGACTGTACGAAAACGATTTTCGCTCAGTAATAGTCTGACGTTCGCTCAGTAATAGTCTGACGTTCGCTCAGGAGTTCGCTTACGTACTTACTCTCGGAAGTAGTCTGGAGTTGTTTCGAGATCGCGTTTGCCGAGAAGTTGTCAGGAGAAGCTAACGAAAGAGAATTCAAGAGTTGTTTGCCCTCAAGTGGATATTACAAAGGAGCTTGTGAGTTGTGGTGTCAGTGATGACTGAAGTTATTTAGTTTTAAAGTTAAGAGATAGCTTGTTAACGTGTATTTAAGTTAAGCGATCGCTCCAGTAGACTACTCGAATTTCAATTGTCAGTTTCAAATAAATAGTTGAGTTAATAGCGCAAGTACGTTTGTCTTTTCATTGCGGACTGAGAACATGCTTATTTCCCTCGTAACAACTGTAAGCCAGTCCTTCTAGCCATCTGTGTTAAATGGCCACTCGCAGCCTTGAATTGTTTGAGTTTCTCTAATTATGGATTATTCAGGCGGAATTTACAAATAAGAGTCCTACTCGGTACGCCATGACCAGCCATGAGCATAACAATAAGGCGTGCGGAACCCTCGGAAAACAGACTTCCGTGTCCAAAAATAACTTTTCAAAAGTTTTCATATCCCAAGGGCTGGAGTGGGAGTGTCCCTCTCTGTCCTTCATTCTCTCTTGCAATTAAGTATAAATGGCCAAGCGAGAAATGAAGTGGTGATATTGTATCATGGGACAGCACAGCAAATGTGTGAGAGATACTACAGTAACTCCAAACTCCAAGCGTCCATGCAGTAAGGAAAATGATAAACTGACCGGAACAATTTTCACATGTTTCAAGGCCAAGATCAAGAGTTCTCTTGGATCTCTGGATCTGGTAAAACCAGGAACTTACAAAATTCTGAGCTGACACTGGATGATGTTTTCCTTCCCTAGTTTAGGGAAGAACCATTATAAAAGTGATGGGGGGGGAGGAAAGAAAAAAAATTCCTGCAAGGGAAAATGCCAAGAAAAAAAATTCATGCAAAGAAGAAGGCAAAAAAAAATCATGCAGAAGGAAGGTCCAATTGTGAATTTTTCACACGTAGTAAAAACAATTCGTGCAGAGGGGTTCACCTGAAAAAAAAAATTCCTGCACAAGCAGTGAGCGAAAAAAAAAAATCGTGCAAGCTGAAAATTCCCCACCCCCCCCCCCCCATCACTTTTCCAATGGTCCGTCCCTTAATTGTTTGTCAACTCATAAACCTGAACCTGAAGGGCCACCTACCGCTAGTTTTTCAAGGAATGGAGTCGGATTCGGAGATACATTCGAAGTCATAAGCTGGAATAAGTTGGAAGCTTCTTAGTTAGGGACGGACCATTAGAAAAGTGATGGGGGGTGGGGAATTTTCAGCTCGAACGAATTTTTTTCGCTCACTGCTTGTGCAGGAATTTTTTTTTCAGGTGAAGCCCTCTGCAAGAATTTTTTTTTACTACGTGTGAAGAAGTCACAATTGGACCTTCCTTCTGCATGAATTTTTTTTTTTTTACCTTCTTCTTTGCACGAATTTTTTTTCTTGGCATTTTCCCTTGCATGAATTTTTTTTTCCCCACCCCCCCCCCCCCCCATCACTTTTCTAATGGTCTGTCCCTTACTAGATACGGCTTGGGGTCACAATAAGAAGAATAGGAATTTACCAATCACAATGCTAGTTCTAGGTTACTGTGACTGCATTATTCACTGGCTTCAGCTTGCGTCGATTTTGATAATCTAGCTTTCAAAACTGGATCGTATCGATCTGCGTTCCTCATTACAACTCCGATCGAGTTCGACTCCTTCACTACTGGAAACTAGGAAAGTCTACAAATTCTGGCTTACTGTCAAAATCTAACCTCACATTCTCTGAAGATATTAAGCAATATAACAAGGCCGTCATCACAGAAGTCAGACGTGTATTCGTCATCCGTCATGGACTGAAAATCACGCAGTAAACATCTAAGGAACGATTTCTGTCCATTCTCGTACGCACTTTCCAGTGTTTGGCTCCAACAATGAATGTTCCATGGCACACCTATGAAGGAACGTTTTATTTGACAAGGTAATATTCAACTTGCACTTTCTCCACCCGCTACAAATCATAACAAATTGGTTTATAAACTTGCTTTCTGCTTACCTAGGCTTCTTAGTTCCATGGTTATATCCAGAAATCCGTGCTCGCAGCTATGGTAAATGGCCTCCTAAAAGACAATAGAAAATATAATGTTTATACGGTTACCTTAGTTACTGTTACATTTATTTTCGCGATTTTCAAAAACCTCGCGAAAAGCCCCACTAAAATAATTCTCGCGAAAATTAACCACGCGAAATCAATACACTGCTTTATGATTCTTTAAACAACTTTAACGAGGACCCATTTTAAGAAATTGACAATGTCCTTCAGCTGTAAGCGCAATTTGACGGTGCCATGAATCACTCTTAGATAGCTCTGCTCTGTTGCAAAGGAAGATGCCAACGAGGTTGAAAACAGAATTTTACTTCTTCTATTTATGAAAACACTTCTTTTCGCACTCGTATTTAGGCCTATTCTAAAAGTCGCTCATGCTACTGAATTAATTACTTTCACGAAGACGACAGCGCAAAGTTTGGAAAAAGGCCTTAGACAATACCACGTTTGCCCTTCGACTGTACCCTTTTATTACAATGGAACGCTCCATGCCATACGCTCCCCTTGTAACCACATGGTTAATCTCGTTATTCACTATTCCCCTTTGGATGGGGATCAGTGTAAAAGAGTGGCAGAGGTCCAAGGACGTCTGTCTTAATAAGACGTTTTCCTACCTGCAGCGCTTTGCTTCTCTTCTTTGTCAGTTTCTTTTCACCGTCACCATCTTTCAAAGTTCCTTCAATTCATTAAGAAGTAGAAATGCTCTCAGTTAGCTGTGACAACACGTGCCTTCAACCATACTTTGGATACGTTCTGCGTCATAATTGGGCTGAGCTTGTTGCTAGTTTTTGCTCTGGGAGTTTTTTCTCGAGAAACCCTATGGTTTTTGCAGCTTTATTGAAATACTGATAAGTTTTTTTTTTTCAAATATTAAAAATAGTGAACCTTGATTCTATTTATTCCAAAAATGAACATTTCCTAATATCTCAACAAACGAAACTAAGGCCAACCTTGAAAACAACCCTCGAATAAAGTTGTTTAATACTTTATTTGTGTTAAATCCCACAGATGGAAATTGAAAACTAGGAAATATTAGCTCGGTACCATGTTACAATGTGACAATTTCTTGAGAGTATGCTTCGTATGGTAACGGACCAAATTTTTGTCTGGGACTCCATAGCAGTTAAATCTGAAATCTAGATCGTGTAAACGTCAATTAAAAGACATCTTTAGTGGCATTAGTTTAATTCTAACCTTCAGAGAGTATTTCTGCCAAAGACATCATTTCGTTCTCCCGTCGTGCCTCGGGTTCTGCTAACAATTTGCGGAGAATGTTTTTAT
Source organism: Ricordea florida (assembly GCA_949710005.1). NCBI lineage: Eukaryota > Metazoa > Cnidaria > Anthozoa > Corallimorpharia > Ricordeidae > Ricordea > Ricordea florida. Next base: position 10,677,848 of record OX453275.1, read on the forward strand.
GACCATGAGCCGCTGCAGCAGCAAAGGCGTTACCAAATCCCCCTTGCTGTCCCTGGCCAAGGAAAGACGTGGTCACACTGATGTAAGGATCAGCACCGCTTCCTAGCAAGAGCTTGACGAGTTCGTAGTTACCTAATAGAAGTGGGGTAAGTAGAATCGCAGTGAACCACTAGAAAAGAGATATGAAGAGGTGGGAAGAAGTAAAGAGCAGGCCACATGCGACAGAAATATGTATATATAATAGGACTCCATGCTGTCCAATTAAGAAAATATTGATGAGAAAATTCAGAGGAACACCAAAATTGGACAAGGCCGCAGGCCGAGTCCAATTTGGTGTTCCAAGGAATTTTCGAATCCAACATTTTCTTAATTGGACAAGCACGGAGTCCTGTTATTTGTTAATTATATAGCTACCTCTAAATCCAATATCGGCAACTGTCCAATTTAAGTAAAATTGGACAGTTGCCAATATTGGATTTAGAGGTAGTTGTATAATTATAGGCATAACATATAGGCAAGATAGACAAAGCCAGAAAGTTGCAGCGTTAGGTTTACAAGCCAGTCCGGTCTTTAAACTTGAATAGGAAAGAAGATTCATTAATGACAATAATTTCTTACTTCTGTGCAATGCAAAGAAAAGGACAAAGATTGGCTTTCCCTGTTTGACGGTTAGCAAGCTGGCTATCGCTTCTGATGACGGTTGCCTTTTCTCTCTCGTGCGTATGCTCACCTGCCGCCGCTGCCAGATATAACGGCGTCTCAAGCTGACTGTCCCGCCCATGAGAAGCGGATGCATTGGTATTCGCTCCGGCCTGCAAAAGTTTCTATAAAACATACAACAAGACTAAACATTACACTGCTATATAGGAGAGCAAAACATCAGAGAAAAAGCAGACGAATAAAAGGTCATCGTGTTTGCGTACAATAGTAATCAGTTAGGGGCGCGCGTCCTGCATAAAAGACAATAGTGATAGCAATGAAAATTATTATTGAAATCAATTAAAGGTGAATTGGGAAAATGGGAAGCACGTATATACTGACAAAAAGGAAATGTTCCTCCAGAAAACAACAATGAAAGCTGCTATGGAAAAGAGCGAATGGGCTGTTTTAGAGTAGCCTTACCTGACAAACACAAACGTGACCTCCCATAACTGCCAAGGACAGTGCTGTCCAGCCCTTGAGGTCAAGATTCATGAGCGGGTAAATCTGATGGTTATTGGGTACCTTTCACCAAACAAAGTAAAATGATATCGTTCGTTAGCCATAACTGCTTCGCTTACTGAACAGCCTTGCACTATTCATTTCTACTAGTTCTTATAGTTCACTTGCATTTAATCTAGCTTATGGCGCGCTTACCTTTTTCATCATTAACTAATAAGTTTTCTTCCCGAAATCCCAATTTTCCGTAAGCGAGGGATGGCAAGAACTTGTAGGACATGGTAATTGGCCAGCTTTTTGGGAGTTTGCGTCTCATCTTACAGGATACAGTGGCTCAAAAATTGCGCAGTCAATGGGTGGCAAAAATAGGCCGACAGATTTTTTAGTAAGGTAGGTGAAGGGTAAAGGCGCACACGAGCCTTGAGGTCCACGCGGCCGGAGCTTATCCCGGTTTCGATAGCATGAAGCACCTGGGAGTATTATTACTCCCCCCTGGATAGGATACCAGTCCGTCGCAGGGTTACCCCCAGCATTGTATCGCCGGTACCCATTTATACACCTGGGTGGAGAGAGACAGTGTGGAGTAAGGTTTTGTGTCTAAAGAACAACACAGTGCCAGCAACAGGGCTCGAACTCCAAACCTTCTGCTCAGAAGTCCGACACGCTAACCACTACACTACTGTGCCTCCACAACAGATTTTTTAGTATCGGACATAAATGATAGCCCATTGTTTCACCATTGAGCACACAGTAGCAATGTATCTTTGTTTCTTTGTCACCTGCATATGGTAAGATCAGCCGATTCACTTCATTGACCTTTAATTTTCCATTGATAGCTTAACATGTCATTTATCTGCAATATTCGGAAGTGGTATTCGTGTACATTCATCAGATACCACACCGCTCATGCTACGAAGACACTCTTAATTAGAAAATTAAGGTGCCCTTATTTTTGGGCAGTTTCGCTCATCCCTCTGACACCCCAGAAGGGCATCCAGGAAGTCAGCAGGATCAACAAGGAATGGTGAGACTTGAAAAAGTTAACCTCACTGTTGTCACTAACTTAACTGGCCAGAAAGATAGAGAGCCCAGGGACCTTATGAGCTTAACCCTGTATTACAATAACATCAGAGCAAAATATGTTGCCTATCATAGTATGCCATACATACATACATACACACATACATACCTGTGTGTCAAGCAATGCATGGTTTTCTAGTAGCATCAGTACAAGGGCCTCGTTCCCGTCCGCACATGCGTACATGAGTGGAGTCATTCCCTGCGCAACAGTAAGAAACATCTAGGTAAATCATTGTCTGAAGACTAGTTTGAGCAGAGATGTCCTGTATATACCCACCACGAGTCTCATTGTATGTAATTGTTTCCCTTTACAGGCAGAGATCTCATGTATATACCCACCACGAGTCCCCTGTACGTAATTGAATGGTAAGTTGACGTAATTGAATGGAGCATCGAATAATTTAACGTGTGTTACGTAGTTGGCGACTCGTGGTGGGTATATCATGAGATCTTCCCCCTAGTTTGTCTCTCCTTTCTGTCACAGTTTCTCCGATTTTGCAGCAAATTGTGTCACAATTTCAGCGCTTATACAAAATGCAGCCAATCAGGAATAGCCTGCAACTTTGGAAGAACGAACTCTGAAAGTTAATGTTCACTGCCCGATCGACTTCTGGTTTTTAACGAGATCTGGTTTATCGTGAGCGCAAAACTCAGAAACAAAAGGTAAACTCTATACAATAAAGACCGTTTAAAATTTCATTTTCCATGTTTCTTACAGCGACAATGCGCCAGACAACAACGTTGAGAAATGCTATTTTTATGAATTATACTCTAAATATACCAAAATTCTCATACAATTGAGGATAATGATGTGTCAGCCTAACAAAAACTGGGGAAACACTAAACAGCAGTTATCGCAAACCCTGAAAGCGATGTTCAAAAGCAATTAAGTAACAAACGGCGACGAATGCAACGAGTTGTAACTCGTTGTAATGGGTTTAGCCATTTTACCTGTGTATTAACTGTGTTAACCTTCTCAGGACCCAACATGGCCATCGCCTGCGGTATAATGTCCTTTCTCCCGCAAGAAAGCATGCGAAGACCTAGGTCCTGTTGAAAGCTGACGACTGACGCAGACGTTGAGAGAGTTCTTGAGGCGAACAAAGAATTTCCAAAACTGCAAAGAAAAAGCGCAGATGAAGGAGCTCATTGCAAGTAGTGTCTTTCGGTGATGGAAATATGAAGCCAAGAAATTCCAAAGGGAGCTATCTTAGGTTTAAAATTGCTGTAAAAGAAAATACTTTTCTTTCGCCTTAGCAATATCTCCATAGATAAGATAATTAGTACTGTACGTGTTAAAATATTGTTTAATGTAATTTGTAAGTCTGTTGTAAGTACCTGTCTTTTTTTTTTTTTTAGCGCAGTAATGTATTTAGGTAAAAGGTTAAGGTATTGTAGAAAGTAACCTGTATGATGTCTGTAAGTACATGTAATAATTTAATAAAAAAAATAAATAAATAAATATTGCCGTAAAACGCGCGTTTCTCTTCAAGTAAATTTATAATTTATAAAATAACTCAGATACTACGCGCGCGCTGATTGGTCGAAAACCTATGGGTTATTGTGCCAGTAAACCTATAGAAGAGAGAAATATTTTCTGTTTTTATCTAAAATTAGTTCATAAAAGCAATAAACCGCAGTTTCTATGGGTTTGCCTTGGTAATAAACCACTTGCGATGTTGGGAGAACACGTTTACAGCTTACTCCTCTCGTGGTCTCCCAACATCTCGCGTGGTTTAATACGCTGATAAACCCATAGAAACTGGGCTTTGTCTTTTCCATCATAAATTGGATCAACAGGGAGTATCATAGATTATAAGGCGTACAAAATTAATGCTTCGAAGAGCTTTCTAACAGGCCGCACTGAGTCCTGGATGGTCGGGCTGCCATTGGATTCCCAACCTCGTCCCCCGGGTCTGGGCAGGCAGCAAAGAGGGCAAACCTTGACGTGATTTAAAAGTGAAGTTAAAAACTAAACAATTTGAAGGCGGGCTTAAAGTGAGTTTCTTCAAGTCGACTATTACATAACCCTTACTCAACTCATCCCACAAAACAGCATTTTTCTATGTTTTAAACAAGTTTTATTTCCGAGAAGTGATTATTATTGTGGTTCCATGGTTTAAAAAAAAAAGCGAGAGAACTCTTACCACAATGGGCGAGGCTCACAATCATTAAACGGCATTAACAGCCTGGCCGCTTGCCTGACGTCATCATCATCTACGACAGCGCTGGCCCTGTGCTCCGCGTGTAGGCAGACAACTCTCAGCCATTCGACTAGCGGGGGAAGATGGGAATGCGCTCTGCAGACAGTGTGGAGGTTATTTTAACTTTTATCTACTCAATAATAAAAAGGCGCAAACAAAAGAGTTTTGATTCTTAGAAAGTCATTGGCATCGACGGTTCATTCAAACCAAGTTCCAAAACTTTAGCGAAACGTTTGCCAAACGAAGACATTATTTAACATCACTGATCAATCCGCAGAAAAAATGTAGCACATGGGAGAAGGGGCGAGGAGGAGGGGGGAGGGGGTGGTGCAGTAATAATGATTAATTAATTAAGTGGTTAATAATGATAACCAAAACAATTTCCAGTAAAGTAACAGAGAGCTTGAGCAAACATGACGCGGAAGGCGAGGATGGCGCCTGCTAAAAGATCATTTGTTTTCCAGTTATTCTGTTGACGGCAGGGGTTTTTCATCTCAATTCCAGTTTTTCTTCTAATCTTCGTTTCATTCCAAATTTCTGTAAGAAATTGCCGTCTGCCACACGTGTCTTATTTAAAAAAATTCGAAACATGGTAATCTCAGTCAAATTTGTCGTTGTGCAGAGGACAACAAAGCGACCCGCTGACACCGGCTTTTGCACATGCAATTTCGTTACTGGTACTGTTTGGCCCCATCCTTGTCGACGTCTTTGCATGTACAACTAGAGCCGCGTGACTCCAAGAGCGCAGACCTCCGCCAGCGCATTCGACCCCCTACCGCTAGCAAGTGTCACTGAAGTTACTGCATCATGTGACATATGCGCAGATGCAGAATTGAAAGATGCACATTTTAGTTTTGGTTTGAAGTTCATATGATGATCATAGCGCGATTTATTGCGAAATAATGATTTTTTCGTTTTTCCGTGACCTTGACCTTTGACCTAGATACCCCAAAATGAAATCAGTTCTAAGTTAGTTCATAGCCAACGTTTTGACCAAGTTTGGTGATGATTGGTCGAGCGATGTAGACGCTGGGCTGCTAACATACAAACAAACAAACAAACGCCGGTGAAACCATAACCTCCGTGTAACTCCGTTGGCGGAGGTAATAAATCAATGAGGGTCCCAAAAAAAGTTAAAGAGTCATGTCAAAGGTATTCTTACCTTCGAGTTGCCGCCAAGATGTCCGAAAGGTCTTCGTCAATCTGATGTGAACATTTGATGAAGTAAAATAAAGTGTACAACGAGTTCGGTGACCAGCTGATCTGAGAAAGGAACTTGTTTTCTTTACTCTGGTACACTTCGGCAAAGAGATGTTGAGCCCTTGAGATGAGTTCTTTTAGTCCAGCTACTGAGGTAACACATGTTGTAGTAAAGCACTTGTCCAACCCCCTCAGCTTTGGATAGCTTGTCTTTGGGCTACTTGTAGTTGAAACTAAATAGTTCAGAAAAAAAAAAACATTGAAACTAAACTTCTTATCTTAGCGTAGTTGTTTCGTTTTGTTTTGCCTATCGTTCTTCTGCCGTTGTTGGTGAATTTTTGTGTATAGCTATCTATATCTATCTATCTATCTATCTATCTATCTATCTATCTATTATCTATCTATCTATCTATCTATCTATCTATCTATCTATATAAATAACTGAAGAAGGTCTCTGGCTGAAACGTTTTTATTAAAGTGTTAAATCTTTTTTACGTCACATGTTGTCCGTCCTCGGAAATTTTAAACTCTCTCTCTCTCTCTCTCTCTCTCTCTCTCTCTCTCTCTCTCTCTCTCTCTCTCTCTCTCTCTCTCTCTCTCTCTCTCTCTCTCTCTCTCTCTCTCTCTCTCTCTCTCTCTCTCTCTCGCACCATTCGCGATGAGTCATGGACTGTGTCCGACGACTGCCAACTACTATACTACTACATTTACCTTACCAATGTAGTACTCAATGGCGTAGCTAAGGGAGGGAGTCCTGGGGTGCCCGTTGACCAGGCGTCTTTGTAAAAGAAGTGTTTTAGACTTCAGGTGACAAAAATAAGCGAGTAAATGTCCTTACGCAATCGCTCACTGATTTTTCCAAGCGGTAACCCCCCGGTGTCCTAGCTGATTAGGTAGCGTCACATTTTGGGTTTTTTTTAGTTTTTCTGCCCTTGGTTGTGGCGCACGGACGTCGTAAAGTCACGGCATCGCGGAACGATATGTAAGTTAAGTTCCTTTAACTCTCTTCTTTGCTTTACGCATCATTTTTTAATATTGTTAGTGATTTCCCTTTGGCCCTTTTGGTATTGCTCATACACGCCACGTGTTATTGTCTTATGTTCGTTTAGTAATTCGATTTTATAAAAGTTGTTTTGCAGTTTACGACTTGAATTGGCGATCAAAGTCTTGTTGCAGTCATTCGGTCTGTAAAGTATCCCTGCCTCGCTGAAGTCTATTAGGCTCGATTCCGCTCGACATTTGATTCGGTCTTGCTAAATCGCCGCCTACAGCTACAAAGCGAATCCAAAGAATCAACATGCAATAAATGTTTTCCAGTGCTAGATAGTCAAGACATACTCCATTTGAAGGACCGAGCATCGGCAGTGCACCATGTTATTGTTCGTAACTAAAATAATGAAGGTGAATTTTTGACCTCCCCTTTGAAAACTTTTAGGTACGCCCGTGGTACTGGACCGTTCTTTGGAAGCTATTGAATGACACTGCATTACTGTCGTACTGTTTGCTTTACGTACTATACATTGCAGTTTTATCTTTTTCACCTATGGCCGGTTAATGCATTTAATGCAATATGACCTATTTGGAAGAAGACTACAGAACAAGACTGTTCTGTGGCACTGGTTATTTGACAATTTTCCGTCTGTGGATAAGCAACGTGTTTTGGAAAGCTAGTGAACAGTACTGTACTGTGGTACTGTTTGTTTTACTATACATTGTGGTTCTAACTTTTTCATCTGTGGATCAAACCATACAGTGTGACCAATTTTAGGAAAGCTATTGAATAGTAGTGTACCTTAGTACGTTTGTTCAGTTTGCTATAAAGTCTGGTTCTAGCTTTTTTATCTGTGGATCAAACCGTACAGTGTGACCAATTTTTGAAAAGCCACTGAACAGTACTGTACTGTGGTATTGTTTGTTTTACCATACAGTGTGGTTCTAAATTTTTCATCTGCGGATCAAACCGTACAGTGCGACCAATTTTTGGAAAGCTGCTGAACAGTACTGTGTGGTAGCAGTGTTTGTTTTATTGCTATGCGTACAATGTAGGTTTTTTTCTCTGACGCTGCTCCGGTGATTCTTTGGAAGTCAAGGTAAGTTTTCAAACCGTAAAACAAAACATACCTGTCCTAGGAGCACCGTATATTTCTATCGAGTCGGTGACGCCAAACGCCGTTCTGCCTGACAGAAGGTGATAGTATGGTTGAAATATCCCCCAAAAGTCGGCATCTGTGTTGATCCATTCCTCCAATACTTCGGGCGTTACCTTGGCCACGCCCTCTAGATACGAAAGGAATCATGATAACAATTTGAGCATGTATGAAATAAATCATATCTGTGCTACGACTGAGAACGAAATCAAAGATTAGACATTAACGTTTTCTGTGAGCCTACTCGAACCGAGGCCACACAAATGAATTTTCATAAAAAATTTTGAATATCTGTATTTGACGCTGAACAACAGACTTGTGGGGAGCCACCTACTAAATTGATTGTTTTTCAATCTTAATATCATTTTTACAGTCATAGAGTAAATTAAAAGCATTTTAAGCGAAACATAAAAATTGTAAATTGTCTACTGACTTGAAAGTTATGTCTAATGAATCACTGTTAGACTCTAAGACCTAGTTTAACTAAACAAGTTTAGTTGGTGTCAACGGGGCATTAGATGGAGTTCACTTCTTTATTGACGTCGAACTGTAATCAGCTTAAAAAAAAAAAGAGATGACGTTTTGAGCTGAGCCCTTTGTCAATGACCTTGACGAAGGACTGACACTCACAGCATCAGCTTCCTTTTATCTAACGGTGCAAAAAAATTTCTTTATATAATCAACTCGTTTGCCAAACCTACTTTTTTGAGTTTGGGTTCAATTAACTCCCGGATCAATGAAAGTATCTGGGTAACTGTGCACCTACCCCTCCCCTAACCCAACAAGTTATGATAAGTCAAATTTAAAAGCTTAACGTTCATGTTGGGTTAGGGGAGGGGTAGGTGCACAGTTACCCAGATACTTTCATTGATCCCAACTCCCAGCTGACGCAGCACCAGTTTCTTTATAAACTAACCCTTTCATACTTATAATAGGCTTACAGCGGATCCTACATTCCTCGTAGAAATAACTAGGAACATTTTGCTTTTAACTTCTTTGGCAAAAAAGAAATAAAGCCTGGATACAACAAAACACGAATGAAGCCACAGTGACTTTTTTAACAACAAGGTAAGAAAGACGCGTGAAAGCCGTAAACAGCACGTTATACTCCTGTCAAATCTGAATGGAAGACAATGTCAATGCAGGGCCGTTGACAATGAAGGGTGCAATTTTAATCTGCTCTCAGTGTTATTCCATGTAATTTCCAATTTACTTTTAAGGCTAAATTGAATGTTTTTCTAGGCGCTCTTAAACATTACTAATAATATATGATTACGATTTGTGGCAACAGTATTATAAACATGTATGAGGTTTATTGTTAGCCTGCCAGTAAAGCGTTCAGTTGTATGCCCCACGCTTGAAGCTGAGCATACGTCAACATCAGTATTGTCCATAAACGTTTCATGTCCGAGATTAGCATGGTTAATTAAGAAATAACAAAAAAAATTACCTAAATTGTTGACAGCTCGAAAGACAAGCTCTTCGGCTATGTATTCTAGAGTAGCGCTCAAATAGATGGCTCCGGCGTCATAGATACGCGAAGCTACCTTCATTTCCACCAACCAGCGAAACACTTTTCCAACTGGCAGAATCAGACCACTCCGTGTTCTCTTTGATCGCCGGAATCTATCCATAGACATAATATATAGAGAGAGTGCCTTCGATGCCAGCATCATACAGGTTCGAGCCATAGATAAAGACAGAACCAGACGAATACTTGTTTGAATTTCTTGTTTTGAACATCGACAATAACGGACGGCGAGTCGTTTTGCTTCACGCAGTATTCGTAACAAGGGTCTTTGAAGCAAGAATGAAACGCGCTCTACGGCTTGTGGCGAAATGGCGCGAAAATGTTCGCGAGTTCTGCCGAGTCGTAAAACTTTTGAAATGTCCTGAAGTGACCATGGAAGCTCGTCAAGTTGCGGGAGCATAGGCAACCATACGTCCCATTCATGATCAATGTTTTCCGCAAGTCCACCATGACTCGATGATTTTGTATTTGCCGCTGTGAGGTAAAAATGGGAGTTTGCGGGTAAATTGCGTCCAGCCATGAAAAATTGCGATTCCAATAAACAATTTTACCCTTTCGCATTTGACGGCAACGTTAACAGAGAAAACATCAGCCAATGATACAGCATGCAAACTGATTTCCGGTCATATCCCAGACAGCTTGTCTCTGATTGGCACACTAAGGTGCTGTGAGTGAAATATCGTGCCATTCTATGGACAAGCGTGGGGCGGAATGTCATTGTCACTGTGCGATCAATACTTCTACTACATTCCACATGACACCAATCTATTCTAAACAAGCGGCACATCAGTCATATAACACCAAATTAGTGGAACCGTTTAATTAACCTTCTCATTCTCCTGGGCGCACGAGTGCAAATTTCAATACGAGATGGTTACTCCTTTCCAGGAATATTGTCAAACAACATAAAACATGGTTTACACTAAATACCCTGATTTTCGCTGACGAACGTAACACCGGGTCGCTGTGGTCATCCAAGCGTGGTTCGCTCACGATCGTTGGGTTCTGTTTCCATCCTGAGTTGTTGTACTGGTCACGCGTCATTGCACCCAGTCCGAATTTTGCAACGTTTTGCATCACGTCTCACATTCCAATCATGACAGGTTGTTCCATATTTTTTCAACCATCTAACTTAAACGCTGAAGGTTTTTCAACTTTATTTTTGCTGCTTCCTCGGGAGCTGAGGAGGAATTATCGGGTCTTCTTATCCATTATTATTCTTCAGTCCTCGAAGCAAGAGAGGAACGGTTAAGATCGAAGACATTGTAACTGTCATTCATTATAGTTCACCACTAAATTTTCTCCGATTCTTATTGGTTTAAATTGATCACGTGACGCGATAGTGTTCGTCCGCGGAGACACACTATCAGCGCATAGTGCCCTTCCGAGGAAAATACCCGGCTGGATAGTGCCCGTCCGTGAAAATGTGAATTTTCTGACAGTTATACCGTATTTTTAGGCAATGTATGTTGCGAATTATTGAAATTTCAGGCTGTGCACATGGATAAATATTTGATTGATCTGCTTTTATTGGGTTTTGACTGTTTTTCAACGGGCGCGCGAAAGCAAATTTAGTGGTGAACAATAAAGACAATAGAGTGTTTATGTCTCGGAACTATCGGTCCGATAGTTGCCCCTTGGAAATTTGATGTTCTTAAAACTATCATATTTGCCCGAGAAGCTTCGCTTCTCGGGCAAATATTTGTTTTAAGAACATCAAATTTCCGCGGGGCAACTATCAGCCGATAGTTCCTCGACAGAAACACTCTATTGTTTAATTATTCCAAAACCTACAAATCGATTATTTCAGAAGAAGTCATTATTTCGTTATTCCGTCCCACAAAATGGCGTTAGGCAGGTGCCGCCATCATTCCAACAAAAACATTTCCGTTATTCTTATTCCATTATCCCTCTTCACCCCCTGATGCTTCTAGTCGGTCATACCTAACTTTCCCGTCACCGCTCACCACGTATTTGGTGATGGGGTCCTGGCTTCGGCTATTTCTTTTTCTACTGCCGCTACTCCAGAGACACTTGCCTTGTGGAGGAACGGTTCCTCAAGCTTTCGTTTTACTTGCCTGCTGGCGGAGCCAGGCATAATATAGTACAGTCATTGTCCTTTCTAACACTCTATATCTATGAGAATATCGAAAATCATAATTTAAGTCTTGAACAGGGTCACGATTGTCTTAAGAAGAATGTCACCCATCCCTATAAATTTTCTTTACTGTAACACACAGGAAAATTTGACTGAAACGAATTGAAAATACAATAGAACTTTTGCCGCTTCCGAGGTAGCAAAGGTCCCTTTTCCTTTCTTTAAAAACGTAACAAAGAATTTCGAAAAACGCTGTGCCTAAGTGACCGGCGCCGGTCAAGGTTTCAAAATCACTAAATGACCGGTACTCTGATATTTTTCTCGGCTAAACTTTAGAATACCCCGCAATTTCATTAACAACTGATGAATAACAATAGAGTCCATTGTAATATGCCTCGTTCTTTAAAAGAAACCGACACATGTAAATGAAGTGGCGGGGTCTTCTAAAGTTGCCCTTTTTCTCTAATTTAAGGAATCGAAGGAACCCATCCAATTCAAGCTATCATATGTAGATGAAGTATTATAAATTCTAATTTTACATTAGGCCATACGTGAAAGTCAAATATAAATAATTCAGAATTCTCTCCAGTTATAATGATGGCTTCTAAATTGCCTTTTATTACCAAGAAGGCAGTAGTAAAAAAGGTAATCGATCTACCACAATTTCGGTATGGAGACCTTGAGGAAATTGGACAATTAACCAATTGCTTTGTTAGTTATTTTGTGTATTTCAAGCGTCAACAAAAACAGTGGTTATTTGTTCACTACTTTTGCAACATCGTTGCTGAAAACAGCGAAAAATATAATGAAGTACAGTCAAGTGTTCATTGATAGGAAAGAAATTGAACTCGAGCATTGGAAATTACATCTACGAACAGATAACAGTGAGATTCTTGTTTACTATATTAAAGTGACCGCTGATTTTGATATCATGAGAATGGAAAACAGCTAGCCTACATCCGGTTGCGAAACCGTCACGCAATGCACCTCCTTGGCTCGGATGGCGATGGCTGAATTTGGTTTATACTTAATAAAAAAAGAAGCCCAAAAAATCGAAATGAGTGCTGTATATTATTTTTGTGATCAGTGCAGCTTTCTTCCACCGCGAGCCGTTTCATTCTCTCTGCATATTCAGGACACGACATTGTATCGACGATCGACGAACAGTAAACAATTGGCTTGCGACAATCCATGACAAACGCCGTGAAAATTTGTTTTATTCTTAGGGTCTGAGTTTTCGAGACACCCAGAGGTCTGAGTTTTAAGGGTCTGAGTTTTCGAGACACCCAGAGGGTCTGAAATTGTTTATATTGGCTTGATGAACCTAGAAATATATGCAATCGCGCAATCACTAATGCCTCAAAGTAACCCAAATTCAACCAGGTCACGAAACCAAGTTAAGAGATTTTTTCTGACTTATCTTCGTAGGAATCATTACTCGAACAATTTGAGGCGGAATTATTTTAATCTGTTGATGCACAAAAATACTTCGCAGTTTTTCGTGACACAGTGTCATCAGTCAAGAACATGTAAATGTAGAACGTGACAGTCATGGCACTGCGTGTTAAGGATCGCCTGACACAGAGGTGATGCATTGTTTCATATTTCTGAGCCTAATGAAAGTACCGAGGCTCGCCCATAAGGAAAGCATTTCTTGTTTTGCTAGCGACGCCTTAGCAGACCTAAAAACACATACAGTACACGTAAAAGACCAAAAAAATGGGGAAGGCAAAGAACTTTTCCTTACCATGTGTGTGGCCTTCAAGTTTGACCATATACGAGAAAGTCGTCAAGGTTGCTTGATCTTTTTAACAGTTCGCTAGAGAACTTCTCTCTCAGATAATGTAATTCATTTTTAAAAAAGCCCAAATCGGAATGTCATGATTATAGAGGTCCGTGGCTTGTGTGACTTTCCTAATGTCCTTTTGAGAATCGAAAATCAAGCCGAGTGAGATCGATTTAGACCATTTAAGAGGGGGGTGCATTGATTCGCGGCTCGGCACTTGTTCCTCGATTTGTTTTTGTTTTGGGGAAGCACGTCGCTTTTCTTTCGTTTTGCCCATTGTTGACCACAGCTTAGACGTGTGCGCCTGGAACGTGACTGCAACACTACCGCTTTCCCGCGAAGGCTAAGTATGCATACTGCCGGAACGCAAGGAGTTCTGTTATTACTCGTGCACGCCTAGCGCGGGCACGAGTCTAGGGCTGCCTATCTATCCATGTACGTCGCAAATGTGCAGCCGAGCAGGGACTGGGAAGAGTCATCAACATGAGTTGAATCTCAGTTGAAGCAGCGTCCAGAGTTCGATTCGAAATAATATTCTTCCACTTCCTTTCCTGGTGAGACTCTCAAAATGCATGCAGACGCACACGCCGTTCGCGTTGGACCCACACTTTAAGATGTCGAGCGTCAGTTTCGAACCTAGTCTCCTTCGCAGCTGTTATTAGGGTCGTCACGCAACGCTCCTCAGCGTTGCGTGACGACCCTAATAACGGCTGCGAAGGAGACTATTTCGAACCGGGTCGTTTCGTGAACTCGAACGACAAGTCAACTCAAATGTAACTAAACTTGAACGTTCAACAGAGGCCTACTTGGGAACATCTGTGAAGATTGCAAATATAAGACATTCTGCTGACCAACAGAGGCTCCAAGATGAGTGCATTTACACATGCAAAAAAACAGACGTTTCCGTAGCACCTAATCACACAGGAGTAACCCTTTATTCAAGGGTCTAGTTTCATTGGCTGGCGGCTTCTCAAGTTGACACATTCCTCTGTGAAAGCGTGATATGTTTATAAATATTGAGAAGGCAAAAACCCGCACTCGTTTTTTATACCAGAGAACCATTCTCTTTAAATGAATTAATAGGGTATGCAGATTTTACGGTATTTTTTTTTTCTTTTTGAAGTTTGGTTACAACATTCACTGATGCATATGGAACAAAAGAGTGTCGGCGAATTCCTTCATTTTAAATACTTTTTTATGGCGGTCTGTAACGCAACACGTTACACGAATTTTTCGATAGTCGAACTTGACAGATCTATAAAAAGATAACCAATAGAAATATAAGAAAATTCTGACACCCTTTTTGGAGATCGATGCTTTGTGATTTTTTAAACACTGCACAGTTATTTTGATTGAACGATCACATTTGATATCCGATTTTAAAATTCGTTGTCCGAGAATGTCAGTCGGTCATTTTGGAGTTGACGGCTTCTGCCGTCTTTGGAAAAAAAAAGGCAAAACAAAACATAATTTCATCGAAATCTACATTTTATAACCTTACTGTTGTTTGTGGGGATTTCCTTGAAAACAGCGCGCGTACGAATTTTTTTTTTCTGAAGGACTCCCGCGAAGGTTTGAGGTAACCGTAAAGAGCAGCAATAACTTAAGTTCAGGGATGGACCATCCTGAAAGAGCGCTTTGGTTTGACACAGAGAGGAACGCTCGAAGAAACATGGAAAGCGCCTGACGATCATTTGAAGAAGACAGAAGTGGAGTACAAACATAAACCATTAAAGATCACATTGTGTCGTAAACGTGGAACATGTTGTTTACTATAGTGAGAGTTGGGTATCCACTGTCAGTCTCTGTTTTAGAAATAACAAGAATTACATCTTCGCTTTTCATGAAGGGATCACTGTGGTGGATCTCAAGTCATATGCACGTCATATGATTTACAAGTCACAGAATGTTATATGCTGATATGTAGTATGGTTGCATTTAAGAGTGGCATCCTCTACTGACCAGCAGAGAGCGACCCTTTATCAGATAGACGAACAAAACAACATTAATTGGGAAGCTTCCTGGAGGTGAGGTAGAAGGTTGCCAAGATAGACCAGTAGCCGAGTGCAAGTTCAAACAATCAATGCGGGTGCTTGCGTGGGATTTAACAATGTCGTTTGCTTTCGTGATGCTCAGTCAAATTCAGTGAAAATCCTGACACCACTCTGTGAAACCGCCAAATTCCTAAACGCTCTGGGGCATTTGTATGACGCCTTCTCCGTACACAAGAAAGCCCAAAGTGTTCCATTAAGAAGACTGGCACAGGAGGTGGCAAAGACTGGACAATGCACAAGGACGCCCTCTCTGAGTTTACAGCATTCAACGCACTGCGTAGAAGGCTACTCGGAAATTTCATTGAACGGACCCCAAGGAATGGTTTCTGCCGTTACTGTGAAATCTGTTGACTTGCTACACCCGGGTTTAAAGAGAATGGAGTCAGTTTGTCAGCATTGTCTGTTCATGACGCTAACCTCCTCAGCTGTATGACTCTGGATGAACATCTACACTCCACATCCCATGTGAAACGTCCACTGCTAACCAAGAACTGAAGAATATTGTCGAGACTTTGGGAACACAATAAAGGAAACTACGAAGCGGTTGTCCTCGTCGATCTACTTCTTGGTATCCAGAGCCAGAGCATCTGAATCATGACATCCCGCTTTCGTGCCTGCCATTCATTCCTCCGCTTCCAAACGTCAAAAGCTGTCGGAAGAGGAAGTTGAGGAAGTGCGCAACTACTGACGTGCACACGGAGCTGCAGTGAGAGAGAACAAATCCACAAGAAAAAACGATGGCACCACATGGAACTATGCCGGTTATCTACCAGAGGCATCAGCATATCTCAGAGAGAGTGAATGTGCGACTGAAAGTCCTGCAAGTACGCCAAGTAGGGCGGAGGGTTTAGATGAGATGCCCGATTGTGACAGATGCTGGTGATGCTGACGATAAGGTGACTGAATCTGTACAGCAGCTCTGATCAGGAGGAGACGGAAACTGACGTTTCAGAACTCAACAGAAGGTCCACGTTCTTGTTAGGAACAACTACGGGATTTGGGCGCCAATTGCGGATAAACAGTAGGCTAATTTCATGACAGGTATTTCTTTAACGCCCGGGGGGGACTCGCATATGGAGTGGACGGGGATGCTCGTCGGAAATTTTGAATTTAACCCCTAAAAGAGACCAATCTGGGCGTGGCCGAAGCTTATGCAGACCCCTAAAAGAGACCAGTTTATAAAACAGACAAATAAAAAGTACAGTGACTTTTTGTTTCTTCGCGTGCAACCCTCAACGAGACCTTGACGGCTAAAAACAATGACATTTTGCCCAGAACACCCTAAGCGAGATTAAAATTCGAAATTTACATCCCTAGGCGAGACGACGAGCATCCCCGTCCATTCCATATGGGAGTCCCCCCCCCGGGCTTTAACGTCAGTTAAGTCACTGAATGTTGTAAGGTGCTCACTCTCTAACATTACTGCGGATTGGCGGATTTTGCGAAAAACTAGTACGGATCGACGGATTTGCTGAGCCCTATTCACCCCCCTCATTTATTAAGGGCAAAACGTCCATTGGAGATTTGTTACTTAGGGGAATTAAACTATCCTCAACATTCAAATACCACTTGTATTGTGGGTATAGTTTCTAAAGAAACTGGTGCTGCGTCGGTGGGAAATTGAAACACAAGAAATAAGTTATACCACCGTAAGGTGAATGGGAGGTGCTGACGTTTCGAGCGTTAGCCCTTCGTCGGAGCGAATGACGATAGTTCTCATTCGCTCCGACGACGGGCTAACGACGAAGGCTCCGACGCAGGGCTAACGCTCGAAACGTCAGCACCTCCCATTCACCTTACGGTGGTATAACTTATTTAATCAACTCGTTTGATTTATCCAATTTCTTGTGATTCAAATACCACTGTTTGGGCTCTCAGCGGGAACAGATCTGTGCAGTTTCTTATAACAGCAGAAACTTCACGATCATGGCAGCATTTTAAGAAACATTTTTCCTTCTTCCTTTTTAAGCTGACTGTGCTTTTTCCCCAATTCCCAGAACCGATGAGTCTCTCCTAAGAAAGTCATTGGTTAGCAGGGAATTCAATCGTGTCATACTGTGCTTGTCTCCGAGTCCTACTATTTCACAGTGAACCCTCAATACGAGCACTGCTTCCATTTAAGAGAGGAACTGTTGACTTGTTTGTTGTATGGCATCTTTCTCAGCCTTGAGAAACTAAAACGCCAGTAAAAACTATCCTTGTCCGACTGAGCCCATTGCTCTCCTGTATGCGTACAGTCGCGGAGTCCAAGAAATGCATGAAGACTGAATCTGAAGTTGGCTGTCGCTGTGGCTTATCATTTCACGGTATGCTTTGGTTTCCTTGTCAAAAAATCGTGATAATTGTATTATTGCCAGTTAATACGCGCTCTAAGCTCGCTCTAAGGGCAATAGAACTTTCATTTCTGCTTTCTCTGTCATTCCCTTTCTACCTTCCCCATTCACCCCTCCCCCCTACCGCATCCACAAATGTACGATATGTTCTAATACCCAGCGATGTTTTGTCCTTCACAGCTTGTCTTTTTCCCTGATATCAATTTTAGGTTATTTGTGATAGTCAACTTATACTTTGGCGCACTAAACATGCAGAAATTCGAGTCAACCAATGGGAACAGCTGTATGCAATTACTTCCGATTGTTTCGCCGTTATTGTTTTGCCGGGCCCGGCTGATTAGCGCTTTCATATCACTAGTTTCCATTTTGTTCACATTAGCATATCACGCTATCTGTGAACGCTTCCAGCGGAATCAATCTAACCATAAAGCGAGCAGCGACTTGTAGCTGGTGTACTGACCATGGCGGAAGAACGGGATCGGTTCGGGGTTGCTGACTATGTTGTGTTTTCCATTATGTTGTTGATATCGGCTTTGATTGGAGTGTGGTACGGCTGTGGACCGGGAGGAAAACAGAAAACCACGGCAGAGTATCTTCTGGGGAACCGTCAAATGAGGAATTGGCCCGTTGCAATCTCGTTATTGGTTTCGTATCTGTCTGCCATCACTCTGCTTGGAGTACCGTCGGAGATTTACACATACGGAGCTCAGTATTACGTGCTGATCTTGTCATACTTCATCATATGCGGTACAGTGGCCATAATCTTCGTCCCTATGTTTAGGCGTGTGAATATTACATGTGCTAATGAGGTAAGTGTCTGAATGAGAGTTGACAGCATATAGTTTCGATAGCACCAGTTACAATCACGTTTGAGTGCTAAAAATTAAAACTTTGTAAACTCATTCATTTTAAATTTGCTTTTAGCTAAGGGTAGGTTCACTGGGTCAACATTTGCGTAAACAGAGCTAGGTGACAATATTTTCGGCCACATAATGTATAGCCATATGATAATTAATTCAAGCCGCTGTGAAAATCCTTAGGTCCGCAAGTTTGCTAAGCTAATAACACTATCCATATAGAGAATATAGGCATAAAAGTCGGCACACAATTATACTTTTGGATTTGATGTTGATGTGGATTACATTGTATGTCAGGATGTATATTAATGTAGCAGTCCCATGTAGCTAGTGCAGTTTTGCCAGTTACAGATTGATGTTGCAAATTTACTCAGGGCCCCAGGATAAAATGTTTTAGAGCGTGTGTTTTAATATCCATAGAAAACAGCAAAACATATCAAAATACTGAAATTAGTTAAACGAGTTTAGTTCACTCGAAATGTTCAAGCCTAATATACCGGTACTTAGTGGTGATGATAAAGTGTAAAATTTATGCATAATTTATACTGTCTGGCTTGACTTCTGTACTCTTGTAGATTAGCTATTATCACATACATGTGTATACATACTCATGTAAAGAATTAGCAAAAATTATCACTGCACAGAGTGTGGATTCAACAGTCATAATCCCCCCTATAGGTTGAAAAAGAAATACTGCCAACTGGTACTTACATTCAACAAAAATTAGAATACTGACTTTATTGAATACTGACTTATATGCATGCCTGAGCTTCTTTCATTACTCCACTTCCAACCCCATGTTTTTAACCCTTCCTACCACGTTAAACTAACATGTCACTGTGCCTCTTTATTTAAGTACCTGGAGCTTCGATTCTCTGTTGGTGTCAGAATGGTTGGATGCATTTTCTTCATTCTGGAATATGTAAGCGACACGTACATTAATACTGATCGACAATAATATTAACTCTCAAGTTGCTTCACTTCCTTAATTAACAAGCAATTGTTATGGTTGCATATGAGGGATTAATTCTGTTATGAAATTGATACAGTAGTTTTTTAGTTTCAAACAGTTTCGGAAAGGGCACAAGGATTTTTCTGAGTTGAATGGAGCCTCAAACCAATTTTAAGATTTAATGTTAAGGGTAATTAAGTAGACAGTAGCTAAAGTTAGGGTGTTTATATGCTCCTTAAAAAATCGTCATCATTAATTTGGGCACACAAGGCTTGACTGCTTTCTGTGCTGTGGTATAATAGTGGCTATAATAATAATAACAGTAGATGAATACCTCATCTTTTATTCTTTTTGCAGTCTTTTGATATCAATCCTCAGAATTCAATTTATTTACATGTCCTTTTTATTCAACATCTGTACCTGTAAAATTATCTTGACTTGTACAGTGGTCGGTGGCAAGGCTACACTTATGTTATTAATTTTCTTATATACGTACTTATTTTAACTCATATCCAGATTTGACTGAAAAAAATCATGTAGATTAAATACTTCATTGTTATATTTTATAGATAAAACCTTGAATTTAAATCTAATGGTCATTATTCCCCAGACACTGTACTTGTTTGTTGTACTGTATGCACCATCCCTGGCATTGGAAGCAGGTAAGACATTATATATTCTCTTTAAATGATTCACATTTACAGTAACATTGCTTTTATTTCCAGACACTGAATCTTCCTTGTGGCAATTAATACATGAAAATGTACAGTGAGCATTGACAGCTAAATATCTCCAGGTTTTATTGATTATTGTTTAAAAATAATGCAGATGTATGAAACATTCATTAATTATTAGAGGTATATTAGTAAGATGTATTCATATCTATGATTTTAATTTTTAATGCAAATTATGGATTTAATATAAGCAATATTTTGCAGATGTTGATATAAAAGTCAATACGTGTTTCTTATAGAGTTCAGCAATATTAATATTTCCATCTCAGAAATTTTAAGTGTATAGGAATTTTGGTTATATTTGTTTTAAAAAGAAAAGCACTGATTGTTGTAGCCAGGTAGACAATCAGACATAGTCTGATGCTACATAATTATTTGTTTTTATTATATCCAATAATTTTCAATTTCCTGTTGACCCATCCTCATTAATCACCTTGTGCCTCACGTAACCTGCTTCAGAAAGTAACTGTCTGTACTGAAAACTGGATGATTAATGGTCAATCTTTGTGTTTTTTCTTTTTTTGTTTTTTGATTTTTTTTTTCATATTTTTATTTTTTATTATTATTATTATTTTTTTTTTTTCATTTCCAGTTGCTGGCATTCCATTATCGGCATCAATACTGACAACTGGAATTGTGTGCACTTTTTACACCAGTCTTGTAAGTATACATACAATCACTTAAATTGTCATGTTGAGTTGCTGTGACCCAGATTCTTCAGTCGATTGTTGGCAACAGTTGTTGGCAAGTAGCTTATCCATGAAACTACTCTTAGCCACTGATGCACCATAGACTACCCTCCCACTTTAAAGGTTTAACCTTGAAACACTGAAGAATGTTTAAATCTTCAGACCAATGATAGTCATGTTTTTTTGGAAGAAGCAGATTCTGCCTCTGCAAGCAGTAAGTCACCTTGAATACTGAGATCAGGTGTTCATTGATTTATATATTAGAATTATGTCCACAGGAATTAAAAGGAAATATATACCATATAGCCTCACACTTTGCTTAATGCATGCTGTAGGTGAAGTGTTAAGAGTAATGCATGTGCAAGGATATCGTTGTTTAAAAAAAACGAACATTTTACAGCATACATAATAAGGTATGGGATTGTAAAAAATATTGACCTTTTAACAGGCCTTCTGACAGGGTGCGGAAAAAAAAAGAAAATTGTGCAGGTTTTAGGAGGCAAATTCTGCGGTAAAAACGGTGATTGTGCGGGAATTGTGCGGGATTGCGCAATCTTGTAAACAAACAAATATTCGATCACCGGGCGCAAAAAACCCGACATGGAGGAATTTCTGGATAAATGAAAAGTGCAACAACTCTTCTCCTAATAGTTTGGCAATTAAACATAAACCAAATTTCTATTTTGCTACAACTTTGGCCAAAGTTTGTATCAACAAAATCATGTTGCGTGACACGATCGATTAAGTTTATTCAAAACCGTAATTCCCGGTCGTAATTCCGCTTGGAAATAAAATGTTTTCGACCAGAACAAGTTACTTAATGAAAAATCCCGACATTTTTGTACTTTCTTTGATATGTAGAGCGAATATTATCTCGTGAAGGTTTAAAACTCTTCACGCCTAAACCGCAACACCGAGACAAGATTAGACTGAGACTAGTGCCTAGGCCGGCACGGAGCTATGAAGAGGCGCCTTGTTGTTTTTATATCCGCTCGAGCTGTTCAATCGCGGAAAGCGGCGGATTTCTCGATTGTTTTGCTAGGTAAATAGCTTAAATATAGCCTAAAAAGTTTCTTTAAACCTTGGCAATCGATGGGAATACTGATTTAATTAGATTTTAACCAAATCTTTCCATATTGTGCGGGATTTCGCGGATTTTCAGAAATTGTGCGGGATTGTGCGGCTTTGATCGAATTGTGCGGTCCCGCACCCGCGCACCCTGTCAGAAGGCCTGTTTTAACCGCAGCAACTGAACTTCGGAAGAAGCAAGCCACTTTTGACATCACAACCACCATTATAGTAATTAGTATACACTACATATGGCGCAATCTCTGAACCAATGGGAATTGAGGTTTATAAACCTAATTTAACAGTTAATACGCTGTGATCTACATTTTTCCCTAATTCGCTTCTTGTGGGGGAGTTCTATTGGATTTTCTAAAACATGTGAAAAGAAGCCTTCCATTTACACTTAGAATTTTTATACGTCGAAGAGAGTAGGAAAAATACGGTTCTAGGACACAGGATTAGTCTAGTTAAATTTTTGATTAAGTTTTTTAATTAGTCTTAAAATTAGATCAAAGATTTATCAGAGATTTTTTTCTGATATTATTTGTGATTGGTTATTAAAAATTTAATCAAAAAATTTAACAAGGCTCCACAAAGACTGTTGCGTCTCAGCTAAGACTCTGCAAAGGCTGTTGTGCCTCCCCCTACTCCCCCCTTACTCCTTCCCTACTCCTCCCCTACTCCTCCCCTACTCCTCCCCTACTCCTACGGCATCTTTAGCAAAGGCTCTGCAAAGGCTCCATTTTTTTTAAAATTAGTCTTAAAATTAGATCAAAGATTTATCAGAGATTTATACAGGTAATTTTCTAGGACGCAGGTATTAGTAAAGGTAATCATACGGTTTCGAGTTCAATTTGGAATTAATTTGCACGAGTGAGTTTTTCAAAAAGCTGAAATTGCACGAGCCGCTTCGGCGAGTGCAATTTCAGCTTTTTGAAAAACTCACAAGTACAAATTAATTCCAAATTGAACGAGAAAAGCCGTATGATTACTTATTAATAATATAAACATGAAAAAATTCGCCTGGAAGAAGTACCGGAAGATCTCATTGCGGACAGGAAGTAAGCATTTGACGCGGATTTGACACTTTATTTACTGATTGGCTGATGAAGATCAACTGATAACGCTACGAACTCAAAGCGATTCGTTTAAAAATAAAGAATATCATAATCCAGAAAATCGATGTGTAATTTGCACTGGTGTTACACTTTTTGCACTGGTATTACACTTTTTGCACTGGTGTTACACTTGAACTGCACTGCTCTCAGCCAATCAGAATCGAGTAATTTTTTCATGTATATTATTAATAATTATTATAAAAAATTGAAATTAAGTTAAAAATAATGATTTAAAGATAAGAAATAATTTATAAATTTACAATGGAACAATTAAATAATTTATATTTTGCACAACTTAAAAAAATTGCAAAAGAGTTGAAAATTAAAGGACGATCAAGAATGTATAAAGAAGATCTTATTAATTTATTTAAAAAATTTCCAGAGGAGGAAATTATTAATCTAATTCAAAAAGTTAATCTAAATGATGATTATATTTGTATTCATGGAAAGCGTAAATATTTTTGTAAAGATTGTGGCGGGTCACAAATATGTATACATGATAAAATTAAGTATCAATGTAAAGAATGTAAAGGATCACAATTTTGTATACACAATAAACAGAAAGCACGTTGTAAAGATTGCGGCGGTTCACAAATATGCGAACACAACAAACAAAGAACGCATTGTAAAGAATGCGGAGGATCACAAATATGCGAACATGGAAAACAAAAAGCTTCTTGTAAGGAATGTCGAGAAATAAAAATGAATTATGATTTAAAGATATAAATATAAAATAAAAAGATGAAATTTAAATATAATAATAAAGAAAAACTTTTAACTAAAGATTTATTAAATGAAATGAATAAAGAGTTTTTATCATTTGTTTCAAAAAATAGGGGGTTTATTGTAGAAGTTGAAAATGAAGGAACCCCGTTAAGTGAAAATTATATTACGCCTATTGATTTTACAATTTATTATTATACAATTAAGGATGATGAAATTCATTATTTTTTTGCTGATGGTTTAATAAATTTAGATAAAGGTATTTTATTAAATTATGGAGAATTTATCGACTACCCCGATTTTCATGATATTTGGGAAAAGGTAATTTGGTGGACGAACGAACAATATGAGGAAAATTATGAGTTTGGGATTTATCACTCCCGGGATGAACTTAAAATTAATAATATTAATGACATCATTATTGTTTCATTAAAAATTAAATTATCTGAAAATAGATTTAAAATATTACATAAAGAGAAATTTTACAAATACTTACATGAAGAATTAATGGAAGTAACATGGCAACCAGATAGGTATATGGATTGGTGCCTTGATTTTGAGGAGTTAAGGGATTTGAAAGAACGTTGGTGAGAAAATTAAGTTATTGAAAGAGGGTTTTAGGAAAAATTATGTTATATAACACAAATAAGTGTTACATAACAAAATATATAAATTTAACGAAATAGATACCAAGCTATTGAACCTCCTATAAGTATAAATGTTAATAAATTCTTTTCATGTTCTGTTGAGTCAATATTATTTTCATTTTTGATTAGAGTTGTTTGTGTTGAGTCTGTTTTAGTTTGTTGTTTTGGGTTTCCCTCATTTTTCGTTGGGACATGTGGTAAATTTACTTTTGAAGATCCTAAGTTATGACTTATTCCAACTGTTTTTGATTCTGTGTTTAATAAATTATTTACACCAAATTTCATATCATTTGTAGCTTTCATAAGTTTGTTATTATAACCAACCACACTTTCTGTATTTATAATCATATTACTAGGCATCAACCATACACCAGGAGCAATAGCTAAATCAAGTCGTAATTTAGATTCCTGTACGGCTAATTGATATCTTTTAATTGAATTAGAAATATCATCTTCTAAAACACTTTTTTCAAATAAATGTAAAAATTCTTGTTGTGTTTCAAAAGCTCCCCCACCATTACCATAAATAGAATTTCTAGTATTAACTTGTGCCCCTAATATACAGTAAACAAAAGCTTCAGCTGATTGATTCAATCTGCCAAGTCCAGCTTTAGTGAGACCATGGCCGCTTGTTGGTATAAACCATGCATATTTAAAATCAGCAAAGTCATCATTACGTATGAATGAAATTAAATTACCCATTTCTTTCTTTCCACCTTCATCAGCAAATTTACCACCTTCACCAGGATATTTATCCGCATCAACATCATAATTTCTTACAATATGTACATTTTGATATCCACCACCTTTACCATTGTAACCCGCACCATAATCAAGGAATATATCTCCCAATCCATTGTTTCTTCCACCTTTCCATCTAAAGTCAGCTAAATTACTTATCCCAAATTCTGCACACAATCTTTGATATGCTACTTTACTATAAGGATTATTATTTATCACAAATGGTTGTTCATTAGGTAGGGGAAGACTTAATTCATGTAATATCCTCCTTATTGTGAAATATATATGAAACTTTATGAAGCTGTTCACTACTTTAGGGTAATTTAAACTTTCAAAAGGACTTATTCCACAACCAGATGTAGCACACCATACTGCAAAATTAAGTTGTTGTGGCCAATAATTCATATCAGGAGCATTCAACCATTTTTTACTCTGTTTACCAAATTTGAAAGTTACAACTTGATTGGTAAATATGTTTCTCATCTTTGCTGTGAATTTTTTAGTATTTGAAACGTATATATCTAGAAATGTTAGCATTTTTGTTACATCACTTGCAAAATCATCAAAATTAATAGCTGGTATGGTATAAGATTGGTTGGTTATGGATAAACTTTTTGGAAAAGAACTCGTTTCAACTACTGCTAAACCTAAATTTTCCCATAAAAGTTTTTTCAAATTAGAAGGAAGATCATCAGTCCATGTTTTTCCAGTAAGATCATCATTTGACATTACCGTTGTACCATTAACTTTCCACTTAATATATCCTCCATATGAATCATTCACAAATGTAAATTTACTTAAATCAGCATTTAGATATCTATTTTTGAAATCAATCCATAGTGTCATTTTATTACTTTTAGAATAAGATGAAAAGCCTTTAGATTATATAACCTCTTTTCTAATACCTGCAAAACAATTACATCCAACATCAGTTCTCTCATATGAAATTTTTAATGTGCGGGAGCGGTTAACTCTTTTAATAGATCTGCTCGAACTTCTCTTCTTATTTGAGACATGTTTAAGTTTTTTTCTGTATCTCTCCTAAATTTTTGACGAACTTCTAGTTTTAGTTTTTGAAATTTTTCCAACTCTGCTAAAATTATGGAAAATTCTTGATCAGATATAACATTATCTTTTAAAGCTTTTGAAACCAAATCGTTAATGGTGTTTAATTTTGATTTCGCTATGGAAGCAGTCTGTTCATGTTTGCTAACTTTATTTGAAAGTCTTTTTGATGCTGCACCAAATATAACAGATACTCCACCAAAAATTCCACCAACAACACCTAAGGGTACACCGACAATAGCACCAAAACCAGTAAGAGAAGTTCCAAGGCCGCTTGCAGATAGAATAACTGAAATCACTCCACCACAAATACTTATTTTTGTAAATATTCCTCTTGCTCTATTGTATTTTTTCCTTACATCTTCATAATGTTTAATCTCTCTCTCAAGATTTTGTAATACTTCACTCGATTTTTGAAGCCTGAAATTGACTGGGTCTGAATTATTATTCAATTGTGGATATATACCATTATAATCTCCCATTTTTTACTACTCAACATGTTATCTTTAAATTGATGCGAATTCGAACTGTATTTGAAATTATCTTTGTTCCATTTTTATCAAGAATCCATAATTTAAAGTTATTAACAGGATTTTTGGTTTTTGTGATTCTTAAAATTGGGTACTTTTTAGAAGGAATAACAGCTAGTAGTTGAGAGGGGTTTAGTTCCACATTTCCGCCACTATGGTTATGGTTGTAATATGAAGACTTTGGTTCAATAAGATCACACATTAAGTACAAAGGATTTTCAGATTTTGCATTAGTACCAGAAAAATCTAGCATTTGTATCTCTTTTACATTATATAATGATGGATCTAGATAAATTGTTGTTTCTGTACTTAACATTGTTATGGATAAAAAAGTTATTATATCATCATTACATCGACAATCCATTTTATTTTTTAGATCTATTTACTTTTCTTTTTAAACTGTTCCACAAAATATAGAACCACAGCTAATATCAACAACCAAGCATTCTTACCTAAAAATCCAATAACCTCACCAGCTGTTTTGAATAGGAAACTTACTATAGCTCCAACCATTCCTGGTAATATTTCACCTAATTTTTTACCAAGAGTTTTTAAACCATTACCGGCGCCTTTACCTAATGTTGATAGGCCTTTAGAAAGATTAGAAACTATAACACCAATTATAACACCTACAGCACTTACAACAGCAAAGACTGTAAAACCATACTTTTTGAAGATATACTTTAACCTATCTCTTAATGGTAGATTTTTAAGTATTTCTTCATTTTTACTTTCCATATCTGCTATTTGTTCTTGGTTGAAAATAGTACTCTTTCTTGCTAGTTCTTTAAATTTATCAACTTCAGCTTTTAATCTTTCATTACTACTTTCTAACATTGTTAAATTTGACTTCCCCTTCTTATACTTATCTATTTCATCTTTGTATCGATTTAATTCACTTTTAAGTTCCCCAATCTCTGTTTTTGCATCAGTCTTTTGTTTAACAGCTGCTTCTAAATAGCTTTCAATTTCTGCGATTCTGGTTTGATGTTGTTCGATGATTCTACGCTTCTCTTTATCATTATCAATATATTGTTGCCTCTCCAGATCATTTGTTTCTAATACTGTTCTTAAACCCTCTAATGCATTAAGTAAATCCTTAATTTCTTCATTTTTTTCATTCAATTGTGATAAAATATCATCATTAGCTTCAACAACTTCTTCTGCTTTTTTACCCAGAGCTTTCATTATAGTGATAGGGAGTTTTTTATTAATATCTCCATTCGCATTGAATAATTCATGCCATGTTTCATTTACTCCTGGTTTTCTAGGAATTGCGACTTCGATTTTACCCCACTCATTATATTTGAAAAGAAAACTAGGTTTAGCATTTGGTAATTTATTTAAAATATCTCTCCACACTTCATCTTTTTCATTTTCCATATCCAACAATGGGTCAGTTTCACGCGCACCAAATGATGTTTCTTCTTCATCATAACCAGGATATTCTAGATGGGTTGTGGATGTCTTTTCGATTGGGGATAAATAAAGTGTATCATCACCCCCACCATCATCATCTTTTGTTTCATTTAGTTTAGTTGGATCAAAATCTGGTATATCTCCTCCTTCTGCCATGATTTTTTACCAATTAGTAAGAAATCTTTAAACGTAAAAGTACACCAATCACACACTTTTAATAAAAGAATTTACTAACTAAATAACCTAATGTTAACATACCAACACCAACATATACTATTTCTCCTTTCTTTTGATTTTCACTGGGTCTATAATAATCTGAAAATTTTGGTTCATGCATTTTACTGTACAATTTAAAAGCTTCATCTGTATTTGAAAGTTTTTGTGATGCTTGGTATTTATCATCTTTTTGTTGTACTTTCCAATCAATTAATTTCTGTCTTTTTTCCTGATATTCTGCATAATCTTTTTGATATTTTTCTAATGCTTTATCATGTCGTATTTTTTCTGTATCTGTTTTATCACCTGATAAATATTTTGCAAGATATGATCCACCAACGAATGCAGATGCATTCAATATAGCTCCTCCTAACATCATTGCTATTGCTGCCATGTTTTCTTCGCTTTTCTCAGGTCTATAAATACTTAATTTGGTAGAATCTTTTGATCCTCTAAATATGTTTTTAGATACATACTACCAGATAGGACAGCTACCCATTTTGCATAATTTGTAATACTTGTAGATGGATCATTCAAAAATGATTCTTTCATAACCTTTTTAGCTACATATCCAACTCCAGCTGCTAATCCGATAAGGACTGCAGAATCAGTAACAGTTTTCACAAGTTTGTTTTCGGATGACATAATTTTTTTACTGTATCAATAAGAAACCTTTAGATACCTTTAGATACCTTTAGGATTGTGAAGCAAATCATATCATTCCCATTTTCGGCGGTTGTGTGGGTTGAGTGGGAATATTTTTTGGTTGTGTTTGAGTAACAATATTTGCAGGTGGAACATTAGATGGTACTTGAGATAAATCAACTATCCTATTTTTATAATATCTCATAAACATATCAAATGCAGTAAACCCTATTCCTACAATGGATAAAACGGTTGTGAAAGATAATTCTGGAAGCCATGCTTTTGATTCACCATCTTCATTAGTCTCTTCTTCCTGTTTCATTTTTTCTTCACGTTTCATTTCCCTAGCTAATGCTTCTTTTGCTTTTTTATTATATTCAGCTAATTTTTTACCAGCAGCAACCTTTTTAGGATCTTTCTCCCTCTTTTTGGAAGAATTAACTTCAGTTTTTTGCTCTTCTTTTGTTGGATCTCTAGTAATTTGCTCAACAACTTCTTCAGACATTATTTTACATATCATTAAGAAATCTTTAGATTCCTTTAGTACTGATATGTAAAATCAAATCATGCTTACCCATCAACATCTTGCTCAGTTTTGTTCAGCGGAGATGGTTGAGTTTTGGAATCCTCTTGTATTTTACCTATTTTAACATGTTTAGCAACTTGAAATAGTCCACTAGCAAGTGCTGCCAATCTTCCTGCTTTCAGTGCTAAGAGACCTACAATGTTTGTTAGTTCACGATTAACTAAATCATCATTCTTCAAATCATCACAAAGAGCTTCTATATCATCTACAGGAACCA
Source organism: Ricordea florida (assembly GCA_949710005.1). Taxonomy (NCBI): domain Eukaryota; kingdom Metazoa; phylum Cnidaria; class Anthozoa; order Corallimorpharia; family Ricordeidae; genus Ricordea; species Ricordea florida. The sequence continues at coordinate 10,707,646 of OX453275.1, forward strand.
TGTAAGAAATAACTTTAGAAATTAATTGAAGAGATGAATCTACTAAACCCCCATTTATTTTCCTACCTAATACTGCTTGATATCGATTATAATATTTTTCAACATCTTTAAAGTGGTACTATGACGAAAATCTTTAGTTTTCTTTTCTACTTTTTCCAATAGGAATTAAGTAACTATCTGTAAGGGAACACAATGCACAAGAATTTAGAACGAAACAATTGAAATTACCCTTGTAATAGCTAGCTGAAAACCACCGAAAAACCAGCCGCCATTACTGAGTTCGTAAAAGTGAGCCGGCAATGGCACGTGTGTGCGGAATTACGCATGAGTTGCTTCGTGACGTCATGTTCGCAACTTCGCATCGAGCATCTTGTGTTTTTAGAGAGACCTGAGTGAGTGAACTCTAGCGTTTTCAGATTTCTTCATCGTCTGAGTCTTCTTCTAGTGTATGGAAGCGAAGCAGAGGAATTTTTTAGCGAGGAAATCGTTGAATACTCTGGGGTAGTTCCTTACGATGAAGATTTAGAGCCGCTGGCTACGCCGAAGAGACTGCAGAACACGAGGCGAGAATGGCTGAAGAAGCTGACATAGAACGCCAGTATCAGGCAAGATTCCTTCGGGATGTTAAACTTGCTACGTGGTACGATATGTAAACCTGTTTCATTACAAAGTTTATGATTTTCAGGCCTTTTTATCCAAGTAACGGATTATTATTGAAGTATTGTGTTGACAGCGTGATTGAGTCTTCTTGCCATTTGTCTGTTTCTGTTTGCAATATCTTTATCCTCATGCCCTTGGTTACTGTGAGCGTAGAAAGATGACCTCATCCGTATTCTATCTATTGCAAGCACGTTTTAGAAGTTGCAGCGTTGGGACTGAAGACTAAATCTAGGAAGTCCTACAAAACACTGTTTCTTCAAGGCCAAAGAACAGAAGTGGAGTAAGTTTGCTTCTCAACACTACTTTATGAACAATATTTTATTTTAAAGTCAGCCTTTCAATGAACGGCCATGGGACTACCATTCAGGACATCAATTTACTTTGATGTAGAAACATGTGAAAGACTGAAGTGGTTGCTTTTTTAAGTTACTCTTTTTCTCTGTCAAAATCTGTTTTTGCTTGGAGCAACTTCAGAATACCCGTCCACTTCATTTACATGTGAATGGACTCTTTTGTTATTCATCAGTATGTAAATAAGTGGACTGGTATTCTGAAGTCTAGCCAAAAATACATCTATCCCACAAGAAAATTTATAACCTTACTAGGCTTCTTAATATTCTTATAAAATTTTGAACTTGTTTTCTTAGGTTCCTGAGGGCAGTGTCCTACAGACAGTTTACAAGACTCCTGTGGAATTACATTGGCAACTCAAGACGCTACCCGCTGCCTTGCTGTGCCTATAATAAGATACAGAAGCACTTCCCAGATGAGAATGGACAGTATCACAGTTTTGAAGATGATAATAATTGATAGGCTAAGCACTATCAGTCTTCGAATAGAAACAATAACACAACGGCTACTTTAGGAGCCACCAAAGGTAGTAAAAGTCATGATCAACAGCAGAGATCACAGTGCAAATTTATTGGCCAACACGTTTCATGTACACAAGACTTCACAGTCTGTAAGGAAGACAAACATGAGCAAATTTATTTTTAGATGAATCTTGTGTGTGAAATCTGAAAGTAAAGGAATAAGAATGAAATGAAAAACGAACAGAAACTAATTTGACACTTGGAAGGATGTTCAGTAACTACATTTTTGTAAAATTATGGAGTGTGTGTACTTCATGCACACTGTCCCTTTTTGTGTCCTCGTTTTGGCTTGCCACATTTTGAACAGTGGGGAGCTCTTTTTCCACAGGCTCTCCTTGTCCTCTTTTTGGTGGGCTGTAGCTCCTCCTCTGATAAAACAAATGAATTTAAAAAATCATCTTCACACAAATTGGCAACTGTCTTTATTTCAAATTCCATGTAAAAAGTGATATTTATATTAATGCTGATGTGGCATACTTAGTTTTAGATCTCTCACAGTAGGGTTAAATCATAACGATTTGATCTGCAATAATAATCATTATTTGTCCCAGTATATATGACAAGATAGGCTAGTTTATCCCTTCCCCCCCCCCCCCCCCTGTGCCAGCCATAACCATACACTACTGATCTTGGTTAAAAGGTGTTGATACCTGTGCAGGTAGGGGGACAAATCACTGTCTCCATCTCTTTGCGTTTCTTATATTTAGCCACTGCATCCTCCTTAGTTTCTTTGTCTGCCAACATTGAATGAACAGGTTCAGGAACTACCAGTTTCAATTCTTCAGCCAGAAACTTCAGTTCTGCCCTTGGAGTTGTGGTGATGATTTCATAGATATCAGCTACATAATCTGTATACAGGACACTATTGTTAGTGTAGTTAGAAGAGTCATTCTCTATTGCAAGGCACTTTGGGAGGAAACTAATTTTGGTGACACATATATTAAGATTGATATTTATAGATACCATAGTTTGAGGAGACTTTAGCTTCTTTCACTGTGGCTTCACCCTCTTTAAATTTGGGGTACATGCAGCATAGGCTGTCTGTCATCATCACCCTTGCTGCCCCTCTTTAGGTTCTAATTGAAATGAAGGGCAGCCAATATTGTTCTATAAAAAGGAAATAGAAAGAAAAAAAACAACAAAGCCACTTGTGATTATTCTTCAAAATATGAAGCATGCAATAACACCACAAAAAAACAGTGTCATCAAGGTACCTGCTAAGCATTCCAAGGTGTGAGAAGGCAAACATTTTAGGAGCAAATTGGTTCAAAACTGAGTGATACCCCTCAAGGCAACTGGTCTGTTCTACAGAAGAGGCCATTTTTATTGCCTTTGTTAGGGCTGTCTTTTGAAGGGCAGCATACAGTTTCTCATATGCTCCTGATGCTAAAATGTGAAAAGAAATTTAATTATTTTACAGTATAGTCATTTTGTCACCATTAGCTTTCCTGAAAAAAGGCTGTATTATGTTGAGCTCAGCAAACAATTCCTGGAATATATAATGAACAATGTAACAGAGAGACCATTTAAGAGGACATTAGAGAGCTTCTGAGATTATTATTATTATTATTATTATTATTATTATTATTATTATTATTATTACATCTTCAGGATCTTGCCCCATTGCAAATCTTGGTGGTCAGCTTGTGCTATGATCTCACTTATTACCTATCAGGAAAACGTTTTTGACTCAATTAATGATGATCTCATGTAGTAAAAATTCGCAAAGTTAAAGAGATAAGCTGTGAGAAAGACTTCAAAGTGACTGTGGTGAATTGAAAACACTTGATAAAATTCGCCTTACTTCGTTACTCACCCGTCTACGACTTCGTTCGCGTATAGATTCGGAGGCTACCTTCCAAATGGTTGGAACTGATCCCGGCTTTAGTCGTCTCTCGGTTCCCTTTACGTGGACTACACGGGTAAAACAATCAGTTTGGAAATACAGCGAGCATGTGCCAAATGTACCGGTAGGGTTGAAGGTTTTTCGGTGTTGACAAACAAATCTTTTCCACTTCGCACGGATGTTACCGCTTGAAGGAGAAGTGTGCATTGAAATGCCCAATTGTTTATCGGAGACTCGGCTGCAATCTTGCACTACACAGCGGCTTGGAGGCATTTTAGAAATTGCAAACACCAGAAAAACTCATTGAAGACGTCCCACTTCTCTCAAATTGCATAAAATATTAGCCACGATGTTTTGCTGCGTTGAGAATATGACGTCACTTCCTATCTGCTTGACTAGTGCCAACTCGTTTATGATACGCTCGGTCATTTTTTGAATAGAGTAATGGCGGACTGCCAAAATCAAGAAACAAGGTCGAAATAAGCTGACTTCCCGTACGAATTTTCAAATAAAACTTGGCATGGTAAGTATTCAGCACTTGTACTTCCCAAAAATGAAGAGAGAAGGAAATGCTAAATTTTGATCATAGTACCACTTTAACTGATAATTTTTTTATATCACCTAGACTCATATCAACACCTAAATACTCTTTTGTAGTCCCAAGAGCTGCGAGAATAGCTAGTGATTCTTGTTTTATTTCAAGTTCATTATCATCATTATCTTTTACCTCTGTCTTTCCTACGGTTTTTTCTTCTTCAATATAATCTTCAATTTCTGCCATCTTGCAATTTTCTTCCCTACAGTCAGGTCTTTAAATTATAACTTCAGGGATCTCCAAATAGCAATTAAATGGGTGACGCAAAGATAAACAAAGTCTAGAATATTTTTCAGTTTTCAGGAGTTTTACAAACTTTTTACTAGTTTCAGGGTCTAAATCACTACCATAATCTTCGAAAAACATCTTCATACCTTTTTGTGATGGGTTATGGAATGAAACAACACAAGCTACATTTTCACGGAATGGTTTTGCTATAGATGTTAATTGTTGAGTTAGAACCCACACTGATAAACCATGATGTCTTCCAGAGAATGCTAAATCTATAAACTTATTAGATCGTTTCTTAAGATCATTCGAAACAGCACAATCATCTAAAATTATTAATGTATTTGTTCCAGAAAATAAAGTTTGACAAGCAGTTAACAATTCATCAATCTCATCAATGTTACTTGAATCGGGAGAGCATACATAGAAACGTTTATCTCCTCGGGCAAAATTATGATAAGTTTTATTTTTAGCATAGGTTGGGCATATTAAAACAATGTAATCGAAAATTTTTAGGAATGGCCCTCGGAGTTGGTCAATGAGGTACTTTGTTTTACCACAATTTGTTGGTCCAGTTATGATACAATGGAATGGTATTTTTTCTCGTAATTCTTCCATGATTTTGTATCATAACTAAAGGTTTTTAAGTTAGTATTTAATTGATCGCAAACCTGAATTCATAATCTCCATCATTGCATCAGCCACAACAAACATATAACAGGTTATAGTACCAGATCCGCTTTGTTTTCTTTTAATTTCTAGTTTTACACCCTCTTGTGTATTGTTTAATGCTAGACCTCCTCCATGAATACCATTATCAGGATGAGTTCTCATATCAACCCAAAGAGCAAACTTATCAGCATAAAAATCTTTTTCTTTTACAGATGGAAAAGAGTAACCTGACCACCTACCAAATCGTTTCTTTACAGACTCCCATAGATCTGATGGTATCATTCCCTTAGAGTATAAACGATTTGGAACGCCATCAACATCTATATTAATCGAGGTGATACCAGGATTGTAAAAATTCTCAGAGTTACGTGCTCCTGATGCGGTTGGTAATGTAAACAAACATAATATCCCAGTCATTGATCTTCGGGGCAGATTGATGTGTTGATTTATAACACCATCACCGCCTATGGAAAAGGTAAAAGTTTTGTGTAGAGTGACATTTTCATAAAAGAATCCTTTACCAACCTGATAAGCCGCATGAGCCTCACGAGCTAAGTATTCACTTGAAATTGAAGAATATTCTAACTCAAGGTTTTTGATTGAATATGTTGGTGTCTTAGTAGTGTCAGAATAAACGACAATATCATTAACTGGAGCAAGTGTAATCTCAAAGATTAGATGATTATCTAATGCTTTTGGATAGAAAACTCCATGGTCATTTAGAATAGGATGGTTTAGCGGTATACGATACTTGGTGTTATGTACTTTTGAAAGAACCTCTTCATTAACATCTTGTGTTTTCTTATCACCTGCATTTGTCCTGAGCTTCCTCATATTTTCAGAAGAAATACCTTGTTTTAATCTATCCTCTCGCTCTTCATCTGTTAAAAATAAATCATGATAGGTTTGAAATAGATCATATCTTTGAGTATCCTGTAATGTTTCACCACCAAAAAGAACCCTAAGTCTAGATACAAGATTACTACCTACATTATTAACTAGTGTGTTATTAGCGTGCCCGCCGACATCCAAGTTAAATAGTAGAGATACACTTCCTGGTACAATTACTAAATTCTCAGAAAGTTTTGGAATATTTATATATAATGTTTCTCCGGGGCTGGCTGATGATGGGTTGAGAGTAATTCGATTCATTGTTGATTCTGCTTTCAAACCAAATGGCTCTCGAGGAATTCTGTTTGGGTTAATTTTTTCAGACGTCATATTTGATTTATAAGATACTTTGTTTAATCTTTAAATGAGTTCTACCTTATCAAAAAATTTAAGTCGAATATATTATTCAACTGAGGGATATTGGAAAGGATATTCTTCAATTCATAAATTAGCAGGAAAAGCAAAAGTAAGTGAAGATGTAGCAAAACAATGGTTAGAGAAACAGGCAATATGGCAAATCTATCTTCCTACTCCCAAATATATACCCAGACCCCACTGGGCTGTAAATAAACCTAATCAGATTCATCAAGCAGATTTATTATTTTTACCACATGATAGAGTTGGAAGAAAAACATATAAATACGCATTAGTTGTGGTTGATGTTGCCTCAAGATACAAAGATGCTGAACCATTAACCTCAAAAGAAAGCCGAGAAATTTCAAATGCTTTTACAAAAATATATTCTAGAAAGTTAAAATATCCTAAAACATTAATGGTTGACTCTGGAAAAGAATTTATGGGTGAAGTTGCAAAACTTATGAATTATCATAATGTTAAAATACAGATAGGTGAAGCTGGAAATCATAGGGCCCAAGCATTTGTGGAAAACGCAAATAAAATATTGGGTGAAAAGTTATTTAGTCATCAATATGCTCAAGAAATGGTTAATGATGAAAGGTCTAGAGTATGGGTGAAAAGATTACCAGATATTCTAAAAACTTTGAATAATACACCAACTAGAATAACTGGTAAAGAACCTGATGATGCTATAAAAATGAAAGAGGTAGATATTGAAACTAAAAATTATCAGCGAGAGATAGGCATTGATGAGATTAGACTACCTCCTGGTGTTAAAGTTAGATATTTATTATCCCCTGGCGAACTTGAAGGCGGTGAAAAAAGACGAGCTACTGATCCTATTTGGAGTATCAAAGTTTATAATATTTCTAGAAGTTTGATTTCATCTAATCAGCCAGTTTTATATTATTTAATAGATGGACCAAGACGTGGATTTGTTAGGGAAGAATTGCAGGTTATTCCTTATGATACTGAGCTACCTCCTAATTCTGTTTTAGAAAGATGACATTCATATTATCATCTAATTCTGTTTTGGAAAGATAATGACCATATGGAAGAGTATTTATTTTGTCTTCGCAAATATCCCTCTTATCATCATCAGCAGATAATGCTTTTTTATTAACAGTTTTTGTGTAAATATTATGTAGACTCGACCCAATTAAATTTTGTAATCTCATTTGTGGTTTACCAGTGAATAAACAATCTTTAAAATCATTAAAACATATTCTTTTATCAACAACTAATTTCTTTGTTCCTTTATTCTTTTTTATCTCTTCGCCATTATCCATTAATACACTATATTGTTTAGCCCCTAAACCCGCAAACTCTTTTATTATTCTTCCACCAAACTCATCTTTGAACATTCCAATTATTTTTTTGTTAACACCTGCCATAATTCCAGATGGGTGATCTTTTGGGTAATTACTAGTGTCAAATTTTTCTCTAACATCAGGACTTATATCTTTGTAGAAATCCAGCGTTTCTATATTATATACAAGACTATCAGTGTCTGTCATAAGCAATTCAGCTTTTTCGCCATATTTTGTTTTAATATAATTATAATGAAAATCATACATTATTTTTTTACTTAGATCTAAAATGGAAAACCCAACATAAATTGGTTTATTAAATGTTATTTTTGTTTTCTTCATATTTATAGCAACTAGATCATCAGAAAATATAGTAAAATGGTTAAAGTTTGGTTTTCTTATTAATTTTTTAGCTGATTTTACATTATTAACTAATCTCACATCTATCCTTTTTCTCACATTTTCCATTGTTTTACCAAATACAGAATTATTCATTAGCTTGAAGAAATCTTTTTCAAAATCATTAGTTGCTTGTGCTCTCAATTTAGTATTCAAATCAATGTAAGGCTTCATCCATGCTGACTCTTCAAATTTAATCCCCTTATGAATCTTTTTTATTTTTAATCCCTTACTTTCATAAAATTTTAACGTTTCATGATGTATCACATATCTTTCCTTATTGAATAGGTTTGGTATTAATTTCTTAACTTTATTAACAGTAAGTTTTTCTGGAGCTAAAGGAAGATCTTTATGTTCATCATGAAGATATTCAGGATATTCCAAATCAACCTCAACTATAGAAGGTATATCTCTCCAATTTTCAAGCTCTTCATTAGTCATCCATTTAAATCCATTTTTAGGTAAATTCTGACTCATCCCAGCCCCATATAAGTTATTTGCATCAAGATAAATAATATAACTTATAAGTTGATTTACCTCAAAATCTGTCATATATAGATTATTAGCTTTAGCATACCTTTTTGATATTTGAGCTACACCTCCTCTAATACCTCTCTCAATAAAAAGTAACATATTAACATCAGTAAACAATTCCAATCTAACTTTAGTTAATTTTAACATTGCATCCCAAGATAATCCTGGTGATGTAAAATAGTGAGCGGGATCTAAACCATAATTCTTAATACATACATCTCTAAAGTTCTCAAATACATCAGCTAGCTGTAGTACATCTGTTTTTAGATATAAGTCATGATAACCCCTCATTGTTTTCATATCAAATGTTGTCCATACCTTTTTAGCATGTTCATAATCCTCATCTGAAATACCTTTTTCATTAAGTATTGAGTAAAATGCTTCCTTTGGAGGAATTTGAGTTTCATTAAGTTTATCAAGACAATCAAAATAATCATAGGGAAATATGCCCTTTCTCAACAATAGTTTTAACTTTTCGCCTATGAAATGTTTTTTAGTTTCTGTCATATTTTTATCTATTGGAGAAATACACTTACTTTTAGATAGAAGACAATTCTTACATTGATCACAATTACCAATACCATTAAAGTTAATAATCTTTCCATGTTTTATATATCTTCTCATACATTTTCCTGGTTTACATGATTCGCAATTTCCACATTTGGTAAGATTATCAACTAATCCACTAAGAGAGCTTTGCATAAATTTATAAGAATCAATGAATCTGATTTTTCTAGTAATGGTTTTACCCCCACCATCATCATCATCCTCATCATTATTTCCACCACCATCATCAACAACATCATCATCATCATCATAATCATAACTAATTAAAATTTTCTTTGAGAAACTAATATACTTTTCATCAGTATTAGCTAAACATTCTATGTCGCCCTTTGTTTTACCAAGATTCTTAATGAATAGATGTGAATCATACCCAGACAGATTGTGAATTATTACTGGAATGAATTTAGGAATCTCATATTTTAAGTTACACTTATTATGTGCGGCTCCTCTATATTTTCCAGTAAGATGACAATGATCTATTACTTTTTTATAATCTTCATTACTATTTTTTGTAAATTTACCATCACATATATGACAATGAGTTGCATTTTCATATTCTTTTTTTATTGCTTCTGACATTTTATTCTTATTATAAAATTTAAACTTTTCCTTTCTTTCTTCTATTAGCTCAAAAATTTTTCTAACATCTCTTTCTAAATATTCTATAAATATCTGTGCAACATCCTCATCATCAGATTTTGCAGTATATTCCACACACTGTTTAAAATCATTTGGCAATATACTATCATCAAAACATTTGATAATTGGTAATAGCAGAATCCTGATGCTTTATGTAGTTGATAATTTTTAGTAAAGCTTTTAATTTCATTTGGTGAACATGTATTTATTGGTATTAGATAGCTTTCAAAATCTACATAAATAACAAAAGGTAATCGCATTTTATTTTTAAAATTTTTAAAGTAAATAAATTTTGAGCTGCCATCTTTATTCTTTGCCATTTTTATTTTAACTTCGCCGTGTGAATCACAGTATTCTTTATGTTCCCACAAAATCCTTTCTTCATAAAATGAGTTGAAACATCTAAGGCAGAAATGTTTTTTGTTTTTATTTTTATCAATTTCAGATGATAAAGGTCTACTAACATTTGTTACTAAATTGTAGTGATTTGTTTCACCATCAGTTGTTAAAAGTAATGTTATAACTTTACAGTCACATATCTTACATTCATAATTGTTACAATCACATTTCTTACAACCACATTCCTCACATTCTTGTTTTATACAACCTTTCTTACATTCTTGTTTTTTTCTTTTTTTACACTCTTTTTTCTTACAACCACAATTATTACATTTTTCTTGTTTCTTACAATGGCATTTATCACTTAATCTTGCAGTATATATTATATCATCTTCTTCATCATATTTCAATACATTAATGAGATATGGATTTTGTTTTTCAAACTTATCAATATCTTTTAATGAAACTGGTCCTTCAAACCCTGAAAAGTTTAATTTATTGGAATTTTCTCTCAATTCATTATTTACTCTCTCTCTATGAACTTTTCTAGGAATCGCTCCTTCTGTTGTTGCATGTATAAAACAATTTTCATCATTATAATTCTGGGGGTTAACTACAGCTTTTTTTGATGCTATTCTTGCTGGTAATGGTATATATGAACTTCCAGAAGTAACTATGTAAGGTGATATAGCAATATCAAAACGTACTACAGAATCAAATTCAAAAGTACCTGAAGAGGTATTATCTAGAAATTTTTCAAGCTCATTAATTATATTTTTAATTATACCATCATATAATTCTGATAAATTACTTGCTTCAGTAATTATTTTTGGAAAAGAATGAAAGTATTTTTCAATTTCTTGTTTAATTTCGTTTTTTAGTAGAGATGATCTTACCAACTTTGCTGTTAGTATAAAATTAACCTTGATTGGTTTCTTTTGCTTATTAATAAGATCTATAACCTTTTGTTTTATTTTTTTCATGAATTCATCAATATAATAACCTTTTTTCCCATCTATAGTATATTGTTTCAAATAGCCCTTTTTGAATTTTTTTATTTTTTCTTTTATAATGAAATCCTCCTCATTTTCTTGTTCTTTTTTATCATTTCTTTTTGTTTTAGGTTTAGCACCCTCCTTCTCATAATCCCTAACATTTTTTGAATTAGATTTAGTTGGTTGTTTTTTAGGTGGTGATTTTATTTTTTTGGGTTTATTTTTTTCATTTACTATTTTATATCTTTCTATAAAATTTTTAGCTAGTTCTTCTGTTTTATTTTTTACTTTTTCAGGAATGTATGGTTTTACAAAATCCCAAAACTTATTTAATATATTTCCTATAAAAGGAGTTTGTTTTATTTTTGTATTTTTTAGTGGATCTAATTTTCTTGATGATTTTTTTGGTTTTGGCGGTTTTGTTCTAGGAAGTGGGCTAGTAGGTGGGGAACTTGGTGGCGTTCCTGGTCTATATTGATCTGGCGAACCTGGGGGTGTTCCTAGCATTTCTGTTTGAGGCGGAATATAAAGTTTGGGTGGTGGTGGTCTTGGAGGTCTTGGCGGTTTAGTATTTCTAATTGGGGGTGTTGTAACGCGGGGAATTGGAAGAGGTGGTTGTGGTTGGTTTGCTCGCCTCTTTGGTGTATTATTAATCGCGGCAATAATTTCTCGAATATTATCAACGATTTGTTGTACATTATTAATTATTTCAGGTATATTACTCAATGCTTGAATTTTATCTTCTTTAATAGTCATTTTAGATCTATCTTGAATTTTATACCAAGAAAGTAGAGAGCTTAATTGTTTTGTATTCAAATTATTTAATTGTTCCATTGTAAATTTATAAATTATTTCTTATCTTTAAATCATTATTTTTAACTTAATTTCAATTTTTTATAATAATTATTAATACCTGCGTCCTAGAAAATTACCTGTATAAATCTCTGATAAATCTTTGATCTAATTTTAAGACTAATTTTAAAAAAATGGAGCCTTTGCAGAGCTTTTGCTAAAGATGCCGTAGGAGTAGGGGAGGAGTAGGGGAGGAGTAGGGGAGGAGTAGGGAAGGAGTAAGGGGGGAGTAGGGGGAGGCACAACAGCCTTTGCAGAGTCTTAGCTGAGACGCAACAGTCTTTGTGGAGCCTTGTTAAATTTTTTGATTAAATTTTTAATAACCAATCACAAATAATATCAGAAAAAAATCTCTGATAAATCTTTGATCTAATTTTAAGACTAATTAAAAAACTTAATCAAAAATTTAACTAGACTAATCCTGTGTCCTAGAACCGTATTTTTCCTACTCTCTGTCGACCTCAAATTGAAAGCTTTTCTTCTTTGTGTGAAGAAGACCAGCGGCAAGCAGTCAAAACGTCGTGATCCACATTTAAGTGACTATATGTCGTGTGACAGATAAACAAGTTTAGTTTAATTGCTTGTAGTAATAGAAGAACAATACCTTTTCCCAGATTAGGACATACACCCTCACCCCATAAGGGTATATTATGTTAAACACAAAAAAAATAACAATAATAATAATACCAATACCAGCAATAATAATAATAATAATAATAATAATGGTAATAATACAATAATAATAATCAGGATAATAATTACAAGAAATGAGAAAGTACAAAAAGTGATAATGATAAAATAATTAGTAGATACATAAATTGTGGTTTTATCCCTCATGGGAAAAACCATTACGAGTTCTTTAAAAACTAGCTTCGCGAGGTTTTGCGGGAGTCATATTTCTAGTTTAATTTAATATTTCTGTTGGGTATTTACATTTGCTTGTCAGGGTGGTTTAAAGGCTGTAGTCTGGACAGATGTGTTTCAGTCGTTGATAATGATAGCAGGGCTCATCACTGTGGTGATTGTTGGTAGTTTAGAAGTTGGTGGAATGGATAAAGTCTGGGAGATCAACAAGAAATTTGAACGCCTCAAATTCTTTGAGTAAGTGCAAATTATAGGCGGTATATCTTATTACCGGCGTAAACCCATGCCATGCATTTCTATGACTAACGTAAAGCCAAATAAAAAGCAATCATTGTGGGCCAATCACAAAGGAGGCGCACAGCGCAATGAGCAAAATCAGAACTCAAAGCAAATGTATACCTTCAGCGCCAAGCGCGGGAAAATTCGTGTGTTTACGGTTGCTCTCAGTTTTTCTTCTGATTTTTTAGCAACGCAAAACTGAAAGAATCGCAAGTTTTCTCTCGACAAGCAATTGAAAACCACTATAAAGCATTTGATAGTACATCGCTTACTAAGCGAGCATTTATGTGACCAAAACTTGACTTTAGTTATAATTAGTAATTGAGAGACATAATAGCGTGTCACTCTGTCCACATTTTCTGTTCACTGGTAACTCGTTTGATTTCTGGTTTGATTCTAGTGAGACATTCGCTAAATCATTAGATTCTTTTGCTATTTTCAGTTCGCGGAACGACCCGTTTCGAAATATACGCTTATTACACACGCCATCTTTTAGAGTGGGTCTACCGCGAACGGTGTGTGGGTCTGTATGTTTGAGCGTAGAAAAGATGACACCATTTGTTTTCGACATATTCGCCATCGACTTCGACACCATAGAAAGGATGCGCCCGTATTACGTGTCTGCGGTATTCCCCATTGCACGTGACTGCGATTTGCGATGAAACTCGAGTGTAAACCTATAGTCGGTTGCCCGACTGAGGGACCGTTCATTATTTAAGTGGGGGAGGGGACTGGGTGAGAAATTGTCCAAAACGTAAATTTTTTTCAAGTACCCCTGTTCTAAAAATCTGAGTATTTGGAGGCCCCTCTTTCAGATCCAAGCATGAGTTTCGATGCCCCCTCCCCCTCGTTGTTCCAGGTTGTGTCAGTAATGGTGTCCTAGTTCACCTTTAGGGACCCTAACTTTGTACCAGGAGTGGGGAGGGGGGAATAAAAGCTCCCGCTCTCTTCCAAAGATTCTTAAAGTCAATATGATCTCACCCGTACCAACACATTTTGGCAATTATTGTACATGTTGAGCTTTGCTGAGGGAGGAAAATCTGGTAAACCTGCTGATTCGCAATCGTTTGGTAAGAAAGACTATTACATATTTCACCATCTAGACCTTTCTAGACCTTCGCGCTTTATAAAAATTTCAAGTCCCCTCCCTCCGTAACAAAATTCCAGGACCCCTTTTTTTTTTGCGTGAAAAGTTTTCGAGGTCCCCTCTTTTCTCACTCAGCCCCCTCCCCCAGTTAAATAATGAACGGTTACTAAGAATCATTATAGTTCTCCACTAAATTTTCTCCTATTCTTATTGGTTTAAATTGATCACGTGATGCGATAGAGTTCGTCCGCGGAGACACTATCAGCACTATCAGCTCATATTGCCCTTCCGAGGGAAATACCCAGATGGATAGTACCCGTCCGTGAAAATGTGAATTTCCTTACAGTTATACCGTATTTTTTAGGCAATGTACGTTGAGAGTTATTGAAATTTCAGGCTGTGCGCATGGACAAATATTTGATAGACCTTCATTTAGTGGGTTTTGACTGTTTTTCAACTGGCGCGCGGAAGAAAATTTAGTGCATTACAAACTGCATTCAATCATTCATTCATTTATTTATTTCTTCAATGATTGATTGATTCAGTCATTATAGAAATTTTCCATGTTATCTCTAGCTTTAACCCAGATCCCAAGGTGCGCAACACGTTCTGGACGCTGACTCTGGGTGGAGCGTTCACAGCCATGCCTGTTTGGACAGTCAGTCAGACAGCAGTGCAGCGCTTCTTAGCCATACGGTCGTTCAAGGATGCGCGGAGGTACAGTGCGTGCTCTTCTTATGTAACGGTATACATGCGTTATTGACCAAGCGTGATGTCAATATGTATGCGTTATTTACCAAGCGCGAGGTCAACATGGCTGCATGTTAGCCGAATTCTTTTTTTACGAAAAAGAGCGAGACCAATATCCGGCCATATTGACCGAACAAGGTAACTCACCCATGTACAATATACTCTAGAGCCCTTCTCAGGGGTTTTAGGGCACAAAGGGACAGAAGCATGTATTTTCGGGAAATAGAGGATATTTTTGTATTATTTTTAGGGAACGAGGTAACCTCATATTAAATCGCTGGGAACAAGAGAACGAAAAATATAGGAAACGAATGGATTTTTTAACAGGAGACGAGGAAGAAAATGCAAAAGGATTTAGGAAACATGGAAACATCTACCTAGAACCACCACCACCACCCCACTCCACCCCCCATCGTCCCCCGTCCCCCCGTCCCCCCGTCCCCCACCCCCTCTCCTTTCCTGGATGGGGCTTACTTTAATAGAAGCGCATAAACCTTTGTTCCGCTTCTACCTTGTAAGAGAATGACCTTTTTTTCCTCCAGAGCGGTGTGGATGAACGTGCCTGGCCTCATATTCATTGTTACTCTGTGCTGTTTGGATGGCCTGGTTATTTTCGCAGTGTACGCGAATTGTGATCTCGGTGTACAGGGCAAAATCACCAGTAACGATCAGGTAACAATTCAATCCGTCTGGACGAAATGTCCTTTTTCGTTGAGCGATCAAAACGCTGTATTATTTTAAAATTCGTAAGGAAAACTGAATTGCGTATTACAGTGACAAGAGAGAAAAGGTATGTTCGTACCTGAAACCCTTGCCCAAGGAGGGGGGGGGATGGGCGCAAGAGAGGTATTTGCATACTTTGTTTTTATCGCGATTCATTACTTTGCGACAAGTCTAACTTCAGTCTTGCAGACGTTATCCACAGCAGTCGGGGATTCTTGTTCACAAAAGACAGACTGTCTGCCAATTTTAGTCACTGATGTTTTCTCTCTGATCGTTTTCAAACGTAATCCTCGTTGATCAAATGATTTCAGAAATCCTTGTGCGCTCACGTTAACAATTGCATAGACCTGAAAGTTAAGAAAGTTAAAAAAGTTCGAGATTCAAGATCAAGGTTATTGGGAGAAAAACCAAGATACAAATACATTCGAAAACTTTAAATCTTTTGCCGCTGTCGCCTCAGCGCGCATATGTGTGGCTTTAACTTACCCTTACTACATTTTGACGTTGTCATTTCAAGCCACATCCCAAAACCCTACCATTTTTCATCACCTTGACATTCATAATGTGGGAACCCAGAGCTCATCTGCTAGCTGTGCCGTGCTGACGAGGCCTAACAAGGCCGCAACAGCTGTTCATGGCTGCTGGCTGTTGAGCTCAATTTTTCATCTTTTTTTGGCAGCAATAGGGTTTTTTTATCCCTTCTACCACTGTCGCCTATGTGCGGCTATGTGTGGCTTTAACATACCCTTACTACCTTAAGATACAATTAGACCCTGTAGTACCTTACATCTCTGTCTTTCTCTCTGCCTCTATTTATTTTACACTGAGTGCGACCACTTTAAGCTTACAGTAACTTATTTATCTGCTACCTAGCTAGATTAGCTTTTATGGTTACTTCTGGAACGCGTTATACCCTACGCATGTACTATTTCTTTATTATTTGTTTGTATTTCAGTGTTTGGTGTATAAATAAAGATATGGTTGTTGTTGCTGCTGCCCTGTATATCGTGGCCTTAAAACTACTTATACACCGGTACGCTTAGTGAAACAGAAGGTTTCCAGGAATCGTAAATGAGTGAGCAGTTAACGGCAAAAGATTTGAAGTTCTCGAATATAGTGTCGAGAACTCACATTTCGGAGTCCGTACTTCAAGACCGTCTTTGTATTCCGATTTATGAATACAGTGGCATTTCTACTGCTCACTCTGTTTTTGGTTTTGATTCGTAGACACTTCCTTACTTCGTGATTAACAAGCTCGGACACCTGCGTGGCCTGCCGGGAATGTTTACCGCTTGTTTATATGCAGGCGCTCTGAGGTAGGAATACTGTAATGAATCTCTTTCTTACCGTCAAATTTCACTTGTAGTGAATGTCTGTTTTGTTAGCTGAGGACCTTAAACCTCTCCTCCCACCCAAAAGAACCACGGGTACGGTTTGCACGGTTACAACTCATGCAAGATTGAACTACTCCAATCCCTATCTAAATACTCATGTTTGTAACGCAATGAAGTCACTTACTTGCTATGGTCACATATACGTACGTTTTACGTGTTTCACAGCACGGCATCCTCTGCCTTGAATGCAATGGCGCTAGTTGTTTTAGAAGACATCGTCAAAAAGAAAGTCCCAGACATCACTGACAGTGACGCTGCTAAGTTGTGCAAGATCATTGGTGAGTTTTTCCAATGATGTAAACTCAAAATAGTCGTGGGAAAATTTGGGTGGTGTGGTTGATCAAATGTTCAGTTTTCGTAATTGGAAAATTTGACCCTCGTATTATATTTACGCAATTTTTGGTAATCACACATTAGCTTGAAAGATTGTTGCTATCATACTTTACCCGGGCATATAAACCCACTTTTTACCACAATTGCTACTAATCTCGGAATATGATTGGCTAATTTACCGTTGTCGATAAGAGTCTGAACAACGCTGCTCGCGTCACGTGTCACGCTATGCAATAGCCAATTAGAAACGCTCATTTTTGGAAATAAACCAATCATATTGCGAGAAAGTTATAGACAACGCTTGCTCTTTCTTTGTGTCACGATCTTCGTCACGCTCTGAAAAAAGAAAACATTTTCTTTCACGTTGATATCGTGGTAAAAAACAAATCGAATGTGGTTTAGCGTTGTCTGAGTCCAGAACATTTTGACCACTGTGATGACGCGTGCTCGTTGTCGATAAGAGTACAGACAACGCCTAACCACATTCGATTTGTTAAATTTACAGCGTATGCGGCTGGTTTAACTCTGCTGGTAGAGCATTGCACCTGTATTCTGGAGGTCGAGGTTTCGAACCCTGGTCCATCTTGCTCCTTTCGTAGGCTAAATGTCAGTTGCCAGAACTTTTATAAATACTGCGGGGGTCAAACCTTGAGTTACGTTTCCAACTGCCGTACAAATAGATAATTTATTCCATGTAATCAAAGTGTTGTTCAGTGGCCATCAAACAGGTTTAATTTATTCAGTTAATCGAGGCGCGTGCTGTTTTGCACCTTATTTCAGCTTTGTCTTTTGGAGTGGTCGTCATTGGAGGAGCCTTTGTCGTCAAGTATGTGGGCACTATGGTTCTCCAGGTGTGTTTTAATACCGATGCATTGTGAGTTATCAGAAATGTTCTGAACATGTGTTAGTCACATTATTTTATACATCAGAGTACATAGACGGATAGTTTCGCCCAAGCGCAGTTGTTTAGAATTTATCACTTACGGCAACGAAACCCAGAGAATACCACCCAAAGTGATACTCCAAAATGTCACTTTGGATTCTTCCAAGCCTTGGACCCAAATGCGATTGAGAAAACCTAGTTACACTTTATTCTCCTTCATTTTACTTACTAAATCCTTGTAACACTGAACGAAATGTGACGACATCGAGTAAACGTAAATTCTTTCACGAAAACTCTTAAAGCGGAAGTTCATTTCGAGCCTCGGTCCGAAATTTCCCTGTAATGACCTCACTTTCGGTTAATATTAAAATAAAGTAGTATATAATATAATATAAATCATTTATACCATATAATTCCTAAAGGCAGTACAGTGCACGTATGTCCTTAACAAAACATACGCTGAAAAAGACTCACAGTCAGTTCTCTGAAACGCCATCTCAAAGTTGATACCAAGAAAATCTTGTGACAAGTACAGTACATTCATAACCAGTTCCAATCAGTCAACTTACAGTGCTGCCTTTTTTGGAATGGTAAACACAATAGACATACAA
Organism: Ricordea florida; assembly: GCA_949710005.1. NCBI lineage: Eukaryota > Metazoa > Cnidaria > Anthozoa > Corallimorpharia > Ricordeidae > Ricordea > Ricordea florida. Next base: position 10,726,326 of record OX453275.1, read on the forward strand.
CACAGTACTTACGCTTGAAAGAAAGAAAATGTTATGTTAAGTTATTTTAAATATAATCAGATGATGATCTTGACTCAGCAGTTTCTACCCTATACTGTACTCCACTGATAAGAATTGAACTTAAAATTTTAGCCTTAATAAGGTCTTTATATATGGAGGGGGCTTCAAATGAAAATTTTAGCCTAACAGGTTCTTATACGCGGGTTTTTACTGTACCTACGACCACACCTTGTAATAGAATACCACAAAAGCGCAGTGATACTGTGACGGTTCGCAGCTCTTCAAAGAATGATCACACTACATGATGATCCACAGTGCATTATAAAAAAGAACAGTACCGTTATGTTGACGTTTTGTTTTCAGTTGGCCTACAGCATTTTTGGCATCTGTGGTGGACCTCTCTTGGGAACATTCTTCCTTGGAATGTTTGTACCAAGAGCTAACGCAAAGGTATAATCTAGTCGTTCTCCTGAAACACGAAGACCCGCTATAAAAGGGATAGCTCCGCGTATCGAATCCAGCTCGAATTTGATGGCGACCAACGATCAAACCAAACAAAGACGGAGCACGTAGGAAACGTAGTTTAGTTTCCTATTATACAGTTTTTCGTTAATCAATTTAACCAAAAATATCATTAAGCGTCGTGAATCCCGGTGTATCGTCGAGGAAGTTGCACGATGGCGTAATGTAAGCAAACCATTTCGAATTTCAAAATTAGCACAATAACTCTTGGAATCATGGAAGACAAAGAAATGCTACAGATTGATTGCTAGGAGGCTGTCTTGTATTGCAGAAATTTTCACAGAACTCTATATGCGTCGACGCTTCATTGACAAATGATCCAGACGTAGCTAAGATACCGCGCCTTTTATAGCGCGTCTTCGTGTTTAAAGAACATACTCCCTACTAATTCCTCAAAATACAATCTTCGAAAGATCGCACGCGTTTTCCAGCGCGTGATGCTGGCCGCGATAGGTCTTAAGTTCTGATTGGTTCGCTAATCTGCGGGCATCTGTGGTGTTAGTGTATCTATCAAAAGTGATTATTTTGACTGCATTGTTTCCATAGCCAATTTCAAACCGCTCTAACAAAGAGATGTTAAGAATGTAGTCATTTCCATTAACATAATATTTAATCACGTACGGTAGTTTGGCCCAGATTCACAATGCTCGCGTGCTCGCTCGATCTCTCTAACACACTCTCTCGTTCTCGATGGAAGTTCTGACTGACTTACTTTACAATAATCGCGTGTTTGTAACGCTCGCTGTCACTACAGTGATTGACATGTAATTTGTAGGGTAATTATGTCTTGAACTATTTCCGTCAGAGAATACAGTCACTATAACATTCTCGCTTTCCCTCTGAGGAACTGAAATGACAAGTGATACCCTTTTTTGATTGTTAACGACCAGTGCTGCGATTTTGTTGTTTGGCACAAATCATCTTTTGATTTTGTTTTCCTTACCACAATCAGGTTTGCACAATATGCTTATTATTTTTGCTGATACTCCAATACTTCAACTTTCCAATTTTTCAACTCTGTTTCTACAGCTTGCTCGCAAACTAAAATACGGAAGACAATTATTATGCAAAAGGAATCCGCACAAAAAGGGGCTTTTTTATTGAATTTTGAACAAACAAGCAAAGCGCTTAGCTCTACTTTAAATCCGTAAGGGCTACTCAGTGATCAAAGAAAACTGCTGACTGTTAACGCCTCATTTCCTCACGAATTTTCACACGATACAGTTGCTTTACTGCCGCAGAGTTTCATTATAGTGATTTCGAAGCATTTTATGTCAATAAAGGGTTATCGGAGTCCTGTATATCCGGTCAACATTTTCAATATAATTATCATCATCATCATCATCATTATTATTTGTTATTACTATTTTTTATAATTCTTCTTATGACAGATATATATATATATATAGATATAGATTACTGTTTGTAGCTATCCCTGTGTATTTTAAGTCTGAAATCGAGGTGAATAGATTGAATATCCCGAGATTGAACCAATCAGATTACTCAAAATGCGAAGGTTGCTGAGTTAGTATATACTAATATTATTTATTAATTCATTAATCTTTTTTTGTGTCATGATGCTAGCTAGTGTGCCAACGTCTAATCACAATATCGCGATATTTTCTCTAGGGTGCGTACTTTGGTATTTTTATCGGTGCTGCCTTGACCCTGTGGGTTTTCCTTGGTTCGATTTTCTATCCACCCAACAAGTACCCAGGCCTTCGCTCTGTTCAAGGGTGTCAGTTTTACATTGATGCACAGAACGCTACCTTTCCTAACGGAACGTACAATAACGCTTCGGCGGTGATTCGTGAAAAATGGGGCGACGGAATCATCAGAAACACATACAAAGGGCACAGGTAACACAAAAAGTACCACAGTGAAGAAGTGTTCAATAGCTTTCCTGTGAATGGTGCATCACAGATATGCAGTTGAAAAGGTTAATTTCATGCATTTTAATTATTAACACAGAAAAGAAGCACGGCACAGTACCGTAGAGTGACTTTCCAAAGAATGATCACGAGCCGCGCTCTATAGTAAAACAAACAGTACCACAGTGCAGTGCTGATCAGTAGCTCAGTCCGAAGAATGGTCACACTGCATGATTTGATCCACAGATGAAAAAGTTAACACCACACTGTATAGTAAAACAAACAGTAGCACAGTACAGTACTGTTCAGTAGCTTTACAAAGAATGGTCACACTGCATGGTTTGTTCCACAGATGAAAAGGTTAGAACCGCATTACGCAGTAAAACAAACAGTACTGTTTTTTTTAACCTTCATTTCAAAAAAAGGTCGCACTGCATTGCTTTGTTTACAGATAATAAAGTAAGGACCACACTGTATCGCCAAACAAGATAGTATCACGTATAGCACACTATAAAAAAGTGAGAGCCACACTGTACAGCAAAGCAAACTGTAGAACCCTGTACAGCTGAGTTAGTTTCTAAACAAACTGAGCTTCCTGCGTCGGTTGGAAACTGAAACAAAATAGAAATTATTAGAGAAATCGAAGTAAGATGTACCACTAAAAAAATAATGATAAGAAGCTGACGTTCCGAACTTTAACCTTCGGAACGATAATAGCTTTGACGAAGCGCAAACGCGTGATGTCTTAGCTTCTTCTTCTTTGTCAGTGTAGGGTGGTATAACTTGGTATAACTTGGTAGCTCGTTTAAGAGCCCCGGTCTAAGAGCTTTCCAAAGCTATTAAGAGTGGTCAAACTGTAGTGCATTATGGTGCTCTATTTCCTGAATAGCATGAGGTCTCGAGGTTAACAAGTCCTTTCACTCTGGCTCATTGCATTGCTGTTCCAAAATTATGTATAACCAAGAGAAAATGAGGTAAGAGAACGCATCTTCCATACTGGGTTCTCTTACTATGATAAGGGGACAAAATCTATTTTTAGATCCGGAAGCTATTTTAACTGACCAATGGCTGATATCCTTCTCGTCAAGTGGTTGTAATTTTAATGCGCCATAAGGATCTTGTTTCGTTTGACCTTGACTTTCCACTTGCGGTATTGGGAAACCGCGCAGCCCTGGAACGAGATATCAATATATTTCGCGCTAAAAATAGATTCTGTCCCCTTGTCATATCAGACGGGGTTATGTTCTCTTTCCTTATGTTCTCTTGGTATAACCAACTTCCCTCATATTCAGCCTTGACTGTCAGTAAATTGAAAGCCTTGACATTGCACCTTTGATTTTCTGTATCTATTTGCTCTGAACAGTGCTCCCATCGCAGACTTTTACAGCATGTCCTACCTTTGGTTCAGCGGTTTGTCTGTTCTGGTGTCTTTCAGCGTTGGAGCTATTATGAGCTTCATTCTCGGTGAGATTTCAGACATTGCATGACATTTTCTTTTCACCGATGATAATTTATTTTGCGACTATCGCAAATATGCATGATAAAATTCAATGTACTTCTGATGGGTTTGGTAGAGATCGATGAAATGCGACCTTTTTTGAAGCCGTCTTTGGCTTGAGTTAGCAGGACAGCAACATGTGCAATTTTCTTGAACTAACACTGTCCTATGTTCTCAGCGCATGATATTTTAATCGCATCTGAGCAATTTATGACGGTTTAATTGCTAAGGATTTTATCATCTCTTTTTGACTCTCCTGAAACAAGCAATGTAACAAATCTCTTATGGTGGCAGCCTGCGGCCCCCAAGTAAAAAGTTACTTAACAGAAATTCTCAGAAAAGATTTCGCGACTTCAAGATGAACCCTTCTTAGAAGGTCTCCGCTTCACAACAGTTGAACTTCATTTGTTTTTGTAAAGGCATTCTTAAGAACAGCCGATTTCTGAGTTTGGTATTTTTTGCAGCCACTAAAGAGGACAAGAACAGAGAGATCGATCCCAAGCTCCTGTTCCCTTTGAAAGAGTGGCTGCTGTCGTTCCTGCCTGGTCACTCCTTCCATTGGAATATAGAAGAAGAGGAAGAAAGAGACGAGGTGGAACCAATTCACGAAAAAGTTAGTAAAATTCTTAAAGGTGCCTCGTTGCAAATTGCATTAACTTGTGTGTGGAGGTAAAATATGTAGCTTAGTATATTTCTAAAATACTTTAAGACTGCACTCACTGAATTTTGCTGTGGATGACCAAGATGGAAATTTATCGCAGCTTGAAAAAATTAGGTCAAATCGTTTACGTTTGATCCACGTGTCTTGCAAAAATCTCCAAAAAGGATTCCTAAGATTTCTTGCCTTCAAGTTTGTGTTCTAGCAAATTTGCTTAGGTTCAATGAAAGCTCCCTTGATGGAGTTAGCTCTTACTTGTGTCGATGGACGGGACCCTGATACTCGTTCCGAAGGGGAGTATCTAATTTTCGCGGGTCGCGGGTCAATGTCGCGGGTCGCGGGTAGATGTCGCGGGTATTAAACTATTTTTACACTCACATATGCCATTTTTATTAAAAAATTGTGAAGTAAGTCGCAAAAACAATATAGATATATATAGAAAGAGATATAAAACAAGTTGGCTAGGCAAAAGAGATGGGTAATCCATCTTTTCCCAAGTTATTTGCCTCTGATTCACTAACACATGATTGTGCTATAATTTTTTCAGGGGGGTTCAGATTTGTCCACATAGGAGTATTGTTTACGCATAGCAAACGAGGGCAAAAGTAAAACATTGTTTCGGTGACGAAATTTTGTTCAAAAGGAACGTGCAAGCCTTTGACGAAAACCGTTATTTCACCTTTTTTTGAAGTAATAAAATGGCCTGTAGATACCGTGTTATTGTCTTTTAGCAGCTTCATATGTTGTGAGGCTATTAAAACTGAATAAAAAAATTACCCGCAACATTAACCCGCGACCCGCGACATTTACCCGCGACCCGCGAAAATTAGATACTCCCGTTACGAAGATTGTAGCGTCGTTTTTGGGAAGGGGAAATGGTTAAGCGTATTTAGATATTACATGAGAAATACGTGCATACGAGTCTAATCACGAGGTCAACATCATGTAGTCAGAAGATGAAAGATTATTCGTGCCGTGAACTTTGCTTTCTGATAGAAGTATCTGTATTTCTTATTTTGAATCATTTCTGTTGTGCTGTGGTTCAATTTGTTTGTATGTTTTTATTCATTTTTATTGCTTGTTTTTCGCTTCGAAAATGTTCTCAATTGACGATAGAATATTTCGTAAAATAATTTATCCCAGCAAAGTTTGTTAACGAAGATGTTTCATTTTATTCCAGGAAATTAAGATCAACTGGGAGGATCGACCAGACATGTCTAGCGAGAAGGAAGTCGTGAGTGGCATATACACTGACAAGCTATTGGAGACCAAAATGTGACGATGAGAATGTATAGTTTCCTCTTACAGCAGCTGGTTTCCCGCATTGTGTTCTATACATCAGGCAAAATCCGTTTTTAAGACTTCTGTGAGACGATTGGAAACCTTACTGAGTATTCACCGGTTTATGTTTTGATTTGTTTATCTTAAACACAAACGGCCTCAAAAAGAGCTCTTGGAAAGTAGTTCATTCGTTGGCAAAGAAAGAGTATTTTTATTAGCTTAGGAATTCGTATTGTATGTACAGCTGCTTGTTTCTGCGCAAAAGGATTGCAAACGGCCACTACAAGATTTTTCTTCTTGGTTACATTTTGTGAATAGTTTTAGCATAGTAAAGTAAGATAATTTTGTTGTCGAATAGCTAAGACAGCAAAGAATGTCATTTCTACGTAGTACAGTTTTATGCTTTTGTTATACCACGTAATTGCATTGGGCCGGGGCTTTATATTCAATGAAAAGACATTTTCACAGGGCTGCAAATAATTTTTCTTCTCCCGAAAGGACATGAATTATGTCCGAATAAGTGACCATTTTGGTCGGACAAAACAAATTTAATATGTAGTTGGACATCACCAATAAAAAGTAGGTTGAATTTTATTCATCTTTACTATTGAACAATATATGATAAAAAATTCTCCGGACATCATCTCCGACCACAGTTCGTAACTTCATCGGACATGAGCTAATTTTGGTCGGCCAATGACCGATGACCGACTTTTATTTGCAGCCTTGTTTTCAGCTAACTGTAATCTCCTTTATAGCCATGATATTATATCCCTTCAAACATCGGAGCCATTCCTTCAATAAGGTTCTATCCTCAGTTTATTATACAATAAGCTGTTTGTTTTTGTTGGTTCATCCAATGTTTTAAAGTTCTTTTTTGGAAATGAAACTGTACATAGTAATAGAGATATAGGTTAGAACTTGAGTCAAGTCCTCTCACTACCTTACCCTGCCGGCTGTAGTTTACTCTGACCGAACTTGAAAGGATATTCATTTGCGCTATAAATTCCGATATATTTTTCCTTCGCTCAAATGCAATAAAGATTGGCTTTTTAGAACAGAAGATATAGCAAACGTGTATGTTTTAATGGTGACATCACCTCCGTCAAATCCCTCCCCCCTCCCCCTCCCCACCTTCCTTTTGCACACGCCTCTCCTCTGGTCAGGGACTTCTTCGTACTTCTTAATTTTAATACCTTGAAGTGCTCATATGTTGACCACAATTCTTTTCCAGATGTAAACTGTAAAACAGCTGTATTGTACAGTTTGCGCTATCAAAAAACTTGAGTTCTGAGCTAAAAGGAGCAGTCGTTGCCTTATTGCCATATATGTCGCCAATGAATCGGCGGACTAATTTCCGTTGCAGGAAATACGTACGTATAACCTTCACCTTATTAAATCGACAGACGGCAGAGCAACAAACAGAACATTCGTGATTTGATACTCGGACAAACAGTGACTTACTGACAGAGTAAAGTGGCACTGCTTAAAATAGAATACGAACCGCATGCGATTCAGTTTCATTGTCATAATTTATTTTACAGGTATGACTGTATTTTTTAAAATAACGAGAACTTAAATTTTGATAGGTCAGGAAAGATAGTCAACAGATAGACTTCGAGCAAACAGCTGAAATACAGGAGTATGCCCTTACGCTATTGACATGTCGGTAGAAAATTCCTAATGCGGCCATACCGTGAGCTTTTGGGCTGTTTAATTTGTTTTTTTTTCTCAACGAGCTTTTTCTTGTCCCTCGCAGAAGACGTTTCTGTTACCAGTTTTCAGTCACCAGTGAAAAGGACATTTTGCAGCCGACAAAACTCGAATTGGCTTTATAATGATTACACGGCTTCGAATGCCTTTTGGACAAATTCAGTGTTACGACTCCAAAGCTTAAAAAATCTACCGTCTTAAAATATCTTGGTCTTCAGTGACCTTCAGTGACCCTGGCAAGTCGGATAAGAGCAAAGCGTAGTCAGAAGAATTCTACTTCTTTCTGAAATAATTGTGTTTTATGACCGCTATATTTCAGGCTTGACTTAAAAAACCCCAGTAAAATGTCACTGAGAACAATCGAGACAAACGGCAAAAGAACAGCGTCAAGAGCCAAACCGTACACAAATCTGAATAGATTTTCAAGCAACATAAATGTGTACTGAATACAAATGCAAGTTACGAAAGCAAGCATGCGTTTTATCTTCAAATGTACGTCAGCGGGTGAAAGAAAGTAACTTTAATTTCTGATGAACGCATCCATCCATTACGTGAGCTATTTACTGGCTGCTGTCAGTCATCGAGATTCCGCCATTGAATAAGAAGGATGCACGTGATATCGATTTTATTGTCCAAATTAACGATAGTATTTTGAAAAAAAATATTGTGATTCTATTGGGGTGAACTAGTTGTCCAATAACGAGAACTTTCGATGAAAAAATGAACTCACCACTGTTCCTTCTAATTTCTGCCCCCGGTCAAACTGCTGACTCATGAAAATGATCGTAAAGTTCAAGTGCTTACTAGCTAAGCTGATTTCGACCGAGTACGTATTCCGGAAAGGTGTAAAGTTGTAGAAACTGGCTAGAAAACAGTTCAGGTATTCACTTGAGTGGTGCCAGCCTAAACACATCCAATAAGGCTTTGTGAAAATCATGTACAAAAATATAAACTTGCACAGCCGTTAGGTAATGTATTCTGAAAACGAAAGTAGATGGACGAGATGACCAATGAAATTGCATGTAAAATGACATGTCTAAAACTGACAGATTACAAGCTATTGTTCTAGACTTCCCACATATAGCTGTATCAAATTTCAAGTTTTGTGCATCAGGGATGTTAGTCTTGAGCCGCAGTCAGTTTCAATAAGTTTTTTTATCAGTCTGAAATTATATCTTGTTTTCCTGTCTCGTCTCCGGCGCAGCCTTAAAGGTAAAAGCCAGTTAACTGTCGCACCAAGCTCTTTACGTGTCTGCTACAGTGTCGCACGGTCCAAAAATGACTTCTACAGCAGATTATGCGGTATTTGCCGTGCTTCTTTTTATTCCAATCATCATCGGAACACACTTTGCCTGTCGAGGAGGCAAACAGAAAACCACGACGGAGTTCCTTCTGGGTGACAAAAACATGAGAAGTTGGTTAATATCACTATCTATCGCCGCCAGTTATTTTTCTTCGGTATCTCTGCTCGGGACAGCAGCTGAAGTTTATACCTACGGTCTTCAGTACATTGTTTTGGTGATGTTCGCTTATTGGATAGTCGCTGGTGCGGTCCATGCGCTGATGATACCCATGTTTCATAGAGCCAAGGTTATCTCTGTTAACGAGGTAAGTACTTTGCTTACAACCACTAAATATTGTCACAAATTTACCCAAGGGTAACAGTGCTAAAATAAAAAAAGCAGGCTTGTTTATCTTTCCTTGTGAGGCTACTGTCAAAAGAGGTATTTTTAAGGCGAGAAAATGTTTTTGGTTATCAGATCAGGTCACGCTATGTGCGCGAAAATCACTGTTTTCAATTTCCGAACTGTTTGTCGATGGTTTCGCGTGACAATTTTCCTTTTACTAAGTAGTACTTTTATATTTTGTTTTGATATTTTACCGACTTCACAGCTCCTTGGTAGTGCATTTTCTTGTTATGCGCTGGCTATAAAATTTCCAGCTTTTCGTTCGGTTATTATTGTCTATCCGTGAAAAAGGTTCGCTGTTGACGTTTTGAATTGCCGCTCTGTTTTGGCTCAGTGCCACTATTGTGTGGTCTTCAAGTCGAATTATTCGTCTGTAGAAATAAGCATGACAAGTGTTCGGTCATGTTAGAACAAGGGATTATTTATTTATATCAGCTTCGATTCACAGTGGAGCCATGCACATGTTGCTGCCAGTGCTGAAAGGCACGATCAGAGCGTGAACGCCATGTACATGTGTATTTCTCAAAACGCTGCCTGATGGAAGGAACGCACACACTTTTATGAGACAGACTGTTTTGCGGTCAGAGGCCCAACTTGTCGTGACCTTGACAATTAATTTTAGCAAATGTACAAAGTTCTCTCGAACTCGTGGGTACCACGCGTGATGAGAATGTTGGTCAATGTTCGGTGTGTGATCAAAATCGCGCCTCTTTTCGCCCACATCACTAGATCATTCGGACTTAAACAGCAAATGCAAGCTTGACGGTTTTGCCCAACCTCAATGGGGTATTCCGCAATGTTATCGCTACCTCGTGTCATCCACTGTCACGTAACATGTTCGAGATATTACGCCCGGCTTTCATCTCTCACGACAACGAATAACTTAAGTCAAAAAGAGAAAAAAAAAGTTGTGCCTAAGCTCTTGTTTTTGTTGACCTCGGGTTAACCTTCGCGCTAACGCAAGCACTGAAAATCACTGGCGTTTTGAGCCCTCTGGCTGTATCGCGTATTAACGTAGGAAAGAACGCGAAACTGTTGTTCTTTCCCTTAGACTGTTTATACCATAGACCATACTTACAATAAGTGAGTGCGTCTGAGGATCGGGTCATGATAAATTTAATCACAGCCGTGACAAGCAACTAGTGACAAAGGAAAATTAGCGGTAAAAATGATAGCCATTCGTAAATGCGATTTTAATCAATCTCTCCAGGGAAAGCCAAAGACGACGAAGATAAAACCGAGTTTAGCTGGCTCTAACTTTTTATGTGTTGAAAATATATTAGTATCACACAAGCTTTAAGTACATGGTTACGAACCTCTAGTAAGATCTAGTAATAGAAAATCCTTGGGCGTAGCTTTCGGATTTCCCGTCTCCTTATGTTTCGCTGAGCTATAGTTTTCGACTTCCGGAAGTAACGTGCCAAATGCCTAGCATAAGATCCATTCAACACAGTTCTACGAACCCTTTTTCAGAAGTTCAAAACCACAAAACTGTGTACTCAGTCCTCAGCGATGTTTTTGCGTATCAATGATACCTATTTGGTCTTTAAACTTCCCCAGCCCTTCGAAAATTACAGTGAGTGAATCGGCTTCCCTCTCCGCCGATCCTATTACGTATTACATTGGCTCATTCCCAAGTGAGTATTTACCCTTTGACTCCAACGAGAATTTTCGAAATGATCTCTTTGAGTCTGGAAATCGACCTCTGGTTAGTTACTTACGACCGTGGGAAAAACGTATCCGCTCTTCAGCGCCAGCTAGCAACAAACATGATATCTGTATCTGCCAGCAGGGAGCAGCCTCATCATGATCAGTACTTTTTCCCAATCAGGTAGAGATCAAATGTTTAAAAAAATGTTATTTTCCCAGAACTTTCAAGAGACATTTTTGTCGTCTTACTCCAATAATTTGTTTTCCCCGTTATTGCCAACATAAAGAGAAAACACAGACTGTATGTACCGTAATGCGTGGTTGCTCGCACAAATTGCTAAGATTCTTGAAAATCTCCGGTCACACTATCTGGACCAGTGTGAAATGTTTTCCAGCTGAGAGCTAAGAAGAATTCTGTTGCGTTTTGGCTGTGCGGTTCTGCAGGAATGTGATAATCGTGTCAGCAAGGGATGTTTTTATACTCAGTCAGCCACCCAGTATATATATATATATATATATATATATATATATATATATCCAAATCGCCGAAAACAAGCAAGCAAAACTGTTTTTGTAGAAGAGTGCCAGCCAGTGGTAAAAACGGCGAAGGGCAGTTATTTTTGGGGAGCAGCTCGTTGGGTACTCCTGTCTAACAGAGGATATAACTTGTATCTTCTGCTCCAAATTCCAATACATTGTCAAGGCAAAACAATACGATCACTTCAGATATATCAACTGATCTTACACTCAATTACCTTAATCAACTGTATAGCGAAAAGTATAATTTCCATTATGGAAAATGACACTTAGATTTTGAGAGTGAATGGAATTAGGATGGCACAAAGCATGGAGTAAAGCACGTTTTGAACATCTTTATCTCTTTACAGTACCTCGAGGTGCGGTTTACCCCTGGTGTGCGCCTCCTCGGATTTACTCTCTTCAGTGTGACTTACGTGAGTACTAAAGCTTAAACGTACAAACCCTACAGGAAACGTGTTACTTCCAACATGTGACAGAATACCATTATTATATAAGCACTATCAGCTGAAGTATATTGAACCAACCTATTGCCAAATTCTTATAATTAGCATATAAGGATGTGTATGGCACTTATTAAGGAGAATAACTAGATTGATCTTGGAGTTAAATTGTCGTGACGGTTATCCTAGTATATCTGCTGTTTAGAGATTCATCCTGTAAAACCCGTTTATAGAACAACTGTAGCACACGACATGACTCATGAAACGAGCGCTCATTGTTTCAAGGCTTAACGTAGTCTAGGGTCCAGGCAGATTGTTTGAAGACGATATTCAACATCACCTTTGTTTGTATCAAGAAATATCTAACATTCTACGTAAATAATTGTCGATAGCACAATTTTTTATGCCAAAGCAATCTGGCAAAAATTGATTCCTAGATGACAATTTCAATCTTAGATAAGTGAAAATCAGCTTATGAAGAACTGTATTCAAGGCTTGCCTTTCTCGATCATTAGTCCTGAAACACCTCTATGGATTAAAACTACACAGAGGCAGTTCTGTTGCCATTACTGTGTTGCTCTGCACTGCACTGTACTGAAGTGTATTCTACAGCACTGTACTCCACTGCACTGCACTGCACTGCACTGAGTTACCCTTTTTTTAAATCAAGAGATGTTGCTTCGCTATATACACTGAAATGCACTTTATGGTGCTGTACTGTACTGCACTGTACTATACTGTACAGCGCTGTCCTGCAATGTACTGCACTTGACTGCATGCATCGCACAGTATTTGACGCACCATTGGACTGCACTGTACTGTGATCTTAACATTTGTTGAGTCCTTGGTCCTCCGTAATGTAAATTTCGGATTTGGGTTTTTACCAGTTAGTGTACATACAGTGTAATTACTACTGCTGTATTTAGGCCTCAAGGCGATTTACTATCAACTGATTTCGATTTCTTTCAGGTTCTGTTTCTTTGCCTCGTGCTTTATATTCCGTCACAAGCCTTAGAAACAGGTAAGTAGTGTCGGTCAGATTTTATGAAGTTTTCTTTGACTTAAAGACTCAAACTCGGTTGCATTTGACATGCACATATCAGGCGCGGATCCACCCGGTTTCTACCGTTTCACGGGAATCAGTCAGATTTTCAACAATGAATAATATATTTTTGATAAAAAGAAAAACTTTCCAAGTTGAAATCTGAGGAGAATGGAACTGGCCAATATCCTGTCTGAATTACTCAGGGACCTAGGAAACGGGACTTAAGGGAGTTAAATCCAAAAAATTTCCCGGTTGAGCATGCCCCCGGACCCTCCAAGAAACTTGCACCTTCGGCGCTCGTTCGGTCACCATTTGTTCTAGATCCGCGCCTGCATATTGTAAGAGAACTCAAACCATTATGGCGAGTGGAGTCTACGCCTGCGCAAGGAGAATTTGAATTAACTGCACGCACGCATGTCGCCAGCGCAGCAGCGACCAGTTCTTTAGTTCTAAGAAACAGTTGACCACTCTTTTGTTATTCATTTGCAATAAGTTCCGTCCTTGATGGAAGTGTGGTACATCAATTTTCTCAGTGAAGTTGAATATAATGAAGAAGTCAATTGACACGGTATAAATGACTTAAATCTGGTGCGTAGCTGCGTTTAAGCCATTAAGCTCGGGCTTAACAGGAATTTAATAAATACTATTGTCTTTATCATTATTAATCTGTTATTATTACTGTTATTGATCCTTTAATCTCCTGGTATTAAATGGAAAAAGTGCAATGCCACGCCCCTGAAAGTGTCAAGTGTCATCGAAGCGTTAGTGTCAAATTTTTGAGTCCTTAAAGCCAAGATGATTGTCTCCGTCCAAGGTCCATTTTTGTTTGCCCCTTTTAAGTGGGCTTCATACTGTTCCTTAGGGGGCTGACCGTTTAAGAGGGTTATAACTTTGCTTGGCTACCAATAAAGGCGTTAATTTTCCACTAAGCTAAGCTGGACACAAAACTTTTCGAAAGCACTCGTCTGACTTTGGTAACGTTTGGAACCTTTCCGATGAAGAAATACCCGCATTCAACTATGGGGATAAAAAAAAAATTGCAACTCAGTAACCTTGGCATTTTGAACAATCTGATTGGCTCTCCACCTCGGCCGCGCGGGATATTCGACATTAGTATATACTAAAACAGTGGATAGCGTTGAAGGTGCGCTCTGATTGGCTAGTCAAACTCCGAAATGTGCTATTTACCTCCGAGCAACTTGCGATTTTTCGCTCCGCCGCGCGAATATGGCGGCCCGGTTTGTATCCATGACAAGCGAAGAAATCATCCAAATTGACGAAGAAGCAGTCCCTGAAAACTCCAAGAAAGCGACTAAATTTGGCTTGGCCGTGTTCAGAGGTAATGGCTTATGTTTTTAACCCGGAGTTTAGCGATAAAAAGCAACGAGAAAGGTTTTGTTTACAAATGCAAATTAATCTTGCATAACCAAATTTGATGTCGCTTGTTCACTTCAGAACCAAAGTTGAATTTTTATGAAATGTCGCCACCAGAACTAAACAAATTTTTTCTCTCGGCGAGAAAACGAGACGTACGGCAGTAATTACAACAAGAAATCCCTAACGGCGATCGGCGCTGCGTTGGATTGTCATTTGGGAAGTCCTCCATTTTCCAAGCCCTTTTCTCTTTTTTGTGTACACTTATCTCACTGTTTTAGTATATACTAAAACAACTATTCACCTCAGTGTCGGTGGCTAGTGGTGGATATTTACCTCGCCTCTTCGCGGCTCGGTAAATATCCACCACTAGCCACCTCCACTTCGGTGAATAGTTGTTAACTATCTAGAGCTCTCCTAGAAGGTGAATAATGCTGGGGTTTCTGGGTAAACCTTGTGCTAGTTAGTTGTGGTTCAATAGTAAACAAAATGGCCTCGAGACGAAATGAAAATGTCTGCCCGATTCTCACTTTAGCGCTGTTTACGAGAGGTGTCACTTGAGAAATTAAGCAAAACACGACAGCGATGAAACGTTCACCAGGGTAGGACGAAACAACAGCGCAAATTAAATAAACGACACATTGAAACTGCATGTGCAAAATAAAGTTCGGTAAGTCTCTGTCGTATGAGTTACTCTTCAACAATTAATTTTTTTCACCGGTTGTCATGGTGTTATGATCGTTACCTTGTTTACTTAAGCTTCATACTGAGTATGTTTCATTGGTATATACTATTAAAAAAATTATTCTCTCCAATCTCGGTGAATACTGAGTGGCTTTAGGAGAATTTACCTCGCTGCTTCACAGCTCGGTAAACATTCTGCCACGATTCATCGATTTGTGAGAACAATTGTTGAAAAACCATCTGCATGAATAGTACTATTATCAGCTGCGTTATCAATGATTTTGTCTGACCATCTATTTGTGTTATTGTTTCCTAGTCGCTGGTGTACCTTTAGTAGCGTCCATTGTTTCTACTGGTATCGTTTGTACGGTGTACTCCGCTATGGTGAGTGTCATTCCGATCCAGGCTCCACTGAACTAAGTATGTACTCTTGGGCGATCGATCGTAGACATTCTCAAGCTTCGCGGTTGAGTTAAGTTTCTCTAATTTATTAGCCATCGGTCCATTAGTCAAACATTGTACTAAAAACTGAAAATGCAGTCATCTCTTTTCACTAGTCGAGGGGCACGAAATCCTTGACCATTCTATCGTATTCAGCTCCTGGCTTGTCATACTCGTAAACGCTTCTGGGCACTAGAAGTGAATCATAAAAGTAACAAATTACTCTTCAATCCTGTTTTTCAACAATTAAATTAAAGAAAACGAAATCTATCTGGCGGAAAAGTTAGTTATTTGGGCAGACACACTCTGTTACCGCTATGTGTTGAGCCTAAAAGCAGCCCCATAACGCTCTTGTCTTTCAATCTTGTCTTTTAACCATGAATTCCAATACTGATGCTAGCATACGTTTTCTCTCTTGTGTAATTGCATTTCAGGGTGGATTGAAAGCTGTGGCATGGACGAATGTGTTCCATTTGCTTCTCATGGTTGTGGGACTCGTCACTTTCTGCATTGTGGGAACGATTTCGGCAGGTGGTTTTGACAATGTAATAAAAATCAACAGGGAACACCAGAGGTTGAAAATTTTCGAGTAAGTTCCTCCTCCGTAGTTATGCCCCGTGGTCATGTTATGCTTCGCAAATTTTACATTTCCTCTGATTGGAGATTTATTTGGTTAATTTTTTTCGTAGCTTCAACCCAGACCCCACGGTCCGCAACACGTTTTGGACGCTCGCCATTGGAGGAGCTTTGACAGCTCTGCCCGCTTGTTCGGTCGGACAGGTAGCTGTTCAGCGGTACATGTCCACAAAATTCGTTGCCTTAGCCAGAAGGTATGTAGGTTATCCAATCACAAGTGATCGCCATTTGACTTCCAAAGCAAAAGTCTTGTGTAAAAATGTAGAGAGGCAGCATGGCCTAGTGGTTAGGGCGCTGGTCTTGTAATCTGGTTGTAGTCCTGGGTTCAACTGTTCCGTCCTGATCACAACCTGGATATGTAATACGGTAATCCCAAGTTTCAGATCCTCGATCACGCTGGTAAATAGAGAACTGATCCGCTTCCTACTGATTAAGCCCTATTTACAAGAGTGTTCTTACAAACAAAAGATATATTTTTACTGTTTGTAGCTACCTTTGTTGGAAATCTTTGCGAAACAGGTAGTATGTTGATAAATTGAAAAGCCCCGAGGGGACAAGGATAAATGTATTTGTGTAAATATTTAACCCCAGAAACTAGACGTTTCCGGACCAATTTTGGCTTCTTGGGTAAACTATTTACATGTGATTATAGTGGTCAAATTGAATCGCGTTTGTGATTGAGTGTGAAGGCATCTTGCATTGGAAAAACAACTTTTAATAAGCGTTAAAGATCAAATTTTGGTGAGTCTCTGATCTTTTTCGACCTGGTCTCCAAGCATGGTGAATAGAAAACTACACGAATTTTCTCAACAGACTTATGGTTCTTTCAATAAAAAATATTACGAATGTTCGACTTTGTGCTACATATTTTTATATATATGTAGAGAGAGTACATGTGGCAAGTTTCACCATTTATAAAGACAGTCGATGATCGCATGATCACCTTCAATTTGTAGGGCATTATGGATAAGCGTGCCTGTCGTCATGGTGATGACAGGTTTGGCCTGTCTCAGTGGTCTTGCCATATACGCTGTGTACGCTAACTGTGACTTAATAACGCAAGGAGAAATACAAGGAAACGAGCAGGTAACTTGATGAAACAGTTTCAAATTGATGTATGCAAACAAAGCATCACTTTTTTCTCTCTCAACTTAACTCCTATTGTAATTCCCTATTCTCCCCTAAATTTGTCGAGTAGGTCACTTCGTTCGTTTGTTCGACATACTGTGGCGTTCGACCCTCAAGATCGGGAGAAACTGCCCTGGGGTGAGAAGTGTGTGTTGGGTAAGAATATGTTGGCTTAAGAGGTTCCTAGAGAAAATCCCTTTTAAGCGCATCCAAAATTCATGTTGATGTGCTTCGCTTTAGAGAACTAGTTAAGAAGAAGTATGTCAAAAATATAACGTTTTGGTTTTTGATACGCTTCACTTATTAACCACCTTGTTGTCGTGTTGGGTTGAAGTCTGCTGATCGTCGCTTTCTGTTCCATCAGGTTTTAGTCTATTTCGTTGCTGACAGACTACGGGATCTGCAAGGCATGCCGGGATTGATGACTGCCTGCATTTTTGCCAGCTCCTTGAGGTGCGAATCAAATCAGATCTTCTTACTGACTATAGGTTGAGTCAAATAAAGAACTAACCAAGGTTGGGTTTTTGTTCTATTTGTTTTTCTTTGTTAGCTGGAGAAAAACTTTAGCGGATTTCGGTCGCTTTCTTTAGGCTTTTTTTTACGCTTTCGGCTTGGTCTGAAGGAGTTTAAATATAGTCTGAAGGAGTTTATTATACATGAGCTGGCTCCACGACCCAGCTCCACCGGAGATGGATACTTGAGAAAAAAATAAGTATATGTTATTTACCGAGCGGAAGGTCCGTATGGGAAAAAGATGTGACCGAGGTGATAAAACTGCTGTTTCTACCAGAATTTTACCGAGGGCATTTTTTTTTTCATTCCGGTGGATTCGAAAGGATAAAGTTTACAAATGAAAAAGGATCCCTATTTCAAGAGGCAAGACGAGATGCAAAATTTTGCTATAGATGACTTCTCTTGCATTGTTTCGCCATCCACTTATTCATTAATTTCCTTTTATGTCTTACCACCAATGACAGGATACCAAAACTGGCCAGCACGTATGTAATCCTTAAGAGCCCAAGTTACCAAAAATGAAACAATTTTAAAAATCCGTGGCAAGTGTCGAAAAATGAATTTCGCTGATATTGTAAACTTAGGTAGGCCTTTATGTCCAATAAATCACCACATACTTTGTTTGCCTGAAAATCGATTTGTTTTCGGGAAAATCGATAATCAGTGAAAGCCGCCAAATTGCCTCTTCGAGGCCTCCAAATTTATGGCGAGTTCAGAAGCTTCGCGTGAATAAATAAAGCAGTTCAGAGGGACAAAACCTATCAAATGTTGAAAAATGACATCAGTTAAGTCTACCGAAAGCGTTTTTGGCAGTTCGTGTCCTTTTATTTGCAAATTGTAATTAAATTTATTAGACACACTTTTAACTCAATTAAAAGTAGGCCAAATTCATTGACTAATTTAAGCATGTGCGACGCAAAATAATCCATCCAAAACTTGCTTTTGAGAAAG
This sequence comes from Ricordea florida, assembly GCA_949710005.1. Taxonomy (NCBI): domain Eukaryota; kingdom Metazoa; phylum Cnidaria; class Anthozoa; order Corallimorpharia; family Ricordeidae; genus Ricordea; species Ricordea florida. Next base: position 10,744,959 of record OX453275.1, read on the forward strand.
GCAAAGAGTTGTTCTTTTTTGTCCCAAAAGGATTTTTTGGGGAAATGATTCAGCGCGAAAATTTTGATTTTTGAAGTTGCATAATATTCGCTAATTCATATTACTCACGAGAGTTGATCTTATCAGCGAAATGCACACATTTCACGCAAAGTTCTGGTCGTCCTCCACATGGCAGCTAAATTTCCACTAAAAATGTAAAATGACAGACTAACCTTGATGTTGCTGAGGCATTTTAAGACGATTTCGCAGTTCGTTCACCATAAAACTCAAGCCCTCCGGCGATAACTTGAATGGTGCGATTCCTCAACGAGCCATGTTTATTTATGGCGCTCGCAAGACACGTACTGTTTTGAAATGATCGACGATTGCTTTTCTTCTATTCAGGCTTCAGGTGCTTCATTTAAGTAGACTTTGCTTTAAACTCAGTTTTGAACGAAAACGTAGAAGCAGTTGCCAACGGAACGGCGTAAATTTCAAAACATCTGTTCCTTGTCTCACAACAACGGAACGAAAAGTGAAATCACCGAGGTAAAATTAGGAAGAGTGGACTAGGTTGGATTTGTTCTACCAAGGACCAATATTAAAGAAATAATGAGTGCGCAATATCTGCTAAGCGTAAAACCCAATAAAAATGCCCTGGAAGAAATTTACTTTTTTTGTTGCCAGGTTAATTCTACAGCTGTTCCTTGTTTTATTTTAGCCATATTTTTTTCCTATCGTTTTCAGTTCAAGTTAGTTTGGGCTTTCTATTATTCCGATTGTGAAGCTAAAAGCTATATAATGTTAATTTGAGAGACTAAAAATTAAAAATCTTGAAATTAAACCAATCGATAGATTGTTCTGGCACTACTTCACAAACATCTGTTAGTTTGTTGCTTATTTGAATTGACATCTCTGATTCAGTAAATTAGAACAAGTGGTAAACACTGGATTGGCAACATTTGCGTAAATGTGGAGGTCTGCTGTTCTTTTAAATCGATTGTGGGAGGAAGCTGTGGCTTCGACAGGAAAGATAGAAAACAAGAAATGCAAGTTACATTCAACAGCTATTATACAAATCCTTGCTCATTTTTCCACTTCATTGTGAATGAAATCTCACGAAAATTGACCGAGACGTTTGACCGCGGTGGACCCACAATAGCAGGTTGATATGACAGGTTGATATGACAGGTTGGGGTTGAACTTGCCACAACTTGCCTATTCCAAGGATTGCACAGGACAGTTACATGTACACAACTTATTTAAAATCGTTAAAATCAGAACAGTTTTCCTCATCTTGACTACATGCCAAACAGAATTGAGTTACCCATTGCTTTTTGAGATTCTTATTCAAAATTCTTTGTAGCCGCTCGCATATAAGACCTTAGCCTGAGAACAGGCTCCTTAGGGACGGACCGATTAGAAAGGTGATGGGGGGTGGGGAAAAAAAACAAAAAAAAATTCATGCAAAGAAGGTAAAAAAAAAAATTCATGCAGAAGGAAGGTCCAATTGTGACTTTTTCACACGTAGTAAAAAAAATTCGTGCAGAGGGGTTCACCTGAAAAAAAAAAAATTCCTGCATAAGCAGTGAGCGAAAAAAAAAATTCGTGCAAGCTGAAAATTCCCCACCCCCCATCACTTTTCTAATGGTCCGTCCCTTAGCACCCTGATCCTTATGATGTCGCGCTTTTTCTCTTTTCGCACTATTTATCACTTAGGATACCCTTAGGGGCCTGTTCTCAGTCTAATAACACTCCCTCCCCCTCCCCGACCTCCACAGCTCCCTCCAAACACACGCATTTTCTCAAAGTTTGGTTCATTGACTGTTTTGAAATAGCTCCTAATTTGCGTAAAGCTGAAAGTAAAATAATAATAATTAAAACATTTAAAATATCTTGACAACCGTATCAGTTGAGCAATCGCTTCTCAATTCTGAACTTCATACTAGTAATAGATTAACTCGGCAGTGGTTGTTAATTTCACCTGAACTCGCTGTGTCACAAGGTTGACAATAAACACATGCTTTTAGCTAACGACTTTCTGCCCGAAACTGGTACAGTTTTTTAGTTCAGAAGTGATTTTTAAGGTAAGGTCTTGAATCCTGCATTAAAAGAAACGGAAGAAAAAGAATTGTCGCGTGAAAACAGGAGAAGAGCGCCCGATGTGTGAAGGGTATACGAGTAAACACGGCGAGTTGAGGAATCGCACTGACGAAATCTCGCGGCGGGATAAAGTTTATGGTCAACAAGCTGCTTCAACTTTCTTTGGAATGCTTCAGCAACATCAAGGTTAGCCTGTAGCTTTTTAAAATAGCGAAAGTTTCACTCTAATATGGCGTAGCATTGGGCTTTGCGTGAAATGTGTACATTAAGCTGATAAGATCGACTCTCCTGGGTAATTTGAAAAAGCAAATATTATGCAACTTCAAAAATTCAAAGGATCGCGCTGAATCATTTCCCAAAATAATCCTTTTGGGATCAAAAAGGACAACTCTTTGCCTTTCAAAAACGCAAATTTTCGGCGAATTTTTTTGCGTCGCACATGCTTAGATTAATCGATAAGTTGGACCTATTTTTAATCGAGTTAAAAGTGCGTGAAATAAATTTAATTACAATTTCCAAATAAAAGGACGAGATCTCCTAAAAACGCTTTCGGTAGATTTACTTGATGTCATTCTTCAACATTTGATAGGTTTTGTCCTTCTGAGCTGCTGTATTTATTCACGCGAAGCTTCTAAAGTCGGCATAAATTTTGATCTGTCGAAGGGCCATTTTTGCGGTTTTCACTTATTATCGATTTTCCCGAAAACAAATCGATATTCAGGCAAACAAAGTATGTGGTGATTTATTGGACATAAAGGCCTACCTAAGTTTACAATATCAGCGAAATTCATTTTTCAACAGTTGCCGCCAAATGTTTGACGGTTGGTAAAAGTGACTCTTAAGACTAACCGAATTTCTTTTTTTTTATTATTATTTCTTTTTTTTTTACTAGCTTCATATCATCTGGACTTAACTCCTTGACTCTTGTTTTGCTGGAGGATGTCGTCAGAAAGAGAGCTAGGAACCTAAATGACTTCGAGTCAACAAAGTGCTGTAAAGTAATCAGTAAGTGAATCAAATATCATGGGTACTTTATATATGTTATTTGCTGGGTGGAAGGTCTGTGTGGGAAAAAAACTGTGTCCGAGGTCTCCGTACTCAACCTTGCCCGGTAAATAACTTTTTTTTCGGATATCTTCTTTTTACAGTAAGAAAAGAGATAGGAAATTGCTACGGTGGGTAAAAAAAATCCTGCCCGTGGCTCGTTTCCGTAAAAAGCTGAACTGGTCACGCGCGTGATTAGCCAATTAAGTTCGAGTATTTAGGATTCCGGCCCGTTCAGATGCTTGGGAAAAAAATATAAGAAGTTATTTCAAAACTTTCGAAAGTTACCTTCTTGGACAGGTGGCGGAAACCTGCCTTTCCATTCTTGAACGTTTTGGTTAGAGCTCACCTTTACTGAGATGTAGTCCAAGTTTCGGTCCAAATGTGCCTTGAACACTTTGTTCCTGTTGAAAAACGATGTCGCTGTTCCATTTTCCTACAAATCCTTCCGGATCTTTCCGGATCATAGTAGAACTATTGAACATCATGCGAAGAAATACGATACAATTTTCCCAGTGATATAGATTTTGATATTTGATAACCTTCCGTATATTCGCCCCAATTAAATCATCTGTATGTCCCTGCTGCAGCTTCCAAGCCTTCACTGCAGGGGTATAATCCAGCAATTTTGCCAACACTACCTGTTAAATACAGACAACATTGTAGATACAAGGGCCTATAGGTCAGCAAAGACCTCGTATGTCAGTTCATTGGGAAACGGTCATCCTAAGTATCCGATATTATGCTAGTAAAAGTACAGACTTGTCTCTCTGTACAATCTAATTCACACTAAATAAATTCGACACTGCCGGATACGAAAACCCAAAACCACTATGTGAAAAAAAGGGAACGTATACCCCCATCCACTGCGGTCCCGCTAACTCTGGGGGCGTAGGTACTATAATAAATCATGCAATCCTTAGAATACATGATTAGTTCACGTTTAAAATTAAACGTTAGGCGCTGAATAAATGCTGACCTAGACTGATTTTCACATCACAACTGCCTACTATACATATTTTAAACTCGCACCCATAATTCCTCTCGCACAGCACCATTCCTCTCGTCCGTGCCAGCAAAATAACTATTTTTGCCTATTTCGCTTCGCTTCATTGTCAGAAAGACTATTATATGTAAATCGTTAGGCCACCATGTTGAATTAAAAAGTATGGAATTTGTAACGAATCTGCTAGCGACAACATCTTCCATGGGATACCAAGGCCATATCTGGTTTCCTTATAAAGAATACGCTTGCCTTCCCATGATGTACCTAGTGAGAGTGAGAGTGAAGTAGAAGAAGAGCTGAAGTAGAAAGCACAATAGCACTCCTCCCCGAAGAAAAGCATGCACTGAAGGCTGGAGGTTCCTGCCTGTTTTAAGCTTCATCAGTGCTTCCTTTTCTATTTGATGTCCATTTTAAACGGTTTTGTTTATATTTCCCGCTTAGTGGCCATCCCCCCTCTAACTAAAATGGGCTTTATGCAATTTCATTACCTTGGAAACGAAACGCGCTTAGGCCGCCGCATATTGGTATGACAAAGTCGTACAAAAACACAGTGGCCTCGCTTAACCGCGATGCACGAGTAGAGCCTGCTAGTTTTTGATTTTCAGGCAACATCATACTCAGCATGTTTTGTTTTCCCTACAGCCGTCATGTTGGGTGCCCTTGTTATTGGCGGTGCATTGTCTCTACATCATGCAGGTGAATTGGTCATTGAGGTAAGCCTACCAATCAAGTGTGTTTTCAGCTAGAATCCCCAAGAAATTCAATAAAGCGCATATATCTTATGTTTGATATAGCTTCTCAAACTATATGCTTTAGAAGAAGAAATTTAATACGCAAAACGAGCATTGTTAGTCAGGTATCCAAACGAAACAACGGTTCTCGTTTTGCAACATTTTCAATACGTTATTAACTTAAAAAGCGATGATGAGAGGATCAGTGTATTCCATATTTTAATTTCTACATGTTTCTTTATTATATGGCATCATAGTTAATTCAAATTTTCCTCCTCAGCGAAGGGATATTTTTAGCGCAAAATGTTTGGGTCTGACAACTCTTCAAACAACTTGGCGGTTGCGCATGTACTCACGCTGATTACGCATGGCTCACAGAGGCGATGTGCAATGCGCAGGTGCAGTGCGTTTCAAGTCATAGCTGTTGTGAGTGGTGGCGTTTGCATGCAACATAAGTAATTTAATAGTTAGCTAGTTATTGTAGACGTGGCTTTATCAATAGGTAACTGACAAAGTCAAGCTTAAGCTTAACCGCCTCTAAATAAATATTTTTGACATGTTGATTGATCACAGGTGTTCTACAGCTTGACTAATATCACAGGAGGATCATTGCTTGGTGTTTTCACTTTAGGGATGCTGATACCACGAGCAAACAGCCGGGTAAAATATTCATTACCTTTACTGTTGTTGCTCGATCATACGGGAAGAAATCGTTTTGTCCCAATAGGCCATTAGACAGCATCAAATTGCCAAAAGAAAACGTAACAAAAGGGAACTTGTAAAAATTCTAATTTCTTCTACGCTAAAAATTGAGAAGCAACTAAACGACATGAAAAGAAGTTTTGATATGGTCCGACTTGAAATCCTTTTTTTACTTGTGTTCTACTGCAGACTAATTAATTATTGAAGAGGCTCTTTTCACAGGGGATCGTTAGCTATTTTAATAGACAAGAGGCCTTAAAAGACCTCGAGTCTGTATCATTCGAATCAGCCCACAGAACACGGTCTCAATAATTCACAATACCGTGCAGAACCTCATCTATCGATTGTTTACTGTGCTTTGGCTCCTGTCACAACAGCAAACAGAGATTTGGACGCTGTAAAGCTGCTGCGCCTAGCTTTCTAAACTGAGTGATAATTAGCGGTTAGATTGAAGTTCTTTATGCAAGCGTTATTCAGTATTCTCGTCAGCTTTGTGGGAAATAAGTCGAACATTTCGTTCTTCCGTAGGGCGCTTATTTAGGGGTGGTCAGCGGTCTTGCTATGACAATCTGGTTGTTCACTGGATCCCAGCTCTACCCACCAAACAAACTTCCTGCCCCAGTCTCCATCTCAGAGTGTTCTGTCACCGTTTTCAACCGGACCGAGGCCGCCAATTTCAATGACACTGGGATTCGATATCCGAATGTACATCGGCAGGAGTAAGTACATGCACAGGGATAAGGGGTTTGTAATTAGTGGTAAAAACCCTCATAAGGCGAATCCTTATGAACCCTGTAGAAGATTGCCCCTTCAAACGTAGATTCAAATTATTTTTTCATTGCCTCAATTAATGAAGAGGGACCTCTTAAGAATTGCAACTGAATGCAAATATAAGGTTTTGCTTTGCCGATTTCGTGCTAATTACCAGCTAAATTGGAGTGAATTGCGGCCTAAAAAATTACAGGCATCTGTTCGCGGGTGCAAGTAACAAGGCGAAACCACATAAAGATTAAGGTTAAACAATGCAAAGCCAGAGCGGTATATCACAGAGGTAACCACCATTTAAATGGTGGTGTTGATCTTGGGTATTCGCTTCTTCATCATTGATTGGTTGTTTTTATCTCTTTATAGTAACCCAATGGCCACGTTCTACAGCATGTCTTATCTGTGGTACTCTGCTATTGGATGGTCTGTTACCATGGTAATAGGTACTCTAACAAGCCTACTGTTGGGTGAGTGTACCACCAAACGACTGTATATGCACTCTACAAGTTAGTTACAAAATGGCTGACAAAACTGGCACGGTTTAGTTGTTGTAACCCTCAAATATAGAGTACCCTGTGTAAACTGAAGCCTCGAGCTTTTTCGTGTCACAGAACGACAGACCATGCTACCATGGAAACGACAGTTCTGAGTGCAGCTTTTAAAGCATTTTTTTGGACTGAGAGAAACAGCGTATTTGTTGACAAGCTGAATCAGAACAGTTTTGACGCTGGACAACATATTTGTGGCGAGTTTCTACCAATTAAGATGATTATTTTTCAATCCTGATATGTTTTGTACAGTTATAGAGTAAATTATATGGATTTTAAGCGAATTATGAAACATTTGTAGAGATTCTGTTGTTGAGAAAGTCGATCGTGATTGGATAATTTATGTGAAAATTTGTTTAGTTGGCCTTGATTCGAGTAGCGCACTGTAAAAATTGCTGCAGTTGACTACACTCTGCGCCAAAATGTCTTGGACCGATTGTCCGTATTCGTTGTCTTGTTGTAAGAAATCGTGCGCCACGCTCCCCCCACCCCACCCCTATCGCTCCTCAAGCAATGTTGACATGATATTTCCAAACGTAATACCTTGCTAGGAGCGAATGATTCGCTCCTGACCTTGCTGATAAAAAATAACGTGTTAAATAGGTTAGCAAACATTGAGAGGAGGGGAGGGGAAGGGAGGGGAAGAAGCTAGATGTAGTGATTGCCATTTGTTTTTAACGCGAAAGTGCCTGTCGGTCCAACATTTTTGCCAAAGATTGTAACTACATAAGTTACAACGTTACGTAGCTCTAGCTCTGAAATAGTTAAGGGATACTTAATAGACTAATGGTTACTTCGGGTAAATTGTATCAGTTTCTTACTGTACATGACAAGAAACTTTACTTATGATTCACGTCACTCACTTGACTTTCCTATTCAATACACCATCGGAGGCAGGATGGCCGAGAAAAAGCAAGTTATGCATATGTACAACTGTTGTGCGAAACTGCTTTACGAGACAACTTTGCTTTTTGTTAGAAACTGCCGAAGAGAGGAAAGCCGGAGTGAACCCGAAGGTGGTATTTCCACTGAAGGCTTGGCTACGTAGCTGGTTGCCTAGCAATCGGAAGATGTGGAACTCAAGTACAGGTCTCCCTCATTCAGATGACACGGAGGACTGGGTTCAACTGGGAGAGCGAAAGCAGCCTGGTTCCACCGAACAGGTTCCGACTGTTTATTCGATATGAGCAAAAATTTCCAACTGATGTAACGCATTCACCTCAATGCATTCATCTTTAGTTGATTCTAAGTGTTTAATTTACAATAACATAATTGAGTGCGGAGATATTGACCAACAAAATGTTAGGAAAACGTACGATGTGAATATTCACTGGAAAGCTACTAAATGATAACAAAATTCTGAATCACTATTTGTATCGGGGGTGGAAGCGGAATCATGAATCATGAATCATGGCTGTAAAATTAGTAGGAATCATGAATTTTCGCGTTTAAAACTTGGAAATCATGAATCACGAGAAATAGTTAAATCATGAATCATGAATCATGGATATCGAAACAAAATTGCTAATGAATCATGAATCATTAGGGTAAAAAAGGGCAGGAATCATGCATGAATATCGAAGGTCAAATGATTCCGCTTCCACCCCCGATATTTGTACTATGTTGTCGATTAGTTTCTACCCCTGCTTTCTCTATTGTCTGACTATTCAGTACAAGGCTAATATATGGTTTTTTTTTTTTATTTTAAATTTTTTTTTTTTTACTTTACATTTCACCAAATGCTACTTACCTACAAATACATACAAGACTATCAGCTAAAAACATACATCTTACTAACACTACAGGGCACTACAGGAGTTTAACATTGCTTACTAATTGTACTTACAAAAGAGAAAAAACATTATATTGCTTTAAGTTTAGCCTTAAATACCGCTAATGATGGATTAATTTTGTCCAATTTACACCTGTAAATAAAGAATTTTGCTAACAAAATTATGTGATTTAACACCATACCATCCTCCCTTCGATCGAAATTTCCGAAAAAGACATCTAACAATGTTATCTCATTTATTTCAATACCATGAACAGACATCCAAGATAGTACTTCTTTCCAAAAGACATCAATAACTTTACACGAGAAGAACAAATGCTCGGTGGATTCTACCTCTTTCTTACAAAACGTACAAAGAGGGGAATCTGTGATTTTAAACGCAAACAGTTTTTCATTTGTATAAACAATACGATTTAAAAATTTATATTTGGAAGGCTCTTAATTTCGTGTCTAAAGTAACATTAAAAGCTAATATATGGTACTATACAGTTGCGTTTTGTGTTTTTAACCTTATGGATTAGACTATACAGTGTGTAACTCTTCAACACATTTCGTTTTATTTTCAGATACCTAACGGTGCAGCAAGAGACTCTTGGAGAGCAAGTATGGTGTGAGGCGATACGTGAATAGTTACACAACAGCATGTCATTTATCTCATGGCATTCACCAAAGTTGCTGTAGCAGTAAATAGGGATGAACGACGCCAGGAACACAAAAGGAATTATAGCAGAGGTACAAAACATTTGCAGGAAGACCTGACCGGACATGAGCTCGCAAGATAGTACGGAACAGCGCCTTGCTACCCGTGAATGAGGTTTGATCGAAACGCGAATGGAGCAAGACATACATGAAGAATAGACTCCATAAGTAGTATCGGGTATTCAGGCTCTGAAGCAGTGTTAGTCCTAGAAAAACATGGATGTCATTGAACAGCAGAAGTTAAAAGTACAGTACAGACCGTATCGTATCAAAAAACTGAAGTTTGTAAAAATCGCGCGTTATGCTGAGAAGACGTGTATGCCAGATATTTACACTTGATTGCACTGAGTGTTATGTTGTTAACTATTTTTATAGTGGAAGGAGCTAGCGTAAAACGTAGAGGTCTCCTATCTCTGAGCTTTACGAGCAGAGAAAGAATTTAACTGCGGTTTTCGTAGGTGAATATAGCATTCAAAGCGCACGTGTCATGAGCTCATGTAAGTAATCCTTAATATCCCTAAAAGATGTTATAATAAGCCTTGCAGGAGGCAAAACGTTCGAGTCTCGATATTAAGCTCGTACCAATTGTCAATGTGAGGAGAAGGCATCGATGAACATGATATGTAACGATAATGATAGAGCCTTTTCACTCACTTGATCAGCGGCCATGTTTTTGACGGACAACAAAGGAAGAATTTTGCATAAGAATAGAATGTAATTCCTGGAAGATGAGTTTGGGACACCAACATGGCCGCCTTTTCTTTGTTTGGGAACACCAATATGGCTGCCGTGAGGCCATGTACAAACGCTCTATAATGGCTAGTTATTTAAAGTAAACAACACTACTTGTTATTTTAAGCTAATATTAAAGCGTTCGCAAGGATTAGTGCTGGCTTGGTTTATTTGCTTATTTACGCGGTCTAATTGTAGTGTGAAGCGCGGTACAGTCCAGCCTCGATTATCCGGACTCGTTGGGCCTTGAACAAAATGTCCGGAAAATGGAGAGTCGGCAAGAGAAATGTAAACAATGAAGATAAAGGGAACGGACTGTAATAGTGAATACATCATTTTCGAATGCTTCAGAGCTTTCGCGATCGTCGACGTAACAGTGCTAAGAAAGGTCATGCGAAAAAAAAAATTAGGGAAAAGGGGGGGCGGGTTAATGTTTTTTATTTCTTTTGATTGGGGGGAGAGGGTAATGTGAAAAAAATTGGCAAGCTGAAGGGGGGGTCATGCAATTTTTAAATGGGGCCTCTCTAATCACACCAACCCCATGCTCCCTGATAAAAATTGAACTGTCTCTAATCTCACATGGTATTAATATTTATGGGAGGACAAAAAGAAACGAGTCCCGATAATCGAGGTCCGGATAATCGAGGTTTCCACTGTAGTCGGGTATTTGTTTTGTTTGATCTCCGATCGGGAGGTCCGGCCAAGAAACCAAGTTGTCTGCACGCACTTTTTTGTCTATAGTTACAATTGATATCGAGCACTTATCAAATTACTGTGGAAAGAAATTAAGCGATTGCGTTGGCTTTACCTTGATACTATATATAGCTGGTTAGCCTACGCCACAGGCGAAGCTAAACGCTATCGTTAGATTACGTCTGCTAGAAAAAAATGGCGCCGTGTTCTTAACCAATCGGAAGTTAAAACTAAAACTAATCGCGACAAGGTCGCTGTTATTTCCCGCGCTTGGTGATCGATGACGCCATCTGTTTGCGTTGCGTTCTAATTGGTTTATTTTACTATCTGGAAACTTTGTGATTGGCTTAAGTAGTTTGGCTTCCTGGTTTGACGTCACAAACTGATTTGCATGAATGTTTATTAAGACTTAATGATTGCAAATCAGTTTAGACGTCAAATCAGGAATAGACCCATGCCCCTTACTAGCTCAGTCCAGTTTGATTGGGTGTGGCTCAAGATGGCACTTTGAACGACGATTTCAGGGCAAAAACACGTTGGAATTCGAAAAAACGTTTTTGAACAACTATCTACTCTTTATGTACATACCAGAACCACAAAAATAGAAAAACAGAAGACGTTAACAAAGTTATGAGTAACATGTAGTGGAGTCTGTTTACAGAATGAGCTGTAATGGTATTTGGCAATTATACCGCCTCGTTATGTTTTGAAATTGGTAAGGCCTGGTTCACACTAGCGACATAACGACATAACAACATAATGACATAACGACATAATCGCTTATGTCGGTAATGTGAACACCGACATAGGAACGAAACGGTAAATGAAAACAAGCCTTTAAAAATGGAGTACGAAACAATTGCTGCGTTTGGGATAATTTTGCTTTTGGGAAAAAAATATGCTACTGAGAAGAAAAGAATGGGTATGTCCAGTCTTTCAGCAAGAAGCTAGAAGAGCACACGGCCAGTACCACAACTTTGTCAGAGAACTCAGTTTGGGTGATAGAGAATATTATTTCAGGTGTACGCTATTAATCTGATCTAACTTGAATTCACGAGTGGCCAAACGAAACAATACACTAGCAACATCATCTCAATCTCACGGCGCTAGAGACTGGTGAAACGAACTTACACTGGTGGACAAAGAAAAAGAGCTAATCTATTGCTTACTTCCACCAGCATGGGGCCGATACCGTAATGTGAAAACCACCTACGTTTTGGATTTTTTTATCAAATTCTGATGCTTAACCTGTAATATGTTTTGACATCAACTCGAATTTCCTGCTGCGTAGTCGCCGTCATGTTGAAAATGGTGCCGGTGTCGGACTGGGTCTACAATTCTTGCGGCGCTCTGATTGGTTCTTTTTTATGTTGTTATGTCAATGTTGTTCACACTTGCTTTAGCCGAAACATAACATCATAACGACATAGACATAACGACATAAAGAAAAGATCAGTTTTTTCCTTATGTCGTTATGTTCATGCTGTTATGTTGATGTTCACACTGCAAACATAACGTCATAACGTCCTTTTTATGTCGTTATGTTTATGTCGTTATGTCGTTATGTCGCTAGTGTGAACCAGGCTTAAGTGGTATTTGGGGAATTTCGAAGAATGAAAGAACCTGCATTTTTGGAAAATAATATTACAGCTCGTACTATTACTTGTTCATAATAACAATCGAGCAATTTTCAGCAAAGCACAAGAAACTATATTTTATTCAATTTTAGCCCGCGTTTTGCCCTTTTCACTGCCAATAAGCGGTCGCCTTTGAGACCCGTTACAGAGATTGCATGCAATTTAGCTTCATTACAGGCGTTTCTCAACTGACGATCAGTTAGGTTTTTCTAAATTTTACTTATCTTGTAGATCCTTCTAGCTTGCCTTGCCAGGTCATATTAAGACAAAGTCGATGTTGTTGATTAAATATTCATCTCTGTTTTTTTACCACATTTCGTGTCTAGGTCACAACAGTGTAATGTTTTGTTTTTAAACTTAACGATAAAAATGTACAACAGTTAAGCTTATATCAACAACTCTTGAATTTCTTATAACTTAGAAACAAAGGCAAAATAATTACATATCAAATGGCAAAGAAAATCTCATAATTAAGGTCACTTAAAATTAGGTTATAAACTCATAGAAAAACTTCAAATAATTTATATGATTGCTCTGTATACTCTTAATCTTTTCCTTTCCGCCCGCTTTTTTCCCTTGACAATCATATAACAGGATTTTTAATAAAATAGCTAATCCGTATTAATACTTTCTTCAGTACAACAAGCACTGGAAAGCCAGTTTACCTTTTTCCAAGTTTTGTTTAACTTGACCACCAAACTTGAAAGTGCATTGGAACTAAAACTTGTTTCCAGACGCAAAAACGATTTATATTTTTTGGATTATTTTGTTTTCCAAATAAAAAATTGAGCATCGAATTACTATTTCTTCGCTTTATATAGCCAATATATAGTTAAAGTCTTTGCACTGATAAATATATTCAGGAGCCCACGATATAATGGTCCGCGAATGAAGAAGTCCCGTCGAAAAGTGGGCAGTCTAATCGTGTTAGCACATTAGCAATTCTTTACGAAAAAAAAAAAGAAATTTGAAATTAGTTCCGGAAGGTACCTATTCAATGAACAATTCAGCTCAGGAGCCAGCTCATGACCGTAATGGGCTGGCTCCTGTTCAGCTTCATTCTGCTTAAGGTGGTACTATACAAAAAAATCGCATTTTTTCGTAACAAAATGTGCAAAGTTTTTTTTGTTCGATTTTACCTCTTTAGGCTTTTGTTTTCCTGCCCCGCAAGTCTTTTTGTTAATGTTACTCCAATATATAGTGATAAAACGTTTTCGAAGAGCTGTTTTGTTGCCATGGTAACGCGTTTGTTAACACGTCATTTTCGGCCTCAAAAAGGCCATTTTCCGTGTGATAATCTTAAAAGTCAGTTAATAAACTTTAAATTATTATTTCTTGAAATTTAAAATTTCATGAGATTTCAATCAGAGGAACCAGGAGCCCAGGGAGGAACTCGGTAGTTGATCTAGTTGATCTATTTGTCATTGTTGAGTTGGTAATTTTGTCACTTGTCATCAGCAGGAGCCCATGACCAGGAGCGTTCCTCTGTGTTGGGAGGCGTCCCCAGCACAGTAGCAGATGTGGTTATCTTTAGAACTCATATTCTCCGCGAAATCGGTTTCCACCATTATAAGGGACGGACCATTTTTACTACGTGTGAAAAAGTCACAATTGGACCTTCCTTCTGCATGAATTTTTTTTTTACCTTCTTCTTTGCATGATTTTTTTTTCTTGGCATTTTCCCTTGCATGAATTTGTTTGGTTTTTTTTTTTTTTCCCACCCCGCCCCCCCCCCCCCCCATCACTTTTCTAATGGTCCGTCCCTGAAAGCCACGGCAGAAACAATCTCGTTCCCAGGGTCCTCCCTCTTCCTCCCTCGACCCTGGGAACGAGGTTGCAGTAGTAATTCGCAGTAGAAATTCGCATCAGAAATTGTACGTAGCGCAATTTGATTGGTCGTTGTAATAATATGTTTCTTTTCTTTGCCGCGAAATAGAAGTTAAAAATAGCGCCAATCGGTACACATTGTCCTCTACCTTGAAATCATTTTTTGGCTGGCCCCAGTCCTCTACGATGTTCTATCCCCCAAGATGATGACTATTTAAAGATCAACAAAATTTTCAATGTCTGCCCACTCAAATACTTATGTTCTGCAGGCTAGGAACAGATTGAGAAGATAAACTTGGGAAACTTATTATTTGAACCGAAGCCATATCGTCTCTGTGATATCTTCACTTAAGAAAACCACTCACAAAACCCAACTTTTCTAGCGTAGAGTTGTGATTTTGGATCTTCCAGGAACATCTAGTTGTATTGCATTCTGTTTAAGAACTGTACAATCCGCGATCATTTCTTCTTTCGGTGTAGCACTCGGTGCTCGATGCAAACAGTGGGCCTGGCTGCACAGTCGCTTTAAAGCTTGGCGATAGTTTGTTGCAGACTTGAAAAGGATCATGGGATTGATGGTCATACTCAGTGACGGACAAACGTAATAAAAAAAACCTGCAAGCAGCATGCATTTGTCTTGAAGGAAAACTGACGGATACAATGTTTTTAGAAACACGAAAATGCATAGCGGAGTCCAGCAGATGAAAAACCCGCAAACAATTGCTATAAAGACCCTTAAAACTTTCTGGTTCTGTTTCTGTCGCCTCTCGTTTGTGTTGACTTCTGCTAGAGACGGTTGTCTCCTTAAATATCCATATATCAGTGAATGAAGAATGACAACTATTAACAATGGCATGAGATAGAAAGCGATGAAACCTGCCGTGTATGATACCATCAACCAGAGTCTGCTCCAAGCAAACCTGCAGAAGGTTTGTTCTCCAATGACCACGATTTTGGAGTGGAAAAGAGAAGGGATACCCAGAGCTAAAGGTACAATCCAAGTTAAGACTATAAAAACTGATCTAATTTTTCCAGTGAAAAAGGGCGCTTTCCATGGAAAGACGATTACGAGGTATCTGTCCACTGCAACCAGCACCAAGCTTAAAACGGAAACCGCCTGCGACATCGCCCTGAAAAAGATTCCCAGTTTGCAAAGAAATGTTGCAAACGGATCTGAAATAAGGGTTTTGCCATTAAGCATTCCTTCAATAGCAAGAAGAGGCCAGATCAAACAGGCTGCGATCACATCAGATACTGCCATGTTTACAATGAAGTAGTTGGCGCCTGTTCGTAGGTTCGGCGTTTTTACAAATGTTACAGTAACAAGAACATTGCCAATCAAAGCTGCGGCAATGATGATGCAAAGGGTCGCTGTGAATGCCACAGAGACGGCACCCGAGCATGGTATGTGGCCAAGATTAGAAGGTGTGGTAGAGTTGTTCATGCTTTGGTGGTCGAACAACAGCAAAACAGTCCGAGATATACCTTCTCTTAAGATGCGTTATCTTTCAAGTGGACTGAAACGGATATATAAACTGAATATTGCGAGTAGGAATGAATGCTTGACGTGCACAGTCACCTGTGAATGAAAACAAAACCAATACAGTACAGTTTGATTGAGAACTAAAGGAATATCTAAATAGACAACACATGTCAAGGCTTAATTAGGTGTGACAACGGGGAAATTTATTCATGGCATGAGCAGTGAAAAAATAGATTGCACTCGAGTCAGACAACTTGGAATCAATAATTCTCTGCTCAAGAAATCTCGCTAGGCAAAGCCAGGAGTAACAGGGCAAAACTTCTCTGAATGCCCAATATAACAGTCTCCTAATATAAAGCCCATACAAGTGCAAATTCATTTGTTTCGTTAAGTTACTCTGTCTGCCATGGTGCAAGCTGAATTGAAGGTAGCTATAACAAACAAATCAAAAATGAATTTCCTCTTTACTAGTAACTTACCTGCGTTCTTTTAACGTGAGACTGAAAATTCCTTGCTATTTTCGGCAGAAAGATCCTTGTCTATATGTTTGTCAACTGACACACCCCTGTTATAAGTTTACATGTGGCAAATGAGATGTAACTGCACATTTGGTCATAGTTTAGCATAGGTTTCCAGATAAAAATATCAGAGTTGCACACAACGGCAGCTGAAAAATAATATGAACAAAACAACATGAGTTTGTACTACTTACAGATATCATCAGTCATTGTAAAACATATTCATTGCCATCCAGCAAGCAACTGAAGCAAATGCAGAATCAAATCTGGTACAATGAAAAGAACTGAATCTCATTGCAAAATTCATTAGTGGAAAGGTCATCCCAGCAGTGAACCGGACATCAATTTTCCAGTTGTTTATGGCGAACAAGGAAAAGCTTTCAGAACTCCTGCTAGCACTGGCGTCCACTGTCTACTGAAAACAATTCTTACGGTCGGGCGTTTGTTTTTGTTTCAGTACTCACATGTACAGTACCGAAGCAAAACTAGGGGAAATCCAAGCTGCTTGTAATAAATACAACCGCGCAAAGTATCAACATTTTCAATCATAGCTGATTGATAACAACGACTCTATCAATTTGAAAAAATAAGTGTGATTTGCTTCTTAAGTCAAACAATGAATTCAGATGTGCGAAGTTTCAGATGCCAATGAGAGGGGAGTGCTCTTGTAACAGTAAGAGATACTGCAAATTGCAGTATGCCCATCCGTCAAAAAGGAATTGCGACATGCTTCTCACCTGTCAGAAGATTGGGATGCGATGAAATCGCGTCAAATGCAGAACAGAAGACAAGCCGCCCTAGAGTTTGACGAACAATAACCACATGCAATGCTATTCCGATTAAAAGCCTATGTTCAAATTCGCGAGATTAAATTGTCGCGTCACAGTGGGATGTTAGTCATGTCATGTACAAGTTTAATTTCCTTTTATGGAATTTTCTAACGCTTATTTTGCATAGTCACCTAATAGAAGTACAGCTGAGCAAACTGTGAAGAAATACTCCATCCAAAGCCCAAGCCTAAAATGTGGTTGGAATAACATTACTCTCTTAAAAAATGCAGAAAGAATCTAAATGTAATCAATTCAGCAATCCAAAAGAAAAGGGACAGTAATAACTAAAAAAACCTAAATAGAAATTAAAGTACGATATGAAAGCACAGAATATCTACGTTATATCGGCCCCAATTAACATTGACTTGCTAACCAAAAAAATAAGCAAAAATGATCATATACAACAAATAATGAGGCAAAAAAATAATTTACAATTCTGTGGAAAGGCAAAATGTTTTCCATTCACATGTGCAGTGCTGAAAACTGTAATAAAGCTAACTGCGTGTGGTCGGCTGGAAAACCTTCTTCTGTTTGGTTTTAATGGACAGCGTAATTGCGTGGGTTATCTCACCATACTTTTCCGCTTCGCTTTAACGTTTTCTTATCCTTATTTTGATTAACAATTAAGATTTTTTAAATTACTTCCACTATAGGTGGTTTCATTAGTAACAGTGACTCAGTGCAGAGATGGGTTCCTGCTCAGTGTCAATAAAAAAACCTACTTGGCTAACCCTTTAATGGCCCTCTATTTAAGTAATAAAACCCATCCAATGTGTTTGTGAAGGAGAAAGCAAACCGTACAAACACGAGGCAGAAGGCAGAGTGCACCTGCTCACGAATTTCCCCAAACGCCCCGAGGTTGCAGAAGCCTGTACAAACACAGTAAATACGTTTTATTTCTTTTATGAAATAATAACATTATACCGTCGGTTGCTTTGAAGGTAGTGTCAAAATCATCTAATACAGACTAACATTAACGGAACTATGGGCAGTATGCCGACCAACAACAAGTCGTCATATGTTGTAGCCCTGGTGCAAAGGAATAAATAAATAAATCAATCAATCAGAGTCTGGAAGGGGGGTCCTAATCCCGCATTCCCGCTTCTTTTTCACGAGAATCCCGCCTTCCGCACTTTTGGGTTTGATTAGTGTTCACCTGGCTGGTTCACTTTCGCTGCTGGTACGTTCGCGCAAATTTTGGAATCCCGCATCCCGTAGAGCAGTAAATTCCCGAATCCCGTCAATAAATTTTTCATTTTCCCGAATCCCACACCATATTTTGATCAAATCCCAGATCCCGTGAATACCCTTCCAGACCCTGATTAATCAATCAATGTATTTATTGTCGATAACCGGTGGGGAGTGGTCGCCCACTCCCCCGAGCCGCTCATGTAAGAAATGCTCGACATATATAAATTCAGTACAACTGCAACTACAAGGGCCTAACCACAACACCAGGTTCTACATCCCCTACTCTTCGCGAACAGTGTGTGGATTCTTTAACGACCTACGAAGGTATTACGAACAAGGGTTGTGAGACGGGACCTACGGTTTATCGTCCTTATCCGAGAAGACTTGAAAGTCTAACCATTTACATATGTCATTGCAAAGGCAACACGTTCTCTTCAGCATTTTTAAGACCCTGATCGATGGTCCAGCCAAGGTCCGAACCAACCACCTCCCGCACGATAGTGCCGTGCTCTACCAACTGAGCTAACCAGTCGGCGGTTATCAGCCAGTGCAGCCAGTTTGGCGACATTCACTCTTCCACACTGATCAAGTGCGTACAGGAGACCATGGGTCATGGGCTCCTGGTGCGTATCATTTTGGAAATGGCCAGACGAGTGAACCAGCTTGTAGGTACAAAATAACCCTACACAGATTGGCCCTCCTGTCAGACGTTCGCGACAAATAGAAAGTGCTCCAGGGTTTTATAAAATGCGTCCTTTCCGATTTAATAAACAACTCATGTTTCACCCTGAGTCTACGTCAAAAAGAGCCTATTACTCTCCTGTCGTCAAATTATTTATATAACAAAGCAAGTATTTGCATCAACAAAACAAAAGTTATTTATCCAAAAATTGTTGCAAAGTATCAATGTACTCAAACTAGTTGCTGTTCTCTATGGCTCTGAACGGTAAGCATGGCAATGGGCTACAACTTGAAAAAATATGAACTCAGACAACGGGTTGCAAAAGTGTTGAGACACTCGGTAAAAAGCATCTCTTCTTCCTTTCAACGAGTGACTACCAGCACAAAGTTTGTTGATTTTCCAGCTTCTCCCTTCCTCCCCCCCTTTCAATGTTGTATTTTTCACTTTTCAGCATGGTTTTGCATTGGTGGCAACATTGATAATTGGGGGGGGGGGGGGGTCAAGGGGAACTTTATTGTATGAGAGCATTGTTCAATTACTCCAAATAGGTGTAGTGTCTCACCCAGTTACACAATAAAATTTTTAAGTTTCGTCACTATTCCTTGCAACGATAACTGAAAATGTTATTCAAACTTCGTAGTCACAACTTTGCAATAAGTCTGGCTAGAAGTCATCAAGATTCTCGTGAACAGACACCAGGACACTGTTTACATATTCCATCTCTTCAAAACCGTTTCCAATTAACAGTCGATTTGCTTTGATTTTGCTTAGTAATGGTAGGTGATTGGCTGAAAAATCTCGCGGCCCCTTAAGCTTATTCATAGCAAATTAGAAGTAAAACCAAACTCAACTATGAATTCTTTTCTCGCGTTTGATGTTGACATGAATTTGCTTTGATCGCAATTGTTGTGTATTCAATGGATTCCTGTACTTCTATAAAGTAAGCAGTAACAACTCTCTAGTGCTGTACACAACTGATTTATTCAACTGATTCAGAACTTAAGTAATTCCAATGATATTAGGAACTACTAAACAGGTGTTTTCTAGTTATACAAGTCTGTTACAGGATATCCGGGTAGTGAATCCTGTAAGCCTTTACAAAATATCCCGAGGGGTAGTAATTCCAATATAAGCCTTTACAAAATATCCCAAGGGGTAGTGAATCATGTAAGCCTTTACAAAATATCACGAGATCTCCTCGGTGGGGGGGGGGGGGGTGGGGTGGGGGTTGGGTTAGGGGATGAGGGTAATCAGAAGATCGCAGGATCTTTTGTAAAGGCTTACATGATTCACTACCCCTCGGGATATTTTGTAAAGGCTTACATGATTCACTCGGCGTACCCAGATATCGTGATATTGCTATGAATAATTAATAGATACGCAAACATGACAACGAGTTCTTCCTGGTTCGAAATTTGTGCATTTTCAGTTGCGATTGGCCAGAATCAAAAGGGCCACTCCATGACTCTCTTACTCGGGCAACGTAATTCTCGGGCTAGGGAACTTGTGTGAACATGCTTTCGTCAGTTCCCGTGCTTTTTCCTATGCTTACCTGGGATACAGTCACGATAATGGGGCCGGTGCAACGTGAACAAAAAGAAAAAGACTTTGTGTTGTTAGATGCCTACAGCGGGAAAAGTGTGCAAGACTGTATTGAATTTTCATACTCTGTGAACATTTTCGGGGTGCCTCACTTCGATAAAACGATGGAGTTTGCATCTTGTTTCAATACATATTGTTCGTATTACGTCGCTCAAAACTAGCTGATCTTAAGCTCTTGAACAGAAATTGAGCTGCTATAGAAGAAAGCGATCAGCAAAAGGTAGCATGCCGCTAAACATGTACAGTCACATTTGATTACAGTAAACAACGACACATGAATTGCACATGAAAACCACTTAAAAGAGGTGTTGGGAACTGAGCCTTCTGCGCAAATGTGAACGTACTCGTTCAAGGGAACTGAGGTATCTAAACAACGTCCATTTTAGTGCCCGGGCACCTAGTCTGAACGGGGCTTTAGATTACCAAACTCAAGTTTCCAATACGCTTAGAGACGCCAACTTGACTGTTTCGAACTGCAGTAATTTCATCATTCAGGATTTTTAGGGGTTACAACGTTTTTATTGTTATCAAACAAAGAATATTATATTCAATTGTTAGCACGCACCAGTGTTTATTTCAGAAAGACAGAATAAGTAGGAATTACCTGGTTAGAATTCCATCCTAATCTTCCAACAGCGAGTGGAAACTCAGGGCTGCTCCAAGTTTTAACTACAGTTGTATCATTACAACGTCATCAAGGGTAATGTTCCATGTTCCAAATTGCTTAGGGAAGGGGGAGACCCAGTCGCTCTTTCTAAAATACAATACAAATGCTTCACTATAACTAAAATGTTTAAATGCACCAGGTTTCAATTGCTTTTCGTGGTCTGTGTGGTTTCCAACTTTTTTTCCTTTCGTGGAGCATTTCGAGGTGTACAGCATGAACGCCGTAGGGCCTGGCTACTCAGTTGCTTTATGGCTTGGCGATATTTGCTACCAAAACAGAAAAGAATCACCGGATTGATCGCCATATTCACTGATGGAAAAACATAATAGAACAAACCTACGAGGAGCATGCATTTGTCTTGAAGAAAAAGTGACGGATACAACTGTTTAAGAGCTCCATAAACACACAGAGGAGTCCAGCAGATGAAAAATCCACAAACAAGTGATACAAAAATCCGTAAAACGTTGTTATTCTGTTTCTGTCTTTGCTCCCTCACGCGGCTTTGCAAATTCATTAGAGTTGATTTTTTTCTCAATGCTCGCATTATTAACAAATAAAGTACGACCAATGTGATAAGAGTTGCGACATACAGCGTGACGAAAATTGTCCCATAAAATATTGTCACTCCAATCTTGCTCCAGACAAACCTGCAGAAAGTTTGATGTTGAACTATCACAATCTTAGAATACAGCATGTAGGGAGCCCCAAGTGCTGATGCTGATAGCCAAGTTAGTAGCAAAACATATGGTCGTTTCCTGGCAGTGAAAAAAGGCGCCTTCAATGGATAAGCGATGGCGAGATAACGATCCACTGCAACAAGCACCAGGCTTAGAATGGAAACCGCTTGTGATACCACCCTAAGAGACATTCCCAGCTTGCAAATCAGTACGGCGAGCAAACCCGAAATAAGGCCATCGCCATTAAGCATTCCTTCTGTGGCGAAAAGCGGCCAAATGATGCAGGCGGAGATCACATCAGACACTGCCATGTTGACGAGATAGTAATTGGTGCTCGTTCGAAGGTTGGAAATTTTTACAAATGTTGCAATGACAATAATATTGCCTATGAAAGCTACTGCACTTAGGATAAAAAGAGTCCCTGTGAATGCCACAGATACGGCATTGGAGCATGAAATATGGCTGATAGAAGGAGCTTTAGTCGAGTTGTTAAACATGGATAATCCTCTGTCTGGTCCGTTATGTGAGGACACTAATTTGGTTGATGGATGACCAGGGATTCTAAGGATTTCGACGTACCGAGTAGTCGACTGTACTAGGCAAAGTTTTCACACCCTGTGAATGAATGCATTGGTCAAAATCATCACTGAACTAATCACTTAGTCTGAGTCCGCTTTTCTTGATACGATAGCCACACATTACGAATAAAAAATATTAATCAGGCTGTCTTAAATTGTGTTTTGTTTTGAAGCGCTAGGGAGCTCAATTTTACCTACCTGAACCGTTTTGTTCCACTGAGTTCAAGAAAAATCCTATCAATCTCAGCGACTAACCAAAGAAAGCCGTGAAAGGGACTCACGAGAGTCGAACTCACCCAAAACAGACGGGCAATAAGAGTGATACGAGGTGGATACCGCAGTTTATATTGCGGATTTAGTTATAATTATAATATCCGTTCCTCGCGTCATGAAGGGCGTGACAGAGAAAACTGAGAACACGGAATTTTTGCTTCGGTACTATTGGATGCTATATTGATCATGAACTTGTCACAACTTATAACAAAGCGGCCCTCAATCAAGTGAACACCTTTTCAAGTTATATGGTATTTAACAGGAGCCTGGAAAGAAGATTTATTATCATATGGCTGGTTACTCAAGGCAAGACAAGCCTATCTTAACCGCTAGGGATTCCCCGCTGTTTCCAGCAGAATGAAACACATTCCTATATTGTTCAAGCTTGCTCACTCGAGATGTCGGGATATTGGCCTCGCTCGTTTGGCTAATATCCGGCCATCTTGACCTTTATAACTTTATGCAAGAAAACAAGGGTTTCGTGTTCTAGGTTAAACCAGGATATGATAACAAATATTCTCAGAAAGGAAGTATTTTGATACTTTAAAAGTTCCTGAAACCTTAGTTTCCGGGCTTGGTGATGATTACGAATAGCAAACTCTTCTTTGAAACGGCAAAATCTTAAGCTGGCCGGCTTGTATTTACAGTGGCCAGAGTATCTGGCAAATTTATTTGGAACTTCAACAACTGACTGGCCCACTACTAAATAAAGGTTAGGCCGTAGTATCAAATAGTAGTGAAAGAAATAGATTTTCTAACGGGTAATTGTGATTAAAATCAGGAAGTTCGCACCTATCCTCTGACGCCTCTGCATGCACAAGGAGGAAGTGCTTGCAATCAATCAATCAATCAATCAATCTTTATTAACGTGGTCAGCACGCTTAGCTAAAAAGCTAGTTTGCAGGTGCGCCACGAAATAAAAATACAAACTAGAAAAATATAAACTTCTTGGAAGTGTATAAATTAATTTAAGCTAACTAAGAATAAAATATAAAAATATAAAAAACAGTAAAATAGTAAAATAGTAAAAATTGTATTTAATTATCACACTTCTCGGTCAAAGTCCCGTAAGGTTTAATGTTCTTAAATTGTTCTTAAAAACGGTATATGTTTTTATCTTTCTTGTTTCGTCTGGTAGAGAGTTCCACATTTTCGATGCAGCATATCTCCACGATCTTAAGCCATAAGTTGTTGATTTTACTTTTGGAAGGTCTACAATTGTGTTGCCTCTGAGGTTATAAGTGGAGCGCCTTACTGTAATGAAATCACGTAAGCTTGCAGGTCCGGCAACGCTGGCTAATATCTTAAAAACTGTGGACAATATTTTCGCTAACCGTTGTTCGCGGAGACTTGGGAGACCAATACGCTTTAATAGTTCCTCATAAGGCGTGGACTTTTCCCTGAAAACGAAACGGAGCGCTCGTTTGTTTACCATCTCTAACTTGTCAGCTGACTTGAAAATGAAAATGAAAGCCTTGTAAAGGTCCCTCCTAGTCTCGAAAGGCAACAGTTTCTGCATCCTTTTTAGTACAGCAATTTGTTGACTGACTTTTCTACATATAGAGCAACTGTGAAAACTCCGGCATAGGAGATTTGGAGTATACCTTGGCAAAATTCAAGTTAGGATGGCAACGAATACAAACACCCCCTACACCGGATCGGACTGAGCAACCCTTGCAAGCATTAGAAATCAAAGATTTGATTCCATTCTTTTAATTCGAAAGCAGTAATAAAAACCCAGCAACCCAATGAACATCCGGCATTTTATGAGTGTTTGCATAATCAGATTTAATATTCAGGAACGTTATTTCTATGGTCGAATTACTTAATTTGACCTCTCTTCCTCATATTCAGGCTCGCCCAATCAAGTCTCCTGCGGCTCGTGTTTTCTACATTTCGCTCATGTTCTCAAATGCCCGTCGTGTTTTATTGTATAGATACTGATGAAACACTAGGATTTTTCCCTTTTTTGTGATTGATCAATTTAGCGAGCCGAACACATAACAGTTTTTACTTCCTAAACAGTAAACATTAAAAAATTGGCTAATTTAACAGCAAACACTAAAATTTATGGGAAAATAACACCAAACATTAAACCCCATTCAGAGTTTCGTCCAAGGATCTATTTCCTAACCATTTAACTTGGAGGCCCTGTTAGGGGTTTTAGGGACGGGCCATTAGAAAAGTGATGTGGGGGAGGGGGGGGGGGTGGGAAAAAAAAACAAAAAAAAATTCATGCAAAGAAGAAGGTAAAAAAAAATTCATGCAGAAGGAAGGTCCAATTGTGACTTTTTCACACGTAGTAAAAAAAATCGTGCAGAGGGGTTCACCTGAAAAAAATAATTCCTGCACAAGCAGTGAGCGAAAAAAGAAATTCGTGCAAGCTAAAAATTCCCCACCCCCCCATCACTTTTCTAATGGTCCGTCCCTTAGGGATAAGGGATGACTAAACACCCCCCCCCCAACTAACAGGGCCTCAACTTGAGTTATGCGTATCAACGTGAACTTTAGAAACGTTATATATTAGTTCAGTATTATTTAGGTTTCTTTGCACAAAATTAACGCGAGTTTTTGTAATTCGCGTTCTTAACATGCATCGTTGATTTCCTATAATAACGTAGCAGTTTTATAAAACAATCATGATATGCATGAAATATGTAAACCAGCAGTTTGCATTTAATTCGAAGCTTCAACAACACCTCCCCACCGGGGCATACCCCGGGCATTTCATCGTTTGGCCTTGAGGCAGTCAGGTTCCAGATTATGACCGCACGTGCTCGTCTTCAAAGCGGCGACGAGCGTGGTAAGGGACTAGTCATTTTTTACCTCATGGTATGTATATCATACCATGAGGTATAGTAATATTAATGGTTGGATTTGTCACTCCATTCCCGTTAGACAATTAATTTATGCATTAAATCCGCATTAAATGTGAATTAGACAGGTTCTCCCCTATCTCCCCTGCTAGGTTTGGTTTCGTCCACAAAGTCGTGTAATTGTTTTATGTTCACATATGTGGGGAGAGGGGGTGAGGCAAAGCGGCAGCACATGTTTACAAAATGGCGTCTGTTGTGTTGAAGCCGACGCAAAGATAGTCAAGGCAGGTTTTCGTTCCTTTCGCTTCATCTTTGATCAAAATACACTTTTGAAGATCTCGCGAACGAACAGGAAATGTGTTGAAGAATGCTCGAGGGCAAAGAAATGGGTTTTAAAGTCTTAAAAGCGACGATTTCTCCAATTTGGACGACGAGTAATCGATCAGTCGTAGCAAGAGTGCACAAAACGAACTATTCGGAATGAACTCTTTATGTTCTGGGGAAAGGACAGCACTTCATGTAATAATTACCACATACCATGAGGTAGCTCGAAGGAGCCTTTGATTTATAAATGGGTTGGGGGTGTGGGAAATTTAAGAGGGAAAGACAATTTTCTTTCCTTGACCCACCCATTAAGTATTTAATTCAATTACTGGCCCACCCTCATATATATATAGACTACATTTCAGATGTGACCACCCGCCTGCTGTATTCGTTGCTCTTTTTTCCAAGACCATGGACAACTACATACAGTGAGGTTTAAGTTTAAACAACACTTGGCTTCCCCCTTCACATAACAAGAATTCTATTCATGACCCACTCTTGTACACTAAAAATGTACGCCTGATTTTCCCCCTCAAATTTCCTCTTCCCTTCCACCTCCCCCCCCCCCCCCACCCACTCCGTAAATAACGACGGTCTAGTCTAAACCACAGGCATGCGATTCATTGACTACTTTGTAGAATACTACACATAGATTTCAGACCCCTCTCGGTCGAAGGGCTGAGGGAGATGAGATCTAATGCCGACCGAGAAACATCGACCAAACGACTTTCGACTTTACCGGGGCACGCGATATGGCGTGATTCGGCTGTTAGAAGTATTGTGCCCCCTTGTCACACTGATCACAGGTCACAGACCTTGTCATGTCATACGTACTCAACATCGTTCCCAGGGTTTCTCTTCTTCCCGCTCCTGAGACATACATTGTAAAAGAGAGCTCAAACATACCTAAATAAATTATAGTAAATTAAACTAGTAAATTATACTGCTATTAGAAATCATTGAAAGGGGCAAATAAAGCATTCATTCATTCGTTTATTTCCTTAACAACCCAATTGTATTGTGACAAGGACACGCGAAATAAAAACATAACAGGATGACAGTCATATTTCACGTAACTCACGCAATTCCCAACAGTCTGTACAATGTGTGACTTCACACGAGATGTTTCAGGCAAAAGACAGTACTTTGAGAAACGCCAGCGGGAGCGCAATTTAGCGTGATGTAGGATTATGATGAGCTACCTATTTCACCTCCGATTCTTTCCATAACACCTCGTGTACACAACTCCTCAGAGATACAACCCCATTCTCCAAAGCCTGCGTAACAGTCTTTTGCCCACTTGCCTGAAAAGAAACGTAAAAGACTGCTACGCAGGCTCTGACATTCTTCATTCCCGCGGTTCCTACACAGACACGACAAGTCACTCAAGGAATTCGTTCGTAATTCATTCATCTCTGTAAACCAGTAAACCAGCCTGTCTATAAACTTCGCACAATGCGTAACCTGACACGACGCGTTGGAGACAAAAGTAAACTTTAAGGGATGGCGGCGGCGGGTCAATTTAGCGCAGTGGACTATGTTGTTTTCGCCTTGATGTTGCTGATCTCTGCCGTGATTGGCGTCTATTATGGCTTTTTGGGAGCAAACAGAAGACCACAAAGGAGTATCTGTTGGCAGAAAGGAGTATGCCCAGTTGGCCTGTAGCCATCTCATTGCTAGCTTCCTATTTGTCGGCCATCACACTTCTTGGCGCGCCATCTGAGGTGTATACGTACGGCTCGCATTACATGGTGCTTGTTTTCTTCTCTTACTGGATCTTCTGCTTCGCTGTTGCGGTTGTCTTCATTCCAGTGTTCTATAGAACCCACATTGTCAGCGTTAATGAGGTGCCTGTTTGTATTTTCAGTATATGTGGCTCCATCTTTTTGTCATTTCTCACTTAAGACACGCATTTTAACTGTTCTTCGAAAAGTGACACTGTGTGGTGTATTTTTTGTTTTAGAGCGAAGAACAAGATTAAAAACTTTACAAAATAAGTGGTTCTTGAACTTTTTGGAGAACCAAAACCATGCACTATTGCATGATTTAGTTCACGGCGATGAATAGGATAGTAAGGATAGAATGCAAACTCCTTTAGTCTTTTTCTGGGAGTGCATAGATATCATCGCTGGCTGTGCTATTTTCGATGCTTTCAGTGCAAACATGATATGTTTGTTGCTGGCCTTGTCAAATCAAACACGGTATAAAAGATTTCCTTGATAACGGTTTTGTTTTGAAACCAAACTTTCAGCACTAAATCAGTTTCGGCAATCTTGCCATAACTGAAGAGGATTTGGGAATCAAGAAGGTGAGATAAAAAAAAACAGTTTAACTCTAAAAACGATTGTAAGAAACTTCATTAATCCTGCCTCGCTTGAGTTTGAAACTGAGCAGTGGAGAAGGCTCTTCCATTGACCTTGAAATGTGAGCAAAGTCCTGCCCAAATTTGACAAATTATGATTTGAAAGTGTCAGTTTCAACAATGAGAGAAATTTGAGGTCTCTAAGCAATACTCATTTACTGACACCCTAAATTACTATGGTAATCCGCAGCTTAAATAGGACCATCCATCAGGCAAAACTCCGATAAGTATTACTAAGGGACGGACCATTAGAAAAGTGACAGGGGTGGTGGGGAAAAAACCAAAATAAAATTCATGCAAGGGAAAATGCCAAGAAAAAATTCATGCAAAGACGAAGGCAAAAAAAAAATTCATGCAGAAGGAAGGTCCAATTGTGACTTTTTCACACGTAGTAAAAAAAATTCGTGCAGAGGGGTTCACCTGAAAAAAAATTCCTGCACAAGCAGTGAGCGAAAAAAAATTCGTGCAAGCTGAAAATTCCCCACCCCCCAAGGGAATTATTTTTTTAATAAAAGAGACAAAAAGACAGAAGACATCTTGATCTCGAACACAGAGACGGACGGGGGAAAAAATCTATTTTCAGAAGAGTACTATTAATCGGTTGACGAAGAAGGTGTTCTCACAGATTATCGCTCTTGAAGCAAAGTGCCTAGCATTAAAATCTCGAAAGTCGCAGGTTTATATAAAGAGAGGGATAGGTTGACAGTGTTTGAGTAAGATATGAGCTATACATACATACATACACACACACACACATACATTCCATCCCATAACAATATACATTAAGAAAAACATAAAAACATATAACAATAATAATAAAAATATCAATACCTGTAATTAATAATAATAATAGCAATACTGATAATAATATAATAATAGTGCTTCTCGTTACTATATGTCATTGGTTACAGTTCAATACCTCAAGCTGCTTTGACTTTTTTTATGAAATACCATACTATTAAATCTTTCTTCTGCAGTTGTTATCATTGAAATTTTCATATATTCAAAATCATATACTATTCTTTAGTTGGGTATGGATATTTTGGCTGTTTCTGTAACAGCACAATTAAACTTTCATGTGGTATATACTATTGACTGCTTGATGTTAATTTTGCATTAATTTTTTTACAGGAGTATGTAGTGCAGCCATTTTTTTCAACACATGAAGATTTCAATAACTCTTTTTTACATTGTTTTTATGATTACCTAAAAAAACGCACAGCCACACACTATACAGTAGGCACTCTCTATTACCAAACCTTTATTCAAAGTTTTTGTAGAATCGAATTATTTTACCCCCAATTTTTTAATGTAATGACATTGTATCTCTAACTTCTGTTGATATGGCATCTCTTTTGAGGGAAGAGGAATTTTTCTATCTACCACTGGGAGTACCATTCCAACTGAAGAGAGTAAACAAATTGAAATGCGCACTATTCATAATGCTCTCAATTGTGGTTACCTAGGAATGAAATAATGACTGCAGTAGACAATAAAATATCTAACCAGAAGATTCTTCTTACAATGAATCTCATGCAATGATAACAATAGAGCATAAACAAAAAATAATTGGAGCATTCAACTCATCCTCGGTGTAAGAATATATTGCTTTTAAAAGTG
This sequence comes from Ricordea florida, assembly GCA_949710005.1. NCBI lineage: Eukaryota > Metazoa > Cnidaria > Anthozoa > Corallimorpharia > Ricordeidae > Ricordea > Ricordea florida. The sequence goes on from OX453275.1 coordinate 10,774,840, forward strand.
ATGTACAACAAAGCAGACAAAGCAGTAAGGACTAAGAAAACAGGTTTTTACGCTGTGGTAAACACAACCACTAATATCAGTTCTTCAAGATTTCACTTGCAAAAGATTTACAATCATTTTCAATTTGTTTTAAGTGAATACTATTGTGATACTTCATAAACTCTGTATTCCGTGTAAGGATAACAGATAGTGTTTCTCAGTGGCAGTGAAAGAGCTAAATGAAGTTAACTTTTTAAGCACCGTGTTGAGCGGTATATATACTGATCATGTCATTTGCACAAGTTGTCAATAATTGTGTACCAAACAAAGCATAACGAATATAGTAATGGGGATTAGAATAATAGCTAAAGGCATTGTGACTTCTTCAAAAACTAGCTTCACGAGGTTTTTGCGGGAGTCGTATTTCTAGTTATTATTATATTAGGAACGAAACTGACCGATCAGATTTTCTTCCTGGGAAGTCGGACGAGTGTGTATTTCCTGTACGTTTAGCAAGGCTTGGAAACAAACATTAACCTCAGCCGCCCACACGGCTCTGGAATGTACTTCCTGTGTACTTCATAAAACTATATAAACAATATTTATATAATATATAAAGCATTTTCTTAGGGACACGAAGCTAACAGAGTGTGCTCATAAATCTGGAGCTCAAGTTTCGGGTTTCTTATAATTACTTTGTTCACTGAGTTGTTTTTACATGCATGAATAGCTCTAAAGAACAATAGTTAAGTACCAAATAAGGTATTCAGAAATAAAATTATGCATCAACCTGCGTGTATATAAGCTAATCAGGTTTGAAGCTGTTGCCTCATTCGTAAGCAGATAGCTCAGTGAAAGAGAATCGCGTGGCATTTCATTTTCCTTTTCTCAAGAGCCATGTCGTACACAGTTGCCATTGCCTTTGTTATAGCAATGTCCTGCTTCAGCCACATTGCTGTGATGGCTGAAAACTGTGATGCTGTAGAATTTACATCAGACAAGTGCAGAAGCAAGGACTACATCAGCGTTTTGGGTCAAAAACTAAACAAGGGTGAAGAGAAGAGGATAAAACTGCCGGGTGACTCGGAAACTGAAATCCGATGGTATTGCGGCTCATCAGAGGAGCGAACCGCGTGGAACACACCAGCAAATCAGGTACGAGTCAAGTACCAAACTGACGGTTCCATTCGGTGGAGCATTTACAAATGTGCTGATCTCTCAGGCCCCAAGAAAGCGGGCGAGAACTGTGCTGTTCCCGAAACCACTGAATTCTGCCCCAAGTTTGATGGCGCAAACTCCAGTGCCTGCGTCTTCGAGTTAAAAAAGTCGACTTCAAACGTGAATCAGAAGACAACAACTGTATCAATTGAAGGAACTTTGAGAGCGGAGGTAGAAAAGAAAGCCGGTCCACTTACAGCGAAGGGGTCTGCAGAAGTGAAAGGTAGCGTTTCCCATTCCATCACTAAGGCCAAAATAGTCACATACGAGTCTCGACAGTTTTTGGTCATCCCACCCGGGTTCTCGTTCTGTGCCTTTACTAACAACACCAGTGTGCCTGATGACAATTCTGCCACCGGCTTTCGTTGGCGATGTTCGTTTTCTGAGTACATTAAAGCAGAGGAGAAGTTCAGCAATGGACGCTGCACAAGTCTGGAGATCTGTGACGTGGGTGTTTGTGGAAGGACGGCAGTCGAAAGTGGAGGCAACTCTGTGCACATCGGACTTACAGCTCTGATACTTTGTATGATTGCGTTTCTCCCTATTTACAGTTATACTAGCTTGTTCAGCTACAGCTAGCTGAGTGCGGTATCTTCATTATAATGGAACAAACCATCGCTTTAGATTTTACGCACGCACGCTTCCTAGCTAGTGATAATATCGTTATGAAAATTCAACCACTTATTTTTTAACAAAGGAAAAAAAGTCCCATTCATTAGTCGAAAACATATCGGAGTGCCTCTCCGCTATAACTCCTTGTAACGTTTGCATGCATGTCTGCTTGTAATCTTTTTAATCTCGGAGTGACTCTTAACTCCCTGTAACTCACGTTTGTTTGTTTGTATAATCTTTTTATATGGGCCTGAAGTTTAAAACATAACGCCTTAATATCTGATCACTGATGAACCTGCATGCTTTGACATCTAAGTAATGATAGTTCGTGTTATGAAAGCTTTAATTCTTGTGTCACTGAATCGAATTAGTCACTCATCGATAAATGCCAGAGCAAACGTTTGTGTGTTGAAGCCTAGTTTACTGAAAAGGTCGAAAAGCGATGACTGTAACATTTTTAAATTGCAATAAAGACCAGCTTAGTGCATGTACTTGCTACTTTCTCTATTTTCATTTTGCTGTTCCTAAAACCGTGCCTCAGGTTCTTAAAAAGGGATAGAAAAATCCAGAAACCCTCTGTATTTATCATCCATGACCGAGAGAGTTTGATCGTAGCACGAGTCAATTTTCTTTTTACATTTTTTTTTTTCAAAAATACCGTACTGTACTGTAAATATTATCGTCAAAAATGTCAGATAGGTAAAATAAACATCAGTAGTTTGGTTTTTAACCGGAGACAGTTTTCAATTGGAGACGGATAGTTTCGCGCCATTTTTAGATTTCAAGCACACACCTGCTCACCCCCAGAGTTGCCAGATCGCTCGTGTGACAGAACATGGCTTCGAAAGGTAAGCAATATTTTCTCTGTCGAATCCAACGTTTGCATTAATTCGCGACGTCAGAAATCAAAACACTCATTCCCCGAGAACAGTTGCTGGTAACCGAGTCCATCACGAAAGTGAACTGGCGATAAATAATTTTTATTCCGCGGCCAAAACTCCTTTCAAAAACTGTTTTTAACAGGCGCAGATTAAACCCTTTTATAGTTAAAGGGTTTTGTCTCACTTAACTGTCGGAATAAACACCACAAAAATAAAACATACAGTAATGTAATAGTGTAATGATATAACTTGCACCCGAGCCTGAACCCAAGTCTGTTACATTTGCAAGGCGTAACGCTCGAAATTTCGCCGACACGAGTGATCTATTAGACAACCAGTAAGTCAAATCTTTAGTTATTTTTTTTTATTCTATTTTGGGGGTGGTCCGTAGAGGGGTCCGTAGGGGTAGTCCGTGGACAAGTCCGTAGGGTAGTCCGTGGACCCGGTCTGTATGGGGGTCCGCGGACCGGGGGTCAGTGTTTTCGGGTTACCCCGTGCGTAGCGCCATTTCAAACTTTGATTGCGGGACATCTTAGAAACGTTTCCGCGGGTGTTTTCATCTCTGAAGTCGTGTATCAATGCAAACGGTGGAAAACGCTCTATGATCCTCTATGGATTTATGAATGACGCCGAGAATGACTGTTTTACAGGTAAACAACATGTCCTCTACCAATTTGGCCGTGGAGAGAATGGGCTAGAATTGTTTATTTCTTCTATGGCATCCCTGTGGATGCAACCAGATGGCGCTCGAGCTGAAATTTCTTTACTTCACGTGAACTTTCAAGTTTTGTTGTTGAAATGGAACCTCTGTCTCAGTTGTGTGTAATTAATGCCGGTAGGAATCTGCGTGGGAAATTAATACATGCTGAGGAATGTTTGCTTCTTTAAAAAGCAGCTGCGAACCAAATTTATGCAGTAACTGAACTGTCGTAATCGGCAGTGGAAATAAAACAGTCAAATCTTGCTGTCTTTGTGCCTCTGGTGCATTATTTTCACACAGCAAGTAAAAACAAAACTACCAGAAACATCAAACAAAAAAAAATTGACTTGACTCGAACTTGACTCGTGACTCGAACTTGACTCGTGCTACGATCAAACTCTGATCGAGAAGAGACTTGCGGCGGTTAAACACTCGTGTAAGATGCCCTGACAATTTTTAAGTTCCAGTCTCTTCAATTTTGTCTTGCAAAACTATTACCAACAATGAGAAGAAGTACATATTCTAACAAAGAGAGACAACAAAAATATTTATTTGAAGTCCTTGATACAATTTTTTATCTGAAACATAGAAATGATATCATTATCCACTTAATAGCAGAACTGACCGATTTTCTTCCTGTTTTTCGAAGGGAAAGAATGATAAAAGTTTAATAGTGCGTATTTCCTCAGGATTTCCTGTACGTTAAGCAAGACTTGGAAAAAAACAAACTTCAGCTTCCCACTACTTTGGAATGTACTTCCTGTGTTCTTGATTGGGAGCAACCATCGTCTTTTAGCTCAGCCTTACTTTATAGAAACATATCTGCTTTGGGACATGAGGCTAACAGATTGAACTTCTATATAAACCTCGTGCTTATTAAAGTTTAGATTTTGTTCAGAGTGTTTGTTTTACATGCACCAATAGGTCCATAGAACAATAACTAACACGTGCTCTAAATAAGAAGAAATAAAAAAACAGATATTAATCCTGTGTCAACTTGAGCTTATATAAACTGATCGGGTTTGAAACTGTTGCTTCATGCACGGTTCTAATAGCCTCGTTCGGCTTCGCTATCCATTTGTCTTTTAAACTGAGTCATGACGTTTGCACTCGCTACTTCTTTTGTTATAGCAATGTCCTGCTTCAGCAAATAATGTTGAGAACAAAAAGAGATATTAGCTCTGCGGCAAGCTTTTCAATAAGACAGGCGACAAAGTGGCCATACATTGTTCAGTGCAATCAAACGTTAATTGTTCCGAGAACTACTTGCATTGGTGTTTTATTGCGTCAACGCGCAAGGTGAAATAATCGATGAAAAGTAAAAGAAGAAAAAAACCAGTAAGTGATCGATGTGGGAGAAAATGCATGCATGTTCTTGGGTGATTTCTCTAACTCTACTGATTTTCTAACTAACAAGTTTGAATATTAATGCACTGGTATAATTAATCGCGGAACTTATATGCGAATAAATCATCACGTGTCAAGTATCACGTACTATGTTGCAGTTCGAGTTTTAGGTCTTAAATTGTATTCATTACTTTTCATGCTGCTCAGTGTTTATATCATAAAAGGCGAAAGAGGAAAATTTAGAAACGCTTTCTCTGTTTATCAGCGAAGAAGTAACTTCGTAACTAAACATTTAACCGAAGATGGTCAAGGTCATATATACATAATTACTCTCCTCTTCACGCCATTTGGCGCATAAGGCCCCACCGGCCAAGAGCATACTTAGCTTCATAAGCTTATAAGTTTATTTTAAGGTCATTCCTCTGAAATAGAACTGACAATAGATTTTCATTCAAACTTTGTCTATTAATTGTTTATCTTAAGGGAACCTAAATTTCAAAATAAAAAAGAGGGGCCCCGTATTCGTTTGGGAGCAGGAGGACTCTGAATCTACCCCATAATTCCTTACAATATCAGCCTCCAGAAAAGTGTCATTTGAATTGTTCAGTTAACGTTTCGCGGGAGCAGAAAAAAATAGGGAGGGCGCAAAACGTGATATTTATCAATAGAAGCACTGCATCGACTTCAAGAAACAATTTACTGTTTGTTTTAAGACAAAGGCACGACAGCGATTCAACTTGTTCCAAACGTACAGTGCTCTCGAGGCCACAAATGTATCTTCACTGGTAGCGGCGAGGTTCACGTTTCCGTTGATTACTGAAGTTTCAACAATAGAAATTTGTTTATATTCACTGCATAGAAAGGAGGCGTTCACTGGACTCGGAAAAAGAGAAAAAATTGATAGGTCACCGTGCTCGTTTACGAGAAAACGACGATTTACATTGCGCACGAGCCAAGCCGAAAAGAAAAAGCAGCCATTTTCTTAATGCGCGCGCGCTGGTACCCGTGCTGATCACGCGTAAATTTATGCGCAGTAAGGATGCGCAATGCAAAACAGAGGAATAACCTTAAGTGGATCACGCATTGAGCTAGGGTAAAACTGTTACCTAGTAATGAGAAGAAAAAGAATTGAAACAGAACTAAACTATTTGACGTCCTTGTGGCACGGTAACGGATCATGGTTTAACGTTGGGTTGGCAAGGTTTTAACTTGTCAGTTAGAGATAATTTTAAGCATGAAAACACGAGTAAAACTTTTACTCAAACGACTTTTCTTTGACAGTGCAAGTTTCATCACGGCTCTGCTACATAGTCTGTATTAATCAAAGTGCTAAGTTTCACTTTACGCCTCATAGTAATTATTGCATGGGTGAATAATATAGAAGGAGTGCGCTGTCTGCTTTCGTTTACTGATGTTTAAAATTTAATTATTTTGTAAGCGGGAAAGACAAATTCAAGCCTTATGCTGTGAGAAACAGCCAAGAACCAAAAAAAGTTAAATTCAAATGTTAAAATGGAAGGCCACAATTGGCCTGAAAAGCTTTTAGCATTGGGGGGTCTGGAACAAAGTATGTTGCCATGGCAACTAAATGGTTAATCTCATATTGTAGAATACAACTAGTAGAGTATTACTACAAAGAATCAAACATTTCTGATACAAATTGACTGAGATATCTCTTTCTCCATATTTGATCAAAATTTGTTTGAGTTTATGACGTCATCATTTTGCTAATTTGCATATTTAAAAAAACTTGAATATCTCTGGTAAGAAAAGAGATAGTTGAAAAAAAAGTAAATGCCATTTTTTTTGTCAGCGTCATCAGGTCTTTCCACGATGGCATGATGGCTCGTGTGGTGGAGAACAGCTCCGTGTCTGACCCATTCCCTGTGACCAACGGAGTGAAACAGGGCTGCGTCCTGTCACCGAACTTGTTCAGCCTCATGTTTGCCACCATGCTGTTCTCTGCACTCTCCAACTCCGACGCAGGGATCACAGTACGCTACAGATGTGACGGCTGCTTCTTTGACTTGAGGCCTTTGAAGGCCAAGACTCAACGAATCAGACCTGCAAGAACTAGCCACGTGCTTGTCTACGGCAAGAAAGCCTTCGGCCTGACGATCAGCCTGCAGAAAACGGAAGTGATGCTCCAGTCTGCACCCGGTCTCTCACCTCCAGAGCCTAGTATCGTAATAGAGGACACGACATTGAACAACGTAGTAAACGTCACGTATTTGTGGAGCTGCCTGTCCTCAACCTGCAGCATGGACAAGGAAGTCTCCAGCAGACTCGCCAAAGCAGGTGCTTCCTTCGGTAAGCTATGGAAGAGCTATGGCGAGCTATACCGATTGTGGGGAGTATGTGGCATCACTCTACGCAGTATACAAAGCAGATGTCATCAAATCTTTGCTCTACGGCACTGTACAGGGAACAGCTGAGGACATTAGAGACCTTAAGATTGAGGGTCCCCTCTTAAACCGCAAACAGCAAACGCCATATATCAAGAAAGAAATATGCCGTGTCTTTAAAAATAACGGACTACGCATTACCATAGAAGCTAACAAGCAGACAATTAACTTCCTGGATGTCACATTCAACCTCAACCAAAACACCTGTAAGCCCTTCACAAAGCCAAATACGACACTGCAGTACGTCCACCGCGAGAGCAACCACCCGCCAATCACTACAAAGAACATTCCCGCTGGCATCAACAAACGACTATCATCCCTATCATCCGACAAAGCATCCTTTGACCAAGCCGCCCCCCCATACCAGAAAGCACTCGACGAAAGCGGATACAGCTACACCCTACACTACGAACCAACCACACCTAACAAGCGAAAAAACCGTCAACGCAGTAACATCCTGTGGTACAACCCCCCTTTCAGCAAGAACACAAGTACTAACATCGGACACAAATTCCTCGCTCTAGTAGATAAGCACTTCCCAAAAGACCACGAGCTCCGTAAAATCTTCAACCGCAACACCATCAAGATCAGTTACAGCTGCATGAACAACACTAAACAAATAATCGACAACCATAATAAACGCATCTTAACCACATCTGCACAAACCAACGATGCTGCCGCCGCTAACACTAAAGAAAAAAAGACATGCAACTGCCGACAAAAGAACAATTGCCCACTCAACGGAAACTGCCTACAACCATCGGTAATCTACCAAGCCACCGTTACGCGCAAAGACAACAACACGTCCCAAACCTACATCGGACTTACAGAAAACGACTTCAAAACAAGATACAGAAACCACACCGCATCTTTCCGCCACGCTAAACACAGAAACTCCACCGAGCTCAGCAAACACATATGGACCCTTAAAGACAACAGCATTGAACACTTTATTTCCTGGCGGATCCTGTCATCACACTCGCCATATAACAGCTCAAGCAAAAGATGTAACCTCTGCCTCAAAGAAAAATTCCTAATCATCTGCCGACCCGAACTATCCACGCTAAACAAACGTAATGAGCTTGTGTCTTCTTGCCGCCACAGAAACAAAACCCTCTTACGCAATACCTGAAACTTAACGATCTCTATTATTATGTAAATTTAACTACTTTGTATATAAGCGATGGTAAAGGACATTCCTCCCATATCCCCTGATGAGTGGGCAACCACGAAACAGGCTTGTAGGGATAAACCTGTAGTTTGTTTGTGTGTTTTTTTCTCCCGCAACAACTACTTCGCTCTACGTTCACGTATTGAGCACTGTTTTACGATTAATCAACTTTTACAATTTATATATATATATATATATATATATTAGGAATGAAAGAGGAACAGCGAACTTCTCACATGAGGTTTAATACTGTAGACGTTTCGCCCATTCGGGCTTCTTCAGTACAGTATGTAAGATTAAAAAGATTACAAATACTTGGATACTTCCAAGTATTTGTAATCTTTTTAATCTTACATACTGTACTGAAGAAGCCCGAATGGGCGAAACGTCTACAGTATTAAACCTCATGTGAGAAGTTCGCTGTTCCTCTTTCATTCCTACTAAATCCACCGAGTGTAAGCGTCGCGTATCCTTTGGGATCCTTCTCACTAGCGTCATCGTTGGCAAACCTTCTTTTCTACACAACTATATATATATATATATATATTAAAGGTGTCCGTTTGCGGTCACGTGTCTCTGTTTACTGGTAACCTGGCAACAGTATTATCGCGCTTGCGCACAGTGCCTGATATTGCTGGTTACCTAGCAACAAGACGAATTTTGGTACCGGCTTGAACCGGTTAGAACCGGTTTCATACCAGAGGTTATAAATACTGGTTACGTGCCTCGTTATGGCGTATTTCAATATTCACTTATTGAGGACCGGAGTGTATTTGATTACTCTCTTGAAAATTATGCAAACTTTTGCCGAAACCGATTTCACTCGTCCTGCAAGTACATCCCAACAAGAGGATCGCCGACAGAGAATAAACCAAACAGCGAGAGATCGTCGCCAAGCGCGTTTCAGCACCAAAACATCAGCACAACGACAAGCGCGACTCGAACCCGAGAGGGAGAGAACACGGCTGCGACGACAACAACGGGCATCGGAGCAAAGACAACTACTGCTTGCTCTAAGAAGGCAAAGGAGACAGCAGGAATCAGCGGAAGAAAGGAGAAGGAGACTGGATTACCACAGGCAATTGTTACAAGTAGAACGTGAGGGACTGGGCCCAGCCCCAGGTTACATATTATTATGGGATCGAAAATCCCACGCGTTGGCGAAACGAGGATCGATGAGAAAACGTGTTGTCATTGTAGTTTTGTAGTAGTTCCTGTGCGGGATTGAGTAGAGTGTAACATTTGGTGACCGCGACGTGACAAAGAAACCATCGAAATGTCTATAAAAGTCGTCGAAGACATTCAGATAGAGGTGAGAACAGCAATTTGTCAGCTTAGCGAAGCGAGTCTTCGAGAAATCTGTGCGGGGCTACATATCGAAATTAAAGAGACGGATACGGGACGTCTGGCGTTAATGCAAATCCTAACGAAATATTTAGACGCCGAAGAACTCGGAACTGAAGCACTAACGAATCTCAGAGAAACAATTAAAGAAAAGAAACCGGCAACGAAGGACGCGAAGAGTGAACAAGAGGGTGGTGTGAAAACCGAACATGTGGATCAAAAGTCTGCTGTCAAGTCAAGCACAAACGCAGTTACGCCTAAAGAAACCACAGCGATTCCACCGTTCAGGAAGGAATTTAAAATATCGGGACAGATTGGGGATTCACGTCAGAAAGATCGCTTGAGCTTTACCAGTCTTGCTCACCAAATTAACGCTGGATTAAAACGGGGCTATAAAGAAGAAGAAATTGTCGAGGCCGTTATTCGAGCCATCAATCCAGGCCTTAGATTGAGGAGCTACTTGGAAGGTAAGCCCGATCTAGATCTTGCCAGATTACGTAAAATACTCCGGTCACATTACCAAGAAAGGGGGGCTACGGAAATGTATCAGCTGCTCAGTTCGGCGGTACAGCTGGGGAGACCCCTCAAGACTTTCTTGTTCGCCTCCTTGATCTAAAGCAGAAAGTACTGTTTGCATCTCAAGAAGCAGAATCTGATTTGAAGTATGACCCAAAGCTGGTACAGTGCATGTTTCTGCATTCATTATTAACTGGGTTACGGAATGATAGCATTAAAATGGAGATAAAACCCTGCCTGCAAAACACCCAAGTGGAAGATGAAGAACTTTTTGAGAAATTGAATGCAGCAGTTAGTAATGAAACAGAAAGAATGCAGAAGCTTGGTTCCCGTCATGACCAGCTCACAAACCGAACCCCCACACAGCTTGTAGCTCAATTGGCCACCCATGACGACAGCCATGCCTCAGTTGAAGGTAAAACCCCAGAAAAGCCACCAAAAGTTAACCTTCTTACTGAAGTTAGAGAGTTGAAAGCTGAATTGGCTGCTATCCGGGAGGGCATGGAACAACAAAGCCGCGCTAGCCCTCACCCGCAGTACAACCCTGTAGAGCAAGTGAGGGTTCGCCCTAGAGGGTGCTGGAACAGTAGTATATACGGAGCTAATCAAATACGGATAACCGGAGTCAATCAAATACGGATTGAGATAGAAGCCGTCTTGCAGCGTGAAAAGGCCACCAAGTATAAAACAAAGGAGTCCTATTTTAGAAATGAAGCGTTTTTACCTATTTCCGATTTAAAGCGTTGTTTTGGTTTGTTTCCGACTTCCGAAGATGACTCGAAGATGACCCGAAGATGAACCGAAGATGACCCGAAGATTTTCCTAGCGTTTTCCGAAAATTAATGAGCCATTTCAATTTAGACAAATATGCATACTATAGATCTTCGGCGGCGCACCGCGCGCGTCACAAAATTATTTCGATTTAGAGAGTGGCGACACCAAAAGTATTTCCACAGTATGTTTACCGTCAAAGAGTTACGCTCTTTAGTACGAAGCTATGGACTATCTGTAGGTTCTAAGATGCGAGAAGCGGACCTCCAACGAGTGATCGAGGAGGCACGCGCCGCGGAGCGGATGAACCGACTTTGGCGTGCGCTACAGACGGGTAGATATCCTGCTATTCTTAGTGGGGCTGAGGGTCCACAGCGGGTTCGTGAAAACCTGCAACTCGAGGCAGAGGTTGACGCCGCTCTTCTCGCGGAGGGTGTTCGAAAGAGGACTACCCCAACGATGAGGGCAGAAGCTCGTAGAAAAATTGAAAACCGGCGAGCCCCCTTAGCGCGATCTCTGGTGCGAGAAGGTGCGCGTATACTCGAAGAGTTGGATGGAGAGAGAGAAGGTGAAAAACGAGGTCGCCGCTTCTGGAAGTGGTCTTTCTTCCGAGGCGTGGGCGGACCTCTTGTGGATCGGATTATGGATAAGCTCCACGAGAAGGTCGCCACCAGCTTCTATCTGCGATACAGTTACACGTATCGGCTCCGAAACCTCGAAACAGGTGGAATTATGCTGTATCACAAAACCGTAAAAGGTAGTCCTTGGTTTCAGTATCTCGAGACGGAAGGTAGAGACTGGGTGCAGGCGGAAGACGAGAAGCGCTTGAGTGGTGACCAAATCAACCGACCTAACACCAAGTGGGTCTTCATCCGCTTTATCTCTGTGGTAGTAAGAGTTGTAGTAGATCGGCAGACACCTCTGTTGGGGACAGGACCACTACCCAGCTGGCTCAGAAGAAAGCCTGGGATGTATTCCTTGGACACGTATGGAGATAACCTCTGCCTATTTCGGTGTATCGCCGTTCATCGAGGTGCGCGTAAGGATTGTTGCACCCGCCAAGCTCGAGCTCTCGCTAGAGAGATATACAAATCACCCGAGACTTGCCCAGGGGTTTCTCAGGACGAGCTGCGGAAAGTAGAGCAGCACTTCCGTCTCGGGATCCGGGTATACGAACCACAAGAGTCTGGAGATTGGCTGCATCGGAGACACCCCGCTCGCTATGAAAAAGTAGGCACTCCACCAATGACGATCGGCGTCTACTAGGGGCACGCGTTTCTCATTTTCGACATCCATAAACTCGCGAAAAAGTTCGTGTGCGGGGAGTGCAAGGCAAGGTTTACACGCGCCAACAACCTTCATCGCCACGCCGAGCGTTGCACCCAAGGTGAGACAAAAGTTGTCTACAAAGGAGAGAAAGTGGAAGCTCCGCCGTCTGCCTTTGAGAAGGTCTTCTACCCACAAGAACAGGATAGCGTCCAAGCCGTCCAATGGCTCGAGTATGAAGCCCGCACCAGAGGGATCCATATCCATCACCAGCTATGTGGGCATGGAGGCGAGCGAATGATAGAAGGTTTCGACGTAGACGGTTATGATCCCATTTCAAAGACCGTCTTCCAATTCAACGGGTGTTTATGGCACGGGTGCAAACGCTGTTTCCCATCGCCGAAGCAACACCAGGAGCAACTTCGGAATCTTTCCAAGAAAAAGGGCAGCCCTGTTACACGCGAGATAGCATACCAACAGACGCTCGAGCGAGAAGCCAAAATCCGTGACGCTGGCTGTCGCCTTGTGGTTCGGTGGCAGCACGAGTGGCCAAAACCTTGGAGAAAAGACCGCATCCCCGAACGTAAAACCGAGACGTACCCCCACGCGATCGGGTATGACTTCGAGAGTTACCTCGACAAGTCCAGTGCGAAAAAGCCGACCGCCGATTTGACTATAGAGGGAGACCACGTTCCTATCTCCGTCTCCATATCAGACACCCTAGATCCGACTCCCGAACACCTATGCGTACGAGAGTCAGAGTTGTTGGTCGAAGAATTTGTTCGAGCACTAGAACGACGGGCCCAGCGCTTGCGCGCAGATGTTCGCGCGAGGTTCCTGCCCGACACCATCGAGCTCTTACCAAAAAAGTATCGGGAAGCGATCGAAGAGTGGTGCGACCAAGTCCCTGTGCTTGGGTTCAATTCGGGGAATTACGATTTGAACTTGATCCGGAATCACTTCGTCCCAGAAATCTGCAAGACGCCCGACCAGTCCATCAAAGTGGGGTGTAAGGAAAACCAGGTTATGTATATCACAACTCCGGGCTTCAAATTTCTGGACGTTTTGAACTACATCGGCCCCGGCAAAACCTACGATGCTTGGGTCAAAGCCTACGGGTGTACCCACATGAAGTCTTGGTTTCCGAACGAATGGTTCGACTCGCACGACAAGCTCGACTTCCCTGGCCTACCGGATTACTCACAGTGGGATTCGAAACTGAAAGGCAAATATCTTCTTTCCCTTTCGGAATATCGAGACTGCAAGCGGGTATTCCGGGAGAAGGGGATGCAGACCTTCGCGGACTGGCTCCGCTACTATAACAATCTCGACGTGGGCCCCTTCGTCGAAGCACTCGTTAAAATGCGCGACTTCTACACCGCATACGGAATCGACATCTTCAAAGATGCGGTAAGTCTACCTGGGGTGTCGATGAGGTTCGTCTTGCGAGGCACACTTCGCAGCCCCAACCCGCCCGAGCTTTACGCTCCCAACAAAGAAGCGTACGACATGCTCAAAGCGGCGGTTGTCGGAGGTCCTTCGATCGTATTTACCCGCTACCACGAGGTGGGGGTCTCGCGGATCCGGTCGCACCAATACGACCAGGTCCACCAATGTCAACGCATACTCGGCTACGACGCGAACGCGCTCTATCTCTCTACCATGGCAGCGCCTATGCCCTGTGGGGAGGGAACGGTGATCCACTACAGTAGTCCAGACGATGTCGACGGACTTGTGGAGGCTCTACGAGAAGGAAGGTGGTTCGGGTTCGCCGAGGTTGACATCGAGGTCCCCGAATACCTCTGGCCAAAGTTCGAAGAAATGCCCCCGCTCTTCTACAGCAAGGAGATCCCCATCGAAGCGGTTCTCCAAGAGATGCTGGACTATCTCGAGCGAATGGGACAAACCCGCTCAACAGATCCAAAACTTGTCGGGGCCCTATGGGCCAAGAAGATTCTGTTGTACGCCCCTCTGCTCCGCTGGTACCTCGCCCACGGTTTAGTTGTCACCGCGGTGTACCGGACGATCAACTACAAGCCACAAAAGATCTTCGGCTGGTTCGTCGACCAAGTCACCGAAGCCCGCCGCGAGGGAGATACCAACAAGGACAAAGCACTATTCGCCGACCTGTTTAAACTGCTGGGTAATAGTTGCTACGGCAAGTTTCTCGAAGCGCTGGAGCGTCAGACATTGGTCTCCTACACAGCCGACGAAGCGGTGGTCGATCGTGCTCTCCGCTCTTCCTGGTACGAGGACCTCATCGGAATAGGTTCCGCCTACGAGATCCACAGGAGGAAGCAGAAGATCGAAATCACCCGCCCGTTCCAAATCGGGATCACCGTGTACCAGCTCGCTAAGTTGCGTATGCTAGAGTTCTATTTCGATTTCCTCGACTATTTCGTCGCTCGAAAAGACTTCGAGCTGATCCAGATGGATACCGATAGCCTGTACATGGGCATCGCCGGGAAAAACCTGGACGACGTCGTCCGCCCCGAGCTCCGCGAAGAGTTCGAGGGCTGCAAAAAGAAATGGCTGGCTTGGGATAAATGGAGCGGCCGGACGCCGGGCCTTTTCAAACTCGAGTTCGAGGGAACCCGGGCCATCGCTCTATGCAGCAAGGCGTACTACGTCGACAGCGAAGGAAAAAGAAAAACCTCGGCGAAGGGGATGTCCAAGAAAGACAACGATTTGACCTGGGGCCGATACAAAGCAACCCTCGCTGGAGCACTCGACCAGGCAGAAAACCGGGGATTCCGAATGGACCACGGAAAGATGACAACTTACCACCAGGAGAAATTAGGACTTTCCGCCTACTACGACAAGAGACGAGTTCTACCCGACGGGATTCACACCGAACTCCTTGAGTACACTTTCAGGAGGTAATTCCGTATTCCAAGGCACTACCTGCAGCTCCTCGCGGACAAAGCCTCGTTTGGTCCCGTCTCTGAGATAGTAGACCACAGGCTCGCCAGGCCGAACAATCGCGCGCTCTTGCTCGAGAACCTCGAGGCTCCAAATTGGATCAGTTGCACGTCTTCGCCCACCCTCCTGTTCACCAGGCTGGTATAAATATCGTACGCTGGCGTCAGAGGAAAGTCTCTCTTCCAACAAACCAACCGTCCTCACCGGTACAACAGCGGAAGGTTCTTGTACCACCGATTTGGATTCAATGGCATCCTGCGGTTTTTTTCCGATCAACCGCGTCGGTTCGTTGTTCAAAGCCGCGACAACAGCAGGCAACCGAACCACCCACTGTACCGATCTTTCTCCTTCGGGAAGAAGCATCTCCTGGGCGTACTGGTAACCGAACAACCGCTCGGCTAGAGTCCTGTTGAACCTCTCAACGATCGCTTGGTCTCGGTGGATATCCACGCGGCCACGCCGGACTTCGGTTTTGTGGCGAGCTAGTAGCGGCAAGACAGCTCCCATGAACTCTTTTCCCGGGTCGACTTGAAGTAGCTTGGGCCAGGACAAAGGGCTTCGCTTGTAGATGCGCTCCAACGCTCCCGCGACTTCTCTCGCTTCCTTTGAAGCCAACGGCTCAGCCTCCTTGTAGCGCGAGGCAACATCGACCACGGTGAGAGCATACTTGTAAAGCTTCCGCCCTCGCCCAGGTCGGTCGTGGGGAAGAAATAGAAGATCGGCCTGATGAACATCGTCTGGTGTTGAGACATTGAACCTCGGCCTTGGTATGCGCTGTGGAGGCGGGAGGTAGATCTGCCAAATTGCCTGTTTTTCTAGCCAAGCCAGGGCGGTATCTTCAGAGACGCCAGCCGCGACCATTAACTTCTTCGACGCGGCGTGCCCCTTCCAATAGCCCTGGGGGCTGTAGTAGATATCGGACAGCTTCTCTTCCATTGATCTATAGCTCCATCGCGAAAAAAGCTATTGTGGCCTCACAACCATCGGCTAGCAGCATACCCAATGGCGAGCATCCCACCCCCTACATAGGCCAGTTCACCCGTTCGCTGGGAACTCGAAGGACGGTAATAATCACTCCATTGCGGGGCATCAACCGCTGTGGGGCGAGGATGGGTTTTAGCGTAAAGATCTAAGGCGCGGTTCGTTGCGGCTGTGTCTTGGTCAGCTCGATTGCGCAGGCGTTCCTCCTCTGCTTCCCAATCAACCAGCTTCTCGCGGCGTTTCTGAAAGGCAGCCCAGTCAGCCTGGTACTCCTCCAAGGCTTTGTCGTGGCGCTTCCGTTCCGCAGCCATTGCATCGGGACCTTTACCAGATATCGAGCGAGCGAGATACGAGCCACCAACGAAGGCCGTAGCGTTTAAGATGGCCCCACCCACCATAACTGCTATGCTTACCATCTCTACTCAGCTGGGATTATCTTTTTATCGACTAAGTATTGCCTAGCTGCGACCGCTCCCGAGAGAACTGCAACCCACTTCGCGTAGTTTTCAATCGACGAGGAAGGGTCCGAGGTCATAGGCGTTTTGAGAACTTTTTTTCCCACCCAACCAATACCTGCAGCAATGCCTGTCAGAGTTGCCGCTTCGACAACAGTGGAGACGACTTTGTTGTCCATCGAGTCTATACAATACAAAAATCTATTCCATAATTACACGAGGTGTAGGCTCGGGCGGATGCTGGCCCTCCGGGCGTCGCAGACTCGGCTCCCTGTGCTTCTGTTGCGCGAGATACAGACTATACAGACTGGCCTAGAGACTCCCTGCGGCAATCAGGAGCCCCCAATTCCAGTTTGTCGTAGCTCGGTGTGGTTCGTCGCGGGCCTGCTCTCGAGCCAGGGCTTGTCGAGCTTCCTTGTTCCTAGCAGCGAGGGCCCGTCCAGCCGCGACCTTCTTAGGATCCTTCTGCTTAGTCGGAGCGTTGAGCTCGGCTGGCGCTGTAATACGATCTTCTTCCATCATATACTATAAAAACACCAAAACATTGCCAGCGGAATCTCCAGCGATCGTCCACAGGCGCGCTCGCATCTGAGCCTGCGGCCGTCGAAGACTCTGTGTGGCTACCTACCTAGCCAGCCCCATAGCTCAACTCACGCCTGATCAGGGCATCCTGCGGCAGGTCTGCTAACAGCGCCTGCTCGGAATCCAGCTGCTTACCTACTGCTCCCAACACGCGTGTCACCACCTTGCCCGCGACTTTTAAGAAGCCGCCAGAGAGGCTGCGCTCGACCTGCTTTCCGAGGGTCGTCTGGTAACGAAGATGGAGCGAAGCAACCTCCTTCCTCGAAAGCTTGTGGACGTCGCCCAGCGACAGCTCCTTCCCCAAGTACTCCTTGGTGTTGCCTGCAGCCGCCAGAATAGCCAGTGCCTCCCGTTCTTCCCGAGCATCGTCTACGGCTGGCTCGCTGGGACATAGCCCTTCCTCGCGGAGAATTTCATCCAGCACGGTGTCATCCATTCTCTATATATGTGCTGAAACAATTTTGCTGGGAGCTGGGATTTCCAACACAATATCAAATGGATGGCGGAGACGGAAGCAAAGTCTGGAGTACGGATGATCCTTGAGCGCGGATAGCATTTGTTGCCGCTCCTCCTTGGGATGCCCCACCCCATAGTTTTCCCAAAGAATTTTCCCATCGAGCTCGCTCGGACTGTAAAACGTCAACGTCGCTGCCACATTTTCCCGGAAGGCTTTTGCCACGCTCGTGTACTGTTGGGTCAAAAGCCACACTGAAAAATTCTTGTGCCGGCCAGAGAAAGCCAACTCTACGAGAGCGCTCCGTTGTTTTTTGACGTCTTCGCTGGCGGCGCAGTCGTCCAGAATAAGCAACACCTGGCCACGTCCTTCGAAGACCGCGGTGCAAAGCCGAAGACACTTCTCAATCTCACCACCCGAGTTCCCTGGTGCCAGGGCTAGGAAACCGGGGTCTTTGTGGGCAAATCCCCGATATGTTTTGTTGTGGACGTATGTCGGACAAATCAAGCACACGACGTGGAACTTCCCACGAAAAGGGCCGCGTAGAGCTTCGACGACCAGTCTCGACTTCCCGGACGCAGTTGGACCGACGATAAGCAGATGGCCGGGTATCAAGTCTGTGAGACAATCCATAGTATATAGGACGACGATTAATAGTAGGCGACTTGACTTCCAAGGTCGAATGCTGCGTCACCTAGGAGGACGACGTGGCAGTTGGAATTACCACCGCCGCCTGTCTTTCGATAGATCCGGAACTGAAGATTTTTTCCTGGACCGAGGGCTGCTTGTCCGTCGCCGTGCACAAGGTGGTCGCGTGCCGTGGGAAGATCGATGAAGATCCCGTATTTGTCATGGAAGAACCCAGTAGGCTGGACCACCGCGGTGTTACCTGGAGGGTGCACCAACCACTCTGCGCCGGCTCTCGCGGTCTCCCAAATATCTGCGGGTAGCATACCGCTGGGGTACAGCGTGTGGGGACGCCGTTTAAGTCGAACTCAACCTTTGTCACGCCTGGGTTCGGGAAGGCTTCGCTGTTTCGCGCTCCCGCGGGGAACTGGTTGACGAACAGGAACAGGACACCCACAAAGCTTTTAAGTTGCACGGGGATGTTGTCCGTGAGAATTGCCTCGGTGGACTTCGCAAAGGAGATCGCTTTGTAGTGCGAGATGTGGTTGTAGAGAACCACGCTCGGGACGTGCTGCGCGTAACCGGGGGACTCAATCACCTGATACACCATTTCTATGTTTTTGAACGTGTAGCTGCCAATCTTGGTCACATCCGAGCTTACTATGACATCTTTGGCGGCGGCGAGTGTGATCTCCAACCGAATTGGCGGAAGACTCGCCGTATGGAGAATGCCGTGGGTGCGAAGGAGCTCAAAATCAAGTGGGAGCCGATACTTTGGGAAGCCCTCGGCAAATGCTAGGTCCCCCGCCACATCGCCTTTGTCTCCTGACTCTGAGCGGATTTTATTGACCGCGGTTGTCTGGATCCCTTGCTCGATACGTTTAGCTCGCTCTTCGGTGGGAAGCCACAGGTCGGAGAACACTCCAACAAGGTCGGCCCGCTCCAGGTCCTCTAGGGTTTTATCGCCCATCTTGACGATTCTTCGCAGAATCAAACAGCGCCCCAGGTTGTCGACGACGCGGTTGTTGACGTGCTTCGTCGATCCGCCTAGCGCTACCTCGCCCACAAGGGCTAGGGTGTCTGGGACTAGGACGGTGTCGACTGGAAGTCTCGGAATGTCAACGTAAAGAGTCTCTTTGTGGTTCGCCGAGCTCGGGTTAAAGGTCAACCGGTGGGTGACGCGCTTTCCTTTTGCGGCCATCAAAGTGCGCGGCTCCTCCCGCGGGTCAAGCTTCTTGGAGATGTACGCCATTTTTACTTATCTTGTATGTATAGGTCAGAAACAAAATAGATATCAACCCTGATGAGATGCCTTTGTTACCCCCTGATGACGACCCTGATGAGCCCGGTGGAGCTGAAGGTGGGGAGACGAACCCCCTCCTGCCCGGTGGCGATGAAGGCGGAGAGCAAATCGGGATGTATGACTTAAGACCGCGAAGACCTGGGGCACGTCCGCGTGAGCCTGACACAGCAGAAACATCGTTGTCGACCGAGCCTGCTACTGGGGAGCCGATCGATACAAGTGAGCTAACTATAAACCCCTATGATAGGAAACGACCAATTAGTAAAAAAACTCCTGTCCGATGCGAAGGAAGAGGTAGAGCGCGAATATCCCAACGCGAACGGATACGAAATCGGTCTTGTCGGTGGGCGTATTATGATTCGTGTATGGGAGGGGGAAAATAAGACGTGGCGACCACTGCGCAACTTGGATGGTAGTTTGACGCAGAACTTCTCAAAAGAATTGAAAGAAGTTCTAGGGCCCTCCGTCGGTGAGATGATTGAAGAACATAACACCACAATAGAAACCCTCGAGCAGCAAAATCGACAGGACGAGGCGAGGAGATTCACCATCAATCTTTCACCCAAAGATAGACGTGCTTTGGAGACGCGGATTGCAGCTCGCGAGGAAGAGATTCAAGGACTCGAGCTGGAAAAGGAACTCCTTGGAAGAGCGAATGTCTCTGTGGGACCGCGTTCGGGCTATTTTCAAGAAATACGGTATCGGAGTACTGGGAGTTCTCGTAGCGGCTGGGACGGTCATTGGGGTTATCTTAGGTGCTTTACAGCGGGGGCTCGCCGGCGTAGCGCAGGGGGTAGGACGGGGGTTGAAGACCATCGGAAAAAAGATTGGGGAGCTACTACCTGGGGCCATAGGTGCCATTGTCTCGTTCCTCTTCCGCACGGCTGGAGAAACTGTTGGTTTCTTAGCCAAAAACGCCTGGCTCTTCATCGTAGCCGTAGTCGTGTTTCTCGTTGAGCGCTACAAGAAGAGGTCTACCTAAACAACCACCAAGTCGCACCTGCGGCCACAACGGTGACTGCAGCTAGATTTCGCTCGTGCGCGGTCGGGGCAATGGAGGCTTTTGTTTTCGGCAGGGAGACTGGGGCTTTTCTTTTTGGCAGGGGGGCTGGGGCCGGTTCTTTTCTTTTTGGTGTTGTTTTCGGTACAAGGGGGACTGGTGCAACGGGTGTGCGGCGTTGTGTCCGCTCGTTCACACGCGGATTGACCCCGAAATGTAGGTCGCTGGTCGCCTTCTGGAGCTCATTATTGTACCCGAGAACGCTGTCTGAATTGATAACAAGCCGGCTGGGGAGCAACCAGAGCCCTGGGGCGACTGCCAGATTCAGCTGCGCCGGGGCGTTGGACAGAGCTCGTTGATAGTTCTGGATTCCGACGGCGATATCGTTTACTACGATGATCTCCTCTAGTAGTTGACGGAACATTTGACGAGTCTCAACAGCACTGCCGCTCGCCCCTACGATAGTGGACCGTGTTTTGACTTGCGAGCCAAGAACGCAATATACTAAAGCCTCGATACTCCGATTGAGACGACCCATGCCCGCCTCCGTCAATCCTTCACCCTTTTTTAGTCCAAACCAGCTGTATTGCGCTCCGCCGTGGGCATCGTTTTGTAAGAAGGCCAACAGATTACCTTGATTCTTTTTCCCACCCTCATCTGAGAAGAGGTTCAAGCTATCTGGCCATGTGTTTGATTCGGTGTCATAGCGTCGGATGACGTACTCGTTCTTTGGTCCTTCGACTGGATAATCCACGAACACGTCTCCAAGGCCGTGGTTTCGACCACCCTTCCAGCGAAAGTACGGGGCTCTAGGCAGACCGAATTCGATGCAGAGGCTTTCAAAGGCGAACTTGCGGTATGGGTTGTTTGTTTTTTGGAAGCCAGTGTCTCCGGGGAGGGGGCAGCCGAGCTCGTATAGGATCCGACGGACGGAGAAGTACACGTGGAAGCGAAGCAGCCCCTGAACTATGGGTGGGAAGGTTTTATTGCCCGGGTCGGTAATAGACACCCCACACCCCGCAGTTGCGCACCATGTGGCGAAGTTCAGCTGTTGTGGCCAATATTCGTACGTTGGAGAAGAGAGCCATTGGTGTGCCTCCTTTGCCGTTCGATGTGTAATAGTTGTTTCCTTCCATATGTCTCGGACTCCTGATTTGAAAGAAATTTTTGGGTCAACAAAGATCTCGATCTCTCGAAGCAGCGGTGCGAGCTTTTCAGTGGTTTCAGTGAACGGAAAGGAAGGCACGGGTTATTTGTCCGGACTGTGGAGAAGGAGGGCATCGGGGAAATTACACGGAAATTTAATTTTTTCTAAGGTTTTACCGAAATGTTCTACGGTCTTTTTTGGAAACGCCTTTTTTATAACAGACCAAAGATCTATTTCGTGGGTTTTATGCATGGTGAATATATACACGGGTAAATAAAATGTCCCTCAGCATAGCAGCAAGCGAGGGTGTGAATGAACTTCACCCTCCGGACGGTGACGAGCTCTCGAGTGTTGCGGCTCGAACCGTGAAGATCCCTGAAATAACGCTCACAGTATCTAAAACGGTGAATATATATCGCGTGCTCGATTTATTACAACTGTCTAGTATTTTCACCAGTAAGCCGAAAAATGCTATTTTGATCACCATTCCAAAGGGCGAGTACAACCTCTACTCTCTACAACAGGCTTTCGTCTCAGGGTATGCAAAGGAAGTCCCCGCGGTCACTTGTGAACTTAGGATAACCGCTACTGGGGTGTATTTCTTTTCGAAAGTACAGGTGATCCTAGACAAAGAGCTAGCCAACTTGTTGGAGATATCCGAAGTCCCGAGCGTTCTGATTCACGTTCCTGTACAATGGGGTCCACCCTCTGTTTCAATCTACTGCGATTTGGTGGACCCCAACAAATCGTACGAGGGGGGCAAACCCTCCTATCTACTGGCGAAGGTCGAACCTTTGAAGCTTCAAGGACCTTCAGTGTGGCATTTGCGATCGTTGTATCTCCCCCTCGTCTGCACAAAAAGAAGCCTCTTTCGAGTTTGGACGGTGCCGACGACCAAGGCAGAAGTTTTGTTGGAGCTCTGTATATAGGACATGGAATCTGATTGTTTGTACCCAAAGGTTCCCACCGCCCCCAACGATGAGGGGCATTCGTTTCGACTTCAAAAGACTTATGACATTCAGACCACCCTAAAAAATAGTATCGCTCACTACGAGGGGGTTCGGAAAAAATATACCCGCTCTCGGACAATTTTGAACGGGGTAGCTTTGACGACTGGAAGTCTGAGCGTTATACTTTCGGCTTCAGGCCTGGTCGTCTCTTTGACCGGCCTTGGGATTGTCGTCGGGGTTCCGTTGGGTGCTATTGGCGGCATCTTCGGAATCGTTTCAGCCTCTATGGTCAAGGTCGGTAAACATATCGCCGTAAAGATCTCCAAGCATGAGCGAACCGTCGCGATTGGTGAGACGAAGTTGAGTACCATCGATGACTTGGTTTCGAAAGCCTTGCAGGATAACCAAATCAGCGCTACCGAATTTCAACTTATTCTGTCTGAGGTTGAAAAATATGAAACTCTCAAGCGCGAGATTAAACAAAAAGCTTTGACAAAAAACGTGGACCTCGACATGACAAAGCTGCGGTCCGAGATTCGCGGGGAACTGGTCGCAGAAATGCGCGAAAAACTCGCTTGAATCTAGGGTTTTATTTCCACGTTGAACGATGACTTCAGCTTGGACCATAGAGCCTCGTATTTTCGAAGAGTCGCTTGGCGAATGTTTGAGAGGTCGCACCTGGTGGCTCTTTCGTGGTCCTCTCGGAGTTCGAAGATCACTTTCAACAGCCATATCAGCTTTGGAAGCCGGCGGTAGCCTGAGACAAGACCCAAGTTCTCCTCAATACGATTCACGAGGTTTACTATCGATTTTCTTTCGAGTAAATCAACCCCGAACTCTTTCATCAACAATTTTTGCAACGCGGGCCTTCTAGTTTTTGATCTTGGTCTTGGTATATACCACTCTTTTCGCCGGTCGGTTGGAAAGTTCCATGTAAGATGATCAAACTCACCCGAAACCACACGCTGGCAAAGTCGAGGGCTGGCTAAAAGAAACCCCTCGATACTTTCTGGGTTGGGACGGGGAGAAATTGGAGGGTCTTCTAAGAAAGAGGTTGATAAGTTTTTTAACTGCGAGAGATAAGTAGAGGAATAGTTTTCTTTTTTCAAGCTGGCAGCGACCGTTACATCCATGGTTGCGGTCTATTGGTTGCTACTCTCTAATTACCTACCCGAGAAAGGATGGGAATAGATCCCGGAGGTGGTACCTAGCGCCACAATGTGTCCACCCACGTCATAGCGGCGCCGAAGTTAGGGGCCACGAAATCCCCGAAGTCGTCCTCATTCATTGTTTCAAACGCCTCCATCAAGCCGAAGGCGTCGTTTAGCATTTGTATGAGAGCGCGCTCCCTTTCACGAAAGGGGAGAAACCCCCCGCCCCAATTGCGAAGCCAGCGCACATGTGCCTTCATGCACTCGTGGTGCAGCAGGCGCGCCTCTGCGTTCGACCATTCGATCAACGCATGAAATCGGGTTTTACCCATATCATATGTGAATGGGCAAATGTTGGAATAATTATTAATTATCTTGCCAAATTGGACCAGCAATCCCTGCCTCACCCACTCGGCACGCCTGTCCTCCTCGAGTCCCTCAAAGTGGCCGTCCCTAATCTGGGCCCGCAGCCCCTCGTCGCCACTGAACCAGGCCAGTGCGGTGTCCTTGGTATTATGCCTATACCGGGGGAGTCGTTCTACGCGCTCAATGTGCGCGCGGGCGTTCGGGTCCCCTAACAAGGCCCGACGAAGGTCTTCTTTGGTCCTTAACCTAGACCTTCCAGGAATTTTGAATCTTGTTGCTAAAGAGCGTAACTCTTTGACGGTAAACATACTGTGGAAATACTTTTGGTGTCGCCACTCTCTAAATCGAAATAATTTTGTGACGCGCGCGGTGCGCCGCCGAAGATTTATAGTATGCATATTTGTCTAAATTGAAATGGCTCATTAATTTTCGGAAAACGCTCGGAAAATCTTCGGTTCATCTTCGGGTCATCTTCGAGTCATCTTCGGAAGTCGGAAACAAACCAAAACAACGCTTTAAATCGGAAATAGGAAAAAACGCTTCATTTCTAAAATAGGACTCCTTTGTTTTATACTTGGTGGCCTTTTCACGCTGCAAGACGGCTTCTATCTCAATCCGTATTTGATTGACTCCAGTTATCCGTATTTGATTAGCTCCGTATATACTACTTGGAACTGTGAAAGACAAGGAAGGGGTTTCCGTTGCAACCATTGTTTCAACTGTGGTGATGTCGGCCACTTCAGTTACCAATGCGTAAGGTCAAGCCGAAGGGGCTATAACTCAGCAAGCCCCCAGGGAAACAGACAAGGGTTTGCTTCCACGGGACAAGGAGCAGCCCCCCAGATTCATGAGCAGTCCCAACAATGCATGAACTGTGGAAAGAGGGAGGATTGGGCACATCAATACTTGCGGTGTTCACAGTGCCATACTAGCCACTATTGTTCAAAAGTTTGTCAAAGGGAACATTGGGAGAAGCATAAGGAACTATGTCAAGCCATTGGCGAAGTTGAACTGAGGGAAAGGGGATCTAAGGCAAGTGTTGAAACATTGAAAACGTCGTTCAGTTCCCACCTAACCCCGAGACAACGCTCTAAACTCACCAAATTAGTGGGAAGAAAATGTGAGGTTTCCTGCTTGATTCAAGGGGAAAAGGTGGACGCCCTGTGGGATACCGGAGCTCAAGTTTGTGTTGTGTCCAAACATTGGAAAGAAATTAACCTACCAAACGAGCCAGTAAGAGACATAAGCGAGTTATTGGGGGAAGATGGATTAAATCTCCAGGCCGTGAACGGTACAAAAATCGCATATGATGGCTGGATTGAGGTAGAGTTCCAGTTGGTTGGGGAGGATGGGTACTCGGAGCCATTGACAGTACCCATACTAATAGGAAGTGAAGATAATCAGGAGTATCCCATCATCGGCTTTAATGTCATTGAAGAGGTCATTAAGAGGAGTAGTAGCCCCAACACAACCAGCCTATTGCCCTGAATAGTGAATGACTCGTTCCCATCTGTGAAAGAGGGCGAAGCAAGAGCGCTGGTTAATTTCATCCAAAGTATGGATGATGAAGCTGACACCGGTATGCTCAGAGTCGGCAGACAAGACATACGTGTCCCACCAGGAGAGACTGTGAGAGGCAAATGTCAGGTACACTTTGGACTATTAGAAGAAGATTTGCCTTTTGTGTTTGAGCCCAAAGAGGAAGGGGCGTGGCCTGAGGGGCTAGAAGTTAAGGGCTGTCTCCACCGAATCTCGCCGGGGTCTTCGAGCCGAATGTATGTTCCAGTATGCAACAACACCGAACGAGAGATGACCTTACGTAGGCGGACAGAACTGGGCACTTTACAGTTAGTGCATTCCGTCACGCCACTGCCAGTCGAAGCTGAACAGAAACAAGAGAAAGAGGAAGGTGAAACTTGGAGTGAGGCAACCAGTTATGAGTGGGAGCCAAGTCAGCCCGAACAAAGTAAAGCAAAGTGGACTCCCCCAGTTGACTTGAGCCATTTGTCAAGTGAGCGACAGGTGATTGTCAAGGAGATGTTGAGGGAAGAATCCGGGGCCTTCGCTATAGATGATGGTGACATTGGATGTGCCGAACATTTGAAGTTGGAAATCAACCTGAGAGATGACGTCCCTGTACAAAAGACATACAATTCAATTCCAAAGCCCTTGTACAAAGAGGTAAAGTCACACTTGCAGGATATGATCAATCGTGGTTGGATAAGCAACTCAAAGTCACCCTACTCTTCCCCAGTGGTGTGTGTGAGGAAAAAAGACGGCAGCCTGAGACTATGTGTTAACTATAGGCAGTTAAACAGCAAAACTGAGGATGACCGCCAGCCCATCCCTCGCATCCAAGACATCCTGAATAGTCTCAGTGGGAACACTTACTTTTCAGTGTTAGACCAAGGAAAGGCATATCACCAAGGATTCGTAGCAGAAGAACACCGACATCTAACAGCGTTCATCACCCCCTGGGGCTTATACCAGTGGAATCGGATTCCTTTTGGCCTTAAAAATGCACCGGCAGCTTACCAGAGGTACATGGAGAAATGCCTAGAAGGTCTCCGCGATGAAATATGTATTCCATATCTTGATGATGTCCTGGTGTACAGTAGAACATTTTCTGAGCATGTAGACAATGTGCGAAAGGTACTTAAACGTTTGCAGGAGTGTGGTATCAAGCTAGAGCCAAAGAAATGTGAGTTGTTTAAGCCCCGTGTTCGTTACTTAGGCAGAATAGTCTCAGCAGATGGCTACACAATGGACTCAGCAGACGTTGCAGCAGTGGCAGCCCTTAACGAAACTAAACCAAGAACTGTTGGTGAATTGCGCAAACTCCTGGGTTTCATAAGCTATTACCGCCAATATATTCGCGACTTCTCCAGATTAGCCAAACCCCTTTATGACCTACTTTCAGTTAAAGAATGCAGTGACCAGCCCAGCAGAGCTAAAGGACAGAAAGAGCACCCCGAGTGGAAGTTGCCGACATCGAAAGGACAATCGTCATCAAATCACAAAATCCCGTGGAATGAAAGACACCAAGAGCGATTAAACTTCCTAATTGAACTTCTTATGCAGCCAGGGGTAATGGCTTACCCTGACTTTGAACGACCATTTGTACTGCACACGGATGCCTCCAGCGAAGGACTTGGGGCGGTGCTCTACCAATAACAAGGGGGGAAATTGAGAGTTGTTGGCTATGGCTCGAGGACATTGACGCCCGCGGAACGGAACTACCACTTGCACTCAGGAAAGTTAGAATTCTTGGCCCTAAAGTGGGCGATTACTGACAAATTCAGGGATTACTTATTCTATGCTCCATCCTTCGCTGTTTTCACTGACAATAACCCGTTAACGTATGTGATGTCATCAGCAAAGTTGAATGCCACGGGGCATCGGTGGGTGGCCGAGTTAGCGGATTATAACTTTACAATCAAGTACCGACCGGGCAAGACTAATGTTGACGCGGATGTTCTGTCAAGAATCCCATTGGACATAGACAAGTATATGAGCGATTGTACAGAGGAAGTACCCAAAGATGTCCTTGAAGCAACCGTGGAAGCAGTTAGGGAACAGGCAAAAGGCACAATCCCATGGGTTACGGCAATTGCTGCAGACATGACAACTCCTGAACCGACATTAAAGGATCTGAATCTAAAACCCTTCAGCTCTAGTGAAATCAAGGAGGCACAGCACTCGGATAGTGCTATATGCCGCGTGCTTTACTACAAGACACACGGGATCAAACCGGGTGGTGGCCAACTGAAGAATGAACCCCATGGAGTTACCAACCTTATGAGAGAATGGAAGAAACTGGAAGTTGATGAACATGGTATCCTGCGACGAAGAACAAGCTCTAAGTTACAATTAGTTCTGCCACACAACTTCATCCCAGTGGTACTTAAAGAACTACACACAGAGATGGGACACCTTGGAGTGGAGAGAGTCGCAGAACGTGCAAGGTCCCGCTTCTACTGGCCACATATGTACCGTGACATAGAGTATTTTGTGACACAACGTTGCAGATGCATCAAACAGAAGAAACCAAACACAGTCACGAAAGCACCTATGATGCACCTGATGACATCAGCACCCTTTGAAGTAGTTTCCATTGATTTTCTGCATCTGGACAAGAGCAAAGGTGGATATGAATATGTACTGCTGATTGTTGATAACTTTACCAAATATGCCCAAGCCTATGCAACGCGCAACAAGACGGCCCGCACTGCTGCTGAGAAGATCTACAATGAGTTTATCCCAAGGTTCGGTTTCCCAGCACAAATACATCACGACCAAGGTAGTGAGTTTGAAAACAAATTGTTCCACAACCTAGAACGTCTCAGTGGAGTTGCCAGCTCGCGAACCACTCCATACCACCCACAGGGCAATGGCCAGGTAGAACGCATGAACCGCACGTTACTCTCGATGCTAAGGACCCTCCCGGAGGAAAAGAAATTGAACTGGAAAGATTCCTTAAACAAGCTTATACATGCGTACAACTGCACAAGACACGAAACGACTGGGTTCTCGCCATTTTACCTGATGTTTGGCCGTTCCCCACGATTACCAGTTGATTTGCTGTTTGACCTAGGCAACGACCTTCAACAGGGTGATTACCAGGACTATGTAAAGACGTGGCAAGCAGATATGAGACGGGCCTACGACCTAGCATCTAGGAATACCCAGAAATCGTCAGCCAGGAGTAAAGTGTATTACGACAAGAAGGCTTCCGCAGCAGTCCTACTCCCCGGTGACCGCGTACTTGTTAGAAACCTTTCAGAAAGGGGAGGACCTGGAAAGCTCCGTTCACACTGGGAAGAGCAAATTTATGTAGTTGAGGAACGCATATTTGATAGTCCAGTCTATCGAGTAAAGCCAGAACTTGGCCGTGGGAAACAACGAGTGTTACACCGTAACTTGCTACTTCCTTGTGATGCCTTACCACTGCCTAAACCAACGAGAGCATCATCCAAGACCACCCAACCAAGACCTAGAGTGCCACCTCAGCCTGAAGACATTGGAGAGAGTTCCGATGATGAGTATGAGATGAACACACTGTCCTCTCCAGTCACCCATGAAATAGCATTTCCGGCGGAAGTAGACACCCCTCCTATGCACCCACAGGACCACTGTGATAATGAAGATTGTGCCACTATGTCAGATACCAGGGACCAACCTGACCCACAAGTGGACACTGGTGACTCATCAGTGCCAAATTCATCCGTCCTAGATGTGCCTGATATGGCCCCTGAGGAAAGTGACAATCCAGATTCAGAGGAACACGAAGAGGGAGCTACGCGACCTAGAAGAGAGAGACGACCCCCTCAGATTTTGACTTATAGTCAGATGTGGGTATGACAATGTTGCTTTACAACATATATCTATATATACATATAAATATAGAATAGCCGCTATGTCCTGGGCACCAGTCCGCTCTAAGGTCCCGTATGCCAGTGTTTTCACTTGTTGTCTGCTCTGAGATACAGAGACTATTAAACGTTATGTTAAGCAGATCTAAGGTGTCCTTTGTCACTTGCACGGCACAGACAACGACACAGGGGGTACCCGAGTACCAACGTTTAAACCCAGTAGTAAACTCAATTCAATGCCCTCAGGTGATTCTTCCCTACCAAGTCATGGCCAACTGGCTTGTACCTCACTGCCAGTGTGTTCACTGCACCCCGCACATTCCATTTATTCCACAGCTGCAGTATATACCACAGCCCATATGGACAAACCAGTAATGAACACTCCTGAAGTCACAACTGATTACTCCGAGTATCAACCATGGACAAGCAGACCTGTTGCTCGCCTTCTGTGATTTAACTCATAAGCGAAATTTGTGTTGGATTTTCCCTCTAGTTACACACTGTTAAAGACAAAACCTGCGGATAATGGAACTGCCACAATAAGTATTCAGTTTGAAACATGATGAGAACTGACACTCCCTCCTAACCATTGTTCTTTTTGGTTTTGTACTTCCTGTTATAATGTCGGGACGACATTTCTGTTGGAGGGGAGTGTGTTACAAGTAGAACGTGAGGGACTGGGCCCAGTCCCAGGTTACATATTATTATGAGATCGAAAATCCCACGCGTTGGCGAAACGAGGATCGATGAGAAAACGTGTTGTCATTGTAGTTTTGTAGTAGTTCCTGTGCGAGATTGAGTAGAGTGTAACACAATACACCCAAGGTATGTTTGAAGCTGAATGTGTTTGTGATAGACAACAAAGACTTGCTTTAGCTAGACAAACGTGATAGAACGATTGCATAACGAAACTAACGAACAGCGACAACAGCGACTACAAATACTGAGACAAAATTCAGCAGAACGACTTAGGACAGAAACTGAATACGAACGATTTCAACGATTGGAGAGATTGCGGGAAAATATTTCTAACAGACTACAAACAGAATCGGAAGACGAACGCCAGAACAGGTTAAGGATTTTACGCGAGAATACTACTAACAGAATACAGACAGAATCACAGGAGGAACGGCAAAACAGATTAAGGATTTTACGTGAAAATACTGCTAACAGAATATAGACAGAATGAGAAGACGAACGGCAAACGTGAACTTCACTGAATACTGGCAGGATAAGGGGAACAGAAACAAATGAATAACGACTTGAAAGATTACAGTCACTTAGTACTTATAGCGAAACGAGATTACAAGTAGAATCATAGAGTAAACGTAACAGTAGATTACATAATCTTAGATTGAACACAAATCGCGCTTTAGAGATGGAAACCGACGAGCAAAGATCTTCGAGACTCGAGACGTCGCGACAATGCAGCGCTGCACGTAGGCAGGAAGTACAGTTAAACAGACAACACGAGGAACAGGCTAGAGAGAAATATCTCACACATGGATGGATGAATTCAGAACAGCAACTGTACCAGCAGCAATGGGTTCAAAGTAGTATGGCAGCTTTCCACACCAACATCAACAGCGTGGAACACAGACAATGTCTAACATGTAAAGAAACATGGGCAACTGTGCAAGGACTTACTTTTCAGACATACCAGTGCCTAAGATGTAAGAGGGATAAACATACATACATACAACCTTTATTTATACACGATAAAAGGCGTCAAAGCTAACAAGCTTGTGGGGTCGTGTACTAATAAGATACATAAAATAACTACAATTAAGGATAATTAATACAGTTAATAAAAATTAATACAAGAATTAAGTAATACTTATAAAAAGAATATCATTTTGATACCAACGAATGAGATAATAGTTAAAAATAAGACAATAGTTAAAAATAAATAAAATTCTCCGATCTTTTGTTAATTATTTGTGGGGCTAATACATTAAAATTAAATTCCTTAAAAGTGTTACAATTAACAACATTCTTCAAAAAAGATTTCAGGTCTGTGCTCTCTAGTATCGATCTATTAGTTCGCCCTATAGCGTTCCAGAGGACAGCCCCTCTATAGGAAATGGAGTTTTTAACGTATAAAAAAACTACAAAACTGTTTTCAGCGGAGCCGGGCACAGTACCAGATGAACTACAGAATCTTACAGATCTAGAGGAGATGCTTATCGCTAGAGCTTGCCCAATAATGTGAGTAATATAGGGCGCTTATAAAGGCCGTAACCAATCAGGAGCCGAGAAAGACAATAGGCTATTGTTTGGAGAACAATGGATGCTATTGTTTTCCAAATCCAAGATGGCCGCCACAAATTTCAGCCAATCAGGAGCCGAATTAAGTATTCAAGATGGCGGCGCTTATAGGGCTGGTAACCAATCAGGAGCCAGGATTTGTACCACGTGACCGACAAGAACAATGGGTTCTATTGTTTTTAATCGAGAATGGCTACCACAAATGTCAACCAATCAGGAGTCGAATTAAGGATTCAAAATGGCGGCGCTTATGCAAATAAAAATCAGCCATGTTGCAAAACAGCCCACCAGCCTCGACAGAGGACCTGGAATCGGTCTCACAGATTTCCATGGCAATCCAATCAATAAAAGGTGGTAAAATACAGTATTTTTACTTAAATACTTACATTATTTTTTCACTGATTTCCATGGCAACCCAATCAATAATACTTACAGTGTCCGGCCTTTTAAACGCGTAGAAGTCATTCCTGTAAGCGGTCATGGTAAAGACTGAGAGACTTGGGTCCGAGTCTAGGCTATGTAGGGTGTGGCAAAGCATCATGGGGCGATGACATCATCAAGATCCAATCAACATGAATTAGAGTACTTACAGCTGGGCTTCCCCAGTCCCCCTCTCTTAAGGAGAGCATTAAACCCTGGAATCTCACCTTTGTGGGGCACTCCCCGAGGGTTGGTTACCTCGGCTCGTGTTGGAAAAATCCCTGACAGTGGTGAAACTCCAGGATGGGTATCATCGAGGTGCCACCTCGACTCTTTGTAGCTGGGAACTACTTTTTACGCTATTTTACAAAAACACAACAGTGCTAAGAGCGTAGCTGAAAAATTTGAGAAAACCATGTACACTATTTACAAGTTGCCAGACTCGTTGCTGAACTTCGAGGAAATTAAAAAAACTACTTTATAAAACTGTTTACAATTCTAACAGGGCTGCCACGTTAGTCATGTCCTGATCATTTAGGCCCTGATAAATCCCGGTCATCATTTAAAGGAATCTTAAACAAAGTACATTTTGAGCCACCGTTGAAGAATTAACATAATCAGTCAGAGATGAAAGATGGAATAAATTAAATCCGAAAGACACATGTTTGGAAGCTAAAATCATGTTAGACCGTGTCTCAACCCTTGAGAATAACATTGCAAACAAACTCTTCGTGCTCAAAGTGAAGATCTAACAAACACTGCAAACTATTCGCTTCAAGTAAAACAGCCGCTCGAATTATAAGCACTTTTCGACGAAAACAAAATCAATTTTCCATCAATAATAATCCTTCCTTTCAAGGCGTCATTTTAAATAAGAAGACATGCTTAGAAACAAAAATCATGTTAGACTATATCTTAACCCTTGAGAATAACATCAAAGGCATTTGAAACAAACTTTTCACCCTCAAAGTGAAGATCTGATCAAAGAAATTTCAAACAAACTTTTCGCTTTTGAAATAAAGATCAAATTTCTAAACACTGCAAAGCTTATCACTCTAATACATTGACAGTGCAAATTACAAGCAGTTTTCGACGGGAATAAAACCAATTACATTAATCATAGCCCTTAGTTCTTGGAGAAAAGAGAATTACGTGTTCCTTTCTTATTTCTTCATCCAACATGAGAAGAAAGAGTTAAAGAGAAAAAATACAATTGAAATACTTCAAGTGGAAATGAATTACTAATGCCAGTTTGCAATAAAATCTAAAATCCTTGATCTCGACTGTTCCCTTGAGGAAAGCAGCATTCAAAGGAATCTTAAACAAATAAAGTACATTTTGAGCCACCGTCGAAGAATTAACATAATTAGTCAGAGATGAACCGTGAAATGAATTAAGACCGAAAAACACATGTTTAGAAGCTAACATCATGTTGGACCGTATCTTAACCCTTGAGAAAAAAATCAAAGGCATTTTAAGCAAACCCTTCGCGCTCAAAGTGAAGATCTAACAAACACTGCAAACTGTTCGCTTCAAATAAAACAGCCGCTCAAATAATAAGCAGTTTTCGACAAGAGTAAAACACTTACATCAAATTTAGTCCTTTTATCCAATGCGTCACACATCTCTTGTTTACTTCATTCCATTTCACCAAGACAGGAGAGAAAAGTACATTTACCAAGACCAACGCACGCTGAACGAACTCACGCAAGTAAAATGATTTTGCTTACAACGCTTGATTAATAAAAGTGTATTCACTAAAGAATAAACAAAGGTAGGTTAACAACCAATGCGATGATGGGGGATGGGAAGGTACACCTTGTCATCAACGTGACAAAAGGTTTGGTTAAGAACCGATGAGATGACGTGGGGGTACTAGGTACTAAATATTCCCTGCGGTACCATTTGCCTTTAAAACAAATCAAAGAGTCGTGATGCTTACTTTATAACGTTTATTGAATAATAATAACATGAAATCTGTAAAGAGAATTTTAAATTTGAAAGGCTTGACCGTCGGTGGTGTTGGAAACTAGACTAGTTTCCAGTTTCTCAGACTCTTGGTGCCAGGCCCCAAAAATGTGTGGGAGGAAGTGGAGGAAGGGGACGGTGGAGAAAAAGGAGGATGATAAAGAGAAGGAAGAGGAAAAAAAGGACGAGAAGGAGGAGGAGGTGGGGTGGTGGTGTATGTGGTGGTGGGGTGGTGGTGTATGTGGTGGTGGTGTATGTGGTGGTGGTGTATGTGGTGGTGGTGGTGTATGTGGTGGTGGTGGTGTATGTGGTGGTATATGTGGTGGTGGTGTATGTGGTGGTGGTGTATGTGGTGGTGGTGGTGTATGTGGTGGTGGTGGTGGTGGTGTATGTGGTGGTGGTGGTGGTGATGTATGTGGTGTTGGTGGTGGTGGTGGTGGTGGTGTATGTGGTGGTGGTGGTGTATGTGGGGGTGGTGGTGTATGTGATGGTGGTGGTGGTGGTGTATGTGGTGGTGGTGGTGGTGGTGGTGGTGGTGGTGGTGGTGGTGGTGGAGTTAAACCTGACCCGAGTAATGTCGAAGTCATACTGAAGATGGAAAGACCTAAAGATGTAGCAGCACTTCGAAGACTTGTTGGCTTAATCAACTACTTGTCAAAGTTCCTAAGCCAACTCTCAGAGCTTTGTGAGCCCCTGAGACGACTTAGTCATAAAGATGTGGAGTGGAGTTGGTCAGCCGAGCAAGAGGAAGCCTTTGAAAACATGAAGCAAGATGTCACGTCAGCTCCCTTCTTACGTTTCTTTAATTCCAGTGAGCCAGTTGAAGGCCAAGGAGACGCATCTGCTAACGGTATTGGGTTTGTGCTAATGCATTATGGCCAACCGGTGTCTTATTCCAATAGAGCCCTTACCGTAAGTGAAACGAACTATTCTCAAATCGAGAAAGAACTGTTAGCCCACGTTTTTGGCGTCGAGCGTAACCATCAGTGCGTTTATGGCAGAAAAGTCCTACTGTGGTCTGACCACAAGCCCTTGGAAACTATTTGCAAGAAGCCGTTAGCAACAGCCCCCAAACGTCTGCAGAGACTGCTTCTGCGATTGCAGCAGTAAGATGCAGAGATCCATTACAAACCTGGTCCTGAAATGTATTTGGCAGACACACTGTCGCGTGCCTACCTGCCAACGACTGCCCCTTCCCAAGCTGTAGAAGAGACTGAACGGATCCATGCAGTTGACTTCCTACCCATTTCAGAACCACAGCTGGATGAAATACAGCGTGAAACTGCCGCAGACCCAGTACTGAAGAGCCTTACTCAAGTGATACTGAAAGGGTGACCAGACCAGAAAGAAGCCCTACCCACGGAATTACACTCCTACTATCTGGTACGGGATGAGCTTTCCACTCAAGATAGAATATTTTTCAAAGGTCTCAGATGTATCATCCCTGTCAGCCTAAGGCCAAAAATTCGCGAACGACTTCATGGAGCCCATACAGGAGTGCAACGTGCCCGTGAAACTGTTTATTGGCCAGGTATAAATGCTGACCTGCGGGACCACGTATCAAAGTGTAGCGTGTGTAGCGTGTATCAGAAAGGACAACCGAGGGAAGCCCTGATCTCTTACAAGATTCCAAACCATCCATGGGAAACAGTTGGATTTGACATCTTCCATTTTGATGATAGAGACTACCTCTGTACGGTAGATTACTATTCCAGCTACTTTGAAATAGACCATCTCAAGGTTAAGATTGGCAAAGAAGTTATTCATATCCTGAAGAAACACTTCTCTACACATGGAATACCCAACAAGGTGATGAGCGACAACGGTCCTCCATTCAGTCCCCACGAATTCCAACAGTTTGCGACAAGCTATGACATACAACATGTTACCAGCTCTCCCCACTACCCGCAAAGTAACGGCAAGGTGGAAATTGCCATCAAGACAGCCAAAGGTCTCTTAAAGAAGTCTAAGACAGCTCAATCAGACTTCTACCTGGCATTGTTAGCATGGAGAAATACACCATCTGAGGGACTAGAAAGTTCCCCTGCACAAAGAATGTTGGTCGTCGTACCAGGACACTGATCGCTACAACCAGTGAGCTGCTTAAACCCAAAATTATTGAGGACATTCAAGGAAAGCTCTTGAAGAGAAGACAGATCCAAGCAAAACTCTACAACATCAGTGCAAAGGAACTACCCCCTCTGATCAAAGGAGACATTGTTCGTGTAACGCCAACAGATAGATCTGGCCGATGGTTCAAAGCCCGCATAGAACAGCTAGTACATGTGAGATCATATGAAATGAGGACTGAGGATGGAAGGATCCTCAGACGAAATCGTAGACACTTCAGGAGCAGCAAAGAACCAGCGTGCATTAGGTGCAACCCTGAGCCCGTTCCCATGTTGGACAAGACTCAGCTGTTCAAAAGTCCTAACATGTCCAAATCTGCTATCAGTCCTCCAAAGACCAGTACCCCTCTGGAGGTA
This sequence comes from Ricordea florida, assembly GCA_949710005.1. NCBI lineage: Eukaryota > Metazoa > Cnidaria > Anthozoa > Corallimorpharia > Ricordeidae > Ricordea > Ricordea florida. The sequence goes on from OX453275.1 coordinate 10,811,502, forward strand.
CCACCGCCCATGGAACCTAAAGAAACAACCTGTTCCAAGGAACCTGAAAACAGTTCTCAGCCTGTGAACCTGCCTGAACAATCTTCAGCCCTGAAGCCAGTTATTCTCCCAGTTACCCGTAGTGGTCGTACCTCAAGACCACCAAGTCACCTTAAGGACTTTGTTGTTGCAAAGTGACATTGTTTATTGTTTATTTTAGATCAATGAGCTTGGGACACTGTTACGGAGTTTATCAACTTTTTTTTTCTATTGTATTTGTCTATGTCCTGTTTACAACCTCTGGTTTAGCACCATCTCGTTTTAAAACTTTCGAAGAGGGACAGACAATTCATCACAACAATGGGTGTTTCAAATGTGATAGGAATAGATGCGACCTTTGTCGAAATTTCTTTGTTGAATCCAAATCATTTCTTAGCTTTCAGACAGGTAAAAAGTACACCATTCATTCCAGACTTTCTTGTAATTCTAAAAATGGGATTTATTTGGCCTCTTGCAAGAAATGTCGCTTGCAAAACGTCGGATCTACTACTACCGATTTTAGAATTAGGTTTCGCAATCACAAATCTTTTATTTACAAAAGAAGTTATTGGAGTGCTCAGCTGTTCTCTTTGGCACCCCATGGTCTAAATGAAAGGAATTCCATTCGAAAAACAGAACTTCTTGTAATGAATTTCATTTTATTGTACGCTACTGATCCATCGTTCAAACCTTTTGTTGGAATTTGTCAGCCCTTTAGGTCGACGTCTTGATTAGACTCAAAGGCCCTGCCAAAGTATCTTATTGTGATTCATATTATTTAAAGGCCCCTCCAGGGATTTTGTTGTTAATTTGCCCTTTCGGGCTTCAAAGGCCTCGTTCTGGGATTTTGGTTAGGGTGAAGTTGACAGTTACATGTAAGGGAGGGTTAAGTTTTTTTCTAATGCTTGTCACGACGCCTCTTCGGTTATTCCATTCGTATTGGCCAGTTTGGTGTTTTAGTTTTTAGTTTTTATATCTTATATTCTGCCGATTATTTACAAAGTAACCTTATCATTTTGTCCTTTGTTAATTATCATCAACAATAACAAAGACAACATGGCAGGAGGACACTAATTTTTTAGCTCCTCGTATTTTGATTATTTCGCTCTTTTCCTTGCCTATTTCATCGGTTTTCAGTATTTTTGTATTTCCTGTCCACCAAAATTATGCCAGAAACACGTAATTCTAAGACAACCGGCGGCTCACCAAGCGCTGACAGGAATCCATCGAATGAATTTGTAACGACGGCGATGTTGAATGAGGTGCTTCAGCTTCAAGAAAGGATGTTTAAAACCCTTGTAGATTCGCTTGTGAGCAATTTTAATTCTCGACTAGATACAGTGGTTGGAACTGTGGCTGAACTTAAGACTCGCCTAAACATATATTCAACTTTTAATTAATAGCCAAAAAATTGATCAAGCAAAAGAAACACTTTTCTTGGGAGTAATCGTGGATGAAAATTTAAATTGGAAATCTGAAATCTCACATGTCGCCAATAAAGTTTCTAAATGTAAATGAATTATTAGTAAATCCAGTTTCTATTTATCTACGAAAACCTTACGAACACTATATTTTTCTCTAGTCTATTCATACTTTTTTTATTGCAACTTAGTTTAGGCCTCCACTTACAGAACTAACCTTATTCGTCTTGAGATTTTACAGCAACGGGTGATTATAACTATAGCTAAAACCACTTTCGATGCACATACTGATCCAATCTTTCAAAATCTTGGTATCTTAAAATTTCATGATATATACTTAATACAACTAGGCTTATTCATGTACTCCTATCAAAACCATACTCTACCTTTAAAATTTCATTGTAAATTCACCTTACAAAGTCAAATTCATTCGCATAATACAAGAAACTCGTGTAAATTTCGTCTGCCTTTCTGTCGTACTCGAACCAACAATTTTCGTTTTTTATCAAGGATCTAAATTTTACAACACCTTTAACACCAACATCATCAACGCTTCCTCACCTTTTTCCTTTAAAAGAGCACTTAAGGCATTTATTTGTAATAATTATTAGTATTCTCCAACATAAATTTTGCGAAAAAGCCTTTTTGATATTCAACATTATTTGTAAACTTCCGTAATATTGATTAGTTTAATTTTCCACCTGATATTATTTTGTATCCGTCGCCGTAATTTTTATGCCATCTTCAAAAAATGGTAATTGAGGAGGTCTAATTAACATAAGCTCTATAGTTTCCTTAAGGCCTCCTCGCCATTTCTTCCTACATTTTTTTGGCATTTCTTTGTAATTATTGTAATCGTGTGGCAAATAAATAAATACAAATACAAAAAAAATTAGCTCAATTTTGTGCGGTCTCTCTCCGTGTATGCATAGGTCTCACTTTTCTTGTTAACATTTTGAATTCGCTTTTCTTCACTACCCTGAGTAGAGTTTTTTTTGTTTCTTCCGTGCATAATCATTGTAGAGAGTATAAAGTTCTTTCGGATAGTTCATGAACACTAATTCACAGTTGACTAGTTCATTTCAAGTGACAGAATAGTGGCAGATATTCTAGTCTTTGCAGACATAGAGGAGTGTGTAATATCTTGCTTCATAGTGCTGTGTTTCTCAGGCATTCTTTGGTCTTGGTCGTATCGATGAAGATGCGGTACGCTTTCAGTGGCTGCTAGTGAAACGGGAAGGTGAAATAAATTCTTTACGGTTTGTACATTGCTCAACAGGGACGTATTTTATTTTCAATAGCTTAAACATGGTAACAGTATCAATCTCAGTCCCAATTTCTGGGTTGAGATCACCTGGCAAAATATGCTGGACACCATCGTAGTCTAACTAATATTAGTAAAAATCTACTAATAGACTAAAGCAAATGCCGCAATCTGATTGGCTGACCTACTGCAGACTATCAATTATCACACTACACTTGGCTGAAGATCGTTTTTAAAAGAACGACGTCTCGCGCTTTAGCAAAGTTTCGGAGGAAAATTCATATTTTTTCTTTTTCACAACATAGTTAATAATGTTCACAAGCATCTGAGCGGGCCGGAATCCTATATCCACACAGGAAGATGCTAATCTTAGATTTATTTTCTCCTTTTCTGCCTTTGAAAAGATGATTATTTGTTGAACTAGACTTTTAGATTGCTACAAAGATATTACTCCCATCCCCCCTATCCCCCACGTCTCCCCCTCCTTCAATGATCCTAGGGGAGAGAGGACCCTGGGTAAGAGATTGTGATTGTTTTACACGCCGTTGGAATTTTTAAAAAATCACTGTCGTCAGTCAATACTCTATGGAAGTAGCGTTCAACAAAGGATCAAAGAAGTGCTTTCATGGTGGGCTCCAAACACGAAGGAAGATGAAGGCCTCGGAACTAGAGGATGACATCTGCAATTAATATGCATTACTTTGGAAAATTTCCCTGGCGCACTGTTCCTTGTGAATGCTTGATGTTCGCATAAACAGCTTTTAGTAATATCTAGTTACTGAGCTATATACAGGCAAGAACAGCAGCAAAGGTGAGCTACTTTCATTTGCTTTATAAAACGGACGTGCATAGTATGAGAATAACGCAGTTTTCGGTAACCTGTTTTTCTTTGTACGAATTATTGCACGAGCCGCAAAGGCGACTAGACATTTACGTTTTATCGTAAAAGCATTTTCAGTAGAACAAACTGTAAAGAGCTTTTTGAAAGTAGTTTTGAAAGATGGTGTACAGTATGTTATGGGATAGTTTATTGTTCAGTGTGGAGACCTTTGCTGGTCTCACAATAGTCACAAATTTGCAGCGACCATCTTGATACAAGGGTGTCTCGAAAACTCAGACCTCGAAAACTCGGACCTCAGACCCCAAAAACTCAGACCCCCTGGGTGTCTCGAAAACTCAGACCCTTAAAACTCAGACCCTCTGGGTGTCTCGAAAACTCAGACCCTAAAAACTGAGACCCTCTGGGTGTCTCGAAAACTCAGACCCTCTGGGTGTCACGAAAACTCAGACCAAATTTTCTCGGCGTGTGCATCGAATTGCTGCGACCGTCTTGTTTACTGTTCCTCGATACGGCTCGCGGTGGAAGAAAGCTGCACTGATCACAAAAATAATATTCAACTTGTCTCCGAAGCCATTCGAGCCTAGTCTAGTTGCGTGACGGTTTCACAATCTCTACATTTTTGTCCCGTTTCAGAAACCGGATATTCGCAACAGGATATAACCTTAAGGATCATATGTTTCGATGCATTATCCTGAATAGAATTTTGAGGAGAACTGGCCAATTTAACCAAACAAAAGTAATGAATGTTACATGGGAAATATTTCCTTTGTTTTCCGCCAAAAATAGTTGGTCACATGTTTTCGCGCCAAATTCTGGGTCTGAGTTTTCGAGACGCCCAGCGGGTCTGAGTTTTAAGGGTCTGAGTTTTCGAGACTCCCAAAGGGTCCGAGTTTTAAGGGTCTAAGTTTTCAAGACACCCCTTGAGACAAATGGAAAAGTTAATACGCCATTTTACATCACAGCATAACATTTTGACTGTGTCTACATACCCGGCAGCCGGGCACGGTTCTCAAAATACAACTGCAGGTACCAACAGTCTGAAACTTGCAGCTGAAGTCTCATTGAATCTTATTGATTTCTGCAAAGAGCATTATAAGACATTGATAACTTCAAGCAATTCCAAAAATTGCTTTGGATTCAATGAAATTGATGCAGCTGTCGAGCTTGGAGTGAAGTCGCAATTGATGTTTATCAACACTTAAGAATTCTTCGTGACGCACAGAATCAGCTCTCTAAGACCCAAGTATATAAGTTCCGTAATAGCTTTGGTGTAATTGTTATCACATACAAGTAACCAGACATAAGGTGTATTTCTAGTTTTGCCTATGATTCAGCATCGAGTCACACTCACTCAGCATGATCGATTCAAACATAACTATGTAAAATCACTTCTGTTGATATAAATTATTATCAACATTAATAACAATTGTATGTTAGCAATTGTATGTTATATATTGGATGTTATATATTGTATAGCACATAGTGTAACATAAATCAAATACTGTGTAGTGACTCCAATAAAGCAGTAGGTCTATAGTGAAGTCCAAGGAATTACTCTCTGCAAGCTACCCCCAACCCTGGGTAGGGTTGTCAAAATAAGCTGGAAACTGGTGCATTTCATCGGCTATTCCGAATACTGCGCCAGCTACTCCGACTGCTAGGTTTGTTCTGGGTATGGTATTACGGAAAATCATATCCACCCTGAGCGATGCGAATGCGTTATGGCAGCCGCCTACTTTATAGACAGAAACTGCTTCTCAGAAACCTACTGACAACCCTGCCTGGGTATACCAGTTACCAAGACATAAAACCTTTCTACGCTACAGAGCTTACCAAACATGAAATAATTTTTGTAAACTTTGCATGTATTAACTTTTTTTCTGTAACCAATTAAGTCACAAGTCAACTACAGTATCTTAGTTTTTGAGGTAAAGGGAAATTTAGACCATGCTCTCAGCTCTGAGGGCAGTTCAGCAAGAAACTGGAAATTAATGGTAAGATTTCCACACAGGTCCTTACTTCATTATGCATGCTGAAGCTGTCTTGTCTGGTGTAATGCACATGCAAATATTTCTTGTGTTCGAAGAACGAAATAGTATAGTTACAGAATGCATAATGAGGTAGGAACCTGAGCGGAAATCTTACCACATTAATGTATAGTACATCTTGAGCTAGGTCAGCCGTACACCCAAGGAAAAAAAAAGGTGTAATTTGGAATTTTCTTAGTACACTAAAAACATAACTACACGTATCTGTGATGAAGTTATTCATTTAAACAATTGTGTTTTGAGGTTAGTATCAACTATGCCATGTATTATGTTGTGCAGTTCTTGCAAAAGTATTAACTATGGTGTTATGCTGTACACTGTATGTCAAGAATGGTAAAGGTACTCTGCCTTCAAAAAATGCTCAGAGTGTATTTCATCTGTTATTTTCAGGTATAAGGTGTTGAGTCCACTAGCCAAGATTAAAGTGTACACAGGGGGAAATCAAGAAACTTCACACAGGGACAAATAGAATTGTAACTGTGTCCAATTGGACTTAATATTATTTTGAACTGTTTTTCCTTTGTGCAACATTGAAATAGTGTAATTAATAACTTATACACTGTACTTCAACAGGGTTTGAGCCAGGCCAACAAATCTTCAGTACGGTATTTGTAATAAGGCATGCAAAATGCTCAAAATCACAGCCAAATATTATCAAAATGTCCATGGAAATTTTCGCTTGAAGCATGTAGTCATACTCCCATCACAGTCTGTAGTGAACATGCCAAAGAAGGTTATCTTTGGGAATCTCTTTCAAGAAATGTCGGAACCAACATGAAACCATATTCAAACAGTAGAGAGTTTTTTCCCTTCTAGTCGAAGCCCCTCTGAGGCAAAGGTTTTACAAAAATGATACAGACCTTAGTTCAACCACTGGAGAACAAATCAAAGGAAGCGATGGATGAGAGCAGTGAAAGAAAAACTACAAATTCTTGATCATTTCAGGCACGGCTGCATGACTACACATGGCTGTGCTTTGAAAATGGAGGGATATTTTGCCATTTTTGTTGCAAATCAAAGAAGGCAAATCCATTTGAAAGAGCAGGCTGTTCAAATTTTCGAACATCAACTCTTCAGAGGCAAAAAGATGCTGTTTATGAAGAGCCCATGTGATATACATTCAACAACCAACAGCACCGTGTCTAAAATTACAGTTCACTTTAAAATGTTCTCTATGGTTTAAAATTTAGCGGCCCTCTGAAAAGGAAAATGTCCCCCCAAAATTTACTCAGAGACAAATTGACCCACAGTAATAAAAGCCTAGCTCAAACCCTGAATTCAAGATGATATTATTTCTTGTTTATAGTGTTGCTAGAATTAATCCCTTTCATAATGCTTGAAATCCTACCAGCAGTTGTGTAGAAAAAGTCCTCTGACTGCATGTTATTAAGTGATAAAATAACTAGGTATTGTGTTGAATTATGGTGATAAAGGTTAAGGGGTAGTTTGCAGTGATGAATATCGGAAGATCATCTGTTTGCAGCTTACATGTAGGATACAATGTATATGTGCAACCTGATACCAGGCAGATTCATTGTACAGTTTATAAATTATATATTTCAGGGGATTTCAACGTAGACACAAGATGTAAAAGTAAATACCTACATGTCTACCACCACCCTTTAGCTTTGATAGAGCTGGTTGTTTAAGTACAGACCAAGTTGGTTAAGAAATGCTGTTTTATTTGATACAGTAATAAGCAAGCAGTCAGTAGGTAACTTTCAGAAAACAAAATCATGGTAGATGCTTTCTACCATTCTGGTACGTACATGTATATGGACACAACAGAAACTTCTCCCATGTTAGGTGCATTAGTGAGTTGCAAGACTGCAAGAATCTCCACAAACAAAGGAAACGTTAGGGGAAAGTAACTTTTCACCCTTGTCAGGTGCTCTTGAAGACTCCCAAGTGCTTAAAGAAGTCAATTATGTGTGGAGTACACAGGGTTGTCAATAGTAGCTGGCTGCCAGCAAAAGTGGTTTATACTTTGTGCCAGTATGCCATATAGTCTCCTGCACCCATCACAATGGTGCATACTGGCATGAAGTATAAACCGCGAAAGTGGCTGTATACTCCGTCATATTGGCAGTTACTCTGCTTGGCGTGCTTTGGCACTCTATTGTTTAGACAGTTACTTTTCAATTTTAGCCACCTACTTTTATTAAACATTTTTGACAACCCTGAGTACTTGTTTGTTTATAATGATAATAGGTTCAAATAGCAAACTGAAAACTTGCATTTTTCCTCAATCAATGAAAATTTCATATTTTCACCAACAGGAAATTGAGATTAGTAAAGGTAATCATACGGTTTCGAGTTCAATTTGGAATTAATTTGCACGAGTGAGTTTTTCAAAAAGCTGAAATTGCACGAGCCGCTTCGGCGAGTGCAATTTCAGCTTTTTGAAAAACTCACAAGTACAAATTAATTCCAAATTGAACGAGAAAAGCCGTATGATTACTTATTAATAATATAAACATGAAAACATTCGCCTGGAAGAAGTACCGGAAGACCTCATTGCGGACGGAGAGGAAGTAAGCATTTGACGCTGATTTGACACTTTATTTACTGATTGGCTGATGAAGATCAACTGATAACGCTACGAACTCAAAGCGGTTCGTTTAAAAATAAAGAATATCATAATCCAGAAAATCGACGTGTAATTTGCACTGGTGTTACACTTTTTGCACTGGTATTACACTTTTTGCACTGGTGTTACACTTGAACTGCACTGCTCTCAGCCAATCAGAATCGAGTAATTTTTTCATGTATATTATTAGTCCATTAATATTTTGTCTTTCTCAGCTTTTGCACTGGCCTGCCTTATGCTTGCTGATTTTTTCTCCAAGATGAATCTATAAAATTTAATATGACAAAGAGTAATGGAATAACAACGACAGTTTGACTACAAAGGAGTATTTATTATAGTTAAAATAAGTTGGTGTGAATTAATCTCCAGTTATTCCAAAAGAGGAGTAAAGAGTTGTTTTAGTGGAGTCAGATAAATTAAATCTATGTATGTTTTGAAGCTTCTGAAATGTGAATGAAACTTCTTTATGGCACATGTGGCTCATACAGCAGTTCTACTTGGAATGATACTGTAACACACCCATGTTGTGGGGACTTCTGTGTGGTGACAACTTCACTGTAGGGACTTATTGCACTGTAACACACGCATGTTGTGGGGACTTCTGTGTGGTGACACACCTTCACTGTGGGGACTTGTTGTACTGTAACATACCCATGTTGTGGGGACTTCTGTGTGGTGACACACCTTCACTGTGGGGACTTGTTGTACTGTAACATACCCATGTTGTGGGGACTACTGTGTGGTGACACATCTTCACTGTGGGGACTTCACAAGTCCCCACAAAGTGGGTCTCATCTAAAATAAAGTCACTGTGTAAATGCATATAAAATCCTGTCCAAGAAAATCATATACTACCTTAGTAACAGCAGACCTTGAAGAACAACTTCCAATCACTACCAGAGTTATTCGACTGAAAAACATTTACACATCCCAGAAACGTTGTGGGGACCTTCAAGTTCAGACACCCACTTTGGGTGAGTTGTGGGGACCTTTCAAGTTTCATGTGGAAAATGCATTTTTAGACAAATATTGCATTTTAAAACCAAAAACATTGTGGGGACCCAGATTAGGTCCCCACAATGTCAGCGGTCCCCACAGTGCTGGTGTGTAACCACATGCAGGTCCCCACAACTACATGTAGGTAAGAACACACACACACACACACACACACACGCATACATACCTACCTACCTACCTACCTACATCCTTTATTATCTTTCCCCATGGGGGCTTTTCGAAGACAATATGGCACAATACTACAATTAAATACTAATATACCAAAATTAATAATATTACATTCTAATTTAGATAATCACGAATTTAAAAATTCTATAATTAATTTACGTTTCAATGCTTTTTAAAAATTGAAATAGTTCTACTGAGTTTTAAAGTAAGGTCCAGTGAGTTCCAGATGGTAGTTGTCCTATAATAAAATGTTTTTTGACCAGTGGCAGTTCTAAATAGAGGAATGTTCAATTGTTGAGAGCTACTATTAGTACGCGTGCTTATATCTGCACGTTTGATAAAAATAGAGGTCAAATAGTCGGGAGCACAGCCCGTCATGCACTTGAAGGCTAAAGTGGCACTTCGATATGCTATGCTGAGATTTCAGTTTAAAAGTCAGAACACATTTATGTTTGATTTACAGACATGTAATTATTTATTGGAGCTGCAATGTGTGACTTTGGTCTGACTGTGGGCGAGAAAGGGTTAAAAGTTACAGCCACATTGATTCTAGTTGTTGAATGATCTTGCCTCTCGCCTTGTGTGATTTGCCGTTTATAACGGCAACGACACAGCTGACCTCCCCCCCCCCTCCCCCCTCAAAAAAAAATCGGGAAAGGAGTTTTAGCGTCTCTGATTTGCTGTTGATAATTATGTTCAAAGGCCACGTGACTTTTCCCGGAATGTGTTGAACTGAAATGATCGAACGCCATTTTGAAATTGTAGTCTGAGCTTGCAAAGTGAGACACGGAATTTTTGTCAGCGTTGATCACCTTCTATAAATGGTGCAACGTTATAAACGGCAAATCACAAAGGCTCCTTTCCCGATATACATCAAGTTTTGACTCTGGCAGTTGAAAGAATATAGTGAGTAATGTTTTAAATCACTTAGGGCTTTGTCCCTGAGATCAAACAAGTTACAGTAAAAAGGACGGCACGTTACATACCTTTTGAGGTTGAAGAGTTTTAAGTTTAGATAATTCAAGGCCTTTGGAAGTAAAAGGATCGCGACAAGTTTTATACATTGCATATATCAAGGTTTCAGTGAGACTGAAATACCCGCAAAAAAAAAAAAATTGGCGAACTGGAAACTGAGAAGGTTCAAACTTACAACAGTTTACTTTTTGGACAGTTTACTAACCTCGTTGTCTTCATTTGGTTCCATTCTCTCCTTTACCAGTTTCAACCCAGACCCCACAGTCCGTAACACCTTCTGGACTCTTTCTATTGGTGCAGCCTTCACTGCCATGCCCGTGTGGACGGTCAGCCAGACAGCTGTTCAGCGGTTCCTCGCCGTGAAATCATTAAAAGCTGCTAAAACGTGTGTACATGTATTTTTCTGTTTCAACCATCAGAACCGGTCGGTTTTCATAGCTGGCTAGGTCTTGACACGAGACAAATTCCAGCCAGTCCAGCCAATCGAGGGGCTCAGAGAACAAGAGTGGCATTTGCTTTGATTTCTATATTGTATCTAAACTATGATCTGTGTGTGGTAACACGGTAAAAGCCATTTACTGCGTCATGTTGGTAACCCTGTTGTGTCCTTGCCTTGTAGGGCCATATGGATGAACGTCCCGTTTCTCATAATAGTTGTCTTTCTGTGTTGTCTGGATGGACTCGTGATTTTTGCAGTGTATGCCGATTGTGATTTAGCCACAAGTGGAGAAGTGCGCAGCAACGATCAGGTATACTATTTGATTCTGCAGAAAAACAGATTAAACTGGTTCCAAAAACAGAAGCACAGGTTGAATATTATATACTAACGAAAGACATACGTCGTTTGAAAAGAGAGCTCCTTGCAAAGGTGAAAGACAATTTTGGATCGGATAAAAGTCAATTCATAAGTCAAGCCAATGTTGCCTATTGATCTGGATCACGGTCATAAAAATCCTATTGGCGTTAATCTCTGCGGATTAGATGCTAGGCTTTAATTACCCTTTTATCCCAGGTTGCCACTTGTCGGCTTTCTGAGCATTGTCTAGAGCAAGAATATAACGAATGACTATTTGAAGTGATTCAAGCTTCCTGCACTGCTTGTCTCAAGCAAAGCGTTCTTGTACTCAGTCAATGACTGGGCGTATTGGTTTTGGTACAGGATTATTCTCTGGGGCCTAGCTACGTGCGTTAATTTCGCTACTCTTGATCTCGATTTGTGTGCCAAATTCACAGTTAATGAATGTATGATTACTCTGACTCAACGAACCTTTTTAACTGTGGTTTAGTCACTGTGATTAAACTTCAAAGTTACTCAAAGTTACCTCAGTGATCGCTCTAAAACGCAACGAGTAGAAATTCAGGCAATGAATTTGCCATGCAGCTGCCTGTTTGTAAAGTAGGTTACGATTACCAATTATTGGATGGGGATGATTATGATAAATGTAGAAGCTGTCGTGAGATCTCATACGTTTAGATTGCAACCCAAGCGATGAACAAAAGAACAAACAAAACAACACCTCTTGCTTTGAAAACAGAAAACATTGTCGTGAACAGGTCATAGATTTCCAGTGAAATAATAAGTTACGAGAGATGCAACACTGCTGACTTTGGCTTTGGAATGGCGGCGACGATTCCGGGGGGGACGATTCCAAGGTGGGGGTGACCCATTCTTACTGTCCAGTTGTCTATTTTGTTATCTCGTCAGGTTCTGCCATATTTTGTCGTTGACATGACTACTATGTTACCGGAAAAATAAGTGGGTTTTTTTAAAATTTTTTTTTGATTTTTTTTTGATTTTTTTTCTTAAAATTTCCGGTGAGTTTCTAGCCCAATTTTACCAGAATTTTATGTATGGTTTGCAAAAACTTATCAGAGATTTGTCAGAAAATTAAACAGGAGTTTATAAAGTGTGAAAAAAATATTTGAATTTATGATTTAAAGTTTTGAAATAAATTATTAAAAAAATGGAGCAACTACAGGGATTAACATTGTTACAATTGAGACCTCTAGGTAAATGGTATAATATTGAAAAATGGTATCAAATAAAAAAAGAACCACTTATTAAGGCATTGTGGAATATTTCTGAAGTAAAGGATAATATTACAGAAATAATAAATAATATTCAAGAAATTGTTCAATCGTTAATTAATACACCAGTAAGGCCAGAAAACCAACCAAATACACCACTTCCAATTCCTGAAAATAATGTACAAAATAATACACCAGAAGAATGGGAAAAAATGAAGAATAATGTAAAATCTCGTAAGAGGCAAAAAAAGTATCATCGTGAAAAAAGTCAAGAAAGAAATATGAAACAACCAAAACTTGAAACTGAACTTCCAGCCCGTAGAAAAAATATTCAAAAAAGAAAACTCGCACCTACTTTTATAAAACCTAAAAAATCATCAAACAAAACTTTTAATTGGAAAAATTATTCATTTATGGTGATGGATAAAGACGAGTTTTCCAAAAAGCTTGAAGAATTAACTAATGAAAATATCATAAAACTTACTAATAACAAACAAATTAAAATAAGAAGAAAGGTAAATATATCTGATAGTGTGAGAGATGAATTGAGGAAAAAAGACAAAAAAACCAAACGCCGCAGAACAAAAACCCTTAGAATATTTCCAATAAGACCTCCTGAAAATGGAGACATCCTTCAAAATATCACAGAAAGAAATGAAACTATTTTTCAAATTAGGAGAGATCTAGATAATGATTTATCAGAAATTATTTATAATGAATTGGAACCGCAAATAGAAATGCGTTCAAGAATTGTTATCAGTTTTAGCTGTTTAATTAATAAAGGAAGGGGGGAAATAATTTATTATGCCCATACATTTAGGGGTGAGGGGTCTTTTACAATGCTTTCAGAAATAAAAGATTATATTGAGAGGTGCGAGGGACAAAGATTGAGTTTGGAAGGCATTGCTTGGACTAGAGCATACTTACCTCCGTCAAAAAAAATTGATAAGAAAGGTGTTCATGAGGGGAGTGTTGTTTTTACAGAGGTAAAAGTAAAAGTTATTCAAAGTAACGAGCCTCTAATTGGGTGTGGAAAATTACCAGACCATCTTCGTAATAAAAAATGTCTTTACGCTGTCGATAATAAGGATGATAATATGTGTTTTTGGAGGTGCTTGGCTATTCTATTTAACATTATTGCTGGTAAAGAAAGACCTGAGAAAGAAATAGAAAAACTAACTCTGAAATTAGCCAGAGATTTTTATAATAACCAAAAATTGAAAACTTCAGAAGTTAGACCAACAAAACTTGTTGATTTTGAAAAAATCTCAAAAAATTTTTCTATTAACATTCGAGTTTACGAACAAAAAGAAAAAGAAAACAATGAAATTTGGAAACTAATTTTTGGTAAAGGTCAGTTCAAAGATAAATTACCCAGTTTAGTTATTGGAATTTATGAGGGGCACTGTTTTTTCATAAAGGATTTAGAGATGCTAACTAAAAAATGGGAATGCTCAGGATGCAAACAAATATTTAACCGGCATGACTATCTTGGAGACCATGTAAAAAATAACAGTTGTAAAGGAGGAAAAACACAAGTAATATGCACCGGTAAAAAGATAAAACACATCCCCAATAGCTCTGAAAAAGTTTTTTATGGTGGTAATACCCAATATAGTTATTTAGGTTGTATATGGATTGAACTAAAGGCCAGTAAAATAGGTAAACATATTCATCATGCTCTATGTGGTCATGGTGGTGAAAGATGTGTTAAGTATGGTGAAAAAGAGCTTTTTTTGGTGGACGGATACGAACCTGAGACAAATACTGTTTTTGAGTTACATGGTTGTAAATGGCATGGATGCCCCTGTTCAAGTAATGATAAAATTAAATATAATGCAATTATCGAAAGAGAAAAGATTATGAAAGATTTAGGGTATAATATTGTATCGGTTTGGGAATGCGATGAAGAATTACGAGTACTAAAATATAATATATATTCTCAATCTTTGTATGAAAAATTAGAAAAGAAATTTATTATGTACCCAGATTTTATTTGTTATGATTTTGAGGCAATATTAAAAAAAGATTTTCAACAAATTACTGATGATTTATCTTTTAATCAAACACATATACCGGTTAGTGTTGCAATAATTGATACTTGTGAAAAAGAACCCACATTTATTATAAATTCAAATCCTGATGATCTTGTAAAAGAATTTGTTGAAAATTTAGAAAAGAGAAGAAAAAAGATTGTTGAAAAGGTTAAAAAAGAATATCCATTACCAGACCAAGAGTCTATCCCAAAGAAAGTTTTAGAAGAGTATGAAAGCTGGTGTAATCAAGTTCCTGTTTTAGGGTTCAATAGTGGAAAGTATGATATTAATATGATTAAAATACATTTTGTAAAAATAATGACTGATAAAACTAAGGAGATTTTTGTTGCAAGAAATGCAAATAAATATATGTTTTTGACAACCCCCCATTTTAAATTCTTGGATGTAATGTCTTACCTTGCACCTGGGATTTCTTTTGATAAGTGGTGTAAAGCAAACAAATGTGAAGCAAAAAAACTTGTATTTCCATATGAATGGTTGGATAGTTATGATAAACTTTCTCACGTTGGGACAGTAAAACATGAAGACTTTTACTCAAGTTTGAAAAAGGAAAATATTACCGTAGAAGAATATGAAGATTTTAAGTGTGAATTCAAAAAGAGGGGTTGTGTTACAATGATGGATTGGTTGAGAGAGTATAACCTACACGACGTTATACCCTTTAGAGAAGCTTTAGAAAAAACAAGGACAATGTATTATCCAGACAAAATAGATATATTAAAAGACGCGGTTTCTATCCCTGGAGTCTCAATGATTTACGTTCTAAATAAATATCAAAAAAGAAAAAATAAAGGTGATCCTGAATTATACGCTCCTGACAAATATTGTATTCATAAATGCGAAAAATTTTGTAATAAATGGTTTTGTGAAAAATGCTACAAGATAATGAAAGATTGTAAAATATGCGACAAAAACAAGATTTATAAACTTTTGAAAACAGGTATGGTTGGGGGCCCCAGTATCATATTTATGAGATATGCAGAGCGTGGAAAAACAAAGATTCGCTCTCATAAATATAAATTTACAAAAACTTGTGTAAGAGTTGTTGGTTATGATGCAAACGCGTTATATCTTTTCGCTGCAGGACAAAAAATGCCATGTGGAAAAGAAAAATGTATTGAGGTTGAAAACCCAACAGATACTGAATTTATTAAGAAGACTTGTAAAGATATTCTTGATGGTAAACTTTTTGGATATTGCCAAGTTGATATAAATGTACCAGAAAACCTAAAAGAAAAGTTTGAAGAGTTCTCACCGCTATTTATTGTAGATAATGTTCCTGAAGATTTGGTGCCCGAACACATGAAAGAATACCAAAAAGCTACAGGAAGAAAACACCTAAAAGATAATAAAAAATTACTAGGGGTTACAAAGACAAAAAAGATACTTTTATATACAGTAGTAATTGAATGGTGTCTTAATCACGGGCTTAAGATTACAGCTATTCACAATATTTTAAAGTATAAACCAGGAACACCATTTGAATGGTTCCCCGAAGAAGTGGCCAACGCTAGAAGAGATGGAGATATCGAGTTTTTGCTAGAAAGAGTAAGTAAAGCTTTTTATGAAAACAAAATAGATGATGTTGTAACAATTAATAATGAATTAAATCAATTTCCTGATATATTTAAAATTATTGAAGAAAATAAAGACATAAAAGTATGGATTGAAAAACTAAAACCAAAGTATAAAGGCTGTAAAGAATTGGCTGATACTTACAAATTAAAAGGAAATTCATTCTACGGAAAAATGATAGAAGATAAAGAAAAACACATGAATATAAGGTATACTCAGGATGAAAATGAGGTTGAAAAGGTATTAAGATCCCCATTCTTTGAAGATCTTACAGAAATAAATGAAACATATGAAATAATAAAACGAAAACGTCAAATAATAATAGACCGACCCTATCAATGCGGTATCGCGGTATATCAGTTAGCAAAACTTAGAATGTTGGAATTTTATTACGATTTTATTGATAAATATGTAGATAGAAAAGATTTTGAGTTGATACAAATGGATACAGATTCTATGTACATGGCAATTTCGGCTGAAAAATTGGATTATATTATAAAACCAGAAATGCAAAAAGAATACTTTAATGGGGGAAAAGAAAAATTTCTTTCAACATCGAAATATCACGACAAGACCCCCGGACTGTTCAAGCTGGAGTTTGATGGTATTAGAATGATTGCTCTTTCATCAAAATGTTATTATGCAGAGGATGAGAATGGAAAGGCAAAGTATAGTACTAAAGGAGAAATTCATGGACAAAACGAAATAAACTGGGATAGGTACATGTCAGCTTTGAACGGTTCAATTGATATGGCGAAAAATACAGGATTTAGAGTCAATGAAAACCAAGTTGTGACATATACACAAATTAAAAAGGGATTGAACGCATATTATGATAAAAGAATAGTTGATGAGGATGGAATTCACACAAAACCTTTGTATTAGAAGGAAATCATTTCAAAACAGAATTAGGAGGTAACTCAGTATCATAAGGAATAACCTGCAATTCTTCCCTTACAAACCCCCGTCTTGGACCATCTTGTAAATAATATAAAACTGGCTGGTTTGCTGAAACGACTCTACTAGAAATATAATAAATCTTAATACTCCAAATAGGATCTGTAGCCCTTCTTCTTTCGCCGCCCTCTAGTTCACCAGGAAACAGTAAATATCTAACCCTAACCTCAATTGATAGTCTAACCTCATCAAGACCAACAACTCTCTTATATTTTTTAGGCTCAATATCAACCTCTTTCTGTTTTATAGATTTAAAAGGTTCTTTACCAGTTATTCTCGTTGGTGTATTATTCAAAGTTTTTAGAATATCTGGTAATCGCTTCACCCATACTCTTGACCTTTCATCACTTATCATTTCTTGTGCATATTGATGACTAAATA
Source organism: Ricordea florida (assembly GCA_949710005.1). Taxonomy (NCBI): domain Eukaryota; kingdom Metazoa; phylum Cnidaria; class Anthozoa; order Corallimorpharia; family Ricordeidae; genus Ricordea; species Ricordea florida. Next base: position 10,828,842 of record OX453275.1, read on the forward strand.
ATCTTTCACCTAATATTTTGTTTGCCCTTTCTACAAATGCCTGTGCTCTATGATTTCCAGCTTCACCCCTCTGGATTTTTACATTATGGTAATTCATAAGTTTTGTAACTTCACCCATAAATTCTTTTCCTGGATCAACCATTAATGTTTTAGGATATTTTAACTTTCTAGAATATATTTTTTCAAAAGAATTTGATATTTCTCGACTTTCTTTTGAGGTTAATGGCTCTGCATCTTTGTATCTAGAGGCCACATCAACTACAACCAATGCATATTTATATGTTTTTCTTCCAACTCTATCATGAGGTAAAAATAATAAATCTGCTTGGTGAATCTGATTAGGTTTATCCACAGTCCAATGTGGTCTAGGTATATATTTTGGAGCTGGAAGATATATTTGCCATATTGCTTGTTTTTGTAACCATTGTTTTGCTACATCTTCACTTACTTTCACTTCGTGGGAGGGCTTTGCCCGATTTACCTTTTCAGCTAATTTATTAATCGCAGAATATCCTTTCCAATAACCCCCAGTTGAATAATATATCCTACTAAAATTTTTTGATAACCTTTGGGATATGTTTTCGTTACTCATTTAAAGATTAACCAAAGTATCTTATAAATAAATATGACAAACGTATCTGAAAAAATTAACCCAAACAGGGTCCCAAGATATCCACTAGGTTTGAAAGCGGAATCAATATTGAACAGAATTACACTAAATCCTTCATCAGCTAATCCAGAAGAAACATTGTATATAAATATTCCTAAACTTTCTGAAAATTTAGTTATTGTACCTGGAAGTGTATATCTAGTATTTAACTTAGATGTTGAGGGGCATGAAGATAACACACTCGTTAATAATGTAGGTAGTAATCTTGTATCCAGACTCAGGGTTCTTTTTGGTGGTGAAACACTACAGGATACTCAAAGATACGATCTATTTCAAACATACCATGACTTATTTTTAACAGATGAAGAACGAGAGGATAGATTAAGGCAAGGTATTTCCTCTGAAAACATGAGGAAGCTACGGTCAAATGCAGGCGATAAGGTAGACACAGATGCTAAGGAAGTAGCTCTTGCAGAAGTACACAATAACAAGTATCATATCCTACTAAACCATCCTATTCTCAAAGATCATGGAGTTTTCTACCCAAAGGCGTTATCTCATCAACTAATCTTTGAGATTACACTGGCTCCAGTTAACGATATTGTTGTTTATTCTGACGACACTAAACCTCCAAATTACAAAATAACAAACTTAGAACTCGAATATTCTTGTATATCAAGTGAAGACTTGGCCCGTGAGGCCCAGGCAGCTTATCAGGTTGGTAAAGGATTCTATTATGAAAATGTCACCCTACACAAAACTTTCACCATATTAAGAAATACAGACAGTGTTATAAACCAGCATATTAATCTACCTAGAAAATCAATTACAGGGATATTATGTTTATTCACATTACCATATGGAAAAGGAGCAAGAGATTCTGAGAATTTTTTCAATCCAGGTATCACCTCAATCAATATCGATGTTAATGGAGTGCCAAATCGTTTCTATTCTAAGGGGATGGTACCTTCAGACCTATGGGAGTCAGTAAAGAAACGTTTCAGTGGTTCCTCTCTATGGTCAGTAAAGGAAAAGGATTTTTATAGTAAAAAGTTTTCTCTGTGGATAGATTTGAGAACTCACCCAGATAATGATATTCATGGAGGAGGACTAGCCTTAACCAATGCACAAGATGGTATAAAAATAGAAATGAAAAGAAATCTTAGTGGATCTGGTATGATGACCTGTTACATGTTTGTGGTGGCTGATGCATTAATGGAGGTTATGAAATCAAACTTAAGATCAATCATGTATTAGTTAATCGGTCTAAAGACCTCCCCGCTTCGCGGAAAAAGAAAAGATGGAAGAATTAAGAGATAAAATACCATTTCATTGTATTATAACCGGTCCAACAAATTGTGGAAAGACAAAGTACATAATTGATCAGCTAAGAGGCCCATTTCGAAAATTGTTTGAATTCATTGTTCTAATATGTCCAACTTATTCTAAAAATAAAACATATCATAATTTTGCTATAGGAGATAAACGTTTCTTTGTATTATCACCGGATGCTAGTAACATTGATGAGATTAATGAGTTATTAACTGACTGTCAAACGTTATTTTCAGGAACAAATACACTAATAATTTTAGACGATTGCGCTGTATCCACTGATCTGAAGAAACGATCAAATAAGTTTATAGATTTGGCATTTTCTGGAAGACATCATGGATTATCAATGTGGGTTCTCACTCAGCAATTAACATCGATAGCAAAACCATTCCGTGAAAATGTAGCTTGTGTTGTTACTTTTCATAACCCATCGCAAAAAGGTATGAAGATGCTTTTTGAAGATTATGGGGGTGATTTAGACTCTGAAACTAGTAAAAAATTTGTAGAACTACTGAAAAAAGAAAAATATTCTAGATTATGTTTGTGTTTGCGTTATCCATTCCAATGTTATTTGGAGATTCCTGAAACGGCCGAAGACCTACCCGCTTCGCGGAAGTTATAAATTTAAAGACCTAACCGTAGGTAAGAAAATTAAAATATGGCAGATCGGACGAAGTCCTCCCCGCCTTCAGCGGAAGTTGAAGATTATATTGAAGAAGAAAAGACTGGAGGAAATACTGAGGTAAAAGATAATTATAATAATGAAGTTGAAATAAAACAAGAATCACTAGCCATCCTCGCAGCTCTTGGAACCACAAAGGAATATTTAGGAGTCGATATGAGTCTTGGTGATATAAAAAAATTATCGGTAAAAGACATTGAAAAATATTTTAATAGATATCAGGCAGTATTAGGTAAGAAAATTAATGGAGGGTTGGTAGATTCATCTCTTCAATTAATTTCTAAAGTTATTTCTTACATGGTTCCTGTGGATGATATAGAAGCTCTTTGTGTGGATTTGAAGAATGATGATTTGGTTAATCGTGAACTAACAAACATTGTAGGTCTCTTAGCATTGAAAGCAGGAAGATTGACAGCACTTGCTAGTGGGTTATTCCAGGTTGCTAAACATGTTAAAATAGGTAAAATACAAGAAGTTTCAAGAACAAATACAGATAATTCTAAAACTCAACCAGCTCCGCTGAACACAACTGAGCATGTAAATGATCAGAACTGATTTGCTTCGCGGCCCTAAAGGGGTCTAAAGATTCTTTTACTTTGTGAAATAAAATAATAATGTATGAAAAAGTTGTTAAAATAAATCAAGAAATTATAAAGAAATCTATTAAAGTTATTGAAGATGCTTTAATTATAATAGAGAATAAAGACAAAAAAATTAAAGAAATTGAAAAAGAAGTTTATATTCTAAAAGAAAAAATACGGAATAATTATAACACAGCTCGTAGGCACCCTTAGCACAACTGAAGCGATTTAAAGATTTCTTAATCATATGTAAAAATTATGTCTGACCGAACTGAACAAAGCGAAGGAGGAACAGAAGTTGAGCAAATTACAGCGGATCCGGTTGTTAAAGATAAAGAACCTAAAAAGAAAGAAAAAGACCCTAAAAAGGTTGCTGCTGGTAAAAAATTGGCAGAATATAACAAAAAAGCGAAAGAAGCATTGGCTAGGGAGATGAAACGTGAAAAGGAACAAGAGGATATTAAAAATGGAGAGATTGAAACTAAAGCAGAAAATGGAAAAGCATGGCTTCCAGAACTATCTTTTACTACTGTTTTATCTATCGTTGGAATAGGGTTTACAGCATTTGACATTTTTATGAGATATCGGGCGGAGCCCTCCCAGCAAAGCGGATACCGACAAAAGGAGGATAATAAAAATAGAATACCTGATTTACGCTTAGCGGGAAGGTCTTCGACCGATTTATCACAACCTTTTCAAGCCCCTCCCATAAAGATTCATAATCCACAACCGCAACCCACAGATAGACCAAAAATTGGAATGATATGATGTGATTTCAGCGTAGCTGGCCGGCAAAGCCGATTTAAAGGTTTCTTACTGATACAGTAAAAATTATGTCAACTGAAAACAAACTTGTGAAAACTGTTACTGATTCTGCAGTACTTATTGGGTTAGCAGCTGGAGTTGGATATGTAGCTAAAAAAGCAATGAGAGAATCATTTATGAACGACCCATCCTCAAGTATTACAAATTATGCAAAATGGGTGGTTGTATTGTCGGGTAGTATGTATCTAAAAACATATTTAGAGGATCAAAATATTTTACCAAAATAATTATGGCAACAATAGCAATGATGTTGGGTGGAGCTGTATTAAATGCAACCGCCTTTGTTGGCGGATCATATCTTGCAAAATATCTATCTGGAGATAAAACCGATACGGAAAAAATACGACACGATAAAGCACTAGAAAAATATCAAAAAGATTACTCTGAATATCAAGAAAATAGACAGAAACTAATTGATTGGAAAATGAAACAAAAAGATGAAAAATATCAAGCATCAAAAAATCTTTCAAAAACGGATGAAGCTTTAGAATTGTATAGTCAAATGCACGAACCAAAATTTAGTGATTATTATAAACCAAGTAACAATCAAAAGATGGGTGAAATGGCATATGTTGGTGGAGGAATGCTGGCGTTGGGGTATGCAGCTAGTAAATTCTTTTAAATTATAAAAACATTAATTGTTTTATAATTAAATACGGTCTAAAATAATTTTTATTAATTTTCTTTTTTTATCATCAATTATAATTAATTTAAGTAATTCTTTTTGATCTTCATCTTTTAAATTATAAGTTATATTTTTTAAAAATACAAGGTTATTTTCTGTAATTATTTCTTCATTAAACATTTTTCTTATGTTATTAAAACTAATATGTTCAGTAATATCTTTTATTTCCATTTTTTTATTTTTATTTTATATATTTAAATCATAATTATTTTTCAAAATTTTCAAACATAACTTTTAGGTCTAAAGATTTCTTACTGATGAGTAAAAAATCATGGCAGAAGGAGGAGAAGAATTAGATCCGACTGAACTAAATGAAACAAAATACGATGATATTGATAGAGAAAATGTGGAAATGGATACAATATCATCCACCACTAGATTAATTAACCCCGATGATAGGGGTTATGAGAAGGAGGGGGCTAGACCTAAAACCAAATCAGGATACACAAAATTAGAAGGAGAAGATATTGATGAAATACAAAGAAACAAAGAAGAAGCCTGGCAAGAGATTAAAAATAAATACCCAAAAGCAAAAGCAAATTTTGATTTTAGGTATGATGATTTTGGGCAATTACAAGTTGGAATAATGCGTGGAGATCCTAATAAGGTTAAATGGCATAATTTTTATGATAAATATGGCAATGTAAACAAAAAATTACCAAAAACAATAAGTGAGCCCCTTGGCCCTACAGCTGAAGAGGTTTTGGAATCAATTGATAATAAAAAAACAAAGAAAAAAGGTTTAATTGCTAAACTAAAAGAAAATATAAAAATCAAAAGAGATAAACCTAAGATTACACCAGAGGAAAGTAACCAAATTGAAGCTGAAGAGAGAGAAATTGTTGATCATGAAGAAGATTTAGCTAGTTTAGAGGATGAGGAAGAAAGAATACAAAATAAAATGTTATTACGCGATCGTATAAAATACATTTTCAAAAAGTATGGTTTTACAGTATTTGCAGTTGTGAGTGCTGTAGGTGTAGTAATTGGTGTTATAATTTCTAATCTTTCTAAAGGGTTATCCACATTAGGTAAAGGTGTTGGAAATGGATTGAAAGCCCTTGGTAAGAAACTCGGTGAAATATTACCAGGGATGGTTGGTGCGATTGTAAGCTTTCTGTTCAAAACAGCCGGTGAGGTTATTGGATTTTTAGGTAAGAATGCTTGGTTGTTGATAATGGCTGTGGTTCTATATTTTGTGGAAAGTGTAAAAAAGAGAAAGTAACAAATTTCAGCGAAGCTGGGTGACAAAGTCGATCTAAAGATTTCTTGTTGATCAGTAAAATACAATATGGATGACTACAAGGGAATTTATCCACAATTACCTATTAATGGTGATCCAAATAATTCCGCAGAGCGGGGAGACCTACGGTCGAATTTCAGACTACAAAAGTCCTGTGAAGTACTAAATAATCTTCAAAAGGAAATTAAACATTATGAGGATGTTAGGAAAAAGTATAATCGGGCTAGAGGAATATTTACAAAAATAAGTGTTTGTAGTGGCATATTTTCAGTTATCCTATCTGCAAGTGGACTCGGAACCTCTCTTACTGGTTTTGGTGCTGTTGTTGGAATGCCATTAGGCGTTTTTGGTGGATTTTGTGGGGGAATATCGGTTGGATTCGGTGCGGCTTCTAAACGACTTTCCCATAAAGTTAGTAAACATGAACAGACCGTTTCTCTCGCAAAAGCAAAAGTAAACACTATTCACGATTTGGTTTCAAAGGCTCTGAAAGATAACACAATCTCTGACCAAGAATTTTCTCTAATTTTATCAGAGGTGGATAAGTTTGAAAAACTAAAACTAGAAATCCGTCAAAAAACCAGGAAAGATACAGAAAAAAACTTAAATATGAGCCAGATAAGAACAGAGGTTCGAGAGGAAATATTAAAGGAATTGGTAAGTCGAGATCGCTGAAAATTTCATATGAGAGAACTGATGTAGGATTTAATTGTTTTGCTAGTTATCGGAAAGAAATGTTTTGAAGGCTTTACATCTTATTCTAGGTCTAAAGACCTGAGCGAGGCGAAGTAAACACGAGGAATAAAATGTCATTATTCAATGATTTCAAAAATAGGTACCCAAGTGCTAATCTTGATAAATTTACATTTGTTAATGATTATTATGGCGGCTACATTAAGTGGAAAGTTTATGGAACAACAATTATGTCAAATGATGATCCTACTGGAAAAACATGGAATGATGATATATCACCTAATATGAAAAGACTTTTATGGAAAGATTTGGGGCTGAATGCCGAAGAATTTAGTTCATTTCCTGAAAGTTTAACATTAAAAAATAGATCTTATCCAATACCATCTGTTAATTTTGATGATTTTACAAGCGATATAACAAAAATGTTAACTTTATTAGATATATACGTTTCAAATACGAAGAAATTCACAGCAAAGATGCGTAATGTTTTTACCAATCAAGTTGTTACTTTCAAATTTGGTAAACAAAGTAGAAAATGGTTGAATGCTCCTGATATAAATTATTGGCCACAACAACTTAACTTTGCGGTTTGGTGTGCAACATCTGGTTGTGGGATAAGTCCTTTTGAAAGCCTAAATTATCCCAAAGTAGTAAATAGCTTTATTAAGTTTCATATATATTTCACAATAAGGAGAATATTATATGAATTAAGCCTCCCCTTGCCTGATGAGCAACCTTTTGTAATAAATAATAATCCCTATAGTAAAGTAGCATATCAACGATTGTGCGCTGAATTTGGAATTCCTAATAATTCCGATTTTAGATGGAAAGGTGGAAGAAATGGAGGATTGGGTGATATATTTCTTGATTATGGTGCAGGATATCATGGAAGAGGTGGGGGATACCAAAATGTACATATTATAAGGAATTATGATGTTGAAGCAGATCAATGGCCTAGTGAAGGTAATAAATTCGCTGATGAAGGTGGAAAGAAAGAAAAGGGTAATCTAATTTCATTTATACGCAATGACGACTTTGCTGATTTCAAATATGCTTGGTTTATCCCTACAAGAGGACATGGGCTCACTAAAGCTGGACTTGGTAGATTAAATCGATCTGCTGAAGCTTTTGTCTATTGTATATTGGGAGCACAAGTTAACACTAGAAATTCAATTTATGGTAATGGTGGTGGTGCGATTGAAACACAACAAGAATTCTTAGCTTTATTTGAAAGTAGTGTGATCGAGAATGATATTTCTAGTTCTATCCAAAGGTATCAATTAGCTGTTCAAGAAGCGAAATTACGGCTTGATTTAGCTATTGCTCCTGGTGTGTGGTTGATGCCGAGTAATATGATAATCAATACTGAAAGCGTGACAGGTTTTAACAACAAACTTATGAAAGCGAGTAATGATATGAATTTTGGTGTTAATAATTCCATAAACACTGAAGCAAAACAAGTTGGAATAATTCATAATTTAGGGTCTTCAAAGGTAAAGTTACCTCATATTCTCCTGAAAGGTGGAAATGAAACGAGCAAAAACCGGCAGGAACCAAAAACCTCAACGAAAACAGACTCAATGAAACAGGAAAATATCTCCGCCGATATTGACTCAACGCAACATGAAAAGAATATATTAGCATTTATAATTGTAGCTGGTGGATTAGCGTGGTATCTATTTCGGTAGTTCATGAGTATTTCACGTGATTATGATTGTTTACAAATTAGTGTTCACGTGTAAAACAATAGATTGCATACTTTTGCGACATAGCAACAAGCAAAACGTAAAGTGGTTTTGAAATTGAAAAGTAGATTTTATGTTTACTTTTAAAAGGCTGGTTTCTAACGTCGCTCAGGAATGTGATTACGTCAATGCAAAGCTCGATTTAAAGATGAATATAAAGTAACCAAACAAAAAAATGTTGAGCATTACCATGTATGAGCCTGAAACAAGGATTTATTTAGAGCCTCCGCTTAAAAATATTAGTGAGATACAGCTCCTAGATTGTAATATTAAAACCAAAAGATTGATTAATTTCAATGATCAGCAGATATTATTAAATGATAGGAATCTTGGCTTCATAATAATTGAACCGGGTACATATTCTCTTCGTAATATTCAATCGATCTTTTTTAATGATCCGGCTAGGGAAAAGATAACAATAATTGAGACTGATACTGTTGACTATCTATATTCAAATAAGAACTTTAACGTTAAACTTCCTAGAGCGTTATCTATTGGTTTAGGGGTGCCTGAAATTATAAATGCTGGTAAATTATACCCTATAAATATACAAATTAAAGAACCGATTAGACTTATGTGTAGTATAGTTGATAATAAGTCATCATATATGAATAAAACAAAATATGGAGAACCTGTGAAACTCTCCCCATCAAATTTACTTGCAAACATACCTTCAAAAGATTATCCAACAATTCCAGTTCAAAAATATGAGAGTGTCATAAATCACTTTGATTTAACTATTTTAGACATTGAATGGAAAAAACTTGATCTTAAGGGTTCTCCCATAACTTTTACTTTAAGATTTAGGTAATTTTTTTTTGTTATGTAACCATTATTTAGGTTATATAACATAATTATATAAGATTATTTTTTAAAAACCAGTATTTCCATATCTTCAAACATATTTCTATTGAATGGTGAGATAGAAAAACAAGAAGATATTCCTTCATTTACATGTTTTTGTATTTTTTTGTAAAACTTATTTTTACCTCTAATTACTATATTTAAACTAATCTCAAATGAAATAATAAATATTTCCAAATTACTATTAATTTCTCTTTCATTACTAAACTTAATTGCATTTTCAAAATAATCTTTATCCAATTTAATATCTTCTTCAATTTTATGAGGTTTTATTCCTTTTGTAGTAAATTCACTAGCATACAATTGCTCATCTCTCATTACCAGGGAAACATCCCCTAATAAGTAACGAATTTTAAAACTAAAAAATGTTAAATTATCATTTGATGCAACAATATTTAAATTATCATTCTCTGAAACACAAATTGAAAAATCTTTATTTACTTCATTAAAGAAATCTTTTGAACATTTTTTTTCTTTATTATCATATTTAATAGTTAATAATTTTATATTCATCTTTTATTTTATATTTTAAAATATTTTAAATCATAAATTCAATTTTTTTTAAAAAAAATTAATCTTCGCCCCATAACTCTTTCAAAAACTTTAACTCCTCAATATCAACACACCAATCTAAATACCTACTCGGATGCCACGCTTTAACTATTAAATTATTATGCAAGTCTTTGTATAATTTCTTTTTATGTTTTAACTTATCACTATCTATGCTTATTGAAACCTCTATTGAATCAAAAATAATATCATTAAATTCTAAATCATTATCTTCTTCATAAAAATCTTCATAAAAATTTTCATAACCACCATAAATTAATATTTTATTAAAATTATTTTCATCAAACTCCAAACCTTTTTTAACATCTAAAATAATTATACCTCTATAAATTTTATTATTTTTTATAAAAAAAATATTACAACAAAAAGCATATCCATTTTTTTCAACAATAAATTCGCGATATTTTGAAATCTTTTTTAACAAATCTTCATTTATTGAATCTATAAATTCACGAATTAAAAAACCTTTTTCATTTAAAAACTTTAAAGAAAGTGCCCCATAATTTAATAAATATTTATTTTCCATTTTATTTATTCTTATATAAATATTTAAATCATAATTCATTTTTTTTAATTTTACATTCTTTACAAGAAGCTTTTTGTTTTCCATGCTCGCATATTTGTGAGCCGCCACATTCTTTACATTGTTGTTTTTGTTTACCATGTTTGCATATTTGCGATCCTCCACATTCTTTACAACGATACTTATATTTATTGTGTTTACATATTTGCGAACCTCCACACTTTTTACAAACATACTTAATTCCATCATGTTCGCATATTTGTGAGCCGCCGCATTCTTTACAAAAATATTTAAGTTTTCCATGAATACAAGTATAAATGCTATTAGTAGTAACTTTTTCAATTAAATTATTAATTTCCTCCTCTGAAAATTTTTTAATCTCATTAATCAAATCTTTTCTATTCATTTTTGATCTTCCTTTAATTTTTAACTCTCTCGCAATTTTTTTTAGTTGATAAAGATATAAATTATTTAGTTGCTCCATTTTTTTAATAATTTATTTCAAAACTTTAAATCATAAATTCAAATATTTTTTTCACACTTTATAAACTCCTGTTTAATTTTCTGACAAATCTCTGATAAGTTTTTGCAAACCATACATAAAATTCTGGTAAAATTGGGCTAGAAACTCACCGGAAATTTTAAGAAAAAAAATCAAAAAAAAATCAAAAAAAAATTTTAAAAAAACCCACTTATTTTTCCGGTAACATAGTAGTACATGTTAGGGCATCTCAAAGGCGTTCCTGGTGTTTTCACGGCATGTCTGTTCGCCGGTGCTCTAAGGTGCGTTCATCAAATTTACACACCCATAAGTGATCAATGTGTAACTTCTCTTTACAATATCGCTGCATTGTCAAGCAAGTAGATGATGAGAATTAAAATAAATGATCAACTCAAGGATGCCAAATCGATTTGACACTAGACTCCTCAATCTATCGCATAAGAAGGTGTGTGAAGGTGATCTGAGGAGAATTACTGCTCGGATAATGGACAAGCACAGAAGCCTCTTTTAACAGTATATTCGTCCGATTGATTACTCACATTAACATAAACTGTTATCAATGCCCGGACAATGGGCGCAGGGGGTGTGCCCCCCCGCCCCGCCCCTCCTCTGAGGTGACCTGCGTCTTTCTTGTATCACTAACATTCCGCAAAAAGAAGAAAGGAAGAAAAGAAAAACTATATGGTTTATTGCTGTTAAAGTAAAACATGGGTCATAAGCCCACCTCTTCGTTGTTCGCTTTTAACATCTGTTAACGTCACCCGTCAGTTATGTCATTCCTTAGAGGTGCACCCACTCCCAAGCAAAAAAAAACTGGATCTGCCCCTGGACGTATCTAAGTTACTTTAAGGGCTTAAAGGCCTTAGACAGCACGAATTTCAGTGCTAGGTTTGTGTACGTGTTACTTGTTCCTAAGTTGTCTCAATGTCTTGTGTGTTGTTTAAATCAGCACGGCCTCTTCCGGCCTCAACTCCTTAGCACTAGTGATTCTGGAAGACATCGTCAAGAAAAGAATGAGAAATATCACAGACCAAGAAGCAGCCAAGATATGTAAGGTTATTGGTAAGTCAAACAGACCGTATAATACATGCAAGGTTATAGGTAAGTCAAACAGGCCCTATAATACATGCAAGGTTATAGGTGAATTAGTCAGTAAATTATTGAAGTTTATAGGTAAGGGAATTCCAACAGTTATGTATTAGTAATACGCCAAACATGCCTCGAAGACGTGTAAGGTGTTGGGAACTTCGATATGTGATCTAGCCGGTGTGAAGCAACTATAATGCACCTCTTTTATGGTCCGTATCCCTATTATACCCGATGGCGTCATCAAATGTTGAGAACTTGCATTGTAACAACTTTCCGGCTCGTTGTGCCATCGCACAGGTCATTGCATTGCTCAGCTTCCACTGCACATAACTGTATAATAATAGATAATGATATAGATATACTAGCTAGAAAGGTAACTGTGCAATGCTTTTTGTTGTGTTGACTAGCAAAACCACATGTCAGGTAGTATCTTTCTACGTCCATAAGAGCCAAATTAACATGATCTTTCCATGTAGTATATATAAAGTTGTAATCCTGTCTCGCTGTTTTTCAGCTGTGACGTTTGGTGGTGTGGTAATCGGAGGTGCATTTCTTGTACAGTACGCGGGTACTATGGTTCTTCAGGTAACATCCAACACTGGTTTGACTGACACAGTTTATGTTAAATTCTAAGATCGGAGGTTGAATTTTTTTCCTTCAGCCAGGAGCTCATCCTGCTTCAGCTCGTTTCACAGTATAAAGACAATAGTGGTTAGCATGTTTAAGGATAAAGATAAGGATCCGAGGTCCGAAATGTGAACCCTTGTGATGGCACTGTTTATTGACAAGAAACTCAACTCCACAGTATCTCTTTCCAACCACGTGAACAAATGTGTATGGGTGTATAAAACACGGGGTAGCCCTGTGATGGACTAGCAACCTATCCAGGGGAAAGTAGCAGTATTCCAAAGTGGGTCTCCTGTGGCCTTTTTTAAACATCATTCCAAAGCTATGGGAACTGGCATTCCTTAGGTAGTTGTGAAGCATTTATGGATCATGCGTTTTTATACTTCAATTCTTCTCAGTTAGAAACAGTGCTGGTTGTGCAATGTTTTTGTGTTTAAACTGTGTTATACCACCATACTGTAGAACGCGTCCCACATGAGATATTCAATGCAGAGTAAGCCACAAGATAACATTGCATAACTCCTTTATACTACATAAAACTATGTTACAACATGTGATACGCTGCGCATGCTAAGAAGGTTATGCTGAGTACCTGTGATTGGCTGTTTTTTACGTGGAACAGTGTAACAATGAACCGGACAATCTATGTAGTAATCTATTTACCATTTTGACAGTATTTGTGGGATCATTGCCGAGACAAGCCTTTCCCGTTAACGAAACAGTTATGCAAATGAGTTGGAAAACTAGGTAGTTTACCCATCCGCGCACTCGCGCTTCTCACGCGTCGCGGCTTCGCCCCTTGCCACTCGTACCGTAATAGTTTGTGCATCGCGCTCCGCGCGCAAAGAATCAGGGGAAAAGAAAAAGAGACTGCTGGCGATCCACAGCATAGTAAATATTTTGAGATTTAGAAATCGAGTCTTATCATTCTTTTTTTTTCAGTTAGCCTACAGTATCTTTGGTATACTAGGTGGACCTTTGTTAGGGGTCTTTTCATTGGGAATTTTCTTCCGCAGAGCAAACTGGAGGGTGAGTGAAAATATGAACCCTGAAATGAAACTGCCTCATCATGGGACCGCTTCATCTTCGCAGGAAAAAATCACACACTGTGTTTTCAAATTGTAATTTTTGAGCAGGGAATCGACTTCAAGATTCTTAAGCGGTTTTCACATGACTGTTGTAAAACCAAAGTCATTTGCCGGGTAAATGACAAACAGAAACACCTGGTCCAGGAAAGCCAGTCAGAACTCACAGTAACAATATTGGTTGTTTTTACTTCTGATTGGTTCAACTGAGCAGCTTTATCGACCGTCCACGATTCATAATTGGATAGAAATCATGTTGTAAAGTTAAAAAAAAATCAACTATCATCCTTAAATATTAATGGTATTATTTTAGAATATAAACGCCGACCACATGTTCATATCATCAAAATGTCGCCCCATGAAGTTCATTGAAAACTGTGCTGCGAAACGAGTGTGAACCATTAAAAATTTTGTCAATTTTTTTTTGTTATATAATATGCCAGTAGATTCAGATGATGAAACTATCATTGTCTATTTATTTATTCTTACTCAGATCAGACAAATGTTCTTTCTATAGGGGGCGTACTGCGGTGTCGCTTCTGGCATGCTCATAACAGCCTGGATTTTCATTGGAGCGTACTTATATCCACCGGATAAACACCCGGCTCCCATATCAATCCATGGATTCCCTTCATTCAACCAAACCCCTCGCCAAGTTCAACAATGACACAGGTATTAGGTATCCTGTGCCCCCGAGCCACGAGTAAGTCCTTCCGTTCTCATGTAAATCGACACGCTAGTTTTGTAGTGAAAGTGGAGGTGAACGGTGCTATTATTTCACATACCGTTCTCAATCTCCACGGCAGTTAATAAACTTCCCTACTTAAATATTCAGTACTTATCTGTATACATTGCGCAAACCTTATTATCATTCGATGTTCATTTTTTTGGGTTAACGAAAAAAAGAAATCCCAGACTGCTTGGTAAAAGAATAAACAACCCTGACGAAGAACCCTTTTCACCTAAATCAGTTATGATGAACAACCCGTGACGTGATTTACTTGACATAAATTGCACTTTTTCCTTATAATTAGTCACCCCTTGGCCAAGTTTTACAGTATTTCATACTTGTGGTACAGTGCTATTGGAGTGTTTACCACTGTCATAGTAGGAGCCATCATGAGCGTCATTCTTGGGCACTTTTTGGGTAAGTAAGGCCAATAGCCACAATCTACGAGGTTGTAAACATGAAGCTGTATTTACCAACACTTCTAAGTTCGGATCATAGACAAACGATACAAGATTTCCGCAAACGGGAAACGGCACAGCAGAAATCCGACCGACCAAAATCGCTGTAGAGGACTACGCTTTTTATTTATTCTATTTTGTTACGTGAGATTAAAACGCTCACTGCGTCGCGTCCGTTTTTCCCTTTACGCAGTCACTGTAATGTATTTTGTGGCCTTTTCTATGACACTTTGATCCTGCACTGAGAGGTTAACATGTAACAAAGTAGAGACTAGGCTCTAACACGTGATCGCCACGTTAAAACACCCCATCGTCAAAAGAGGAAGGGCAGATCTGAACGGAAGTTTCGCAGTATTTATACTCTTGGTCTCGTTCGCGTCGTATTAGAGAGATGGATTATTGTCCGTAGTTCCTTCAATTGCGTATATATTATTCGCCTTCCTGTTCTAGTTGGTAAATTAAACATAGCTGTATGTGTGCTGCACATTTCAAATAAACCAGGTACATTCAATGAAAAAAGACGTTTCTCGACAGTCCCGATAAAGGAACTATACGGGACCGAAGTTCATTATGTTTGCGTAATTAACGTATAAACCAGCCCAGCGTACAAGTTAACTTTAAAGCGTCTATATCGTCTTTTGTTTTTTGGTTTTTGTTTTGTTTTGTTTTGGTTTTTTTTTTTTTTTTTTTTTTTTTCTGTGGTTCTGGTATGTACATAGATGGCAGTTTCCATTTCATTAAGTCTTTATAAACATGCATGCACAGCAGTTTGTGACGTCAAACCAGGAATTAACCCATGCCCCTTACTAGCTCGGTCAAGTTTGATGTGTGTGGCTCAAGCAGAACTTTGAACGACGATTTCAGGGCAAAAATATGGTGGAATTCGAAGAAACGTTTTCGAACAGCTATCTACTCTTAATGTACATACCTGAGCCACAAAAAAAAAGAAAAAAACAGAAGGCGATATAAGAATATTGCGATCATACTTTCAGACCCGTAAAGCTACTGGGCATTTTGAGAAACAAACCCCTGGCGTGCGTTTAACTAAAGACCCCAAACAGGTTGGGACGTTTTCGGGCGCAATAACTCATAACGTAATTTGGGCTAAAAAGAAGTTCTATCCATCAGACAAAGACGCCAACAATTTCTTATTTCAATGGCATGTTAATAGAACAGGTTTTCAAAATGAGTTCTTCGCGTTTTTACAATTGAAGTTTGGGGCCCGGAAAAGTTTTGGGATTTCGAGAAAAACACGCCCGAGCACGTTGCCCCGTTGCGGTTCTTTAGTTACACGAAGAGCTATTTTAGAATCGCACGACATGAGATTAACATTAATTACAACAACTTCCAGACACGGAGGAGGAGAAATCAAGGGAACTTGACCCGAAACTGATTTTTGACTGGGGAGAGTGGATCATATCACTCTTTCCCTCCAAAGTTCGTCGTCGAATGTACACTGCAGAAGAAGCTGTAAGGGAAGAAGTTCTTTTGGAAGATAAGGTAACAAACATCCCACTCCGCAAATAAAAGGGTTGTCGCGTAGTATGATGAAAGCACCAGTTATTGAGCAATGCTTACAACACAGCACGTTTTGTAACCAAAGAAGAACTTCCACGACATTAATTGAGGGACACTTAGTTTTAGC
Organism: Ricordea florida; assembly: GCA_949710005.1. Classification (NCBI taxonomy): domain Eukaryota; kingdom Metazoa; phylum Cnidaria; class Anthozoa; order Corallimorpharia; family Ricordeidae; genus Ricordea; species Ricordea florida. The sequence continues at coordinate 10,845,331 of OX453275.1, forward strand.
CATAGAAAAACTCCCTGGGCTCAGCAAGACCGTGACATGATGCGAGTGCATTCCTGTTTTTGCGAACAGAGGAGCTGTTTTTAAGGCATGATCGATGATCGACCTGCCCGCCTTATCATAACCTAAGTTATACATGAATTGCAAAAAGCTTCTATAAATGCGCTTTACTTTCACACAAGGACAAACTATGCTTCAAGGATTGTGGGGATAGATTCTAAAGAAACTGGTGCTGCGTCGGTGGGGAATTGAAACACAAGAAATTGGGATAATCAAACGAATTGAGAAAGTAAGTTATACCACCGTAAGGTAAAAGGAGGTGCTGACGCTTCGGGCGTTAGCCCTTCGTCGGAGTCCTTCGCTCCTTCGTCGTTAACCCTTCGCTCCGACGAAGGGCTAACGCTCGAAACGTCAGCAACTCCCTTTTACCTTACGGTGGTATAACTTGATTTATCAATTCGTTTGATTATCCGAACTTCTTATGCTTCTAGGAATATGATGTACGCTGCACTTATTGAGCCGGCCTTTTTAGCGTACTTGTTTATCACTGCGACTTTCCAAACAAACTTTTAAAATATATTTGATGTACTAACATGAACTAAGATTTAGCTTAGCTAGTAGCAATCTCTACCCTACGTGCAGACTCCCGACCCCTATATTCTTTATATATCTCGCCGAGCCAGTTGGTTTCCGATCACGTGGCAAGGACGGGTGGGAGCCATACGGGTCATGTGACATACTAGGCCCTTCCTGATTTGAGTCAAGTGAGTGGCCCGGCTGTCTAAAATACAAAGGTCCAGTAACGTATCCTTCTGATAGTAACAATATTTAGTTATGTTAACATCTAAGGATAAGATTCGCGCGTAACTAATTTTAAACATTTAAATCTCTTTTTTGTTCCAAACAAATCCTTTTTTTTGCAGGAATGGAAGATCACGCCATAGATTCATCTCGCAGCAGCAAAAAGTATTAGAAATTGAGTTGAAAGAGAAACTCCAAGGCGCTTAAAACTGTTCCACGAAGATCGCAGCTTGTCAAGTCTTTGTCACGTTCGTAACCATGGTAGTAATGAGATTTGTAATAAAGGGCAATACTCGTTAAGGAGGTTTATCCGGAATCAAATTAAACTATAGTTAGTTAAGCACAGCTTATAGTTTCATAGGAGTATAAACTATCACAACAATTGTCCCCTCCCCACCCCCCTTAGACTTAATAATCGTTTCAATTGAGTTTTGGATCAAGGGAAAACAGTCATTTCAATTTTAGTCATTTCCAAACATTTCCGAACAATTCCAACATATTTACTTATTCGTCACAAATACATCATCATTATACACGATTTTCTGCGGCTGGCAATTTCTACATCAAACATTCGAGAACAAAGATATGAAGATAGATAATATTATATGCAGATAGTCATCGTGCTCTACCTAAGTATAAATTTAAGAATATCCTAGAGTCGGCTAATGAATATTTTAATACAGGAGGATAATTATGTTGGCGTGCAAACCTTAGTTCAAATATTTAGTAAATATTAACATTTGCTTTATTTATCTTCTTTGAAATATAATAGTACTCACTGTTATTTTTTTTAATTCAATATGCTGATGTTCGTGTATCAGCTTCCCTGATTGTTATGTTTCAACCCTGTTGTTTTAATTGTTATCTTTTTTATTTTTCCTTCCCGCCCCGATTAGCTAGGCTATTTTGCGGGTAAGGATTAATGGAAAAATGTTAATAAAAAGTGCTTAATAAAGTTGTAAAGTTATAAGTCGTTGCAAGTCAATTTAGACTCTAATGAAACAAGTGCTGCGTCTGAAAAAGAAACTAAAACTCAAAGAGTTGATTAATTATTGTAATGTGAACTGTGTTTTGGACCTGCCCCAACTCCTAACAATTCAGATTGGTCTGAGGAATAATCCTTTTTGGGAAGTGCTATGCACTTTCTTGTTTCATACATGTACATTCTTTGGGGATTTTGGTTCGGTGGCATCAACCTTTCTACTTTAAGTAAACATCCAAGGTTGCCACTCACTAGAACCTAAAAAATTCCCTGACTTTTCACTGACTTCAAATCAATTTTATAAGATACAACGGTACCACACTCTACCGACCACTCTACCATGCTTTGATAACAATGGCCGAAGGAAAACGCCGTATACAAGGGTTTACAAAGGTATATCCTACTTCAAACCTAAAATCCACAAACCGAACAATCCCGGCCGACCCATTGTTTCTGCATGCAGTTGCCCAACCGAACTCATCTCCAGCTATTTAGACAAAATCATGGTACCCATTGTCAAACCATCCTACATTAAAGACACCAGCCACGCACTAAAAATCTTCCGTGACTTCAACTTCTCCGGCGAAAACAAGTTTATTTTCACTATGGACATCACCTCTTTATACACTGTCATACCGAACAACGAAGGACTTCTAGCACTCAAATTTTATTTCGACCAGCGCTCTACAAAAGAGCCTAGCTCACAAACATTACTTCGCCTAGCCCGGAACTAGTTTTAACACTCAACTGTTTCTCATTCTCCAACAACTACTACCAACAAATCAATGGCGTTGCTATGGGCACTAAAATGGGACCTAGCTATGCCAATCTCTTCGTAGGCTACATTGAAAATCAATTTTTCCGCCAATACAACGGACCTAAACCTAAACTATATCGCCGCTTAATTGACGACTGCGTTGGCGCAACTTCATCCACCAGGGAACAACTTGAGCATTTCATTAATTCTGTCAATTCGTTCCACCCAGCATTGAAATATACTTGGCAAATTTCAGAAACCTCAATAGCTTTTCTCGACATCAACGTTTCAATCCACAACAACGGCCTATCAACTAGTGTGTACTACAAACCTACAGACTCCCATAGTTATTTATTGCACTCGTCTTCTCACCCCACCAATGTTAAAAATTCCATTCCATATTCTCAATTCCTCAGACTTCGACGTTTATGTAGTGATGAGTTGGACTTCTCCAGCAAATCAGAAGAAATGCTTCAGTTCTTCAAGAACCGTGGCTACCCTGACTCAGTTGTGAAGACAGCTCAACAACACGCTCAAACAACTGACCAACACTCAGCACCACAAACGTCACAAAAGGAAGAGAACCAGAGAATACCGTTCACACTCACTTTTCACCCACTCAACCTACCTGTCAAGAACATCATTCTGAAGAACTTCAAGTTACTTCAGAATGACAACGAAACAGGCAGCATCTTCTCACTACCACCACTCATTTCATTCAAACGTAACAAAAACGTAAGCGATTTTTTAGTTAGAAGTACACTAAAATCAGACGAATCACCCGGCACTTTCAACTGCACACGCAAAAGATGCAAAACTTGCCCTTTCGTCCACAACACAAACAAAATAGCAGGACTTAAACGATCGTTCAAAATCACCGACCGTTTCACATGCACTTCCGCCAATGTTATCTATTGCATAAAATGCACCTTATGCAAGAAGATATACATCGGCGAGACCGGAAGAAGATTAGGTGACCGTTTCCGCGAACATCTGCGTGACGGCGAACGAAATGACAAAGATGCATCGAAACCTGTAGCGCGACACTTTAATCTACCTAACCACTCAACTCACAACATGGCGGTATGTGGACTTTCCGTGCATCAGGGCAATACGGAAAGCCGTAAAAACCTAGAACAGAAGTTTATCTTCCAACTCGGTTCTCTTAATCCCCACGGTATCAACGAACGTTTCTCATTCATTTAATCATTCATCTAATTTATTCACTTCCATTCACACAATGCTATGGTTCCACCAATAGCATGGCTCCAAACTTCTCTATATAAATTGAACGTAACCCACAATCCTCTAATTCGCTCCGACGAAGGGCTAACGCTCGAAACGTCAGCACCTCCTTTTTACCTTACGGTGGTATAACTTACTTAATCAACTCGTTTGATTTACCCCTTTTCTTGTATACCCCTGTAAACACTATATTTGGTGACTATATGGTGGCCTACCATGAATTACCTGCCCGACTACTTCACAAAACGTTATGGAACCCCGAAAACAAAATTCGATGACTTTGTCAAGAACTAAGATTTCCCCCGACTTTTCCTTGAAAAATTTTTGCTTTTCCTTAACTTTTCCCTGACCCTGGCAACCCTGAAATCAATCACATGTAGGGATGAAAGTATTACAGACAAAAGTTGAAAATCAATGTGGAAAATGTCCGTTTTATCCTTCTTTCTTTTTCTTGTTTTCTTCTTAATTTCAACCGGGTTTTCTCTAGCATTTTTAGTATAAAGGGTCTGCCCCTTTCATTTTTGGAGGGGAAGTATGCTTCCAGACAAAAAATTGCAAAAGCAGAATTGCAGTCCCAAAAACTTCTAGCATAAAAATAGAAAAATATATCTTTTCACAAATGAATGGAAAATTACATCAAAATAATCCCAACTCCACGCCCCTCTAAAGTCAAAAAGACAGCCCCAATAACAACTGAAAAGGTAAAAGATATTTACAGTTGACAAATATAAACTTTCTTTGATGTATATAATATTATTGTAAAAATATTATAAATACAGTCTTGTGAAGCAAACTTTCTGGTACTATTTACACAAGTAGGTCATTTCCTTTATAAGGTGTATTTCTTACACAAAGTTGGTATCACAGTTTAAGTGATTTTGTCCTTGTTTAAACATACTGTGTCTTTTAGTGGCATTATATGTATTTTTTCAATAATATCATTGATCTAGCTAACCAAGTTGAGGATTCACTTTTGGTTCTGGTCAACTATAGTAATTTACCGGTAGGTTCTCAATCAAAATATTACCATCTTGAACATTATTCAAATATTTACATGTACACAACAAACTATTGTGTATTTGCAAATCACAAGTTTTGGAAAGGCTTACCTAAAAGAAGAAGACTCAGAGAATCAGAGAAGACAAATCAAGGAACTATTACAATAAATACAACATCAACACTTATTTTGATCCTCTGTGACTACATGCAATACTGGAATGTTACAGTATATAACAAACTAAACCACTGCATAATTCCCATTTGTGACTATAAACATCTTGCTCAAGGAATTCTTATTAATCAAGGTATGAAATGGAGCTGTGAGGAAGTTAAGTAAAGTAAAACAGAATGGGGTTAGCTGCCTGTAGCACAATTACCAATACCAATTATCAGATCACCCCTCCACACTACAAACTGGGAAGTAATTCCATGATCAGAATAGGAATTCTTCTCAGTGAGTATCATACAGTCCCTTACGAGTTTCACAAGAGAATTTGGTGTTAATTCAAAGTAACAATCCCAACCAGCTGATACTTTCCTGAAGTAATTTCATCTCGTGTTTGCTTGTCAACAATATTCCAAGGGGAAGCAACAGATTGATCACTTTTAGAAGCGAAAGAAAACCTAGCAAGCAGAGTCATGAGGGAAAAGTAAAGAGAGAATCTGCTCACAGGGTAGTTAAAGGGCTGTAGGTAGGGCTGAGGGCCCTATGTCAATCATATCAGACCAATTTGTTCCAGTGTCTTTGCTCAAAACTGACCAATCATCTGCACTCAAGAAAATAAAAACAAAAGTAGGGAATGACTCTGACACACAGTACTGGCACTATGCCAAGATTCAGTCAATTTGAGCAAAAACAAAATCTCTTTACAGGCATCCATGTAAAAGCCACCATAAAACCATCTGCAAAAATAATTACAGCATTATATTCTTTGCGGTTTTCAGGATAATTCCCTGGTACACATGATATGCAATTCTACATTTTAAACTAGAAGTCTTCATTACAGTTAAAAAAGGCTTTGGATAAAGACTTAAAACCTATGAACAACTTTCCATCTTCACCCACTTTTACTGGATATGTATTGATCCTTAAGTTCCTTCTGGGTGGTACTTTTAAGCTTCCCGTATCTAATGAATATTTCCAGCTGTGCCACGGACATACAACGCACAGCAAAGCTGCCTGGCCAAGCTCTTCTATGTCTCCAAGATGGAGTGGGCCACCTGTTGAAACATGAGATGATCCATTAAGGAGATAGTTTTTTTAAAACCCTTTAAGCCCCGAGGGGTCTCCCTGTGAAGAGTAAAATCGTCTGGCGTTAGCCAGAGTAAAATCTTCTGGCATTAGCCAAAGTAAAATCTATAAAGACACTATTGGGGCTTAAAGGGTTAACCACAGGCAGCCCAAGTCCTCTGTACACCTTTTTATTATCTAGCTCATTTGGTCTGAGATGCAAATTAGGAGAATTCTGAATGGTTCTCTGAGAGGTCTGAATTTTTCTTTAAAGCCCACATATATGGACTGCTCATATACATCTACCAGTCACCAGTTGACTTAACTACATGTGTCTTGAGATTCCAGAACAAAGCATCAAAGCAAACTGTCTCCTTGACTGTCAAGTTAAGGTATTAATTAAACTCCTTGCTAAGTGAAACAAGTTAATTCTGGCACTTCATGTTTTGTCACAGAATCTTCAAAATTTAGAATTTACAAGGCCTTCACACAAGATGTACCAGTCTTTAATTAAAATGTGTAGCCTGGGCATCATCTCTGAAAATGGGTATTTGGCAAGGGGCTGTGTTATAAAAGGCTAATTTGGATAAAATTCATATCCAAATTCTCTCCAATGCATAGGAAGGGTAAGGGGATAAAATGATAGGAATGACGCTGAAGTTCATTGATGAATAAACCATCTCTTTCATCAGGAAGGTAGAGCAGGGGAGCAGGGTTGGCGCAGTGGTGAGAGCGCTCGCCTTCCACCAATGTGGCCCGGGTTCGATTCCCGGCCCCGGCGTCATATGTGGGCTGAGTTTGTTGGTTCTCTACTCTGCTCCGAGAGGTTTTTCTCCGGGTACTCCGGTTTTCCCCTCTCCACAAAAACCAACATTTGATTTGATTGATTTAATGTAATATGATTTCATTTCATTTGTGCTTTACAGTGTCCCCAATTAGTGCGTCAGTGCTAAATACAGTTGACACTCAAATAAAGTTCATTATTATTATTATTTATTATTTGAAATTTAATTGAAACTGGCCTTTTAATTATTATCATCACTGACACAGAGGCATACACTGTAGCATGAGTCGATTTAGAAGGTGTATGCACAGGAAGAAAAGTATAACGTTTCTTTCCATCTGTTTATGGACTAATAAAAGTATAAAGGAATACTAACACAAAGACACCAATAAAATGCTAAAAGTTTATCATTCATCCTGATTTAATGATAAAAGACCATAAAAATGCTTTCATGGGATAAAAAAATACTCTTTCCCAGATTTCAGACATACACACAAGCGTACCGGTACACTGTATGTGCATAATGACGCTACCCCCTTGCGATAATACTTGAGCAGTATGATAATTGTAACAACATAATTCTATATCAAACACTTACCCATGTGTGGACAAGTTTCATCCATAGCATACACTGTGCCTCTGTACTTGAACAGTGCAATCTTCTCATTGTTTACTGTCACCAGTTTTCCTGTTCGTCTCGTATTCTTTATTTTCCTGACAACCACTGGAGAGCATTTGTCAATGGTGTTTGGTGCAACTTCTGGAAGATCTACCAGATAAGATGCAACATCCTCCTTATCAAACAATAGAATTTTTAAAGTAGCACATAATAGATACATTAAAATCAGCAAAGGAAAATTGACAAGTTGAACAGTGAATGATTTATGGTTCAGAATTACCGGTAATGTGTAAGGCTATTTATTCACTTTACATGTACATAAGAATTCACACCATAATTAGATCTTATGGAATCAAATAACTTGGATAACACCAGTAATTATTATTATCATTGATAGAACTTGTCCCATTTATTTTGTCCGGCTAAATTAGTTTAAAATTATATAAAAAGCAGGACTCTAAACATACATGTAAGTTTGGGCTGAATTTTGTAACATGCAGGAGTTTTTCAAGTTAAAAAAATTCTTCAGTACTATTGAGGGATTGTAGTCATTCATTTTAATATATGTAGTACCACACTGCACACATCACACTTTTGCAAATCAAGATGTATTTCAACTCCTAATATTTTCATTAAAATAAAGTTATATTTTGAAACTATATGTATCATGCTGACATCCAATCTCACCAAACAGAAGTGTAAAGCATCTTTGAACATATTAATATGAAAAAGTGCACTGTATAAATTCAATACCAACTCATTATCATTATCAGCTATCAATCTTTAATTTGTCCTTATATTTCATATGGTCGTACAGCTTGCATGGGCCTTGCAGGTATAAAATCACATTATTTTAAACAAAATTCTAGTCCTTCAAAAAAGAGCACTTAGATTCATATCTTTCACAGATAAAAATGATCATACAGTTCCTTTGTTTGTTGATGCTGATATTTTACCTGTATTTTTTATTTATTATGAATCACTAACCAAAAGATACCGATTAACATTTCAAGTTTGTTTATCAGTATTGACACAGCATTCATTCTTATAACAATCGATCTTCCGCCTCAAATAAATTCTATAATTATAAAACACTCTAGATTAGAAATACAAAGAAATGCATTTGTTCATGAGCTGGAGCAAGGGTATGGAATGAGATACCAGCATCCTTAAAAGGGCTTCTGAAAAAACAATTTAAAGCAGCTTCTTTCCTTTCTATTTGATGTCCTAAAACAGGATGATGATTACATTGATATTCCCTTAGAGTAATCTCTACAGCCTTAAAGAAATAGATTATGACTCACTAGATTGTTGATACAGTACCTCTTTTTGAGCTCACATTGATAAAAATGTTTGATGCCCAAATGCTATTCTCTTCGTGTCCTATTGTAATAATCCTTATGTTATCTAGCATATTGCTAATTTAAAAGTAACCAAAATAATGTCTCTCTGTTATTACTTTGTTACTATGTAGTTTTGCTGTGTTTGTTATTATTTGTATAAAAGCTGATCTGCCTAGATTAGCCAAATGCTATCTGCAGATCAGCTGAAATGTTCTAACTTACTGTATGAACTGTTGAAAATAAACAAAGTGTGTGTACAATTTGTGCATCATCAGTTATGATTTCCACTGTGAACTTAAGTAATGTATTATTAAAATTACATGTAGAGTGACTTTCAAACAAAAATAATATGGTTGTTTTGACATTTTACAATCTGTCACGCAAACTAGGCAGAATCAAAGGAGCTAGAATTGTCCACAAATACATTAGCAGAAAGACAATACAGACAGTCATCTTGAGACATGAAGCAACCCATTGACTGAGAGACTTCATATACTCATCCATGTCAATGAGTTCATACTCTGACTCAATCACTTCATCATCTGTACCAACAATCCCTTCTGATGTGTAAGAGTTACTTATTGTCATAAGCAGATGAAGGCAAACCAAAATAAGAAAAATATAAAACATTAAGTAATTTGATACAAGCAAGTGTCTTTCACCCTCCTCAGAGGTTGTTTGTCCCTGCTGAACATAAGATGGAAAACAACAGTCCACAAGACTGGTGTTGATTAAGAGATTATGTACAGATGAAACTCGGCAGACTCCAAACACCATTAAGGCAAGAGTGACAAACACATCTATGACTATGTTGAGCTCAAGTTGAAAATCAAATCCTGTCACAATGAAGGAATCCCAAGAAGGATTACATGCTGGGAATGGCTTGTGATGTAATGAAGCCCATGTTAAGTACACAGAATACCCTGTGACAATCCCCGCCTGAAGAAGTCCAGTTTCTTTGACTTGAGGGTGGACTGACGTCAGTGACACAGCAAAACAAAGTAAAACAACCATGGTAATAAATCCCAGATTTGTATAGCACTCTTTTGCCATGGCATAGACAGCATAAAAATAAACAACAAAGGACACAGATAGGGTGTACATTAGGGAAGTAAGAAAAAGCAATGCAAAATACCACAGGCTCGGTCTGGAAGAAAGTTCCATTCTCTCTACCAAATACACATTCAAAGCCTTAGCCAGATCAATGATCAAAACAAGCTGCACAATCATGGTGATGAAACTCCCAATCCAGCCAACATGCATTATTACATTAGGGAGGTGACACTCAGGGATTAAAAAAGACAATAGAATGCTCAGACAAAACAAGTGGAACTTGATAAACCATAATCCATTTTCAAGCCAATAACCGAGACCAGTGAACAATGTCACTTGACAATTAATCAAAGCCATAAATACAAAAAACAGCATCATTCCAATGTAGATTCTGTACAGTAATATATGTCCAATAAGGATGTCACATTTATGATGGCTGGTGTTTCTACTGCAGAAATGAGAATAAAGCACAAAAAGTCTCCTAAAGCCACGATCAAATGTAATTAGTGAAAGCAAAACTCCAAACACAATAAATCCAACATAAATCAGCCTTCCATGTTTTGGTTTTACAGATACAACGTTGCATGTAGCCATTAAACCACAACCAATGTAGACCTTGATTGAGACACGATTGTTCTTGGTTGATGTTAGTTGTAGAGGCACTTGTAAATGCACTCCAGCTTGGTCCCTTCCTTGTTTTTGACTGTAGTGAGTTTTTGGAAAGTTCTTGAGGGTAATATGTTCTTCACAATCATCCACTTGCTTACAGTTTATCACTGAATACAAACCAAGTCACTCAGAGTTACCACAATAGCCATTTCGGGAAAACAGACAGGCTATCTGAAGCCACAAACAAGCCAACCACCTGCTGCTAATTTCCACTCAACAAGATAAACCAAACATCACAAGCACATGGGATCAGTGACAATAGACTGGAAAATCTGACCTACTACAGCTAACAACCAAAAATAATATCTTCCATAATGAGGGGTGAAGTATAAACACTGCTCTACTAATCTCATCATAAAATATTTTTGAAGCTCAAAAGTCCACTATTTCAGTTCTGTGATCTGAGTGAATTTTTACAGGTACCTGTCAAAACTCAATTACAGGGTCACCTGTGTTAACTACTGCATACTTGTTTAAATTTCCACTCCTGATATCTGAATGTTTTGCACTTATTTATAAGCTTATTTTATGTTGTGGCTTAGTTTTGAAAACATAATTCCAGAAAAATTTAATATAAATGTCTCAACATTCAAAATCCCTCTGCGTTTCAATGTATTTATGATGTAAGGATACGTGGTTCTGTATTGATCGGTTTTGTTAATGACCGTGTTAAAGCTGAGTTCATAAGAAGTGGGTGAGATACTTAAAACTTGTTATACGATATTAAACTAATTTAAATTTCTTTCAACTTCCACTACTACTACAGTTAAAATACTTCATTTACAGAAACCTTTTTTTCAGAATCAAATGCATGCGTTTTAAGCCTTGTTCTATCTACAAAGGTTATCATGCAACATAGTACATGTAGATGTAAACAAAGCTAGTCAGGATTGGACGGGTCAAACGATTGCAGAATACCCGGCCCACTCATTTACATGTGTAGGAGGCCTTTGAAGAACGAGGCATAGAATAATGGACTCTCTGTGGGTCACAGCTGAGAGCTGATATAATCAGCGCACATGCAAGGTCATTCGCGCGTATGTAAACACATACATTTAATATGAAACAATCTCAACACAAATGAAGAAATATACCTTCATATCTCACACCTTCAACGAGCAAGTAAAGAACATCTTCTGCTTCACCCGCCGATTCGTCCATTCGCTACGCAACACACCATAATCTTGCAATCGGTTGCGCTTTTCGTGCGAATTTCTTCTACAACGTTGCCACCATTCCCTTAGTTATAAACTTTTGCCCAATCCCTGAGCGACTGTATTAACCCTGAAAATTCCTGGGTCAAGCTTTCCGTTCAGTAGCATCTAGGCCCCCTCCCGGCCGGTCTCCACAGCAACCAAGTTAATCAAGTCGCCATATTTTGATGAGGATAAAGACTACATTTACAGTCGAACACGTATCTCGGTGCAGACTGCAGTTCATTTAAGAAAGGCTTGCCCTTCTCAATGCGCTTGAAATGAATGTAAACCTCTTTGTGAACTTCAGAGTTCAACTGTGGCAAGATCAAACGTGAAAAACACAAATTCTATAGTGCATTTTAGGTTGTGCTATGATGCCCAAGTCACGTAGGAAAGAAAAGTTTATTTTCCTCAAACAAATTCTCGAGGAATCTACAAGTGACAAAAGAAGCGAGGTTAAGAAAGACGTGTCAGATTCTTCCACAAAGAGTGATGGCACAGATGACGCTTCCAGCAGAAGGAAACCAAAGGAGAATATAAATGCCGGGCCAGTTGGTAAATATCCTGTGTTATTTAACAAGACTTGCAAGAGTAGAGGATGCCAAACAAGATTGTCATCATTTCCTTTGTTTCCTTTACCTGGGGACACAGAATGGATAAGCGACGACGGCGAACAGGTACGGAAAAAAGCAGCGAGAGATTTACGGATTAAAAAGAAGAAATGTCGATCAAAGAATCCCAAGAATGATCTCAGTAGTGCCAAAGAGAATGCCTTAGCTGGGCATGCGAACTCACCTAGGAGCGCTATTGCAAAGAATTCCAACGAAACCAGAAAGGAATTCAGATCAGAACATCAGCTCAAGGAAAGTGGAAATCCTGTATTACAAGCTTGGTTGCATAGGAAAAACATTTTGGCTCGAAAACAAAGAAAGTTGGAAAAAAGAGAAAAACGTGCAAAGAGGGCAGCACTAGAAGAAGAGACGCGGTTGAACGATGAAAGAATGATAGAGTCAGTTGAAAAAGTTGGAGAATGGCTTAAAAGGAAGCGGAAAGAGGCGCGGATTACTAGGAAAATTAGTGAAACAAAAGTATCACCCGAAGACACGGACACCAGGGAAGGTATTGCTGTTAAGTCTTCCTCTAGTCCACCTCCAATCTACAGAGTTGTAAAGAGCTTTCACCACACAAAGCAATCAACGAGTAAAACAAAAGTTACAACTTTAAATGCGTGGGTAGCTAAGGAATCTGATAAGGTAAATATGCAAGATGCTGTTGGTACAACTGCTTCTGTGGCAAAAGAAAAGTTTAGCCAACCTGCACCTGCTGTTCCCAGTAAGGGTAAAATTGTCTTTGATCTTAAGCATAATTCAGAAAACACAAGAAAGGTAGATTCTGTAGAAAAGCTTCAGCTACGACCAAAGACAGCTTCTGTGAAACACAATATGGAGATATCACATTCTCCTTCTAAGGAGGCCATAAACAGACCCAAAACATCTGGTGGGCTTGCATCGAAGGTGAAAAATGCCACAAGAGACAGCACCAAAAAAATGCAATCTATGACATACGATGAGTGGTTGAAAGCCAAGAAAAGTGAAGATCAAATGAAAGTAATTCAAAAGAGGCGAGATTTGATTGATTTACATCTGAATGCTGTTATAGCTGAGCTAGGGAAGAAAAGAGTGGAAAAGATTTTATCTCCCAGGAAATGGGTGGACACAGGATTGAGAGGTGTGGTCAGCTCATCAAAACCAACAGCAACAAACAAGGTGCCTAGCTCTGTAACAAAGAAAGGTATGCGTTATAGATGGGCAACAAGTAAGAACCCTAGGCCAGAACCACAGGGCTGTGATTGTTTAGAATACAAGAGCCCCAATAGCAGTCTTCAGTTAGTGAAAATACAAGATTCTTGTAATGTTGACAGTACAAAATGTGTTGGAGATGCAGAGAATTCTACTGTCAAGTCAGTTGAGCAGAGAGAGAATGGTGAAAGTCAACAGCACTCTTCTAGGAAGCCAAAAGTTCAGATTTGCCAAGAAGTTGATGAGAAATATTGGGAACTAAAACCTTCAATTGAAAAAGTTAAGGAAATTCTTGACTCTGAGATAAAGAAACTAAAAGACCATGCAAATGTGAGAGAAAAGGAGCAAACTAGCCCCGAACATGATCACAGTGGTGGGCATTTAGCAACCACCAAAAAGAAAGGAGATTCTGCCCTTTTGAGACCTAAATCAGCAAGGCCAAAGCCTGCCCGTCCTTCTTCCGCCAGACCAACTAGTAGCCAATATCTCACTGATGAACAGGCCAAAAAGCTTGCGTCAGATCTTGATGTTCTTGGTTTGTGCAAAAGTGACTCTGAGCATGAGGATAACACTGAAGGGGTTGATAAAATGTCTACTGTAAGGGAGAATTATTTTGACTATGGAAGTGATATGGATCCAGTAGTTTCAGTGGAAAACTTACTGAATTGAGGCTGCTAAAATATGTGATAGTGTACAGTGCAAACCTTTCTCTGATTATCATCATTACCGGTAGCATTCTAATAATAGTATTAATCCTTACTTTTAACTCACTGAAAATCCACCTTGGGTTGAGTAGGTACATGTAAATTCTTCATGGTGACAGCTAAATGCACGCCATATATTAGTCTACAGGATGTGATGTAAGAGAAATTCAGTCACCTGTAATTTTTTTAGTGTATAAATAACTTCTCCTGAATCCCAATTCTAATCCTTTTTTGTTGGACAATTTTATATTGGAATTCCAAGAATTCATATATAAATCACTAATGAAAGTGAAAGAGTTACTATTTGTAGTTAAAAAATCTCCATTTATTAGGCTATAGTCAGAAAATTGAGCCTAAAAGAAGTTATATAATCTTGCATGTTTCACATTTGTATTTGTTTTACTGGAAGACTTGAGTTATTTTTGGTGTAGCAGTGTATTGGTTTTATGCATGTTCAGTGCTCTAATTGAGGTTGTATTGGTGAAAGTGCTAATTGTCTAACAAACAAGTTGTAACATGCCTGTTCAATTTTTCCTTATTAATTATAATTTTATTTCCAAGAATCAAACTTAGAAATATTGTTATTCATTCACCCATAGTTGAATATCCGTTGCCTTTCTTTTTGCTTTAGTGGTCTTCTTGTAGCATAGCTTTTAATATATTTTTTTTGCTGCTATTTGTTACCGGTAACTGCAGCATCCATTGAACAACATAGTAATTTTGCCCCACATGTACATATAGCTGTGAGCTGATATGGTGTATTTCTTTATCAGCACTTCATATTGTTGTTCTGTTAATATGGATAAACAGTTTTTTTTTTGTTACGTTGTTTTAAATGTAGATGCATGACATTGTATGTACACAATATTATGCAAACAAATATCTAGTTTAAAACGCTTAAATATTGTATTTATTAAATGCTGATATTTATTCTTAAGCCACTGAGGCTTTTAAGAGCATGCACTGGAGAATAGGGCAATTTTGCTAAAGATAAAAATGACATACATTTTTTTTTTTATTTTTCATGTCATTCCAGTTTATTCTGATTTAAGGTCTTGCCTTTTTGCATTTGCTGTTGTGTACGTCATTTTTACAACTTAAAACTGATTCATTGAATTTTGTGTATATATAGCTGGCAGATACGTTAGGAAAAGGAAATTAAATATTCCTGATCAAAGAAAAATTATTTTATTATGTTACATTAAACAAACAAGTGTTGTCATGTGAGAATTGTAAAATGATAATTGCAAAGCTATAAAGTGCATAGTAATCACTTTGAAATCATATATACCAATAATAAACACATTTGTTATATTTTAAGTTTGTATCTGTTTGATTCATTTTTTGATTAAAATGTTAGCCCTTTCATGTTCTTGTGTGTACTTTGCATTTAAATATGCTGTAACCATGCAGATGCAGGTTACATGACCAGCAGTACAGGGACGGCGGAGCGTATTTTGAAGTGGGGGGGCTGAAAACGAGCGTCGGAGTCGCGAGTTGGTAGGGGGTCTCCCCCAGAAAATTTTGAAATCTATAAACTCAGAAATCGTATTTACAACATTCTTCGCGACATACTTCTTGAAAAATGAAAGGTACTTTTAATGCTTACAGCAATATTTTGGAGGTTATTTCTCAGCCTTCCGGTCTCCAACGCTAACCTGCGGTTTTCGGACACAAGCTTCCCGTCTGTGGGAAGGAAGCACACGCTGAGAAAATGCTAAGAATACGTAAACGCGAAAAGTTTCCGACGAGGCTTGTATAAAGTTGTAGCTTAAACAAAATAAAATGTCATCCTCCTTAAAAGTGGGGGGACTGAAGCCCCCCCAGCCCCCCCGGCTCTGCCGTCCCTGCCGTACAGTTCTGTCCAACTGGGTATGGCCATTGTTTTAGTTGCAGTGAGATTATATTTTTTACCTGAAGACTCGGAAACAGGAATCAGATTGACTCAGTGCTGGTATGTCTGCCATATTTTGCCTTGCAGTTTCCATGCCAACAATTTTTATGAGAAATCAAAAGTGACCTTTTGTGCAAGTCTGCTGATGGTTGTATTTGTAAAGGTAATCGTACGGTTTCGAGTTCAATTTGGAATTAATTTGCATGAGTGAGTTTTTCAAAAAGCTGAAATTGCACGAACCGTATGATTACTTAAATATTCCTGATCAAAGAAAAATTATTTTTAATATAAACATGAAAAAATTCTCCTGGAGGAAGTGCCGGAAGATCTCATTGCGGACATATTATCACATGAAGCCTTTTATTGGATTTGATACATGTATTGAAGAACCATGAAATAAACCTGTTTAAAATTGATTTCCTGAAAACCCCTTTCAAATGTCCAAATTGCAGATTCCCCTACATTAAAAGTCTTACAATATTTAATATTATGGAGGGGTACCACTTCCCAGCTTGCTCTAATCCCATTCCCACTGGCAGAATTCGGAAAAAAAATTCCCATTCCCAGTGACCGAATACCAGTACCAGTAACTTAAATACCATTTTGCCAGGGTAAAACCCGGCACATAATTCATGGTAGGCCACCATATACAGTGTTTACAGGGGTATACCAGGGTTTACGAAGGTGTATCCTTGTAAACCCTAGTATACCCCTGTAAACACTGTATATGGTGACTATATATATATGGTGGACTACCATGAATTATATGCCTAAAACCCGGCAAATCGCAAATGTCATTTTACCCTTTCAGGACCCTCCGTGAGCCGGGGGCTAAGGAAAAAACGAGGATCACTATCTGGACCCCTTGTTTGAACCCATAGAACTTTCTAAATTTGTAATACTAATCAACGTGGACAAGGTGACAGAAAATTCCGCCCATATAAAAATCTTGGCTTAACAAAATTCACAGCAGCCTTAATAAAGTTCTCAAGAGTTCACAATACTTTATCTTTCTAAAGGATTAGTTTACACTCTCCTTCTCTGAATACTGAAGTACTGGATGATACTGATTCTGTGCAGAGAATTTCGGAATTAGAATTGCACAAGAGGTTCAGAGTCTGCGATATTGCTGTTGGATTCTCGTATATGACCGACTACAGACGATTGTTTGCCGAAGAAGGACCGTTAGATTTTTCAAATTTGCGCGTGGAGGTGGTTGGTGGCGTAAGCAACATTTGAATGGCGAAAACATGTCGACAGCAAAGAGATCACGCACGCGCAAGTCGTCTAGACTGATTTATTGTATTCTGTTGTTTTTTTTTATAAGCATCAAAGATCACGAGAAGGTAAATTTTGTTGATTGCATCCCTTTGACTCCTGTCGAAGTTTAAATTTCCAATGAATCTATTTTTGCTTTAACGTCACGAAGAGATCCTTGGAATCTTATTGGTCAATTAATCCGCGTGCTCTTTAGTTTCAATTGTGTGCGTAACAGTGGAAACTCGTCATTCTCTCTGAGGAAGGCTAGAGTTCAGTAGTGATTTTGAGGGCTGCTGAATTTTATCAAACTGAGACTAAAATGGGAGCCGCTTGGAGCTCCTACAGATTAAAGAGGGAAGAGAAAGCCTTGTACAAGAAGTGAGTTGTTTTCCGAGACCTTTTATATCAGGTTTCTAAAAGCTTTCCTCTCAAATTTGTCGGCTTTTGCACTGCGATCATGAGTAACGCACAGAACGGACTTAATGGAAATCAAAAACGTTTTAATCAGTTCTAACTGATTATAAGGGCTTTTTCAACTACCTTTGATTTATCATGAATTGAATAAATCGGCTCACGAACTAAATAAATGAAAGTGATTGTAAGTAGAGTCCAAGTAGCCTAGAACCAACATTTACACCAAGTCAAAACTTCCAGCGGCAAATTTCCAAAGTTGTGAAAAGTGTTCAAGATTTCTTTGAGGCAAACCTCAAACTAAAGATGACCATTTAAAAGAGTTTGCAAAGTTAAAGGATCTTGAGACATATATCCAATGTTGGTGCTCGAAGGCGAAAATTATTATTTTGCACACAGTTTTGTTTTCAATCAAGGCTTCAACCCTACGCGCTCGTAACGAATAACAGGTGGAAAAGCGCGAAACATATCTACTTTAAACAAAAGAAGATAAGTAAAAAGGCTCAAAGCCTGTTAAAATTTATAAAAAGCGCCATCGCAAAGATCTGAAATGTGTCTTAATGTCTCTTAAAAGCTAATGAAAAAATGGTTAATCAAAGCTAAATAAACGCATCCGCTCTATTTTCTTTGGTAACAAAAGGAAAAGTGCCGCTCCTTATTATAGACTTTTATAATTTTTTTTGCTTCAACCTCAAAGTCTCCTGCCTTGTGCACAATATGAAATACACTAAATCAACCCTCCCAACAGCCATTACTGAATTAAATCATCAGCTTCTGATACTCACAACTACAGCACTATAGATATGTTACACACTGCAACCTCAACAGACCAGCTCCCAGAGGAAACTATGGTCTATCAAGGTTTAAATCAATTGCGTCAAAGATATGGGAAAAACGTCCCTTGCAAATGAAAATGATGCCTTTCAGCTCATTTAAAAAGAATTACAAGTTCTTCCTCTGTAAGCAACCAAGACTGATTAGCAAATGCCACACTGACCTTCAATATATTTTTTTCAGTTCCTCTTAATAATTAGTTAGTTAATTTTAATTTGATTTCTGGATTATTGA
The DNA here is from genome assembly GCA_949710005.1 of Ricordea florida. Lineage (NCBI taxonomy): Eukaryota > Metazoa > Cnidaria > Anthozoa > Corallimorpharia > Ricordeidae > Ricordea > Ricordea florida. The sequence goes on from OX453275.1 coordinate 10,864,143, forward strand.
TATATTGATACCTTATTGCTGTCAGTTTCTCTCTTTTCCTTTTTACCTCCGCCAAGGAGGTTATGTTTTCACGCCTGTCTGTTTGTTTGTTTGTCTGTCTGTTAATCGTTTTACGCAAAAACTAATCAGCGGATTTGCACCAAATTTGGTGGAAAGGTCGCAAATATACCCAGGATCAATCGATTAAAATTTGGGATTTATCCGGATTAAACTCCGGATCTCAGATCCAGATGAGTGTAATATCAGGTGTACATATGTGGCGGGGCGGAGGTATGCGCTCTACCGAGTGCCCTTCTAGTTTTCTATTGTATTCTATTGCTAATTTACAGGTGGTACTGAGTGACCAACTCGAAAGCCTCAGTGTGACATTTAATAAGCCACTACGCACTATAATCTCCTTGACAATTTATTCTTTTTTCTTATCTTGTATTATTTAGTTACATTTTTCTTTTTATATTTTCACAGATAAATTTAATAAATATGTGAAAAAAAAAACAATAAATTTGAAGTAAAATCAACGTTGTCTATATATGAAACAAACATCATTGTCTGGTTGCACGTACAGTGCCATGTTCTAGGAGTTTGCATTTACAAATGGGGCTAACTACTTTCTAATCCTCTGTGTTCGGCGCCTACATTTCCCTACAATGCTGAATCCTGAATTATTCAAAGCTCCAAACCAAAACTCAAGTCGTATTTCTTTATTTTTGTTTAGTTAAATACGTGTCTTTGCTGCCAGCGCCAACCAAGTCTAGGCCTCATCATACAATTAGTGAAAGACCTGAACACTTTTCAGTCAAACCAAATTTCAGCCCTATATTCGCAAACTGCTTTTTGAGTATGTTTTGAAACAAGAAAATACCGCTCGCCCTCTGCAATAGTTTATGTTAGAAGACAGAAAAACTTCGAATGTTTGGAGAAACTCATACCGTTGGCTCGATCATGCATGATTGTCACAGCTATTGGTTGGTTAACTGCGCGTTATACCTCCTAACTTCTGTGATATTCTCGTGAACTGCACTCTTTACTTTGCATTGATGCGATAATACGAAGAGAAATTGGATCGATGCTGATTGCTGTGCTGCCTTAAAAAGGTCAACATCAAATCAATATCATACCATACCATACCAGGCTACGCCACGACATATGGTGCACTTTGCATTCAACAATATTTTCCAGTTAGCGGAGCGCGCTCAAAAAGAAAGCAAAATTCATTCCCAATCAACAAGTATAAATCATAATGACTAGAGTCAAGCTGTAAATTTCAATGACCCATAAAACGTTTCTTTTAAAAATACTTACGTACTGTCTTACAGTAATTGAGAATAAAAACCGTCTTGTTAAGACTCTGAAATCCCGCTTTGAGATATCAGTATAACATAACTCCACTGTTGATAAAATATGGGCGCTTATTATCTATGAGTTGAAGTAACCTCCATGTTCACTTTCATACAGAATGCTGAGGAATAAACTCAGAGAGGCTAAACAATATGTTAAACAGCTCCTGGAACAACGTCGATCGTTCGATGAGTAAGTCATGTTGCGAATGTTCTATGTGCTAATATGATACATTATTTTATTTTAAAAATCGCGATCAGAATGCCACATTTCCTTGCAGTATGAATGCTTCGTTGCGCAAACAGATCATGAAAACTAGTAAAATTATCAACCATAAGATATTAGAATAGCTGATCTAAAATTGAATTCTCAAAGCTGACGCGCAATGAATTGGACAACAGCCACTAAAGAGAATTTCTGCTCTAATCTTGAGACCGTAGGTGCGTGAAACTGTCATCTTACACTGTCAAGAATGAGCCTGCTAAAAAATGATCAGGGTGTCGTTCACACTTCCTGTTTAATTCATATATTTTTCTCTTTCCTCGCCTTTTCTACAGGTTGCTTTGGCAGCAGCAAAGCTCATTTCCAAATCCAGCGCATGTAGCCCAGAGAAAACAAGCTGAGACTAACGCCGCTGCATTGGAGGACGAGATGCGAGCCTTGAAGGAAAAACTTCATCTCGAAGAAATAGCAGTTGCTGTCACGAGTGAAAGATGCCGAAAGTTGGAGAAGAACTTGAGGTAGGCACGCAACCAAGACCACCTTTATGACCACCTGCAGGGAAACGAAACGACAACGAACAATTAGGACTGAAGGGATTAAGTAGATAACACTAGGGTCTTGTTTACTTCAGTTCCTGCCCAGAAACGTTTTATAAATACGCTGAAATATTTGTTTTGGTAATTTTTTTTAAGGTTTAAACTCTGAATGTGCATGGGCCTTACGTCTTGCACGGGCCTTTAATTCAGCTGCTATAAAGAGAAATTCCGTGTTGATCATTTCCGGGAGTGAAATGGTTAACAGTCTGCGCCATCTGGTTCTAGGTGTTCTGTAGACTTTTGTCTAATTATAGCCGTTTCACCGATTCCTTTGCAGTCTTCTCCAACAAAACGAACATAGCCTCCAAGAACAGACCCCGCTCGGACAGAAGACGCTGACAGAGTTAATAAGGCTCAAAACGGAGGCGTGTCCGTTTGCACAATACAATAAATCTCGCCCCATTGAATCATGGACACTTCCACAGTTCCACATCTCTCAGCTGTAAATAGAGCTCGCTGGGCGAGAAAGCAATAGAACTACAGCCAACATTTGATGCAGCGACATAAATTATTTTAAGTTTTTCGCACTATTTGGTCGTTAATTTCGAGATAAGTGTTGCCATAGTTAGTACTACTAACTATGGTGTTGCTCAACACATTTTAACTAGAAAAATAGTAGGTAAATAATATATAGTAAAGGACACCGTCGGTAGTGTAAACTGATAATAAACTGTTTTTACCACATAACAGCGTGTTTTACTCTTATCAATATCATCCGTTGCAATATTTAGTAAGCTTAACAGGCCACAGTGCACTACTGTTCACACTTGTGCTTTTATTTGTCTCAATTGTCGTTTCGGTTGAGTGAGTGACTTTTTAAATGCATTGCCAAGTTCCCCACCCAGCCCCCTAACCCTGGTGGAGGGGGGGGGGGAGGTTCTTTAGGCATTTTTGGGTGGTGGTGTGCCGCTGGGACTCTGGAACCCTTAACCTATATTAGACCTAGTTCAGCTGAATTTTGCTACCCTATCCTAGACTTAACTCCCCAAATCTCTCCCTATACTAGAGGCAAACTTCAGTCAAAAGTGTCTATCAAAACTATTCCAAAAATCCTAATTTTGAACACGAATTTTCGATATTCAAGGCTTCATAGAGTTACCCTACGCTTATTTTAATTTTCTGGCGAGAAAAAAAATCCCTTTTAATTAGAAAGGGAAACTGTGTATTTTACGCTGTGGATCGAAGTTAAGAAGTCCATGCGATTCAGTGGTTCCGTTATTGTCACGCGGAGAGAGTCTAATTGTCGCGGCTCGCGGGTAAAATGTCGCTGGTCCAAAAATTTAAAATTTTATTGGTTTAACCTGATAACAAATAATTAACTCATAACAAATTTCAAACTGTAATAGCCCATTTCCGTTTTGCTACATGCCTCAGTTTCATAGCGAGTCCTGGTGCAAGACCATTCAAATGGAAATGATAGAGTATTCTTATGCAAATTAAACTCATTTCCCTTACAATTGTTGAGCACTAAGACTCACTTCGAAACCGAGACAAACAGCAACTCGGAAATGGTCTATTGCTTAAGTGCAATTGCTAAAATTGCTTAATGTGATTGTTAAAATTAGTTTAACCTGATAACAAATAATATAGATTTTGTAAATGTTCATTTCTTCATTCAAGAGAATAACAAATTGGCAAACTATTATCTTTGAAAGCTTCTATTAAATGAACTGTCAGCTCTTATTCTATCCAGTGGTTTTAAATTAGTCCAATGTGATATCTTGTTAATGTATTGTTGTTTCAAACATAAATAAAACATTGCTTCTGTGTTGTAAAGAAATTCTGTTCATAAGGGACATAAAGTCCTTCAACAGTAACAGTAACTTCGTCTTCATTGTTTTAGTTTTCTACAAGCCCGACATCTTGGTGCTTGTCCAGACTTGTTGGGTTTTACTTTGAAGGTCATTTTAAAGGAGGTCCTGTATTATTTCTCTTCTCATGTCTTTTTAATGGTCTTTTTATATACAAGGTTCTGTGGTATAAAAGAGTACACATTCCCAAGAATAGACAAGGCCTCATCATTAATTAGAAATAGCTGATGCAAGAGATTACTGTTTCTTGGCAGTCGACACATGTTAAGTAATGTCCATGAGGATCAGTGCTAGTGAATAAAAGTATTTGCACAAGGAACTGGGGGATATTTTTCTGGATCCGCGACAATTTAACCGCGACCCGAGATTCGCGCAATTAAGATTGTCACTGTCATGCGACTCTTGCTGGCCGATGATGATTTACAGCCCAGACTTGGTTCCTGACTTCTCGAGGCCTTGGCTCTTTAGTGATGTGGTATTGGCTGTGGAGGGACGCAAATTCCATATCCACAAAAGCACCCTGTCAATATGGTCCCAGTATTCGAGAAAATGTTCACGTCCGACTTTTCAGAGAAAGACGCGATAGAGATCCACTTACCTGGAAAGAAATCAGGAGAGATTGAAGTTCTTTTGAGTTTAGTATATACGTATGGAGGAGAACTATCGATCTCAGGTAAATAGAGCTTTGTCATTTCTTATTTATGAAATCTGCTGAAGATACCACATAGTGCTGCAACTGGTAACTTGTTTTGTTTCGAAATTACAGTTAAGCAACCTTGCAGTTTGACCTTTCTGTAGAAAGCTACTTGGCAGGCAGTGCTGTACTTAGACTTGCTCCAAGTCGACCTCTCGCAACCGTGTTGAGCGTGAGCGCGCAAGGTCGCGAAGCGACCGAGCGAGCGACGCAGTCGCGAGTGAGGTCGATTTTTAAAAGGCCCAACCAACCAGAAAAAAAATTAAAAGGACTTTGAGAAAGTCTATGCTGTACTGTGGTACAGGTTGCTTTACTGTACATTGTGGTTCTAAATTTTGATCCATAGATCAAGCCATGCAGTGTGACCATGGTACGCTACTGAGCAGTGGTGTGCTATCGTACTCTTTGCCTTACTACACAATATGTTTCCAGCACGGCATTCATAATGACGTATAGGAGTTGTTACCTGATTAGTCTTATCAACTGATTGAAGGATCGATGGCGTGTGGCCAGTCGATGGAAGGCTACCCAGCACTGTATTGTGGGACTATTTTTGTTATTTTGCCGAGTGTGGTCCTAACTTTTTCATCTATGGATCCAGAGTTAATAGAGGGTTCAAACCATGAAGTGTGACCACTTTTTGGAAAAACCTTCTTAACAGCTGCTATAGTGTTTGTGTTCTGTCCTTTTCCAAAACAGGGTTAGAGCTTGGTCTAACCGTCCCTCTTGCTAATTGTTTTTCCAACAGAGGAACACATTCCCTTTCTTCTAAGACTCGCTGAAGAATACCAAATGAAAAACATCAAAGAGGTATGCTGCGAATAGCTCTTGGGGAATCTTCAAGACACCAAGCTACTTCTTGCATCGGAAATGTTCTCGCTTAAATGCCTGAAGGAACAACTGAAGTCTCCAAGAGAGCAAGTACCTGCCACTACATACTTTAGAACACAGCGACAGCTTTAAAGAGCTTTCCAACCAAAGAAAACTCGACGTTTGCAAAGAGAGAATCAAAGAACTTGAAAAAGTCTTGGTGAATACGTAGTCACGTGTTCTGATCTGGTTGATCTCGTGTACAGGGCAGTTGCTGACGAAGTTCAGACTACAGAGTGTGATAACTATGAAGTACACCGCTGTGGAGCTAATGAGCCTTTTAAGATTTCCTGCAATTGTTGTAGAAGGCGGGTTCAATACGCTGCTCATTGTCACGTAGAGTATGCCGACTTCAGAGTGCACTTAAAAACGTTGTTTGATCTCGAGCATTACAACAGCACCGCACGGCAATGTAAGAACTTGTCAAGTCAGCACTGACGCGTTTTGGAACCGTATTTGCGGTCCCGTTAGTTGCATAAAAATAGGAAATGTTTGAACACACTTTAACGGCCCCAAAAGCTTGACAGGCCAAACATGTTTTGAATCAAGTTTAGTCCCTGCTTTTTTGCATAGTTGCATCACAATTAAACCGCATTAGAGTTAATTGCTTTTATCTCTAGCACAAAGACAGATATTCGTTAAAACCTTGGGAGAATTGGCCAGAAACGGGGATGACGACCTGTCGGCTAGACGCTAGATGCCAGGAGGGCTAGCAGACACACACGCAGAGCAATTAGCGATTCTACTGACCAAGGCTAAAATGTCCGCATAGGTAACCATAGATTCTATTCAGTTTTCCATGACTACATTGTAGGCTCCATGCAGTTTCACCTTAGCCACTGCATTCTGGTTTTCATTTGGTGTCCAATGGCGGAATTCTCATTTCAAAGAGCAGGGTTGGCGTAGTGGTGAGAGCGCTCGCCTTCCACCAATGTGGCCCCGTCATCCTATGTGGGCTGAATTTGTTGGTTTTATACTCTGCTCCTAGAGGTTTTTCCGAGTACTCCGGTTTTTTCCGAGTACTCCGGTTTTTTCCCCTTCACAAAAACCAAAATTTCATTTAATTTGATCTGATTTAATATGATTTCATTTGATTTCATTTGTACTTTACTGTGTCCCCAATTAGCACGTCAGTGCTAGATACAGTTGACACTCAAATAAAGTTCATTATTAGCGGAGCTCCACAGCGGCTCGAAGAGCCGCAGAGCGGAGCCCCATAACTACCGTGCGAGGATAGAAATTGAGAAAACCATGCGTTTGAGTTTTCATGGTCATCGTGGCTAGCGGCACGGCTCGCGGGCGCGTGCGCCTAGCGACGACGACGAAGTTGCCCCAACATGCGCCTAGCGACGACGACGACGACGACGACGTTGCCCCAACATGGCGGTCATAGTCATCCGGGATATCTAGGTCTTAAACCGAAACGAGGCTTTTCGCGCGCGTTTCGCGGCTTGCCGCGGCTACAAAACCTACAGCCAGCAGTCTACAGCAGTCTACAATGTTTTGCTGAAGAAACGGATTATTCATAGCGGTTTAGGAAAAATTTTCTTCCTACAAGTTTTCAAGCGTTTTTGGAGGGACTGTGTGAGGAGCTCCGCTTTTAGGTTGCCTAAATCTATTTAATATTATTAAATTCCACATGGTTTGTTATGATTGGGCTCTTGATTCCAGTGATTGACTGATTTGTTGACTGCATTTTCTTTCAAAGAATTAGATTCTGGATTCTGGAATATGGATTCCGTTTTAATTTTCCAACCACTGAATTATGAATTTTCTACCGCTCTCTGCGCTGATGGTTTTGTATTCAAACCAGATTTTAGTTGTTTCTGTAAGTAGTTGAACAGTCATACTAGGTTCGTCGTTAAGCCTTGGAATTAAACATTTATTGAAATTCAAACAGAGCAAATCAATACCTTGACTACCAAGGTCACTCTTCCCAGCAAACTGAAAAAAAACAGTTAACTGAAAAGGCGGGAAAATGCGTAAACCACTGACAACCTTCAACCAACACTAGTCACTGGAACTTAGAACTACGCTTCCAATCCAAATGGTCTTCGTGATTTAAGAGGCACGTCCGTCACTGTTAGACTCCTGCATGCCTGTATCACACGACGTTTTCAGTGCTGATAGCTCTTTAGAATACCCCGGCTTTTACTTCAACCCTTTAATTGTCAATACTAAGTACAGCTTGTGTTAATGTTTCCCCCTGTGTTCCCAAAACTCTCACATCTTTGGATCAAACCTACATACAGAACTTCCTGCGTCGAAAACCCGCATTCATGCTAAATTTCCTAAGACGCTTACCATTGGCCAGAACTGGCCAATCAGACCAGTCCATTTGTAAAGAGAATTCCACTATCAATCAGAACTGTCCAGACAGATTAGTATATTTCTACATATCATGTATAGCAGTGACAGATTTTTAGCGAAAACTCTCAAAAGAAGCCTAATTCATTTTCAGTTTGACCTGCCCAGCTGGTCAGTTCTGACTTTTGGTAAGCGCTCCTAATCAACGCCTCTTCAGATAGTTGTTTGAAAGTTTCAAAGTTCTCCACCCATGTAATTATCTTGCTATTTTTCTGTCTCTGCTCCCTCTAACGCTTCCTCCAATTCTCTTCTCAGCTGGTCAAGACCTAAGATGGAAATAGAAATTTACTCATCCGTTAAGAAATGACTAAGAGCATTTTGTCGAGCCTCTCTCGTTTCATCAAAGGCTAGAGATTACACCAAAACTTGCCACATCATTCATTGATCGTTTTTCTCGGTTTCATATTTCTTCTTTTGGCCATTTAGTCAATAATATTTTGTGTTTATTTTTTTCTGAAGCATCTCAGCGGGCCGGAATCCCAAATCCTCGAATCTGATTGACCACGGTCCGGACTTTTATTGAAAAAAAAAGCAAACAAACAGAAAAAATAAATAAGTTATTTACCGGTCTAGGTCGGGCCGTACTCAAGACCTCGGGCACAGATTTTTCCCATACGGACCTCCCACCCGGTAAATAACATATATGTTTTTCCTGCTGGCCCGCAGTAGTTAAAACATGAACAAATTATCCGTTACTGCTGTTATTATCTTCATTGTCCTTATTTAAATACTGTGTTACCACAGCCTGCACCATTATCATCATCATTAACGTTCGTATTCTTATTAAGACCATCGTTGTCACTTTCAGTCAATACTACAACAGACAGAGAATTAATCATTCGTACTTGATTCAAACTTCAGCAACCGATCTTCGAGTTCTGTAGTTTTCGAATCCTCATCGCTTTGAGCTGAAATGCAAAAATATTTAAACGTTTTAAGATATCACATTTGAAATCATGAAAATAGAAACATCAGTTTTGATAAGCATGAGAATCGATCGAGGAGTGACAAGTGATTTCGTTTGATGTTGGCAAAACTCGTTACTACATTTGTACCTAAAGCAGCGAACTAAGACTTGAACAATGTTGTTGAAAATGTTTTCAGTAGCTTTCAATTTAACCATTATGTTCTTAGATAAACTTTAAATCCTGCGTGAATTGCAACTGGCGGTATTTCCATCTTTTTCCCTATGTTGTTTAAGAAAGAGTATTGCTGTAGCGGCTAATTAACTCATAGAAAGAAGAACTGGTTATCTAAATGTTTTGTGTGAAGCTAGTTTAATCCATTTTCGATTTCATACTAAATTTTTTAATTACTTTTTTGCATGCCTTGGTACTTATATTCGCAACAAGTTGTCTGAATAAATAGAAAAGACGCAAAAAAATAAATTCCAAGATTATGCAAGCAGCTTTCTAACAGATATTATTATCAGCACCTTCTTGATTATAACTGCTTTCATCATTACTCCAGTCCGTCCCTTCATTGTAATCCCTCAGGTATTCCTCTTCCTCGCTCCAGTCCCCCTCTTCCTCGTTCCAGTTCCCTTGTTCATCTTCCTCATCGACTTCTTCCTGCTCGTTCCAATCTCCTTCATTTTCTTCATCCTGACTCTCCTCAATTTCTTTCCAGTCCCCCTCTTGTTCGTTCCAGTCCCCTTCATCTTCCTCATCATCGTCTTCGTTCCAGTCCTCTTCCTGCTCGTTCCAATCTCCTTCATTTTCTTCATCCTCGTCCTGACTCTCCTCATCTTCGTTCCAGTCCCCCTCTTGCTCGTTCCAGTCCCCTTCATCTTCCTCATCATCGTCTTCGTTCCAGTCCTCTTCCTGCTCGTTCCAATCTCCTTCATTTTCTTCATCCTCGTCCTGACTCTCCTCATCTTCGTTCCAGTCCCCCTCTTGCTCGTTCCAGTCCCCTTCATCTTCCTCATCATCGTCTTCGTTCCAGTCCTCTTCCTGCTCGTTCCAATCTCCTTCATTTTCTTCATCCTCGTCCTTACTCTCCTCATCTTCGTTCCAGTCCCCCTCTTGCTCGTTCCAGTCCCCTTCATCTTCCTTATCATCGCCTTCGTTCCAGTCCTCTTCCTGCTCGTTCCAATCTCCTCCATTTTCTTCAACCTCGTCATGACTCACCTCATCTTCCTTCCATTTCTCCTCTTGCTCGTTCCAGTCTCCTTGTTCATCTTTCTCACTCTCGTCCCACTTCTCATCCTTGTTCCAGTCGTCCTCGTTCTCGTTCCACTCACCTCCTGCTTCTTCGCCTTCCTCAGCGTCGTCTCGGTTCTCTTCCTCGTTCCAGTCTTGTTTTTCTCTAGAATCCTCTTCATCTTCGTTCCAGTCTCTTTCTTCATCATCCCAGTAGACATTTTCATTAACTTCTTCACTCTCGTCCCGCACCTCCTCGGCCGCGTTCTCAGACCAATCATTGGGCCAACCGCCTGTATCTTCCCAGTTGTTATCCACTGGCCTGCTTCTAACAAAGACCACAGCAGATAGCACCAGGACTATTTTCATAAATCCCATCATAATTCTGTAAACAAAAATTGATATTTTTTTGAGAAGATAGTCTAACTCATATTAGCAGAGACCAGGTCTCATATTATTTAATATGTATAATACAGTCAGATTTGTGAACACCATCGATAGCTATCTGTCATACATTGTACGTTTGCTCGATTTGCCCGCAAAATTTGGTCATGCTCGCCTGCTCATGCTCACAAAATCTTTGCAATTGCTCACATTCTCGGGTTCATGTCAGGGCTGTTCCCATAAAAAGCCTGAAAAAAATATAGCCCAGTTGGTAGAGCACTGCTCCGGTATCGCAGAGGTCATGGGTTCGAATCCCGTTCAGGACTGAGTTTTTGTTTTCTTCAGGCTTTAATTTCACAGCTTCTTAAGTTGTATACATAATTGCGATGATCAATTAATGTCATTACATATTTATCTGCAGTTCAAATATATGGTCTTTCATATATTCATTTGCATCATTCTTCTTCATCTTCGGGTATATTACGGACTCACAATATGACCAGCTCCCAGGTGGCTTTATAGCTTAGTTGATAGAGCACTGCTCCGGTATCGCAGATCTAGAGGTCATGGGTTCGAATCCCGTTCAGGCCTAAGTTTTTTTTTTTTCAGGCTTTAATTTCACAGCTGCTTAAGTTGTATACGTATACGCGATGATCAATTAATGTCATTACATCTTAATCCGCATTTCAAATATATGGTCTTTCATATATTCATTTGCAAAATAAATGTAGTTTTCTAGCTTTTTCTATGGTGCATAACTCCTATAAATGTGGTAATCAAGTTCGATGGAAAGCACCAGAGAAATGAAAATATAAGAAGTGCTTGCCGGCTCGCGAGTTGTACTTTTTAAAATGCTCGTTGCTCGCAAGGCCAATTTTGCTCACTGCTCGCGCGCTAAAAAATATCGCAAATGCTCGCAAAGACCATTCGTCATCCCCAAAGCGATCCAAGCGATCGGCTGCTCTTAACCACATGAGAACCACCAGTGGCTTGAAGAACTGACTCAGCAATTTTTTGTTAGCAAGCGTTTTATACAGAAGATATTCAGAACGTTTTTGAAAAGGTACTTGAACCACATGACTGAGTTTACATTAGAAAATACATATTTAGGGTGACACAAACAAAGAGAATATGCGATATTTTGTACTTAAAACGTTAATATATCTACAATTACTGGCTTGAAGCCTGACCTTTAAAAGTACAAAATAGTAATATGTTAATTGGATCAAAATCCATATATCAGCCTAGAATTATATCATTACAGTGGCACATTCATTTTAGCCTTAAAACTGTTTGAGTTTAGTTTTTACTTTAGTTGCTACCATACATCTGCTACTTTACACCCACTTGCGATTTTGATCGACTTGATTTCCGTATGCCGATCTTTCTCCTTTAGTCTGTTAGTACTGATACCACATACGCACTTTGAGGTGAGATACAAATTGGTCTCTTGAATGCGGGTATGTGGGTTCTCTACAAGCAGTCTAGAGTTAGGTAATTAATAGAAACATTGTCCTACCAAAGCTGATATTCGTTTCAGCAAGTTTGAATAATAAAAGAAGTAGATTATTTATTTTAGGCACACTTAGCGCGCAATTCAGTTCACAGAGCAGTACATGCATTTGCCAACGTCGACAGTTTGGAGTACAAATTCTTACAAACAAATTTCGATAATAACCACTAATTTGTTGCATTTTAACGTTTATAAACCAGCCCCCGAAAACGACGCTCAGAGAATCACCAACGAAGAAGACAACATTCCCTTTACCCACATCATTCTTACTATTAACATGGCAAAATGCTACTTAATTAATATTGAAGCACAAAACATGTTTGCCCAATGTCATGATGGTTCTGTATACGTCCACCTTTAACTAACAACTAGATAAATTTCCTTGAGTAGCCATACTAAGAGCCTTATTGTGTAGAACGCAGTCAAAGCCATTTCCTCAGTTTAATTTTTTTTCAAATAAAATTTGAACTGAAATTATCTCGAAATGCCCTACTCGTCGAATAAAACTCGTGCCTATAAAATACGTTATCTTGTTGCGTACGCTAAGGTACCCGTTACACCATAATTTCAATCCACAATTGATTTACAATATTTCCTGTTTTTAGAAAATGGCGAAGCGCTACCAGAATCAGTCCATTATACACAGCAACAGAATGTAGAAAAAGAATTTCGAAACACAGGAAAAGCTAAGTAATAACTTACCAAATTGTTTGAGTTTCTTGGAGATTCTGTATCTATTCAGCCCCTTCGCAATTTTTTTGTCAGTTCTATATTATATTGTTTGAAATTAGATGCAACGCAAACTGATGACTAAAAGATATTTTCAGAATGTTTCCAAAGGAACCGTACCATCCACACAAACATGTGTCATCCGGGTTTCTGAAAGAGAACAATGGTTTAACCTACGAATGGCGTTGTTGCCGACTGCCTTCACTTCTACGCGAAAATGTCGTAAGACCTGCAAAACATAGCTGCGTTCTCTTGAAATATCTTTTGTTAATGGCTGGCCGGTAAAAGCAAAATACGGCTGAAGAATGAAAGCGTGTTACGTTAGAACTTTAAAACTTAAAACAGCTTGTATAAATGCATGCCTTAATTATATTTTATCCAATCAATATTTTTGGGCTTCTCGAGGTTTAAGCTTTTGAAGGTTTACGGTTATCAGTACGATTTCTTTTATGAACTAAGGTTTCGATTTCTGTTTAGCACGTAAAAGGATTGTGTTGAAGAGGTTAATTTTGCCCTTTCCACACCTAAAATCGAGTTAAAGCCGACATACCCCAGACCTGGTAATTACCCAGGCACTCCCTATATAGGAGGCCTGGGTTAAAAATTGGACTTCGTTTTCCACGTTCAGTGACAAATCACCATTGAAACTCTTAAGCGCATGCATGAAATCTAACAGCCTGCGTTACCCTTGTCCGGCGGACTCCCTAGTGCTGACCAAATGGATCGCAGGTTCCTACAACGAAATCGATTGCTTGCGATGGCTTGCGTAAATGCGATGCCGTTGTCAAAAGTTAGAAGGAATGCTATGACTCCAAATAAGCTCAAACCACATACAAACACACACACCGTTCGCGGTAGACCTACACTAAAAAACGTTGAGCGTTTCCGAACCGGGTCGCCCCGCGAACTTTACGAGGAATCAATATAGGTGCGAATATTTGTGAGTGAAACTATCGAGAATCGTGCTGTATCAAATGAGCTATCTGATGTTAATCAGATCCTTTGTCCACGAGTTACTTCGCCATTGACGGCCGGGTTGATTGGATTCTAAGGAGCTATTTAACAAGGTTTTACTCACATCAAAATTTATACGACTTCAAATGCAATACATGTAATATAATGATAGCAGTGCTTAATTCTTTAGAACTAGTGCCTAGGTGCTCGCAGCTATATATATGCATCTAGTTTTCCTTATATTTGGAACAAAGTCTGTGAAAAATCAATGGTTTAGATAAGGAGCCACTGACTAAATTTGGTATGCAAGATCTTAAACGTGCTGAACGACTTTAAAAGCATAAATCGGTAGAATCAATTTAAATAATTTACTGTTTCAGCCCTTATGGGATGTTAATGCTTAAGGCACACTGTATACGCTTCTCTTTTATTGCTAGAATCAACAGTCCACTGCAACCATGTTAAAGAATCACTTCGTTTCAAGCCACAGAAAAAAGGCAATTGTGTCACCCCAAAAAGTTTGCTTTTCCGGCTTTTTCTTCCGAATTTCAACCAGAGAGAATACAGTTGCTACTGATTAATTTAAATTCGCTTTCTCTCAAATTAATTCACGTTTACGTAGTGCTTTTCAAGTCCTTTGTTATCAATTTTAAATTTTCCAATGACATTTTGCAGTCGACCAACCGTCATGCACGTACAATTTCTGTCTGGAGTATCCACACTAAAGGAACAGCTGATATTAAAATTCCGTTCAGCGCAGTTTCGGCAGTTTTTTTTCTTACGTCTTCGCGCCGTGTGTTGATTTTGATACTATCAATATTCTATGTTAAACACGAACTCGAGTGAATTCTTTTTTATGGTACGTTGTACATTAGGTTACCGCAGACCTTCGAGGGCCCAATCTTTAGCAAACTTCGTTCTTCACGTCAAACTAAGCATTACTAGTTAAACTAAATTTCTAAAAAATATTATCAAAATATTGAAACGCGCATGAGTCCCCACTGAATTCTATGGCCTGCCAAAGCGTGAAAACCTGATTACAAAGTTTCAACAGGACACGCGTGAAATTTTTTAGCGGTAAAACAGCCAGGTTCTCGAATTTCGAGCGTCACTCTATTCCATAAGCATCTTCTGATTTCAGCTGCACGTGATTGTCTTTCCGATTTGTCTACTGTCCACAACCAGAGTGTGAATGGGGAAAGAGAAAAAAGGAAAGAGTGAATCGCATGAAATCCAAAAAGAAGCCTTGCCGGGAGAGAAAGCAAACTAAACAATTCGACGATGAATGGAGAAGGGATATCTAGTAAGAGCACTCCCACTTCAAAATGGAAGGGATACACATGTTGCGAGACCTTGTAAGAAAGGACGATTATATGGTCAAATTAGACCTCAAGGACGCCTACTTTACCGTCCCAGTTTGATTAAACTATCTAAAATATCCAGGATTTCATTGGAAGAGTACAATGCGGGAATTTGCTTGCCTCCCCCTCGGCTTAGCCAGTGCCCCAAGAGTCTTCACCAAAATAATGAAACCAGTGGTAGGCATGTTGCGCAAAATAGCAGTAAGATTAATAGTCTATCTGGGCGATATTTTAATCATGGCAGAAACCAAACACCTCGCAGCCCTTCAGTAAATTACGAAAGTGAAGTGCACCAAACTTCTCAAGGACGAGGCGAATTATTCATATGATGGAAAGACAGCCTGATGGCCTGGAACGCCAAGTCCTTAGTAAGTGGGGACCATGCCTCCCATTTGGAATGGGGAGCTGTCTGCAACGTAGTACGAAAAGGAGGTCTTTGGAATCATTCCGAAAGACTAGCACTCCATGAACTGCCTAGAGTTGATGGGCGGAGCCTTTGTAGTGAAAGCCTTCACTCATCACAAAACTCATGCTGAGGTTCTTTTGCTTATGGACAATATGACAGACGTGACATATATCAACCAAATGGGGGACACCGGGTCCCCGATCCTGTCAAGTCTTGCATTAGAATAGTGGACCTGGTGTCTTCGACGTCAGTCCACTGTAGCGGAAAAGATATTCTAGAGAGCCAAAACCTCCTGGCAGACTGGAAGCCACAACCGGTTGTACACCATTCCGACTGGAAACTCAATCCAGTGCTATTTCAACACATTCAGAGACTTGGTGGTCCTCTGGAAATAGATCGTTTCGTATCCCGACTGTCGTACCAGATCCGCAGATCAGCAAGCAGCTGGGGACCCGATCCATGGGCAGAAGCGATAGATGCTTTCAGCCTGACTGGTCTCAACTCACAGGATATGCCTCTCCCCTTGCGAATTAGTGGTGCAGTATCTAAAGCAAGTAATCCTCCAAAAGGTTCAGAAATTGGTACCTGTCGCACCAGTATGGGAAACACAACCTTGGAATCCAATGCCTTTCCAACTTTGTGTTGATTTCCCTCGCTTACGTCCACAATCTGTAGATCTGTTGTCCACACAGGGGAAAAACCACCCCTTATCACTCCTTCAATTAGCAGGGTGGCGTGTCTCCACCGCTCATATTCAGAAAATAAAAAGGACTGAGGAGGAGGGAGGAGGAGAGAGGACGAAGAAAAAGAAGACGGAGGAGGAGAGAGGACGAAGAAAAAGAAAACGGAGAAGGAGAAGTGCAAAAAGGGAAAGGAGAAGAAGAAGGAAAAGAAGAAGAAGAAGAAGAAGAAGAAGTAGGAGAAGGAGAAGGTATTAAAAGAGGGAGCAATGCATTTATAAAAGGACATAAAAAAGCACTCTAAAAGAATTCTATAATGCCCGATTCCAAGTCTTTGGCTTCGTCCTCCCACGGTTCGTCGTCCTATTCTGTAATGAATATATGGAAAAATGAATGAAGAGCGGCCATGTTTGGTTAGATTCAGTTTATTTCAAATCAATATGAGGCAACTCAGAAGTGTCAATAATCCGGAATTCACACCTACGACTTTTTTTGCTTTCCTGCTCTAACCCTTTTCCCATTGAGTATCAAAATATATGGTAGCTTTAGATCAACACGATTTCTGTATATTTATTTTATCGGTCCATTTGCGTAGTGTTCTATGATTCTCAACACCACAACCAAGAGAGACAGCTGAATTGAGCAATAACACCAACAATGGACTTTGACAAGAAAAAAAAAAGGCGAATTAACATCATCTAAGTCGTCTTCGTTATCTTCGTCTGCCTGGTCTAACCTAACTTGTGGTGCTCTTGTTTCAACTTCAACCTATTTTCTCTACTGTTCGTCTATCAAGAGAAATTGAGGTAAGAGAACGCATTTTCCATACTGAATTCTCTTAGGGACGGACCATTAGAAAAGTGAACACCTCATTCAACTGAGTCTCGATTTTAAAGAAGTCACTCAAACCCTGCTGAATGCTGTTATAAACCTTTTAGCTTAGAAGCATTTTGCTGGCTATTTGATAAGCGACAAAACGCCACGTACACAGTTACGATACCGAGACCAAACTACAACCTTGAATATTTCCTCTCTCGTTTTAATTTGCTCCTTATTGGTTATCGGCGCCCCCCTGGTGTGTTCCAACCATATGACCAATCTAATTAGGGCGACGCAGAACGCAAATGTTCGTCCCTATTTCAAGTGCATGTTCAGTCGAGATTGTTTTTTCATTGTTAAATCAGCTTCAAAGTTTCTATCTACGTCCATTTTTATTGAAAATTCCAGAGATAGAATCATACTAGTGGATCAAGAGTTACCCTTTTTGCACTTTTTGCACGAGATAACGCCCACAATTATATTGTAAAAAATCCATCACGTTCCGATTCGTCTTGCACTTTATTCCGAACATAAAACCAAACAAATTGGCTCGTGAATATGTTGATAATGAACCATTTTTGTGAGTCCTTGACCAACCCTACTTTGCCACCAGCAATACGAATGACAAAAATCTCGTTCTTCTAAGAACTAGACGCTCTCGGGAGCGTTCACTCGGGCTACACTTGATAATACGGCTTCGAACAAACGTGAATGTCAGTTTACGCCTAAGTTTTGTATACATTGTATACTCTATGGCTGGTTCCACGACCGCGAAAAAAAACCTACTAGACTGTATATCGCACCGCAATTGTTGTCGACGTCGTGTTTAAGCTGAGCGATTTTATCAGAAAGTTTTCTAAGGTTTTACAGAAATTTCAGTGATAGTTGGGTTTCTTTACTAATCGAATTAATGTTGACCAATCAGCTTTCTTGGTTCCCACGGTAGAAAACAGTTGTGAAACTTGATGCCATTCATCTGATTCCAAGTTATCGAAGGCGAAGAAGTACGGTGGCCCACAACTGTCACGGCAAAACAGAAAGTCACGGCACTACAAACTTAACTCACGGCAAGACAATGTTATCTCACGGCAAAACAAAATTAACTCACGGCAGAACACCATTAACTCACGGCAAAACGAAATAAACTCACGGCAAAACAAAGAAAGCGAGTTGGTCAGCGGTTGGTCAGCGGTTGTTATTTGCTTTACAAATGGTATGTTGTGTAACAGTAACACACTGCTCGCTCGGAAACCGTCATGTTTGGTGCAGTGTTCCTGTGTCTCGATTTGTAGCGCTTGTGGTTCGTTAGTCGTTCAAAATGCTAACTTTTGCAAAGACTGTGGTGAAGGTACGTTTCTTAATCTTAAGTATTCGTATTTGCATCTCTTTTAGTTCCGAATAACGATAGGCACGTGAGAAGTTCGGTCAATAATTCAAGAAATATATTAGCTTTTGACCGTCTAACACAGCAATGGGTTCACGGAGTGCTATGACGTAAGCTTATATAATTAGCTCGTAATATATGTTATACTGTAAAACCGTTCATTCGTAAATACTTTGCAAAGATACGTTTCTTCATTCGGTCATAGCCTATCTTTTAAAGCTTGTACAATTAGATCTTTTCTGTTTTTTTTTTTCTCGTTTCTTTTTGTGGCTTACTTGAAAACTAGTTGGTGCATTACAGATTTTGCGGGTCATATCTGCAGGATGCACCAAAAATAGCATACATTACGAATGTTTCCTTTTGGCTACATGTACATGCACAATCTTACTCCAGACACGTGCTGATCAGCTTATTTGTAGTAGTGTCTTCTCACGTACCTATCGTTATTCGGAACTAAAAGAGATGCAAATAAAAATACTTTAGATTAAGAAACGTGCCTTTACCACAGTCTTTGCAAAAGTTGGATTTTGATCGACTAGCGAACCACAAGCGCTGCAAAACATCATGAGTTCGAGATAAGGAACACTGCACCAAACAGCAACTACTTTCTACACGACCACGCATGAGACAGACCGCAATTAAGAAAACTTCATCCAAAAATGCTACCAAAATTTAAATTTGATGAAAAAATCCTCATAACCTCCTTTATTCGCGTAATGTTGTCTTGCACAAATTGACTCGAGGCATCCAACGACGCGTGTCCTGTCGCTGTACAAAATTCGTGCATTAACTTCAGCTTTTGGATCCCAATGACAACAGTAGCTGACAATACAAGAGTTAGTAGTATTCATGTGCATAACATTGGCTTTCAAAGATAGTTCAGAGTACACATCTTTCGCATCCAACAACGATGGTGCAATAACTTGAAGCCTCGTTTTCACAATGGCAATACCCAAGGGCCTCTGCGGGTAGTCCGATTTGCGACGTTGTCGATAGACTTATAGACCGAAAAGGTAAACCTAGACTCGGGCTACCTGTGGTAGTAGCCCGAGTAAAAAGTACAACCAGAACAACCAAACCTGGTTTAAAACGTTTTTAATTTACAATTCAATCTCGCATTTAATGATCGTATTTACTGCCGAATAAAGTATTCCACAAGCTAAGAACAAATCAATGAATGTAACTATTCAACGTCAATGCTCAAAACAGGGCAAATGGATAACGCTAAAGCAAGTCAGCTTAACTCTTATTTTACGGTGATGTAACTTATTGTTTATCAAATCGTTTGATAAACAAGTTTTCATGGTTCTTTAACACGGTAAGTTTTTTCTTTTTGACAGTCAAAAATTTTATTGTGACACAAATTCTCGCACAATTACAAAGGAAGTGTATTTTTTCATAGTTTGTTCCATCGTCCGCGTGTCATCTTGTAGCCGATGAGGTGAGATCAAGGGGCGTCGAGACACGAAAAATACTGGGCAGCATGCCGCTGAACGCTATAAACATGTCTTCTGATATTCCCTACAACAAATCAAAGGCACTTTATTTTAATTTTACGAGAGACTTCGCTTGATTAAACGCTACAACTTTTCTCGTGTTATGCAAGGTTGTTGTAATTATGTCGATTAAGACGGAACTATCCCTGCCTGCTCCAAACTATATCATGGAATCTGCAGGGTACTGTTGTAGGATTGTGAACATTTCACGAAATAAATATTCTGCTTTACATACGGCGAACCTTAAATAGAATTTTAGTGCCGTAAATATCAAACGTTTAGTATCTGTGGAGGGGATATTACGAAGCGACGCTCGTTGAAATGCCGCTGAACAGTACTGTACTATTGTACTGCTTGGACGGCTTTACTATACACTGTCTCGTCCTTTTAACTTTTTCATCTGTGGGATCAAACCATGAAGTGGCCGTTTTCCAAATTCCTTTTCCCCCCTCAGAGGGGGAAATATATATCGGGCACTGCAAATTTTTATAGGCCCCTAAAAGGTACCGAGGCAACTCTGGCAGCAGTCATTTTAGGTTTTAGCACCCTGAACGGTACAAATCCACAAATTGAGACCACTTAAAGGTACGACGAGCCCCCCCCCCCCGTCACTTTAATATGGAAGTACCCCTCCCCCCCCCCTTGGGACTGTACCACCCTTCCTAACTCCTTGAGATTTTATCTCTTCATTTATTGCCACGTGGCAAAGGATTAAATAAATAGAACAAACCAATGGACGATTTATTTTGATTGTTTCATGATTCAGTAGATAAACCAACGCAGAAATCAGAGAATGTCAACAAACCTTTGGAACCATGAACTGCACATGAAGAGACTCTGCTCCGCTCCATGTGGTGCACTCCATCATGAATCCTGTTTTAAATGAGCATACCCAAGTTACGCAAAACAAGGAAGTGATAATGATAATTTTTTGTGTAGCGCACTTTGTTCTCGTGTATATGTTCAAAGGCACTCTGTTTTAAATTTGAACAGATGCAGGTAGGTCCATTACTGAGGATGGTCATAGCCAGGGTTCGTTACTTCTTTAGTGGTTATTTCACGTCCCAAGAATAGAGGCGGGAACGCCATTACTAAAAGGTCATCTGATGCGAGTGAATGTCTAACCAGCTTTAGTAAAAATCTACCTGTAGACTAATGCAAATGCCGCAATCTGATTGGCTGAGCTACTGCAGACTATCAGCCATTAGACAGCACTTGATTGAAGATCGTTTTCAAAATGGCGACGTATGGGCGCTTTTAGCAAAGTTTCGCAAGAAGATTGAGTAGTTTGGTGTTTTTTTTTTTCACTGACACATGATTTGTTTATTATGATTTTTACTAAAAGAATTAGATTATTCGCTCTCATCAACTATCACCCCATGGAACTCTCGAGCTCATAATCTAATTGTTAAACAGATGTATTACACCAACGTAACCACCCTCTTCTCAGTCATTTTAACATCCTCAGTGCGACCTGGGGTTTAAACCCAAGACTTCCGGCATTGTAGTCTGGTGCTGTACCTACTCTTCTCGTGATACCTTACAGTTTACCAAAACTTTCAATGGAAATAAACAAAAGTTTAAGAACAGTGAATTATTTGCGATCCTGCTTTGGTACTTCACGCCGTGAGGCTGTCACTTAGTTTAACTGTACTGATAAACAGTGCGCACTGGACTTAAATTGGTCAAAGAACAGAGCGAGCATTAGTTGTTAAGGCACTTCGTCGACAAGGTTTGGACATGCCTGTTTTATTCTGCTGAAACGTTAGTGTTTTAATAAGGTTGGAGTTATCGAGTTCTTAACAAGAAATGAATGATATGGCGGAAAAAAATTGTACTTAGAGTTGTTGAGAGGCTCGAGTTATTGAGGATAAAAGGCAAGTCACTGCTTGTCTATGACGCAAATCCAACAGTAATCGAAACGTGTTTCAGGTGATCAAGAAATTCCACTTGATATATATCTTCAGGACCAAAGTAATGCTTACTGCCATTTCCCTACTGCCATTCTCAGTAAGAATACGACGAAAGCAAGAAAAAGCTTTCAAGAGGGTCATTCAGAATTTTCGGCAAGGCGTTTATCAGAATTTATACCACGTAGCAGTTACGAACTCAGACATATTTGGTGCAACAAAGTTGAATTTTTCGGGCTATAGATCACTACTGAAATTTCTACTTCTAATTTCGTTAGCCTTGATACTATTGGAAACAACACAGCCACCAGAGGAAAAAAAATAATTACTGAACGAGAAGCGAAAAAACCATCACACCTCTAATTTGAATCAACCGTTTGATACTATACACTGTCACAAAAGGTGCTCATGTGTCATATTCTTGATTGGTTGAAAATAATTCGCTACACGTTTCACAGCAACCGTGACTCGCCCTATAAGCATTCTGTAAGTTATAACCAAGATCTCGTTGGATTGTCTTTACCAGTAACAAGGCATAATAATCATGAAAGCTAACAGCGAAACAAACTGGTTATTTCCCCTTAAATTAATGAAGGTCTTTCACATGTTTTGTTTTCACAACGACATACGATAGTTACCCGGAGGCGCGCTCTAATCAATCAATCAATCAATTATTCGCCGAAGGCGAAGTGATTATCGGTGAATATTCACCGAGACGAAGTCGAGGTGAATATTCACCGATAATCACTGAGCCTGAGGCTAATAATTGTTTTAGTATAAATACAGAGGTGATTATTTCAAAAAAAGAAAAGAAAAAGCATTGTACAACACGAAAAAATGTTATTTCATCAAAAGCGTGCGAACGACTGGCAGCCACTTTGTCCGTCGAGGTGATTATCGGCTGATAATCTGAGATAGCGAACCAATCAGAGCGAGCGATTTTGTATAATCACTTGAGAATTGCATAATTCACCTGAGCTTGGATATCCTGCGTGGATCTCCTGGGGTACGTAGCACCTTTTCGTAACTAGGATTTTGCTCTATTTATTCCACAATTTTTTTACCGAAAATTTTCTCTATTTCATTCTACAATTTTTTTACCAACCTTTCACACATTTGAAGATCAACTCAGCTCTTTTCATGCACCAAGACACCGTCATTTCCTGCAGAAGAATCGCAAATCATATTATACGTCTTACAAAGTTTAATAAATCGATGGCAAAGACCTGTTTATGCACAAACATTCCATACTCCATTACCAAACTAACAATTACAAAAAGGACTACAGTTATCGCAAACCCCCCTGCTGAAAGTTTCCTACTACACTTTATACCATGCCACATAGAATATACAGTCAATCAGAATAAAGGAAAGCCGCCGTATATCCGTCAGTATTCTAGCGAACCCCTCCCCCGCCCCGTCGATCGACCCCCAACCTTCCCATCGCGCGTTGCGATTCTCAGTTGTTTTAACTGTTTCTTGTATAAAATAGTTACTGTTTGTTGGTATAAAATAGTAATGCAACCCTTTCTCGTGGTATACCGTGGAATATCCCACTCGTCACTTGTATTTTCTATGGCATGACAAAAAATAGTTATCCAACCCTATCTCGTGGTATACCGTGGAATATCCCACTCGTCACTTGTATTTTCTATGGCATGACATGTAATAAATATCCAACCCTTTCTCGTGCTATACCGTGGAATATCCCACTCGTCACTTGTATTTCTTTGGTATACACACTCGCCTAAAGGCTCGTGTGTAAACCGAGAAAATACAAAAGACTCGTGGGATATTCCACGGTATACCACGCAAAAGCGTTGCATAACTAGTATTTATCTCTCGGTTTCACTTTACACTTTACGAATAAACCAAAGGCTTAACTTCACTCCAAACCCCATCGATAATTTTTATTGTTTGTTTCACACGAATTGAAATTCTGGTATCAATTCGCGTATGCCAGATATTGAGCACCAACGTAAAATGGATTTAAAGCTCAGTTGATAGACGCTCAGTCATTGGTTCATATAAAATTCTTATCTCGTACCCAGATCTCACTCTGTTTTACACTGTAAATTGAGATGATCTTCTTTTCCCTTGGCCGTGGGAGATCTGAGATTAATATTACGAGATTAATAAAATTCCACTCCCACTTGTTTTGTAGGGCTTCGAGGTCAAAGGGCAAAGAAAAAACAGCAGGCAATTCCTTCTTATTCAACCAACCATGTTACCGAATTTGTGGTTTTCTGGATTATTGTTTCTTGGCCAATAAACGGGAACATACGATTTCTATAAATCGCGTTTTTACTTTCAATAGCTGCAGTTATTGCTGCTTCTTTTGAAAGTAACGCAGTTTCCTAGCACCAAACTTAAGAACTCGAGTGCGCAAATCGGGTCTGACGGGCATTTCAACACCAGAAACGTTTCGGTCTCACTGTAGTTTGAGAACAAAAAGGTTCCTTTTCTTCAAATATTGCAAAGATAACAACACATTCCCCTCTTAAAGACGAGTTTAAAGGACAGCTTTGTAGAATGAGCATTAAGCATTTTTACCGGAGCTCGTAAACAATTTTAAGGGCTTTCGGAAAACGCTAGCCTGACGTGCGTTTCTTGAAAGATCCGAAAACGTTTCGGGCACGAAACGCCAATCGTGGATTTGGATTTGATGTGAAAGTACAGTATTAGATGTTGCGCATAAAAATACCCCGACAAACACGCACATCGGGAAATAACAGAGGATCCAATTATAATACACGACTTACCAATGAGATTCAAAGCGTTAAGAGTTCGGAGCACTGAGTCGCTGTAAACAGTGTGACTGCAAAGGGAACAAAAAAAAAAAAAATGGCGTGCCGGGTTTACGAACGAAACCCTAAGGTTTACCATCTCTTTCGCTCAGTCTTCCGAATTAAAGACCGCTATGCGAGCTCCGCGCGAAGTTTGTAACGAAACATACCTCAGTCATCTCATGGAATAACAGCAGCGGAACAGTGATGGTGGTTATACTGTGGCGGACAGCAGTATGCAGCGCGTTCCTCAAGCCAACTATCACTGGGTTCCTGGTGCTGATATTGGAGGATTTGATGGTGTCGTCCACAACCAGGTGAAAAACAACATGCACTTCAGAAAGGTTTGAATGGCGAGTGACATACATGTCTCCTGAAATGGAGAAACAGAACCCGGTGAAATCCAATTTGGTCTGTAATCGTGCAAGTGATAACGAAAGTGTCAACCGTTTAACTCCTAAGATCCAGGTAGTAATTCTCCTAAGTAAGAGCCGCACACTTCCTTATTTGCTAGTTTGGAAAATTGGTGTTAGCTTAATCTAATATCCTTCAGCTGAACTGTCTCCTAATTCTCATCATCTAAGTATCCCCTCTTCTGTTTCCTTATCATCAAATATGCTTAGGAGAAGTCGCAAACTGGTCACTTCTGGAATTGAATGGGCTACTCCAGGTTGAAAATTCTCTCTAAGCCCTCTTTACACTAAATGCCTTGTACACACGGTTCCTTATGTCTTGGTAGGTTGGTTAAGCCGTGTTGTTAACGCCTGCTTGTCAGTCAGTCGTGTTGGGTTCTCCAGATACAGTCTGTGAGTTGTTCGTACAGTGGAGATAACTGCTGAAATCTGTTCTGTGGCGTTAACCAGTTTTCACGAGTTATTGTATTGAACTGAGCACATTCGAATTTGGTCGCATATGCCTTAAAATTGTAAAACATCTTCTAATTCCAATATGAAAAGGATTATGCCACATTCCCTTTATTCCTAGCAGTTGACCTCGACTCAACAGTCAAAAGCAACAAATTTACCCATAAAGGGTTTAAAATGTCTCCCAATTCCAATATGAAAGGAGTATACGGCAGATTTACTTTATCCTTAGAAGTTGTATAGACTCAACAGTCTCGAGCACTAATTTACCCAGGTCTCAAAATGTCTCCCAATTTCATTGTGAAAGGAGCATATGCCAATTACGTTATTCTTAGCAGTTTTTTTAACCCACCGGTATCAAGAGTTATTGGTCGGAGTGCCGTATCAGATGACTGTTGTTGCTGTTGTTGTTGGCTGAGTGCAGCTGATCTGCTGCGGTCTCTCCTCTCAAAGCTCTGCTGGATAAGGCACAGCTGTTTGTCCAAGTCTGGAAAGTGAAATTCTGATCCAGACTGTTGACAAATGTTGGCAAACTCTGCAACAAAAAGAACATGTACTCCCTAACCTTAAGTTGTTTGGTGTATTGTCAGCCGAAATCGCCAAACTGAGCTAAGGGAGCTCAAGAAAACACGAGGACTACGCCAACAATAGCCGCGACAAGTTAGAAAAATAAATTTGATTTTCGAGTGTTAGCCGTTCGTCTCTTGCTCGAAACACTCGAAACGCCGGTCAGCATTCTTAAAATCATAAAATTTACATTTTCAATTAGTATGATGAAGCCATTTGTTTGAGATAAAGCACAAGGCTCGCATGGTCATCCTTTTCGAAGCTCCCTCAACTGGCAGTTATCTGAATTCTTCACCTGTCGTAATGGAAAAGAACTGTTGTAACAGTATTCAATTCGAAACTGTTGAATACGGAGGCACGATGGCCGAGTGGTCTAGGACGCGGTATTTCAATGCGGTGACCCGGGTTCAAATCCCGCTCTGGCCACTACCTGGTGTTGTTCTGGGTAAGTACCTGGTTCAACTCCTCGATCATCCTTGTAAATAACCAACTGGTCTGCCTCCCGCCGGTTGGGATTCTTAACTATGTTGTTTATGTTTGTTTCATTTGGCCCTGAAAAGCCCCTCTAGGGGAGTGGTCAATTAAGTATTGTATTTGTATTTGTAATACGACATTAAGTTTGTTTTTGCCAAATTATGAAAAGACTAGCATAAGTCTCAAACACAAAAACTCAACTTTAAAACTTCTTTTACAGGATGGACGACGTTTGGACAACCATCTTGTTGTCGGCGAGCGGCTGAAGAGTTTCACGTTCTCGCCCTTTAATCTAAAGCTCTCTAGTATCCAGTTAACTTACCTTTCATTATCCCAGAGTAAGTATTGATGCGATCTTCCACTAACAGAATCAGCCCCGCAAGTGACTCGGAATATAGAGACAACGCTGTCTGGATTCTGTGGGGCTGCGAGAAAACCGATCTGTTGAAGATGTAAAGAGGCTGATAAAGCAATGACACGATAATAGGGTTTGTTCAGTCTAAATACACTTTTACTGGGTCTGCGTCAAGGAGGAATTGATGCACAAAAATTGTGATGGTATCTCTAGATTAAATTTCAAAAAACTGGAACGAGAGAGAATGGGCATTGATAGTTGACGGCTCACTGGAAGAACCAATCAAAGCGCGGCTCAATAAACCAACCAATCAAAGCGCGTACTAACTGGGAGTCTACCCCCTTCCTTCCCACTCAAACTCGAATAACCACTCTAATAATATACATGAAAAAATTACTCGATTCTGACTGGTTGAGAGCAGTGCAGTTCAGATGTAACACCAGTGCAAAAAGTGCAACACTAGTGCAAAAAGTGTAACACTAGTGCAAGAAGGGTAACACCAGTGCAAATTACACATCGATTTTCTGGATTATGATTGGCTGAAAGACAATAGAAAATTTTCTAAGCCAATGATATCACGAAAAATGATGACAAAATTTCTGCGGAAACTTTGAAAAAAATTTATTCCAGTGCAAAAAAATTGGCTACATTAAACCAAGAAAGGTTTACTCTGGCCAATACTTTATTTCATGTTTACATTATTAATAAGTAATGAAACGGTTTCGAGTTCAATTTGGAATTAATTTGCACTTGTGAGTTTTTCAAAAAGCTGAAATTACACTCGCCGAAGCGGCTCGTGCAATTTCAGCTTTTTGAAAAACTTACTCGTGCAAATTAATTCCAAATTGAACTCGAAACCGTATGATTACCTTTACAAAGAACTAACCCACCCCATTCCCTCTCCCAGCCCCCAAAATTAAGTGCACTAGGCAGAACCAGAGAATTTATTTATTGAATTAGTGATAATGAGAATGAAACTGAAAAAAGAATAAGTACTTACAAGAGACTTCTCCTAAGACGGAGTTTTCTTCAGAGTATTTTTACAGAAACTTACATCTCCGCGTTTTGTTATTACCATTAAATGTTTTGTTGCCAAATAAACATACTATTGTTGCTGAAAATGGTGAAAATTTACTACGCGACCACCTGGAATAAGCGTCCACTGTCAAGGTCAGCCAAAAATTTAATAAGCGCCCAGGGCGATAAATGGAATAAATACGGTTAGTCCAAGTAATGGTTACTTAAACGAAATTACTACGTCTCGTCTGTGTCAATGTGTCAATAATTTAATTACTAATTATCAATTACAACACCAAGCAAATGCTCTTAAGTTAGATCTCGGTTTCACACTTACCCTCCTGGTCTTGTTTTGTGCCTGCACAGGTCTAACACGTTGCCGCAAACCAGTCTTAGGTTGTGGGTCGTTTTCTTTTGGGCCCCTACAAATATGAAGCAAAATAAAAAAAGATGCCATATATTCTTTCAGTTTAATACCAAATAAAACTGCAAACACAATAAACTAACGTTCAACTGGGTCATGCCCAGTGTAATATAATTTATTCATTTTCTTTGTTAGTTAGGGTTAGGTACATTGTTAACAATGGCTTTGTGTCCTTTGTTTTACGTCAATTGTGTGAATAAATTGTATAACACAGGAGATGAGCCGTTCAGCTAAAAAAAAAAACAAACTACAAAGCGTGCACAAAGTGTTCATCTACCTATTCATTCCCTAGCAGTTCACTAGACAAGTATTCACTGAACTAACTGAACTGAGATCATTTTGATCAAAGTGGGGAAAAACACGTCTGTATTCGCCACATCACTACAGTCTTGTCAACCGCTTACAAAGTAGAGATCTCATACAACATTTTTGATTATATGGTTGGTTCCGTGATCGGGCAAGATCACACAAAAACCCTGAGATCTGATTGGTTACCTAAGCGGGCAAGATGGGTCTATCTTGCCCACTCGGGATTTCCCGCTTTGTCCCGCGAAACAAAGTGAAACAAAGCAAAACAATATGACCACAAAATACATTCTTTATTGATCAAGCTTGTTCGGCCAAGATGGCTGGATATTGGTCTCGTTCTTTTTTTGCGTATTTATTGACCTCGACAATGTCTCGGTCAATAAAAACGCAGAAAAGAACTCGGCCAATAAACAGCCATCTTGGCCTCACGCTTGGTCAATAACGCATACATATCATAACAGTCTGTAAATGGTTAAAAGACATGCGGTGTGCTTGCTCATGAATGAATGGGCGTAGCCAGAATTTTTCCAGAGGTACGCCCAATTTTCCAAGTTCCCCCACACCCTATACCCAAGTCGCAGATCTTGTTCAAGTGACTTGATTAAACGCGACGTTACGTTGTAAGCCTAGCGCTTCTCCTGTATATGAAATGACAACTAAGTCGTAAAATGTTTTGTCACCTTTTTCGGTTCATTAGAGGATGTTAGCATCGACAACGAGTACGAGTTCTAGAACGAGATCAGCGATTTTGCGAACTTCGCATCCGTTCTGCGCATCTCCACGTTTTCAGGTCGTCCGGTCAAGTTGCACTACGACGAGTTCTCACCAAAAACTCGAAGTGGGTAGAACGACTGGGAAGAGCTGGTTTTCAAAGGTAAATTCCGATCGTTTAATGCATTTAAATTTCGTTTCTAGCCTCTCTTTATCATCTTGAACATTCCTTATATTATGTTTTATGTAAATTACTGCTTTTGAAGTCGAGGAAAAGCAACCGAACGCGATATTTCCTACACAGAGTAAATTTGCATTTACCCGGGAAAGTTTCATGTCTCTCCACAGGCTTCACAGGCTCACGAAATAAGCCCGAAAATTGCCATTAATTGTCGAAAATATCCCAACAGTCGAAGATATCCATAAAGAATACTTACTTCTTTATCCGGTGTGGTTGTTGTGTTGAATTTGATGGGTTTTAGGGAGTTTTAAGACCGCGACTAACCATCCTGCGAGTTACCTCGAAAAATTTATTTTCCTTTGAAAACTGGAGAATGGACCGTCGGGCTCTCAAAACACGCGAATACTCATTAAATTCAACACAAGAAGCACACTGGATAAGGAGCTAAGTATTCTTCATTCACATCTTCTTCTGTTGGGATATAAACTCGAACTCGGTGTCATCCCTAACACAGAAAGCTGAGAAAACGACTTCGAGTACGAGTACGGTTTGAAGTCGTTCTCGTACTCGTATTCGTTGTTGATGCTAACATCCTCTATTGACTGCAACACATCAAAGACAATTTTTTTTTACTTTCGACTCTTTTTGGTACGCAAGTGCGTACCGTGTGTACAGGTAGCTACGTCCCTCGAATTCCTTGTTGTTGTATGTACTGAATACTATCCAGTGGTTCCAATACAATCCAGCCACATGCAGTATCACACCACCCACTTCACATGTTACATGTACAGCTTGTTACTGGACCAGTCTGACCTAAGAACTAACAGGCTCAACTAATATCATAGCTGGTAACATCTAATACTTCAAAAACAACAGTGCACATTGCAACCAGGTGGACAATCACACTACGCGATGTGTATAAGATCAATATGAACGTACGCCGCTCCAGTATTTTACTTTGCTTTGCCACAATATCTACAGTGTGAACTAGAGCGTGTTCAAAAAAGAGCACTTTCTATTATCAATCCCAACAGAAACTATGATGAGGCATTAGAAGAAGCCGATATACCCTCCATTAACACTTATATCAAGGAAACATGCAGAACTTTCTTCCATTCTATCGTAAGCACCAAAGATCACAAGCTTAATGAACTGCTACCAAGTATTAAAGAAACTAACTATAACCTAAGACAACCTAGACACTTTGCCATCCCGAAGTGGAAGACCAATCGCTTTAAAAACACCTTCATAATGTCTTCTAGTATCAATTCTTAGGACATGAACTTTTTATTGTATTTTATCGTATTGTATGTATTTTAAATTATTAATTATTATTTATAGTAATACGCAATTCAGCCGTCTTTATTGGCTGCGATGTTTTACTTTATTAAACTATCTATCATAACTATCTATCTATCTACATAATTGATGCTACGCTGGTCTGAAGTAATGAACGTAACTTATGAAACTTATGAAGTTACAATGCACCGACCCGATGTTTCGACACTCCTGTCTAGTGTCTTCTTCAGGGGTGATTTGGCAAGGCCGTGAAGATCCTTTTACACCCGTGTTGCTTAATTACAAGGTGTAAATAAGTATAATACCTCATGGCAGATGTCTACTTCGTATTGTCTTGAAACCTCTGATACTTACCCAAGTGGATAGTGAAACTCTCCTCAAATCTCACTTCATGGTCCGCTGTGGAGAATTCATTTTGTTCTGGACCAGAAGCACTTTGTAATGATACACTTCGATTTCTGTGTAAGAAAAAAAAAACACTTATTTTGTAGTTCATTGCAGTTGTTGCAACTGGAAGGAAGACAATGATACTGTTACCAAATGCAATTTAAAGTCCTTCAGCTGATCAATACATCATTTCACTTATTTATCAGGCGTAACTTACAAGTTAAATTATTGTATACTATCCTAAATATTTTACAACACTTTCAAATTGCCATTCATCGCCTTCCGGTATGGAGGAAGTTTGCCCCAGGAACCTAGTTTAGTGGTCTTTCTCCCACAAGTCTCCTATACGTGAGTGGTAGGCCATCACAACTTAGTGATCAGAGGGTTATAAGTTTTCCTAAATTGGCAGAACTCAAAATAATTCTTTTTTCTAAGCTTGCATGTACATGTATAGTTGGTCACAAAATATATACAGGTCTAAAGCATAAAATTCTACAAAACTCTACAATGTGTTGTAATTTAGGGTTACAGAATACAGTAAACCAAATAGAAGATAAGCCAAAACCTGCATGGGCCCATCAATTATTCCTATTTAGAAAACAGTCCCAAGAAAATAAGCGCGCTGATTGGTTAGAATTCATGTTTGTATTTATGGATTCGTACAAGTACAGGTGTTTAACAATAGGACATAAGTCCCCTACTTTTATGTTTCTATAAACACTGAACTAGCACGAACTGTTGACGTAATGATGACGCGACCAAAGAGAATTTACATTTTGGTCATCAAAGTAAACAAGTTGTTTTCCCTTTTTTCGTCGCAGTGTTTTCTATAAGAGATAGGAAACATGTTCTCCGTGTTTCTATCGAGTCACAGAAATTCTCGTGAAAGTTTGGGAGAACTCGAAAAAGCTGTGGAAACACTCGCCGGCGGCTCGTGTTCCCACAGCATTTCTCGTTCTCTCAAACTTCCACTCGTGTTTCTATTAAACAATTAGATTATGAGCTCGAGATTTCTAACGCGTGATAGTTGACAAGGGCGCAGCCCGAGTCAACTATCACGCATAGAAATCGAGAGCGAATAATCTAATTGTTTTAGTATAAATCTACTAGTCGTTCAAAACTGTCTTTTGTGGAACAGCCTCTACCAGTAAACTGTCTAAATCTTCTTCACGGCCACTTCGAAACGTGAAGAAGTGGCCGCCATTTTGTTAGCAAGGGCACACTTCTACGCCACTCACTATCTATCACAAAATACTGTAGATAGTGGGTAGCGTAGCCAATCAGAGCGCGGCATTTGTGATAGAACGCTAGCAGATTTATACTAAAACTCGATAGAAACACATTACATGTTTTCTATTTATTACCTTATTAACTAAAATAAAGCAGATTTACAAGCTCCACTCAGAAAAATGAATAATTTTCACTCTAATTCCTGATGGCTTAGGGAAAAGATTGGAATAACAATGTAAAGTATTTCACTTGCAGTGGGAATTCAATCTTCATTGCAAATGTTGAATTTTTAATGCCATATGACCATGATCTAGCAGCATTCTTTCAGTTTGGTAAAATATCCGTCAGCGCTATTAAAAACTGAATTTTGTAACATCTGTATAAAGGCAAAGATTTCTGGTGGTTGTTTACTGGAAACACAAAACAAAAGGATTTCTCAAATTGCTGGCCAGAAAAGTGGTTGTGGTCACTTACGAAATTTGAGAAGTGGTAACCGGCTTATTGAGAGAGAAGTGACTGAGAAGCAAAACAGTTCTCTATAAGGTGGTTGCTTAAGAGAAGTGGTCACTTCATAGCGTGGTCATTGAAAAAGTCTGTATTCAGGGCTAAGAATTGGCGGTCGCACGATCGCCAGTGGCGAGTTAAAACTGACCAGGGCTACCAAAAGTTAAGGTTTGAACGCCCGATGTGCGAGATTCGAAAAGTTGCCACGTAAATTATGCGAAGTACAAAGTTAAAAACAAAACTCAACATGTAGTTTACTACTGAATTTTTTGTTCTAAAGTGGAAATTCCGAGCCATTTTAACAGTGATTTCACGAGCAATCCACACACACAACAGATAGACGCCATTTTGATTTTGTGATTGCCATGTGATTGCCCGTTTGGCCACCATGCACTGGAGCAAAGTCTTAGCCCTGTGTATTGCTTGCTGTATAATGAACTTTTTCATTGTAGAGCCAATAAGCATGTTCCCTACTTAATAATTATTTATCACTTATTTCACACACACTGTAAGTCCATTATCATGGTACCAGTAATAGCAGCCCCAGGCGTTTACCTGATCATCTTACAGTATGGTGCCATAAAAATATTATGGTTTCCAGAAGTCTATCTTAGTCTTTTGCTTTAGGTTAACACTCTTGGGTCAAAGAGCAACATTGAATTTAAAGCATACACAAAGAGTGTGTCTGTCACACACAAAATCAGCCTAGCACCCAGGGCAAAAGAAATTAAACTCACTCTCAACTACAACTTACTTTCCAAATGAAAAGGTTGAGTTCAGTGCAGCCGATGGATCTGTAATAGAAACATTTAGATACCATTACTGAGAAATTGCATACGTTTTAGATTCCCAACTGATACCTAGTTACCCATTCGTGCTCCTTGTACAGCATGATCTGTTAGTTTTGTCTTATCATAATAAGAGATACTGGTATTTCAATGACATTCTTACATACACCAGCCAAACTTCAGCAAAAATAACGATTTTCACTTCCAAAGCTTTGAAAACATTTCACACCTTTGGGCAACCACATATCAAGAAATGTCAACACTATGAAGACTGCAAATGCTGACAGCCAATAGAAACACAGAGGTGTGCTGTGGAGTCCCCAGAGACTCAGCTAAGTGAAAACACATATTGCCAGAAATTCAAACTTTTGATCAGCTTGAGCTCGCCATGCCAGAACTTTTTGATGGCTTCTGATCTTAAGTGCAAGCAACGTATATTACTCAAACCACAAGCCCTTATTTGTTTCGTCGAGATCCCTTCTCCATTCTTGGTTACTTTTTCTTCCAGTCAGGCTTCTTTTGGGCTTACATGCACAGACTCTTTTCTTTTTTCTCATTCCCCATTCACACTCTAATTTTAGACACTAGACTAATCAGAAAGATACACAGATGCAACTGAAATCACAAGATGCTTATGGAACAACATAGAGACACTTGAAATTCAAAATATCATGGGAGTCAGTTTTATATTGACATGTTGTAACTGGCTTTTCACACTTTGGCACACTAAAAAAAAATTCAATTCGAAAATTTGTTTTTATACATAAGTCACGTGCACTTCAATATTTTGATAAAATTATTTTTGTAAAATGTAGTTAAACTAGTAATGCTCCGTTTGACAAGAAAAACCGAATTTACAAAAAATTGGCCCCTGAAGATTTACTATAACCTTAAAACAATTTCCAACCTATTAATTCTTGTTAGTAATAAGCAAACCTGAGTTGACTTTGACCAGATCCTCATGAACTGTTGTTACCCACTCTCTGTACTCTCTTTTCTGTAGTTCCTGAAGTTGCGATAACTCACTTGACCAGTATGTTTCTAACATCTATCAACAAAAAAGGCTGGAGGTGAAGTTCCTTTTAGTCAAAGAACTCTATTTAGTACTTGTAGAAAGTGTACTGTTTTATAATTACAGCATACAATATAGACCATTTCCACTAAATGTTCATAGCAAAATTATTTAAAGAATGTACATGTACAGAAGTGTTTCATCACTAATAATACACATGAAAAAATTACTCGATTCTGATTGGCTGAGAGCAGTGCAGTTCAAGTGTAACACCAGTGCAAAAAGTGTAACACCAGTGCAAAAAGTGTAACACCAGTGCAAATTACACATCGATTTTCTGGATTATGATGTTCTTTATTTTTAAACGAACCGCTTTGAGTTCGTAGCGTTATCAGCTGATCTTCATCAGCCAATCAGTAAATAAAGTGTCAAATCCGCGTCAAATGCTTACTTCCTGTCCGTCCGCAATGAGATCTTCCGGCACTTCCTCCAGGTGAATTTTTTCATGTTTATATTATTAATAAGTAATCATACGGCTTTTCTCGTTCAATTTGGAATTAATTTGTACTTGTGAGTTTTTCAAAAAGCTGAAATTGCACTCGCCGAAGCGGCTCGTGCAATTTCAGCTTTTTGAAAAACTCACTCGTGCAAATTAATTCCAAATTGAACTCGAAACCGTATGATTACCTTTACAAATTATTTAAAGAATGTACATGTACAGAAGTGTTTCATCACATATTAAACACTGAGAGAATTAAGTAAAATGTGTATAATACATTTTGGTCAAATTCTAGGTCTGTGGTAGGCAACAAATCAAAACTCTGGCATTGAACGTTTGATAGAGTTTCTCCACACACTTAATCTTCGTGAGACCTTTACGGATGCCACAACATGTTTTATTACTTTGAGACTCAGAGATCAGGTTGTACGTTACAAGTACTTCAGTGACACCATTCAGTACTACTTCATAACCCTTGTTACATAATATGTAACAACCTGATCTCTGAGTCTATTAATTAGTTCTTCAGCTGCAACAACAAGATATTATTCCAAATTAAGGACTACTGAATGATGTTCCTTTGGGAGTTAGGAACTCAGTCCTAGATACATAGATACACTGTTTCTCTATGACTATAATATGATCCAAGGGCTGCAAACATACAGTATTCATTCAATCAATACAAATTACAAGTGCCTGCAGTACAATTACAACTATTTTCATTCACAGTCATAATCATAGGATTCACTTGCCTGTGCATCTTCACAGTGTCTAGCTGCCAGATCATTTACATCCTGGTCAGTTGTAACAACACCGAGATTGTTGATAGAATCTTCCATCTCGTGCTGATGCCTGTTTGTATGCAAAAATATTATTAAGATGTCATTATAATCTAGCTAATACATGGTTGCATGTCTTAACTAGTGTTTAGCCTTCACAGAGTATTAGACAGTGTTCAACTGGGAAGACGCAATTATTTTGTCAATAAGAGGCAGAACTTACTAAACACAGAATTAATTGTATAACCAAAAGTCTTGACAGAAAAAAAAAACTCTCCACCAAGGTCCACCATACAAGTATTTTTAACATACACATACCGGTTGTTTAAAAATGGCCATCAGTATTTAGCTAGAAAATGAAAACAAACAGATAAATTTGCATACTTCTCCTCCATGGCTTCTATTGCATTTGCTTTCCTGGATACAATATCATCCATTGCGATAGCATAAGTATTTTCCAGCTGCAGAAGAGTTTCTAAAGCAGCAGAATGGATCAAAGAGTGATACATCTCAGAAAATGCTGTCTCTTCACTTTTGTCACTAGCAGAACTGTAAGTGGCATGTTCCTGAGTAAAGGCATTTGTCCATGATGAGGTGGAGTCTGTGGCAGCCTGTGAAGAACTGTTTACTTGCTGAAGAGCAAGATTTGCCATTTCATCATGAAGCTTACCAACACAAGAATTAACAAATTCTTCCAATGCTGCAACAAGGTCTTAGATAAAGAACAGATATCAAAACAATCCACATTGTACTAATCAACTGATGACCAGTCTGCAGTTCAAATATTCAAAAATCCTATTAGACTTTGTTTACAGAGTTATGTTTTCATAACTTAATTATTTTATAATCAAAATAAGTATGGCTTTAGGTGAGTTCTACCTTTCTTTACTGTTTAGTTAATAATAAATCATATTCAATGCTTCAGTGCATACCGCTTCATTTCTTGCCAGGTATCTCAGGTAAAGGATTTTAGCTAAACTGTTGCCAACTCACAAGTTTTTTTTCTCCAGAAAATTCTCTTTGTAATGTTAACACTTTTCTACAATTCAGCATTTTCTTCCTCATTCAACTGTAAGCTATTGTTTATTGTATCAATTATTCCAAAATCAACCTATCAATTTATTTTTGGCATCAATAGTAAAATAAAAGTTTGAATCTGGGATCACTCATTTTACCACGCTGGTCAAGTGGAGAATGAGCACAGGCATTTGGGCCAATCAGAATTGTAGTCATTAGATAAATACTGTATACTGGGTGACCAATGCTGTTTTCCAATAAGTGCACCCTAAATGCAATTAAGACTCCTGTCAAGAAACACATTTCAGCACACTCAAAGTTTTAATGACTTTGTCACCCTCCACTTCATCCACACTCTCAACCCTTCAGAGATTGTTGGTACCCACTATGGGATGTCTGTGAAAGGGTTGCATGGAGATGAACACTCGCCAATTTAGCCAAAGCAAAAAACTATTTCAAATGTTCCTTCCTATTCTGTGGAGTTATTTTTAGCTGAAATACATATAACAATTAATACTGTATTGATAAGTCATTTCTCAGTCTCTTGTCAAGGCTGTGCTCTAAGAAAAATTTTAAGGAGCCCTTCGGGCTCCCAACCATGCCAGTCAGGGTGCCCACCCCTTAACGTTGGTCGCCCGAAAATATTAATTAAATTAATTAATTAATAATAATTATTAACCATGTAATTTAATGCTGAGTTTCCTTTCAAATTACATGTAGCCACCTTTTTACGAAACCACGGTATTTCAAATTTTTCATTCACACGTGGGATTCGGTAATATTTGCCGCGCAACTAAATTTAGCTATTGCAAATGGATTGAAAGCGTCAAAACGTAATGGAGAAATTAATACAACTATGGTATTCCTAAAAATTACGTAAATTATTTCTTGCAGTTACCAAGCATTAGCCATTTTATTTTCGAGTTGTGTATTCCAAGGAAATAAAACAAACCATTCCAGGCCGCATAACTCTGTGCGGACAAATTAATTAAGCCGACAAAAATTTCCTTAAACGAAGACTTTCTAAAAACAATAATTCACGTACTGTGCTGTCGAAAATATTTGAAACGCTAATATAAACTATGAAAAAAATATTAAAAAGGGAAATTGACGTAATATTTCGGAAAAAATGCGACTTATTTTCAGATCAGAACGTTCGTGCATATTGTCGGAGATATCGTTTTACATATTTGATAAATCACGTGGAACGAAACTTCAGATTCGAGCGTGCGAACGTAAACAAGCGACCGTATTTGGTTGCAAAAGGCTATTTTCATTGTGCTTTGTTAACACAATAAACTGACAACAGCATGTCACATATTTTTGCCTTCTTTGCTAAAGAACTGAACTACAAAACAAGAGTGCCCGGCCAGGCGACCGGCAATTTTTTTCAGTCGCCCGAAGCCAAATGTTAGTCGCCTCTGGCGACCGGGCGCCGTTAGAGCACAGCCTTGCTTGTGGACACCAGCATATCAAAAAATGACATCATGATGCTCGTTGTAAGTCGCATGGTATAAAATGAGACTATGCTGTGGCTCAATTTTACCCCTGGTTTTAATTTCATTCTCTTATGTTTTGAGTATAGCAATGTATAATAATAAGCTTAAAACAAAGAAATCAAAATTTTAACCAGGTATAAAAACAAACCACATTATCACAGTGACTGTACAATGGCAACATACATGATCTTTGAGTGAGGTGGGCAGCTCAATAGAATCGAACCCTCCCATTCCCATTAAACAATCCATTCCAACCTTGTGGAATGCACACACATACACTGTTACTGATAATGCAGGAGTCAATGTAAACCCCCACCCCCCCACCCTGGGACAAGGTGGGGGGGGGGGGTGGGGTGATTTTTGATTTCAGGGAAATTGCACCCCTGAGGGGGTAGGGGATTGGGTAATATTTGTATTTAACCATCTCCAGGTTAGGGGTTTGGGTGGGGATTTGCCATGAGCCAGCTGTTGCAAAGTTAGCAGTTGTCCATCCCAAACATCAACTTGAGTGCTTTTCTTTGAAGGATCCTCAAGAGGTGAGTGCTTTTGTTATTAAATCTAGTAATTTGCAATTGAAATAGCAATCTACTCTCTACAAGTGAAGCAATGCACAAAATGAATACGCATCTACAACCTAACATGTATGGAGAGATGATTGCCTGCGAAAGCCCAACATGTTCAGTGGAGTGGCTCCACCTTGACTGTCTGGGGTTCTTCTGTACCTTCTGCACTGGTTTGTATGCGTATCAACTAATGATTCTGATAAAAAAAATGCCTTCTTAACCCTTTAAGCCCCGATAGTGTCTTTCTAGATTTTACTCTGGCTAACGCCAGACGATTTTACTCGTCACAGGGAGACCCCTAGGGACTTAAAGGGTTAAACACTATCTCCTTAATGGCCATTTCTGTCAGGGAGTATTATTCAGACAACTTACTAAGTCATTATACTGACTTTTGCAGATAATTTATTCTATTATACAGAACTGTGCTTTAATGTTCTCGCTTTTCAGGCTCCTGATCCAGTACATCTCAGGCAAGGGAGGCCCCAATTGGTGGGAGCATTTGAGGACTTTGGTAGGTGGACAGCTTCTCCAGGGTAAGGCAAATTTGTTAATATTTGAAATTAGGTCTGTACATGACAAATCTCTACCTTGTCCCAGGGTGGGGGGGGGGGAGGGGGGTAAAGGGTGGGGATTTACATTGACTCCCACATAATTGCTTCAGCTAAACTCCAGAGCATTCTTGTTCGTGTGCCTGCAGTCAAAGAAAAAGTGCCTACAGTAGCTAGCAGGGTGCAGATGGGCTTAACTCATCATTCAAGTGTTAGATAACATAAGTCTCTACTGAACTGAGGGAAATCCACTTAATGAGTTTCATAATGAAGAATTAACATCCAATCAATCATTTAATTAGACTCCAAATAAAAATAACAGCTTGAAAACTCACTTTTCTCAAGATAGCATGGCAGATTGTGAAAGGAGATAAGTCTTTGCACAAACT
>OX453275.1:10909018-10984018 GCA_949710005.1 Ricordea florida
TTGAAGCAGTAATTTTGCAGATGACCCCCACCCCCTCCAATTTCTAATACCATAGAGATTTTTATCAGAGAGCACAAATCAAAAGAAAGAGAACTCAATTTCAGATTAAAACATTATGACAAAAAAGTGTTGCTAAAATATTTCAGGTGATTCCTCTTCTCCCTAATTTTTTTTAATTTTTTGGGTTGCCCCCCTCCCCCGAAAGAAAATCCCACCATCCCCCACCCTCCTCCCTCACAAAAAAAATGGCAATCATTGCATGCTGAACTTCATATGTTTGTGTTGTGACCCTATTTCAACTAAGCTGTCAGTAGCAATGTTTTTATTGTTGGACTCCTTGACTTTTACTCTTTGTTTCAATTCAGACATATCTCTTGTTTTGGACGTATCCTTTTTGATTGTCATGTAAAAGCGTTAAGGTCCTTTAATCCGAGCAACATTTTCGTTCAACCTTTCGCGCAACGTTCCATTGCAAGTTGAAGAGATTTGGTATCCGTATTACCACCTACTAGAGCAACTTGTTATACAACCAAATCCAAGGTTGCAGATCGCAGGTTGCAGCAACATGTTGTGCAAAGTAGACTTGAGTATCACCTTCTGCAATAAATGTTTGTTTTGTTGCTTGTATTAACACTCCCGCCCACGTAGGTGGTAAGACGGGAACAACGCCTTTCAACTTACAATGCAACAACGTTGTGCGACAAGTTGAAAGAAAAAATTTTGCTCCTATTACTGAGCCTTTATATCCACGGTAGAGAAATTTCAGTGTGGTGGTGACTTACTATTCCAAATTTCTATTGCATGGATTTTTATTTTATCAGGAGCCCAGTAATGGGCTCCTGATCATTTTATTTATTTATTTATTTTTTTTTTGTAGTTGTTGCTGTTGTTGTTTTTGTCGTTTTTTTGGGCTTTTATTGTCCGAGACGAAAAATAAAACTCAAAAGAAGAACCTCTGAATTGACCTCTTACTTTGTGCGTGTTGTTGGCAAAACGCAAAAAGTAGTCGGCCAATTTCCAGCCACTCTGAGTTACTCGCGATCAATAGCCCTTAAATATCGAGCGCAGTATACCAAATATTGGAATTCAATAGACAAGTCTGGATAGTCTCAGAGGGTTCAACAAACACTTACAGAAGCTCCCCTTAACTTCCCGCAGATTTCTATATGGAATGGTCCACGTCTATTAGCACTAACATGCTGAAGACAGACTGTCTTCGTTTCCTATAAACGAAATATGCCTCCAACAAGAGCCAAAGATGCAAGTGACAAACAGTCTCGTACCGAAACTAGGATGTTTTCCGTATCTGTTTACTGTTTCTTCGAGCTCAGATTGCATATTATTTCAAATATTTATTTCTAACATTGTTAGTATTCGTGCAAAACGTCCTATAGTAAATCCGGCCCTTTCGCTCGTACATAGGTGTACGGGCAATTTTTTGCCGGGGGGGGGGGGAACCATTTGCCCAAAAATTCTCGCAAGTTGCCCAAATTTTTACGAAACAGTTGAAAAGAAACGAGGGTCATATGGTGCACTAACACAGGCCTACATATGAAGTGAAAATATGAAAATGAAATGAAAATATGAAAATGAAATATGAAAAGAGAGAGAGAGAGAAACACGATTGTGGTGTAAGGTTTTTTTTTGTCTAGACTGTGCTATTGACCTCAGTTTCTGGAAAACAGCTACTCTAGGATACTGAGTGATTTGGGGGATTTACTCTAGTATAGGGTAGCAAAATTCAGCTGAACCAGCTCTGGTATAAGCTAAAGGCTCCAGGGTTCCAGCGGCACATCCCCACTCAGAAATTCCTAAAGTACCCCCCGGGCGTTAAATCCACAAAGTACCATATTTGGAAAGCAAGAGAAACCAAATGAACCAATCAGTGGCAACAAGCTCGAAGACTGGGTCAAGAAATTTCCTACTAGTAGTTTTATGCACTGTAGTTACTCTCGATGCAAAACGCTATAAACATTTTGTTATTCAAACATTGTAATTTTACTCTACCTTATGTTAAATATTACTGTAAATTGCATACTATGTCCGCAATAACAACTCTCTTTTTGTTTGAAAATTCTCCCAACCGGTCGTGTAGCTAACCCTAAGTTTCTAGTGAGTTCATAATGGATGTGTATTTTGTCAATATATCTATAATTGAATGTGGCGAAATAAATAAATATGGTACTAGGTAAATGTTAAATCCAGACAAGCTGTGAACGCGGTTTACACGTTTCAAGTCTTGTGGGTTTCTGCTATCACCCATCGATTCCTGCCTACTGTGAACTCCAGACTTGAAGCAAGACTAATCTGCAGTCAGGAGCCGATTACTAGGAGCTTCCATCTCCCATACATCCCCTTGGAGCAAGAGAAAATGAGGAAAGAGAACATAACCCCGTCTGATATGATAAGAGGACATAATCTATTTTTAGCGCGGAATCTATTTGTATCTCGTTCAATGGCTGCGCGGTTTCCCAATACCGCAAGTGGAAAGTCGAGGTCGAGTGAAACATGATCCCCATGGCACATTGAAGTTACAACCACGTGATGAGAAGGACATCAGCCATTGGTCAGTTAAAGTAGTTTGAGGATCTAAAAATAGATTCTGTCCCCTTATCATAGTAAGAGAGCCCAGTATGGAAGGTGCGTTCTCTTACCTCATTTCTCTTGCTTGGAGTCAACCCTTACTGTTGAAAAGTTGTTTGTAGAAATGGTTTTCGGGGCAAAATTGTCAATGCGTAATAACTAATCAACCAATCAGAGCGCAGTTCAGTCATGCTCATCTACATATTTTGTTTTTCTGAAGAACTTTTGACAACAATGGCAGAAAGCGTGGTAAGGGGGGGGTGGGGGGGGGTGGGGGTGGGCGCGTTATGCAGACGTCCTCGGAAACAATGTATTTTCGCGGGAAAGCCTGTTCCAAAAATAATTCTTTACGGGAAAGGGTTGATTTAAGGGTACAGCACATATGGGCATATAATTCATGGTAGGCCGCCATATAGTCACCAAATATAGTGTTTGTAGGGGTATGCAAGGGTTTACAAAGGTATATCCTTGTAAACCCTTGTATACCCCTGTAAACTGACTATATGGTGGCCTACCATGAATTACATGCCCACATATGGAGTCTCTAAGTAATCGGCTCCTGCCTGCAGTGGAACGCATGTTTGAAAATAACAAATATATGGAACCCTGAATAGTATCAGTATAGTTCCAAGTAATATTTACTAGGTAATATTTTCAGTGTAAGGAGTCTGTATATCGATCTCTTCTGGCAGTGACAGCATATTAATGTTTACCTTCCCATTCGTTGTCTAGACAGCCAAAATTTGTTAGGGGTAGGAGGGGAAGGAGAGGAGATTTTCCAGTTGTCGTTGACTCCTTCATTGGCTGTTTCGAGGTTGCACGGAAGATTGGGTCGAATTTTGAGCGAGATGCAATATGGGACTGTCTTGGGGAACGCCGTTTATCGTTTGTTGTAGGTCGATTACGAAAAATTGATCTTAGTTCTATCGTTCAAAATGTGGGATACTTGAAAACCCGTTATTTCAACCAGATGTATGCCCAGCAAGACCAACTAAATAAATAGATGGTCTATGTCTTATATCCAGCGCCCAGAATACTGCATTGTTAGTGAGAAAATTAAGTTCCACAGGTTTCAGTGGACAATAAAGAAAAATTGATGACCGTTGTCAAGTCAAATGCCGCGTATCTTTTTTTGCATTTTTTGAGTTCGTTCTATTTGAGTTTTCCATTAGTCAGCAGCATATGTATCTGGCACAGGAGACATTAATAAATAAAAGGATGCCTTCTCTGATGTTTTGCCGTAAAAGGAACTGTTGAGGGTCTCCCAGGGGGGTCCTTGTTCCCTTGTTCCCTTCCAAAATTGCCCTATGTTCCCATGTTCCCACACATTTTCGTAAACTGTTCCCCTAATGTTCCCTTGTTCCCTTCGATATTTTGCCAATGTTCCCTTGTTCCCCAAAACCCCTGGGAGACCCTTACTGTTCGTACATTTTGCTTCAGTTCGGTCAATTATTTTTCTCAAAAGAACAACTTTTGGGTCCGAGGGAAAAACTTCCTTATAAGAAGTGAGTGGGAATGTGCCTCAAGATGGGGTCGCATTTTCACGACTAAATTGACTAGAATGGAGTAGCATTTTAAATAGAGTTAATTACTAGAATGAGGTTGCACATTTTCGGATTTTCGGGGTAAGAAATTCTAGTACGTAGAGATTCATAGTGGTCTCGGTCAAAAAGTTCAGAAAGTTGTTGTTTACCAAATGTAATAATCAGTTCGCATTACATTCCGTTCTTGAAACCACAACTGAAATATTGGTTAGTGAATCATGTAAGTCTTTACAAAATATCCCTAGATCTCCTCGGCGGGAGGGGGGGGGAGGGGTAATCAGAAGATATCGGGATATTTTGTAAAGGCTTACGAAATATTAACCGCAGTTACACAGTAGCACAAAACCACCGGTCCAGAGCAAAGTCCTCCTAAACATTCGTGCTACGGTTCTTATTCCCAAAGGTGAGTAACGTGGGGTCTATAACTGGCCAAGCAAAAGTTAACCCAAGTGACTCCCCACCCCCACCCCTACCCCCAAGGGCTTTAGGGAGGCGAACTTCCAATTTTCCGATCCACAGTACACTTTCCGAACAGTTAGCTTATGGCTTTCAGTGTTTGTTGTCTACGGAAGAATAATGCGAAAATTGAACC
Organism: Ricordea florida; assembly: GCA_949710005.1. Classification (NCBI taxonomy): domain Eukaryota; kingdom Metazoa; phylum Cnidaria; class Anthozoa; order Corallimorpharia; family Ricordeidae; genus Ricordea; species Ricordea florida. The sequence continues at coordinate 10,913,738 of OX453275.1, forward strand.
CTAAGCCAAGTATGGAACTTCAGAATGCGCATCCGAGCCAAATGATATCGTCATGCCCACTTTTGATATACAGAGGGCTGAGGCGTGTTGCCAGTTCCCATGGATGCGATACCTGACACGATGACCCTTCGATTACCAGATCGGACGTGCTACCGGCAGTGCTAACATGACTTGCTTTCCGAACAGCAGAACCCGCGCGGGTCCCTGTTGAGAGAAATTTACAGAGTATGCCTTTGCTCAAAGGCCTGCTCTTGATTGAGCTTTTTCTCTCTGTTTGATGTTACCCTCAAAAAATGAATAAGTTCAGGCATTGGTGGAGAAAGATCGCAAATTTATAGTGAAAAAAAAACAGCAACAACCTTGTAGTTCGTAAAAGCGGCTCATGTTCCCTAGATGCTCTGATTACGCAGGTCAAGTAACATATTTTGACCTCGCAAATCAACCATAGTTATTAAAGACACGTTCTATTTTCGTAGCAATTTTGGATTTGAGCATGGAAAAACACAACTTCTCTTGAAAATATACACGCAAACATTTCAACATAATGATTGCCAGTGAAGTCCCAAACAATGCAAAGTTGACACTGAAGTGATTTTGTCTGCAGTTTGGAATAGATAGGCAGCCACATTTGTAGACTTTTCAGACATTAAATTGCATTTTCCTCTTCCTCCCCCCTTCCTGTCTACGTGCTTCTGCAGTTTATTTAATCTTTAAAAAATTCATCAGTGCTTATGCATTGCAACTTGCGCTTGAAATCTTTTTATTATTTAAGTTTTAGCACTCTTTCCTTCAGGCTTCTGGCCACCCGATCACCAAACTAACACTAACAGTTACTAAGACAACCACAACAGCTAATAAACGTGTGTAAACGTTGAGGGATAATTTAAATACCAATTAACTGAGAAAAGGTAGAGTCGGGGAGAGACGATGAAAAATCAATGGGGGCTGTTTTCTTTGTAGTCTCTCGTCCCAGACCCCTGTAGGTGTGGTCCTTGGGGAAAATCCCGGATGTTGCCGGCTTCATCTTGTGTCGTCATTGTACTGAGTCGGCCATCTGTTTTGGGTGACATGGAAGGTATAGCTGAACGCCATCGTAAATTTACTTTCTTCGCTCTTTAGAGGATTGTCTGAGTTCCTTTTGGACAGTTGAAATGTTCATCTTATCGCATTTTTCTGGGTTGCAGAGATCCGAAATTGGTGGGAGGTTCCAAGCATAGCACACTTCTGTTCGCTGTTCCGCGCCGCTTTCGGATTGACTGACTTCGAGATCGAGGTACTGAATCTCTTCGTTTTCTTCTAGGCTTGGTTTCTCGGGTTCTTCTCATTAGGTTAGGGGAACAAAATTTCCAAAAGCTGTTTATTTCGTTCTGTTTCACTCATAAGCCTTTGACCTTTCTTCGCGTAAACTATTTCGTGCATTGTTTATTTTAAATTTGAATTTACGGACCAAGAAACTGGTAACGTGATTGTAAGTTAAGATGGACTTATCAGTTCTTCTTTCGGCGTCGTTTTGGTTGATAAAAGTGGGCTTTATGTTGTTTTCCAGGATTTAGAAGATGCTCTTCTTATCGATGGATCAAGTGAAGAGGGAAATAACCGATTTTTGGCCGATCTTCACGCTCGATTGTTGCGGGGATTGTATGGAATAAAAGAGATAACGTAAGACACTTTCGATCCAACGTCCTCCTTTGTCTTTTTATTTTCATTACAACCGTTTCCTCGTAATATAGCTTTGAAGATGTCTTAACTATTCATTGAGCAATTTTGCTAATGTCATGTTTGCGACGTAAAAAGTTATTCTTTTCATGTCTTTCATTTGAATGTTTCAAATTCATGTCGCCAGTGCTTGCGAGCTTGCCTCATGGTAATTTGCCTCATTGTCTAATAATGTAAGTCGTGTCCTCTAAAATAAAATTACCGGGAATTCGGAGCTGTGTAAATATTTTTTCTTCGTTGTCAATTTCGGCCTTTGAGTCATACGTCTTTGTGAAATCGACAATGTAGTTTTTGGTTGGCTTGTTTTGGATGACAGGTTAGTTCGAGCGTTTATAACTTTATTTGGCAAGGTTTTGCGCACTAGTTTTCCTTTCAGTCGACGAAGTGTGCTGTTTTTCAACGATCTTTAAAGTATTTATCCGTTTGCATTGGTTTGTTTCCGCGTCGCGTTTTCTTTTGGGAGGGAAATCGAGCGATCGTGTGTCATTTTGCGATGTTGGACTCATTCGCGACCATTCTCGTCATTTCCTCTAGGAAAGAAGCAAGCTGTCTCAAATTTGTCACACTAGTGGAATATCTCGTAAACTTTGTCTTCAACTGTCTTTTCTTTATTGGCCAAATTTCCTTGATGGTTGAGTTTTATGGTTGTTGATGTGAGAAAGCGAAAGAACCTGTGATTTGATATTCAGTTGTCGCTTGACGTGTGAAATATTTATTGAAGGATCCTATTGAAAATTTATATCTGCTCGTCGTTATTGGGTTTGCTTGGGAACGTTGAGTTATATTTAGAGATTTGCGGTAGAAATAAGAAATTTGTTTTCCTACAGTCAATTTTGACCGCTACAGTACACGTTATTTGTAAATTTTATATTGTTCGTTTCCCCTTTCATGCGTTATGTCGTGACATTTGCCATGTTGATTTTCAGGGCCGAGAACTTTGAGCCGTACCTTTCCCAAGTTTTGAAAATACGTTGGGTAGACGAACTTGGAAAGAAAAATCCCCTTGCCGACAGAGAATACAGGTGAGACATACTTATGCAAGAAAATATTAGTCGGGTTTGTCAGCCTTTTGTTGATTTGGCTCAGCGCATGTGGTAGACAAGGCACTATTGTTTATGCCAAGGAAATACGATTAGACAGGTACACACGCGGCGTTAAAATAACTGGGAAGACATCCAAACTTCTACCTAATATTTCCTTTTTGCGCCGATAGTTGGTTGAAATTAGCAGTTTAGAATTTAAAATAGGTTGTTGCGATCGATGATTAAAGTCCTTGTGGTATTAACAATGTTCTTTGGAAGCACTTGTGGTTAAAGTTCTTTGTCTTTTAAGCCGTGTGAAGTTTCTACAAGTGCAGATTCCTTCCCAAAACGAAGTCAACTGGCTAACGGCGCCAGTCAATGTTACTTTGGTCCGTTAGCTGCGTTTTCAGAAATTATGTTATATTGTCAGACAGACAGTATTTCGAAGAGGTTTCAGCATGCAGTGAGAATGTACTGTTATTAAGTTCTGAAACCTGATTCAAATTTACATTTTGTTTTACATTGTAACTTGCGGTTTCCAATTATTTTTGGTTTTTAAGGAAACTATCTGTGTTTTTCATTTCTTGTCATCCTTAATAGTCAGCATCACTAATTTGTTAAGAGGACTATTTTGTAATTTGTGAAATACTTATGTGTAATTCTAATTGCAGTGTTTATTTAAGATATCAGGATGTCAATCTAGTTTGCTTTATTTGTTGACCTTCACTGACAGTTTTTAGGGTTATGTATTATACCTGTGAATTTGGGTGATAGCTGTACAGTTTGCAATTCAGCAGCTCTTTTTGTGTGGCTTTAACTCTGTTTTACAAACCCTAATTTCCATCTTCAAAAAAGTTATTGTTGCATCTAGACATTGTTTTAATGTATGGTTGAAGAAAAATAGACTTGTCCAAATTCTTGTAACTACAATTGACCTTGTTTGACATTGCATTTATGTCAAGTCTTTATCATGTTATGCCATGGCTATCAAAGACAAATTTGTAACTAACAGGTCAGCTGTACTGTAGTTGCCTCATTGTTAAAATAAAATATAATCACTTTGATTAACAGATTTGAATAACTGGTCCCATTACCTTTTCTATCCATGAACTTTTGTGGAAAAAAACTATTGTTGTGTTGACGTTTTACTGTCAGATATCAAGTTGCTATTAAGATTTTCTAATACACACGCATTAACTTTTACTGAAAAGTTTCTTTTTCTTGTAGCAAACTTACAACAAGAGAAAAGGTTGAAGTTCTCCATGACCTCTGTGACTTTAGATTAGATGTAGAAGATGTTCCTGAGTTGTTAAAGGTACATGTATTTAGTCAACCAAATGTTTCTCTTGTCTGCACGCTGCATTCGTTGGCATAATTCAGATCTGGATTTGTGATTCACAATTACTCAGACCATGATGCATCAAAAGAAACAATGAATCCACTCTGGGCAAGGATTTATCAGTTTCTTTGATGAACCATGATCTGTCTGATCCAAATCCAGATCTGAATTGCAACAAACAGGTTGTTCACTAGGCATCGTAGATCAGAGAATTATCCGGCTACTACAAAGAATTCTTTGGTCAAATTTATATGGCCTGAGCTAGTTTTGGAGCGCTTTTAAGATAATTATTCTCCTGTTACTTTACACAATTCTCCTACTACTAAAATTCTTATTGAAAACCCTTAACAAAGGAATGCACCCTTACACAAGATGATGTAATTTTATAAAGTGTTCAGAAACCAAGGTAAATGGCAAGTGGTTGCAGTGCAAAGTTTAAAACAGTTTTGTCATGATCTCGGTTTTTGAGACGATAGACCTAACACTTTTCCTGCAACAGGGAGTAAAAAGTGCATGCTAGAAGTTTACTGGACACTTCAGTTGGAGCTTTTGCTCCCTTTTTGTGATTCACCAGATGAGTCCTGCTCCAAATGTTGTCCTCTAAATGTTACAGCTACTTTATTTATGATGAGCATGTAAGAATTCACACGTTTGTTAACAAAGAGGCAAATAAGCATGTGTTTAGCAATGAAAAGTTGACTGTTTTAGTTTTGCCCTAGAACTTCAAAGGTGTACTCTAAGTGTTCCTACGTAATTCTGGTTCATTTAGTTCCGTGCTGTTTGAAAGACAGATCTATATAAACAAGACACAAAAACAGTACAAAATGATTATTCCCAAAGGAATTTTCTTACATGAAATAAAATGTGAAACTTATCAGGTCCCCAAATGGAAACCCATGTGGATATGTTAGTTGAATACAACTAAAAGACTGGGATAAGAAATCATCCAAGAATTCAATCTGTGGTCACTACATGTATTTGAGAAGTGAACAAACTGGTTCGACTGGAGAACTTCTTTCTCCATATATGATGAACATTGCGTTAGTGTTGTACATGCTCAGGGCTTGTGTTTGTCCTCACTGTTTGACCCCTGACTTTGACTCAGACATGGAAATCGCACATACCAAAAAAAACATGGCTATATTTGACTATGACAAAAAAAGAAGAAACAATGCAAATGAATTCAAGAATTCAACATAAACAATTCAGTTGATTCAATCGACAAGGTGCCCGCAGTTGTAAACGCACTCTGTGCAAATATTCACCTTTTCAGTACACACAGAAACGGGGTTAAAGAGGATTGAATCTCACGCTGGGCCATGTTTTACTTTTGCTCCAAGTTCCATGCCGTAGGTTAAACAAGCTTGAGTTTTGCTTCTTGACATCGAGTCTGAACTCTGAAATGTAATTTGCCACACATGAATTCTACATTGCTTGGTGGCACAGTGGTATCGCACTTGCCCCTCAATCTGATGTTTCGCGAGGGCTCAAAGTCAAATCTTGGAATACACAAACATATTTTGACATATATTTGAATACACAAACATATTGTGCTTGCCTTTGGCATCCTGTGTAAAACTAATTTTTGTGGTATACTGAGTGGTGGCCAATTGATGTGTGATATCACTGATGCAGTAGGGTTTTGTTAATTCACTGCCATTTGTTATACCACTCTATTTTATGTAAGAAAAAGAATATTGCATTTCCTGTTGGTGATGAAAGATTTGTCTTGTCTTGATGAAAAATAAATATGAAAAACTAGAAGGAAACTTTTGCATTTCCACAAGGCCATTTGGTGTCTTCTATATATCACTTTATTGATCTTTTTCTCTTGCTAACAGGGACTTGATGCAGACAGCTTACGAGTAGAGCCCTTGGGATTTGATGCTGAAGGGAGTACCTATTGGTACTTCTATGGTACAAGGTTGTACCAGGAAGAGAAACCTCCAGAAAAGGGTGAAAAACCAAAAAAGAAATCTAAAAAGAAGAAAAAGATTGAGGCCAAGAACAAGAAAAAGAAAGGAAAATTGAAGAAGAAAAAGAAAAGCAAAGTATCATCCTCTGACTCTGAACCAGAGACGGACTCAAGGTACAGGCACCTTGTGTGTGATTATTATAATATATCTTAGTGATATCAGTGCACCATAAAGAATGCAGAAAACAAGAATATGTAACAATTGTTTTTCTGTGAAATTAAGGTGAATAGTGGTAGAATATTCACTGAGCTGCAAATACATGTACCTCTGAAGCCACTGCTCACTGAGGTAGAAGAGAATTTAATAATATGTGACCCTCCATGGGATTTCAGGGAACAAGGTGAACACACACTCATTGTGGACATGACATGCTTAATGTGTTCTTATGCACATAAAAACAGTTGATTTTAGTTAGCGTGTTCCAAGCCATTGTTTTTGTACTGTTTCTTTGTTTTTTTAACCCTTTCACTTCCAGAGTGACTTTATAGATTTTACTCTGTCTAACGCCAGATGATTTCACTCGTCATATGGGGACCCTTGGGAGTAACCTGCGATCAGGCGATTTTTTTTTGGTTTTTGGTTTTTTGTTTTTTTGGCGGGGGAAAAAAAAATACGCCTGATACAATTGTTTGTCAATTCGTCTGCCGCCTCCTAATTAAAGGATCTGTCAACGGGAATGTGGGCCACGTCTACAGACAAGCGTGAACCAATCAAAATTTACCGGAAGTAGCTTCGTTGTCTGAGCTGTTAAGCAGGCTTATTTTGCGTCGTGTCGTATGGCAGTTTAAGATGAGTTTTCCTAAGAAGGTGAACAAAACATGCCACTCTTGTGCGATTAATGTTTCATCTGGAGAAGGCACTGTTCCTCTCTTTAAGCCACCGAAAAACAAAGAGTTTTCCGGGAAAAGTTTTTCTAAAACTGGAACTGTCATCCTCTCCGATCTTGTTAAGAGCGTCGGAATAGATATTGATTCTACCTCAGAAAGTGACTCGTCACTGTGTAAAAAATGTGCAAGGAAAATTTTCAATTGTTGTACTATGTTTCATAAGCTGGAAGGATTTATGTCAAAGATCGTTTCTGCGAGCGAAACAAACGACGATGAATGTAGCGGTGTTGGAAATAAACGTCTTTACAGTGAGAATTATTAATCAACTCCCGGTTCTAAAAAGCAGAGAGGTTCTTCGTCCCGGAGAGCAGAAGGTGGGAGTAAATCGAGGAAAACGCTTTTTCAATTGAATTCTGCCTGGTCGAATATAGTCCAAGGGACTTACTACAGCAACAGTTATTTTAGTGCCATCTGCAGTCCGCCCCATATGCGACAACACTTTTGGTGTCAACTGGCGCTTTTGCCGAATCCCGTGGGAAGCACAGAGAAAACATCTTTTTTTCACAAACAATTCGCCGAATACACTCCCTTTGTTGCTCTTTAAGAGTTCTGTGCACAAAACCCTCGAGAGACGCATCTAAAGCTGATACAAACTCGCTTTCTCTGTCTTGCACTACCGCCACCATGATGAAAATTCGTCTTGCTCAGAGTATTCTTAGACCGGATGTGAAACCTCTTTACAGGTAACCAATCAGAATAAATGTTCATGTTGTCTATTGTTTCACGACCAATCGGAAAGAAGTCCAGATTCTGGACTAGATGCAGACGAATTGACAAACAATTGTATCAGGCGTATTTTTTTTTCCCCCGCCAAAAAAACAAAAAACCAAAAACCAAAAAAAATCGCCTGATCGCAGGTTACCTTGGGAGTGAAAGGGTTAATAAGGTCACTTTATTTGTTTCTTCAGCGCAGTCAATCGTATACCGAACTGTGCATGCTGTGAAGACAATAAGGCTCCAGCAATACTTTCTGTAGTTTCTTGCCTATGATACGCTAGATTAATATCCAGTTAGTTGTTTTTGCTAAATTGAAAGCAGACCAGAACAAAGGATATTTGTTTCACAATTATGAAATTTCCAGAAACAGCAAAGTCCCGTTTGAATGAAAGCACACATGTTATCAGTGCTTTGCGTGCATTCACTTATGTTTCCATGCTTACGCATAAAAGATAGGACACAACTCAACAATTCACTATCACTCTTTTTCCTGTTCTAGCTATGATGCAGGCTCAAAATCATGAATATTCGTACTTTCTTTTGTGCAAAAAAGAAAAGGTTTCCCTACAAGGCATTCATTGCTGGCCATGTAGAACTGGTATACAGAGTGTGCTACAGATGTTTGTTTCTCAAACATGGAAGACATGAAAAACAAGAGAAGAATGAACACAAAACAAAGAAACAATTCCATTTTGTGTATTAGAGGCAGCATTACTTTAAAGTGGCATTTAAAAAACAGCAATTTGCTCATCAGAAGATGCTCTGAATTCAGTCTGCGTTCCACAGCACAAAGTTATGTTGAAATGTAGACTTAAATGCGAGGAAAGGTAAATAGCACAATCATTTTGTAACCTCGATTTGTGTGGTAAATGCTAACTGGGTGAATTTTTGCAAAACTTCGTAACAAAGGTGCGGACAAAAAAGCTTAGGATTAAAGGCTGGGGAAGGAAAATTTACTTTTCGTGATTGTGTTGGTTGCATTTAAGCCCTAATTTTGTGTCCCGATTTGACGTTGGTTTTAATTTATTAAACCTCAATCCTTTTCTTGATACCTGGCATGCTATATTCGACAATGGACCTGACGATACACATGGATGTCGAATCTAATCCTGGTCCATTAGTCCTTCTTTGACTGAAGGAATACATCGTGAACATGATGTCAATCCAGGATACAGGTCTTTGATGTGTTCTACCTTAAAGATGTCGAATCATGTCTATAACAACTCTACACTTGGTTCGCCATTGGTGCAATTTGTTTCGAGCCCTCGTTGGAACTGTTCACGAAATATGTACTTTCAAGGCAATTTCCGCCAAAGGAGATTTAGGGGATCTAGAGCTGGAAGGAAGGTTCAGGAGAAAAGAATGCGCTGCTCATATAATATTCAAACTTTGGTTTCAAATCCAAGTTCCCAATCAAAATCTGCATATTCCAGAAAGAATTCTAATTGCTCAAACCACAGCAACTTAACAATAATACCGCGTCAACCGTTTGATAGAGGAAATACATCGGGGACTCGCCCTGTAAATTTCTGCCTTCTTAACACGCGTTCAGTAAACAACAAGACTCTTATCATCAAAGACTTTGTTGCTGAGCATTGCATTGATCTACTTGCTGTAACGGAAACATGGTTGCAACTCTGCGTCCGGCTGCACCTTGGTATTCTGAAGAAATAAACAATTTGAAGAAAGATCGCAGGAGACTGGGGCGGCGTTGGCGAAGGACCAAACTTCCAGTCGATCGCCAGTTGCTTATTGACCAATGTCGTGTCGTCAACTCTTTAATTTGTTCTTCCAAGAGAACGTACTACACTAAGCTGATCAGTGATAATCAGACGGACTATAAACTTCTTTTCAAAACAATTGACAGTCTATTACATAGAAAGTGTGATATACCATATCCGCCCTGCAACTCGCCTTCGGATCTCGCAAATAAGTTCGTCGAGTTCTTTTCTGATAAGATCACCAAAATACGGGTCGACTTAGACAATGCAGCTCTCATCATCCATCAAGTTCCTGAAGTTAACCGGGTCTGTCCTTATACGTTTGATGAGTTCAGTTTGGTAGATGTTGACGAAGTCCGCAAATGTGTTGTGAAATTATCTTCCAAGTCATGTGATCTTGATCCTCTTCCTGGCTATGTCACAAGAAATGCTTTGAGCACACTGCTTCCATTTATCACCAAGATTATAAATACTTCGTTGCAATCTGGCCAAATGCCCTCTCAATTAAAAGTTGCTAAGCTACGTCCTCTTCTTAAGAAGCCTTCTCTGGATCACACGCAGTTTTCAAATTATCGCCCTGTTTCGAATCTTACTTTTCTCAGCAAAGCAATTGAGAAGTTGGTTGCTAACCAACTGATCTCCTATGTTAACAACAACAACCTGAATGAGCCATTACAGTCTGCCTACAAACAGTATCATAGCACAGAAACGGCTCTCATTCGCGTGCATAATGACATCCTCACAGCCATTGATAAACGTAGAACGGTAATTTTATTACTTTTGGACCTCTCCGCTGCTTTCGATACTGTTGACCATGATATTCTCCTCTTCCGTCTACAACAGTGCTTTGGAGTTACTGGCAAGCCGTTTCTATGGTTTAAATCTTATCTGTCCAATCGCATGCAGTATGTCTCTGTTGATGGTGCAGCTTCCTCAGATCATGCTCTTCAATGTGGTGTTCCACAAGGATCAGTGTTGGGACCCATTTTGTACGTTCTTTACACTTCACCCCTTTCAGACATTGTTAAAAAATTCAACTTGAGTTATCATTTTTATGCTGACGATTCACAACTTTATCTGTCCTTTCAGCCAACTGTACCCAGTGATAGGGATTTAGCTGTATCCAACATTGAGCGCTGTGTACATGAGATTGATCACTGGATGTTGATTAATCGTCTTAAACTTAACAAGGATAAGACTGAACTTCTAGTGATCTCCGCAAAACATCTACCGAGACCAACCCTTCAAGAAATTTCTGTCGTCAATGAAACCATCTGCTCGTCACAGAAAGCAAGAAACATCGGTGTCATTTTTGACCATCATTTTCGTTTTAATGAACATATTGCAAGTATTTGCAAATCTTCTTTTTATCATCTCCGTAATATCAGCAATATAAGGAAGTACCTGTCATTGACCACCACTGAAATACTTGTTCATGCATTTGTTTCTTCAAAATTGGATAACTGTAATTCTCTACTCTATGGCTTACCAAACTGTCTTTTAAAAAAATTACAGCACGTCCAGAATGCCGCTGCTCGTCTCATCACCCTCTCTAGAAAACACGAACACATCACACCTATTTTGTTTAATCTCCACTGGCTTCCTGTTAACTATTGTATCATCTTTAAAATTCTACTCATCACGTACAAGGCCCTAAACGATCTGGCGCCTTCATACGTTCGCGATCTTCTCACTCCTTACACTCCGTCTCGTCAGCTACGTTCATCTTCTAAAGGACTTCTTTCCATTCCGCACTTCCATTTGAAAACATATGGCGCAAGATCTTTCTCTGTAGCAGCTCCTACACTCTGGAACACTCTTCCGTCTGACATCAAGAACAGCTCCTCAGTGTCCCTTTTTAAACATAAACTAAAAATGTTCCTTTTTAAAAAAGCATTTTTATAACTTTTTGGCGACATTTTTTATTTTTATTTTATTAGTCTGAAGGCATTTTTTATTAACTCGTGGATACGCGAAGCGTATTTGCGAGTTTTTGTGGGGACTCCGATATGCAAATTGTCACTCACTCACTCACTCACTCACTCACTCACTCCAGTGTAGACACACTTCGTAATTAGTCGGATAGAACTCGGGGGCACCGATATGAAGACGACAATTGTCGTGACCGAAGTCACGGAAGTCTGTTGATGAAAGTTCACGCTGAAAGTGTATCGTACCGTTGCCAGAGTTTGTAATGATTTTGTAGCTTAAGAGGACGATTAGCGAGGCCCTGTTAGGGGTAAATTTCGACAAGCAACATGGCCTTGAAACGGCGACATAAAGGACCCGAAATGGCGACGAACGACGAGCCGCTCACGGGAAATTACGACAGCGACCTTCGACCTTCCGAAATTGCGACATGAAAAGGTTTGAAACTCAGACGCGCGACATAAAGAACCTCACTAACAGGGCCTCATTAGCGGTCTTACTAAAATCAAAAGGAGTTTAAATGTTTCCAGTTACGACAATGACCAAATTGGAGACTGAATTTCATGAGCCTTTTACTCGGCCAGGCGCTAAACGTGAACAGATGATAACTATTCGCTTTTCCGACATCGACCGCCATCGACCGCCCCCAAGATTACAAGCAGTATATGAATTTCAGTTGGCTCGAAAGTGATCTGAAGATGAGAAAATCTCTTGCTAATGTAGTAAGCTTTGGTGAGAACTCATAGAGCGAAATTAGCACTTGAATGAGAACTTATATGAGCGAAATGAGTACTCGTTATTGAACGAAACTACTACTGAAAACAGAATAAATTGACGAATCCATGATGTGAAACCGAAGAACTTCTGTGGCCAACCTGGATAAGAAACATCGCATGTAGGACTTTTCTACTGATTTAAGTGTTAGTACTAACAGGAATGGAGTTGTAGAAGTATTGGGACGGCCAAGAAGTATGTCAACATTTACTTGTAAATATGGAGGCGGCTGCCGTGACGGAGAACCACGAAGGTTACAATGTAAGAAAGTCATTGAAGGGTTCGAAAACAGTAAGTCATGTAGAAAATGTATTAAGTGTTATATTATATACAATACACCACAAGCCGTCAAAATGAAAAGTTTTCTGTGTATTGATTTCCGAATTTACCTTGAAGTGAACTAGATTGTGTTGAAGTAGACATGTTGGAAAAATAGGCTTACCTGTTTTGCTTACTGTTGTGACTCATATTTACATTGTAAAAACAAGAAGTTAGAAGGATAAAAACAAATATGTATTGCTGTATTAATGATGGCAAGTGTGATTTTTTTTAAGTGCAACGCTGAATATATATACCACTGATAACCTAAAATGAGATGGTAATGTAAATAAACTAATTCAACTTGATAAAGGATTGAGAGTCTTAAGGATTTTAAGATCATCACTAACATACTTTTCAAAAATGCAAGAAAGACTTGTTTGGTATGATTCATCAGCTGGGCTATCCTACATGGTTTTGTTCATTATCAGCTGCAGAATCAAGGTGGATATTTCTGTTGAATACATTGAATAGACTTGTAGACAACACAAACTATAATGATGATAAAATTGACAATGTCATGGCAACAAAATTCAGACCTTATTCAGAGGACCCTGTTACATGTGTTAGAAACTTTGAACTCACAGACAGTGAGAAGCAGGATACCAGAACTACATTTGGTTTCGGTGCCATTTAATCCTGTACCCTTATGTTAAGTTATCAAATTTTTTAACAACTGTATGCTTGCCACCTGCCTTATAACTGATGCCTAGTGTAGTCAAATGATTGGCGTCATGTACTCACTGTATGTTTATTTCAAAAAGCTACTCAGCTCCCTGGTCACTTTTATGTTGTGATTATAGATTATTAAAATTATCTTCAAGTTCATTCAATCACAACTCTGAAAAAACACCTCGGTAATTTTTAAATTATTTCTTTTTTCTCTGTTTTGTAAACATATCCACGAGTTCACCATAGTCCTACTTTGATAACTATTTTACAATTTTTAATATTTTTCAAGTGTTTTTAATATTTCTAACTGTAAAGCGCTTTTGAACTTTTAGGATATTGGCGCTATATAAATATTTTATTATTATTATTATTATTATTATTATTATTATTATTTATTATAAGGCACATGGTCACTGTGTTATATCATGCAAACACATGACATGACATGACACACAGATCATGACACGTTCCTTTGTTTTAATTGTGCCAATGAAAACAATGGCCCCACTGTTGATGAGGCAGGAAGTTTGCCTGCAGCTATGTTCTTTGTTTTCTATCATGCGAGCATGCCGTGTGCGTGCGTTCACCTTATTCCCTGAAATCCTGTGGAAGGTCACATAATTTATTATTCTAGTTTAGTATAAATACCCAGGTGATTATACAAAATATATGGCGCACTCTGGTTGGTTTGCTATCTTAGATTATCAGCCATTAATCACCTTGACGAACAAAATGGCTGCCAGTTGTGGGTGCACTTTTGATCAAATAGAATTTTTTCAAGTTGTACAATGCTTTTTCTTTCCTTTTTCAAAATAATCACCTGTGTATTTATAGTAAAACAATTGTTTGCCTCAGGCTCAGTGATTATCGGTGAATTAATTCACCGATAATCACTTAGCCTTCAACAAATAATTGTTGAATATACCAGTGAAGCAACATCGCTGGCATCTCTCCAAAACAGCTGTAAAGCAAGAATTGATGCCCGCCATTTTTTGTCTGACAAGGATTTCCCAGAATCCCCAGTACCATTTACTTGGCTTATGGTATTCGACGAAATGAAACGAAACGAAACAATTGGTAATCGACAAATTGAAACGAAACGAAACACGATTTTTGTTTTGTTTCGCTAAATACAAACGCCTGAGGCTCAGTAACGAAGATCCCATTTTTTTTTTCATAAAATATGCCCTGTGAGATAAAGCGGACATTGCTACATCAAACTTGGAAAATACTGAGCTCCTAAACAATTCTTCTTCTTCTTTTTGTTCCACAAAATATTAAAGAGGGCTCAGTTGGTAATTGACTAAACAATGATCTCAAATTCTTATCATAAACGGCCTTGTTCTGAAGTATGGTCTGTCCGGTAAAGCGAACATAATAATAATGAACTTTATTTGAGTGTCAACGGTATCTAGCACTGACGTACTAATTGGGGACACTGTAAAGCACAAATCAAATCAAGTCAAATCATATTTAATTAAATTAAATCAAATCAGATCATTACTGTGTCAAACGGGGTAAATATAAGTAATTTTGGTCACGATAGTCTTCTTGCTTCGGTAAATACCAACGCAGGGGGTTTAACGTTTTGCAGTATTACTAAAAATAGATAGCCCTACGTGACCTTGGCGGCAGTGCGCACAAGTTTCCTGCCAAAAGAGATACAAGTGACAAGAGATAAACAGCGTCACGCATTCTTCCAGACAAAACTAGCCAGCAGCTCATCAAAATATAATTAGTATTAGCCTTCACAATTTAAGCCAGCAGGGCTCACTGTAATTTAAAGCAGTTTAAAACTTCCACAAAGGGATGAGATGGGTAAAAAGTTTATATATAGTTTCAGATTCGAGTGTTTATGTTGTTTACATGAATATGTAATTAGCGTTCGGAGATCTCAGCACTGTATTTTACCGTGGGAACCAAGAAAGCTGATTGGTCAACATTAATTCGATTAGTAAACAAACCCAACTATCACTGAAAGTTCTGTAAAACCTTAGAAAACTTTCTGATAAAATCGCTCAGCTTAAACACGACGTCGACAACAATTACGGTGCAATATACAGTCTGGTAGGTCTTTTGCGGTCGTGGAACCAACCATATAGTATACAATATATACAAAACTTAGGCGTAAACCCACATTCACGTTTGTTCGAAGCCGTATTATCAAGTGTAGCCTGTGTGAACGCTACCGAGAGCGTCTAGTTTACATAACAAACTCGTAACGTGAGCTTGTGACACCTGTGATTTTCATTTTCACAAGTTACAGTACTCGTTTCGTTTCGTCGATTACCAATTGTTTCGTTTCGTTTCGTCGAATACCATAAGCCGTTGTTACTTTGTAGGAGTTTTAAGTAGTGTTGAATTTCCTGAGATAATGAGCCAACTGGATTACTTGTAAAATGCCAAGGTTGCTGGGTTGGTATATATACTAAAAGTGCATGATCATCAGTAATGAACTGCAGTGATGGATGGATGTTCCTAGCCTTCCTGTAGGTAGCACTATAATGAATTTGCATATTAATATCTATATACAGTGTAGTATGTGGGTGCAATATATTCAGGTGAATTAATCAACTTCAACAACTTCAACCTCATTTTTTATTAAAAGGATCTTGCATTAAACTGGTCTGCAAAATAGCAGTTGCTAATGTAAATGGCCCCGTTGAAAGAAAAAGAAAAATAGAAAAATTATTGATTATATTTTATATCTTTATTGTACAACTTTAAATATCATATACATGTATGTTTTTGTTTTAAAACTGTCTGTTATTAAGTTGTGTGCTCCTGTAAATCTCTTGACGTGTAGATTAAGTATTTGCATTTACATGGAAACGTTTAGAGGATCTGTAGCATGGCTGCATGTAGCTACAAAATCTCTCTCCAACTGTTACAGTGCAAACACCCAAACCATGAATGGTTGAACCTTTTTCAGACATTTTTTCCACTTTATTTTGTAAGCAGCCAATGAGTGCTTGCATCAGTTAGGACTGATAAAAACATTATTTAGGCTTTTTTCCCAACATTATTTGACATTAATTTTTGCCAAGTAAAGCCTCATGCATTTGTGGAAAAAAATGACTACATATGTAAATCTTTTTACCAGTGTGTTATTGCATTAAAATAGTGAAATTATGGTTGGATGAATCTGGCTGTTACCTAGAAAATTACCATGTATAAGATCTTGAGTCAAAGTGGCTTTTGCTCCTGCATTTATAGCAGCTAAGTTTGCACTTTCTTTTGATCCTCATTCTTTAGTGTTTGGTTTTTTGGTTCTCCTAATTCTACTCGAGAGCTTAAGCTATTTTGGGCAAGATTAACCGCATATCTATTTTTAGGTAACAGCCAGGTTCATCCAACCTTAACCAGGGCTCGAAATTACGACTCACTGGTTGCTAATGTAACCAGAAATTACGCGTTGGCAACTAGATTATTAGAGCTAGTCGCCAGTGGGCGACTCATCTTCACCTTTTTTTCTCCAACCTTGTAATCTCAAAGGTAAATTAATCGTCCTTTTGGATGAAATGCACGATTTATATGAACAGATATAACAAAACAAACCCACAACTCTTCAATCGCCATGTTTCATAATTAAGCACCATGTTGGATTCAGCAGCTTCTTTAATAAAAGTAGCGCGGGCGCACTAACAAAAACATCCATGAAGAAAATGACGACTAAAAGTTAAGATCTGGCGACCAAAATTTTTGGGTCAGTCGCTAGCTGGCACCTGACTAAAAAAGTTAATTTCGAGCCCTTCCCTTCCTTCTTTAACATGTTTTTGATCTCTAAAAGTGAAAAATGTAGGAAAAATGCCTAAATAGTTTTTTAAGTCCGAATACAGGAAAAATGCCTGAAAAAGGTGCCGCTGTTCATCGTTGGAGTGTGCGCACTGTAAAAGTATTTCATAAGTGAATGCAGGGAATGACAAACATTTTTCAGTATTAAAAAATAAATATCTCTACATGGCCATGTAATTTTGTTTTTATTGTATAAAATTTAATGATACACCAAATGGCAGCAAATTGATAACCCTGCCAGTGATATCACATGTTTGATATCAATAACCATTTTTGTCAATTTAATTGCTATCCTGCAGTGCAGTATATGCCTGAATTTTGTATAAGAAATCTTAAATTTAGACTGCCAGCCTTGACTTTGATAACTTACCACTGTTATGCAACTGCACGATTTGACAGCCCTAGCAGTGAGCCACACAGCAGTGAAGAGGACAATGCAGATAATGATTATGATAATGATGATGAGCATGACTCAGAAGAGAAGGAAGAACAGGAGAAAAAGTGCAGGCCTCCATGGAGTGTTGTTTGTTCGACGGAGGAAGAGTGGCAACAGTTAGCTGAATCATTTAAGAAAACCAAGAACAGAGATGAAAAATTGCTTTATGAGACTCTTAGTGTTGACTTTGTTCCAGAGATTGGCAAGATGATTGAAGCAAAGGTATTGTAAATTATGGTATTTGTAATCCACATTATCCAAGTTATATTTCAATGTGTAGTTTCTTGAGGTGTTGATTTTTCTTTTCAGACCATACATTTGCCGTAGATCTTTCCTTACAGTGCTGCTCAATCGCTTGTATTGGTCATTCATTAATTTTTGTTTTGGCCATGCTATCATATGACAGTAAATCCAGTATTCTCACTTTTATTACATGGTTTGCGCAATCGTGAAAAGGTCATGAATTTTAGCAGGTGTCTTCAAAGGTCATTGAATTTGCTTAAAATCCTTGAAAATTACTTGCTTTCTCTTCTTGGTCTTGAAAAGGCCTTGAAGTTTAGTCTTCCTTATATCCCCTGTCACATTTCTGGTAAATTGAATGGTTTTGTTGAGGAACTTTTGTCCACAAATGACTTCAAAATAAGGAAAAAACTTGCTAAAAATACCGGTAAATGATGCAAACTTGTACATGAAGCAAAATTTTGATCTGCACCTCAATTTTACGCACCACACGTCTGATGTGGTGTTGTTTCGTCAGCCATGGTTGAAATATCTAGCATTGTATATGACTTAGTTGAATGTTTTGTTATGTATGAAAGGGGGACAAAGAGTTTTTGATTTCTTCAATAGAACTCTGTTCTTGAAAACTAGTTTTTGTCCTTGAAAAGTCCTTGAATTTTGTTTGTTGGAAGTTGTATGAATCTTGTATTAGAATGTGGCACACTAAATGTGTACAAATGTGTGTGTAGAATGAGAAGCAGATCTTTAGACTGAAGTAGCCTTGGAAAGTGGTATTAAAATAATAGCCTTGCCTGGTAGTGCCTTAAAAGAGGATAGTCTTAACAGAACATCAAATAAACATTGTACTGTTGGAGGGAAATTGATAATAATAAAATAATAATAATATAATAATAATAATATAATAATAAATAAATAATAATAATAATAATAATAATAATAATAATAATAATGATTTAAGTTAATAGCCCCTCCTGTGCCAAGGTTTGGTTGGTGTTAGGTAGTGACTTGACTTTAAAATGTGACTGCAGTTTAATAAGGAGGGAGGAAAACCAAACAACCCAGGGAAAACCCCCAAAACCAATAGGGCAGAAATAGCAAATTCACCCACAGTACTGTAAGCTTATACAGGATTTCATCCAGGGTTGTAGAGGGGGAGACAAGTTTTGTCATTGCTATGCTGGCTTTCATCAATTTTTTACTCAATTTAAGATGGTGGAGTCCTAGTAGTGTAAGGCTATAACACTTGCTTGGTTCACCTTAAGGTTCTTTTTTATCTTACATGGTAGGACAAAGCCATGAGGAAGAAACTGTTAATGGAGTTAGCACCTCGCAGGGCATCAGACAGAATTGCTTCAAAGGCTCAGGTGAAAGAAGAAGAGGAGCAAATGGAGGAGAACGAAAAGCAGCGGGAAAAGGAGAGACTTGCTGAGGAGAGGAGGAGAGAAGAAGAGGAGAGACAACGGGAAAAGCAACAACAGGCTGAGAGAAGGCAGCAAGGTTTGTTTCCATTTCCTTCTCACAGTCAGTTTGTCAAATTTAATGGCTGTCAGGCCAAATTGTCTACTTGCAAGTACATGACTAAATCATGCAGTGAAATAATAATTATTAAAAATTACAGCATGAGCCCACCAAATACAAGAGAGAGACATTTTTGCCACATGCTCAAGCAGGTGGTGGTTATTGCAAGTTCTCTTATTTGGTAATGAAGTACATGTACACTGGGCAGTAGTTAAAGGCACAGTCAGTAAAGTTGCAATGTTAAATGGGCACTATCCTCAATGAGTTACATGTATGACGTTCTGCTAGCTGTTCGTCTTTGAGATACAAACCCTAAAGGGAATTACAAATGTAACTCATAATATCCAAACATGTTGTAGTGTTCTGGTTTCCCCATCTTGTTTTTGATTTGTTTGGAAGTTTGCTATTGATTTGTTTAATTTTAGAGAACAGTTTTATAACAATATCTGTCATTGTTGTGATAGTAAATGCAATAATTATGATTGTAAAGAAATAATAAAAATTTTTATAAAACACTTGTGGGACATCTGTTCTAAATATCTTACTAGAGAGAGCCAGGAGGGCACGCATGCGAGAGGAACGCCAGTGGTTGATGGCTAATGGTGAGTTTGTTCCGGAAGAGTTGAGATTGAGCACTGGCCAAGAGGAGGAAAGAGCAGAGCAAGTGGCTGAAAACAAAGTCGCAACAGATTCAAGCAGTTCAATACAACATGGGGCAGATGATGATGATCTGGAAGATAGAGATGAGGATCTTTACACTGGAATGTACAAAGGTGATTATTGATCATTGTAGATTCAAAATGTGTTGATAGATGATGATAGTAGTTAAAAATTTTGAATAAGATTCATTGGTTTTATTTATTCTCACAGGTACATGCATGCCTTGATTGGCTTATTTAGCATACTGTTCCTCTCAGTAATGCCCAGTAGATTGAAAACTGAACATAGAGCAACGTAGTTGTTGCGGGAGAAAATATCACACAAACAAACTACGCATTTATCACAACAAGCCTGTTTCGTGGAAATCCCCTGACGAGTGGGCAACCACCAAACAGGCTTGTAGGGATAAACGTGTAGTTTGTTTGTGTGTTTTTTTTCTCCCGCAACAACTATAAATTTTATATATATATATATATAAAGTGTAAAAGTTGATTAATCGTAAAACAGTGCTCAATACGTGAACGTAGAGCGAAGTAGTTGTTGCGGGAGAAAAAACACACAAACAAACTACAGGTTTATCCCTACAAGCCTGTTTCGTGGTTGCCCACTCATCAGGGGATATTCATATCCTCATATCCCCTGATGAGTGGGCAACCACGAAACAGGCTTGTAGGGATAAACCTGTAGTTTGTTTGTGTGTTTTTTCTCCCACAACAACTATATATATATATATATATATGCCATGTAATTTTCTTTACCTTATTTTTTGTAGTTATGGATGCATTAAAGAAACATAACAATGCATGGCCATTCTTAGAACCAGTGGAAGAGTCGTATGCTCCTCAGTATTATGAGATAATTGAGGTGAGCTCTCACAGTCTTTATTGTATAAATTTGTTTCTTTTCTTTTAAGATGCAATTCAAATGAATAGGTTAGTGATTCTACACTGTAGATGAGACAGCTCTGCTTGACATTCTTTTTGCTGTATGACAGGCTCTGCATGGTTAATGTTGAGTCCCTGAATTGTATGACGCAAAGTCAGATTAACAGTTTCTTGTGTCAATGACAGAACTCAAGAAACTTGGGAATTAGTATTGGTTTAATATACGGTGGGTATATAGCTTCTCATCAATATGCAATCTGGTAAATGAGTTTATTTTGTCCATGTTTGTTTTCAATCTGCACTTGTCATCCTGCTCACTTAAGAAATCTTCCTTGATTTTGATTGGCTAGGATGGGCTAACGCCATGAACTGCTTAATTGTTATTGGCTGCTAAACTTTCAGATTTGGCCTGTCCAATTACAAATGTTTGTTATTGGACAGATCAAGTCGGGCAGTCTGAACCAGAAACAGCCAATTAATCCATAAATAACGTCTATTCGAGAATAGAATTTTGTTATTGACACAATTATGTAAAAAATTGGTTATTATGTCCAGATCAGTTATTTGACTTGGCAGGTAATAAGACACATTGTTTTCTTTCACCTTTTGTTTTTTATATATATATCAGCAACCTATGGATCTGTCCACCATTGAACAAAAGCTTGATGATAGTAAATACAAGAATTTAAATGAGGTAAGAATTCATGTGGAGTAACCTGTTTTATATCATCTAAGTCCTTTTAAGGCTTATGAGTGCACAGAAAGCAGATGAAAAACACTGCCATCTCTTACTACAAACTGGCTCCTGTCTTTTGTACCAATGTACCAAATAAACCCTTCCTCACTCGCTCCGACGAGTGAGGAAGGGTTTACTTTATCAATTATTATCAATTTATCTGTATTACTTTATCAACTTGTTTTTTTATACCAATTTCTTGTGTTCTAAATCCCCTCCGACCCAGCATCAGGTTCTTGAGAACAGCCAGTTAATCCCAAACATATGTACATAAAATAATGAAATGTTTTTTCAGTGTAATTTGGAGTGAACACTGTAACCTTAACCAACAGATTGAAACTGTGAATGGAGTTAAGTTGCTTAGAGTACTTTTGTTTTAGTTTGTAGCAGACATGAAGCTGATGTTTGAAAACTGTCTAGAGTACAATGGACAAGATAGCAGTAAGTGATTTTTTCTGTTGCTCGTATCTGATGTGTGTTGCGTATTGTATTCACCAGTACAAAAAAAAAAATAGGAAAATTGTTTTAGAAATTGCCAGTCAAAGTGGTTTCATCCCCTGGCTGACTTGAAAGCAGGTTCCAAGGATTTTATACTGTTAACCACATCTAGTAGCCTTCGGTGTCGATCAAGAAATGCCGTTTGAGGCTGCTTTTGATAAAGCTGTTGGGAGCTTCCAACTTTTATTCTCACTGACATTTATAGCTTAATCGTTATTTCCTTTCATTTACAGTATTTATTTTTCAACGTCCACAGTAATGGAGAACCTCAGTTGTTGTAACTTACCAAGTTTACCTTTATAGGGTTTTGGTTTGTTGTTTCCACTTTTGGTAATTTAGAATCACGGCTACGCTACTTGTGGTTAGGGAGCAACAGTTAAATATTTGGAATGCATTAAAATTGTCTCCTCTCAATGCATACGATTTAGAGTACTTGTTTAGAATGTGCATGCAAAAGTTCCAAGATTATGATAACAGCCAGTTAATCCCAAACAGTGCAGATATATTCCACACATTTGGAATGCATTAAAATTGTCTCCTCTCAATGCATACGATTTAGAGTACTTGTGATGTTATTGATGGTAACTTTCTTATTGTGACAGTGTATACAAAAATGGCTAACAGCCTGGAGGCTGCATTCAACCGCCATTTGAAGAAACACTTTCCCGAAGACGATGATAACAGCGACGAAGATTTTGAGGAAGAACTTGCCAGGAAAAGTAAGAAAGACAAGAAAAGACGATCTGAAAGTCATTCGACTCCTGACATGTTCCGCGGTGTGCAAACACCCGATGAACATCACTTTGCGCCGCAGTTGACACCGTCTGGAATGCAATCCATGTTTTCAAATCACATGATGCCAAATACCATGACAAACGGTGGCATGATGCCGTCACATCATCCCTCCAGAATGCCATTCCCGGGCCCTCCTCACTTTGCCCCAGATGGACGGCCCCTGTATCCACCACAGTTTTATCAGAACACTTTTAACCCAACTGCCTTTGCAAGGTTTGGTATGGCCCAGGCTGCTGCTCCTCAGTACAACAGGGTGACTTATCCTCAGGGCAATCCCATGAGTCAAATGGGTCAACCACCGCAACCTTCACCTTTCCCACCCCAAGGAATGCCGGGAAGGTTACCGTTCCAGTTTGGAATGCCATCGGGAAGTGGTCATTCGCTCAGGGAAAATGATATGAATGGGCCAAACCAAACGGAACAGCCAAAACAGCTATCGCCACAACAGCTGGGACCTGTTTCCACTTCAGGTAAGTTCAGACATTGTTGTCAGTATAAAGTAGCTTCATTCTCTCCTTCTCACACTCTTATTTTATTTCCTTTCATAAGCATCGATAATTCTGCCGCGACATTTTGCATTTAGGCTACGTTTCAACCAGGGAGCCCCTAGTTCAATTTCACTAAGTTTCTGTTAAAAGTCAGGGATTGTGACAGTCGTGCCTACAATCTTCGTTAGCTCAAGTTTTTCCCTTGCAATCTCTGTGTTATTCCCTGTGGGCGTAGGGAGTTCAGCAAGTGCTCCCAGAAGTCAATACAATGTCCTGATTAATCAATGAAAGTTTCAAAATAAATATGTTGTTTGGTAGGCGAGCCTACTCCCTCTGCGGTAACTGGAGGTATGGAAAGAGGTCGTCAACTGCAGCAGCCTCATCGACCTCCCTACTATAGACCACAGTCATTTAATCAGGCATTCCCTGGGTATCCACGGAGCAGCGGTATGCCACCGTACGGAGCTCCGGGGACCGCGTCATACGGTCAACCCATGATTCCTGGCCGAGAGCCTTGGCGCATTGACAGAAGGACCCCAGAAGCGGCACCACAGAGAGTACCATTAGCCAATGGTCCGTTCCGGGAAGAAGGTACAAAACCTGCTTGTTTACCTTGATGCATTTTGCAAACCATTAGAGACAATACAACAAGCGAAAGGCCTGGTTTATTTGGCACGCAAAATTTGACGCAAGTTTCTGTTTTAGTGGAAGCTCTAACAACGTAGAAGAAGGTCATGCAAACTGAAACTTAAGTAATTCCTCAAATAACGGGATTTCCAAGGCTTTCACGTAACAAATTATTCCGTTTCGTCTCTCTTGACTTATTAAGGTTTACAACCTCTCTCGATGCACAGGTGACAGACCATGATTAATACACCCCTTCCTTGTCCAAAAAATGTACTAAAATCAAAGCAACGCCATCTTCATACTTGTCGCTACTTTCAGTACAAACTTTCGTTTTTTACAGGCCAGCCCTCAAATCCTCCGGAACCGACAAAGGATCGAGCACACAACTATAATTTCTCGGGAAGCCAACCAAAAACGGACAGTTCCAGCGATAGCGACGAACGCGACAGTGGACCAGAACATCAACAAGAGCTTCGTGACAGCTTGAACAAAGAACCTTGTGACAAAAGCCCACACCAGCCGAGAAACAAAGTCCCAGCTACACTCTCCATCAGCCACATCTTGAGTGGTGCATCACGGGAAGGACAGCAGCAGGGCGCAGGCGCGAGACTTCAACAAACGCCTGGCCAGGTTACTGGAAAGGTTGCCAGTAGCTCTCCACCTGTGTTGGATAAACGAGCGCCCCATGTGTCCAATAATATTGAAGGAGCCAAGCCTCCCAATAATTCCTATGATGCATTTTCTGGTAAAGGACCCTACGACGGTGCACCTGGCAGGGAATCTTTCGGCGGAATGTATGGAAGAGAACATTATAGAAATGTGCAAAAGGAAGGTTTAGAATGGAAAGGCCCGTCACAGGATGGCCTACACCGTAAAGAACCATTCGAAAATGCTTTTAGTATTAAATTTAATGATAGGAAATTCCCCAGCGACGCCATCGAAAGCGTTATCAAGAAGTCAGCTCATGAAAACGTTCCCGAGCCAAACTCAAGTAAGAAAATGCCTGAGCTCAGACCGATTAAAGACACTTACGAGATTACGCAACGTAGCGAAGAAAAAAAGTCTGAAGAAAGAACGCACGACATTGCGCCTGCAAACGGGCACTTAGAGTCCAGCAAAACAGATTCTGCCGGGCATAGAATATCTGCAGACATGTATAAACAAATGAGTGCAGGTGCCCGGACAGCACCGTACAAAAACTGGCCTGGAATTCATGAGGGATCTTCACCCCTCGCAACAGGGAGCTTTTTGCAGGAACTCAACGATGCTGGACCACCGTCGGCAACAATAACAGAGAAGCCAGTGGCCAGTGAGAATCATCGGCTTCCTTTTACTTCTCTTCTTAAAGGAATAGTGCCTTCCCAAAGCAACCCCGTCGAGAGCCGGGGTGGGTACGTGAACCTCGAGGCAACAAACCGTGATAGGATGAGGGAGAACATGATGGCTGCTGGGGGCTACATGCGGGCAGCGAATGAGAAGTTTGATAGGTTCAATCCGGCCCGACCTGGTGATGTCTCTCCGTACGCCATGTATGCAAACAAGCGACCGTCTGAGATGATGCCACCTCTCCAGTACAGACCGAACATGAGCGCTTTGGCGCAGCAGCGAAATCTGGAGGGTGCCGGCATGTCCGCATCTGATCCGCAATTCGTGGACCTGAACTCGATGCAGTTCCGCCATGCCCCGAGATACCCATCACGGGACTCGCTTACAAGAGAGCAGATGTACTTCTTAGAACAGCAGCGACGACAACAGATGACATCATCAATGGGCGCCATGATGGCGGGGGGTCAGCCAGATCGTATACTTGGATTCAGTGGAATGTTGCGTCAGCAGCAGTTGTTTGATGCGGCGTACGCGAGTCACATGAGAAATGGCGAGTATCCCGGATACCCAAATGAAGGTGAGCGAGATGTGCCATCTGCTGTTAATTGTGTTGTGTAGAGAAAACGCCATTTAGCAGCTAGCGTTATGTTGCACTCGTCGCTGTCTCGTTTTTTCCCACCTAGACTGTGAGCAGTCTGTCTTTAAGCGTATGGAAACGAATTGAACAACGGTGTGGGAATAGGAACAGGGAGGAAAGGGGAAAAAGTCCTATCCCATTCCCAGTCCATTCCCGCCACCACGCCGGTACATGTAGTTTCTGGGTATACGCACTTCACTAGTAGTCAGAAAATCGCAGCATAAGTATTCCAGGCGCATTCTGTTTTTGCAGTTTGTTTTTTTTTGCAAACAATTTTTCAAGGGTCGCTTTCCATGTACATTGTAACGATGATTCTACGTTCTGTAAAACAGAGTTGCCGTTTTAAATTGACATTGCTTTGTTCTCTTCTTTGCAGAAGTCCCCGCTAAAATGGGGAGATTCAGTTGACAGAGACCAATCATGTCGATTCGTTACCATTTTCGTCATAATTCCATTTTACACACGAACGTGAAATAGTAGAAGTTATTTTTCTGTGATTGAAACCGCAAGCGTGATATTACCCGCGCCAGTGCCGATATCCGCTTAATCGAGGGAATAACAGGAAGTCACCAGATTTTCGTGTAGAAAATAATTACATTAGATTCTTAAGTATTCATGTAAGGAATGTAAAATTGCCATGAAATTTCCGCTTTTTTGTCATAATAACCATTAAGATGGACTCAATTGCGAACTTTGTTGCTTCAAGGAAATTATTAGGAAAATTTACTCGAGGCTATGAAGTGGACCCTTTCACTCCCAGAACCAAACCGCAGAAGTCAAATCATGTTGTCACTTAGGATTTAAATTTCAGTGACATTTTTGACGGTCATGATACCCACCCACCCCTCCCACCCCACTACAAGTTATGATAGGTGTGAAAGAGCTACCAGTAGAAGTGAATACGGTGCGAAGTGGCTGCTTGAAGTTCATAACAGCTGGAAGACAGTTTTAAGTCCTTCCTCGTTTTTATTATGCTTTCTGGAATTTTGGTGAATCTACAAATTGTGTACCGTTGCCTCTTTGGGGAAAAGGACGCAATCCTGAAATCTTGAAACAGCCCGCTGTTGCTGTCGCCAACATTTTGACTTTTCCCACGTTGCTAAGCGACGCAACATTTTCTTTTTACGTCTGATGGCGTGACAACCGAGGGCACTGGCTTAGTTGTTTTGTTTTGGTCGTTTGCCTTTCTTATAGCGTTCAAAGGTTTGGAATGTAGTTAAAATCTCCGATGTTTGCCAAAAACCACGCTTCATCCCCCATCATGGTGTGCTCCTATTTTTGTATACTGCAGGTCCACAAGACTCTCAACCCTGAGTGGTTCCCTTTATTTCATATTATGTCTTTCTTAGCGGCAGTAATTTGTTTGTCTTTAGCGTTCGCGTATTTCATCTTATGTCCTGTGTGAAACAGTCAATTTTCTATCTTCAGATTGTTTCAAAAAGAATCTTTTGTTGATATTAATCTAACGTCAAATTCCTCAATTCACTAATTCTAATCGCAATGTTTTTAAATTGAATATTTGTAAGAAATGACCACCAGAACTCTATCGTCTTTCGTATTTATTTTGTATCTTTTTATATTTATATTCTTCGATATCAAATTTGTATCAGGCCAGACAAAATAAATATTGATTGTAAGAGCAGATCTCCTTGTCGGTTAACTGATCTTAAGCAGTCAGGTTCACACTTTGCCAAATAAATCTCGCATTCTTTATTGACTGTGGTGTCTTTGATCCGTCTTAACTTGTTATGCAGCTGTTTGTTCTTTTTTGAAATTTGTTTTACGATCGTGGTGGTTATGCATTCAAACGTCAGGTGATCGAACCATTAAAAATCTCCCGCTAGTTAACAATTCATTCATCTTTTGCCAACGTGTTTTTTTCGCTTTTGGGGATGATGACGAACTTGAGTTTAAATTCCATTCTTTACGCAAAGTAAAAAAAAGCACGGCTTACAACGTAACCTCGCCTTCAATATAGTCACCTGAAAAAGATTTGGGACTTGGAGGTAAAGAGTGGGGGGAATTTGGAAAATTGTGCGTACCTCTGGAAACATCCTGGCGACTCCCCTGGTCTGTATGCATCTGTTGTACTGAAGTACTGTTCGTTGACTTGGAAATCTCAAACTTTTGAACTTACAATTCAGCCATGTAACTGTAACCACTCTAAGCTGTTACGATGGACTGTCTGTTTTAGCGTTTTGGTACAAAATTTATGCACCTATCAATGTCAAGCCGGCGGGGGGTGGGGGGGGGGGAGTCAGGGCATGGGGTGGGGATTTTTACATTTTTGAAAAATTTGCCGTCGAATTCCCTGCCCACGGGCAAATCATTCCAGTCAAATGCAACCAAATTTCCCCACCCCGGGCTGCACATTGCTGTCAAATATCCCAAGGTTGGCAAAGAAAGATTCAAACATTCCCTCCCCTGGGAGAACAAGGTCAGTCAAATGCCTTACCCCAGGGCCAACAAAGACAATCAAATCCACACCCCATGCCCTGACTCCCCCCCCCCCCCCCCCCCCGCCGGCTTAACTTTGATAGGTGCATTATTTATTGACTTCACTTTGTAATGTGAACGTTTACTCCCATTCACTCGTCCACCATCCCCCGCTACCCACCCACTGCCCCGAAAATGTCAATCTGTTTTTCCCGTAAATACAGTTTTATGCACCGTGGTGCATGCTTTCCATAACGAACAGAATTAACTTCCAGTAGGTATATATATATGTAGCAGTCGCTATATCATTTTCAGCATGAGTTAACTAGGGAGAGGAAATATGAGTTCTTCCAAAAGAAGTTGAACCTGGGAACCTTCTAGAAGTACTTCGAACGCGCTCTACCACTAAGCTCTGAAAGATTCCTGTACCTTATTCTGCAAAATTTTCAAATGTGTTTCTTTAGCAGTAATTAAATAATCCAACACCAATCACATGACAACACCGCTAGGTAGGAAGCCATGTTTAATTTACTTTTAAAAACTTGAATTTAAATCTTAAAAGCTTGAATGTTAATGTTAGTGCTACAAATCACTTCCCAAAATTCCCACTGAGCATTCGCTCTGGAAATTGGGAAGAAGAATCGCAAGTCAGAGAGAACTTTCCTTGGCCTCGGTAGGAATCAAACCCACGACCTGCGGAACAACTACCGTTGATAAAATAGCGACAATGATAACGACAATGACATTGACAATGACAATGACACTGATAGCAATGATAATGACATTGACATTGATAATAACAATGATAATGACAATGACATTGATAACGACAATGACAATCACATTGAAAATAACAATGATAATGACATTGACATTGATAATAACAATGATAATGACAATGACATTGATAATAATGACAATCACATTGATAATAACAATGGTAATGACATTGACATTGATGATAACAATGATAATGACAATGACTTGATAATAACAATGATAATGACAATGACATCGATAATAACAATGGCAATGACATTGATAATGACAATGACAATCATTAATAATAACAATGATATTAACAATGACAATCACATTGACTATGACATTGAAAATAACAATGATAATGACAATGTTATATTCTGTAAAACGCCATCACACTGGTTCGGTAAATACGCATACACGCTTTTATCATTATCAGTGTTCCCGTTTAGTTACAACAGTAACAGAGAAAAGGGTATTCTTGCTTGAGAGAACGTTTTTGTTCTTTTCCAACTTGTCGTAGCAAGTGCCATATTAGATTGTAGCATACTCAATAGAGCCTTTTCACTCACGTGATCAGCGGCCATGTTTTTTAACGGAAACAAAAGAAGATGTTTGCATAAGAATATAATTTAATTCCCAGGGGATCAATTTCGGACACCAACATGGCCGCCTTTTCTTTGTTTGGGAACACCAACATGGCTGCCGTGACGTCATGTGCAAACGCTCTATATCGCACTTTATCATATGGCTGGTTCCACGAGCGGCAAGATGAGGCGAATCCTGAGTTCTGATTGGCTATCCGAGCGGGCAATATAGGCATATCTTGCCCGCTCAGGATTTCCCGCGTTGTGCCGCGACACGAATTGAAAACAAGGGGAAATGGCTATCACCTAATAAATCCTTTATTGACGAAACTTGTGTGGTCAAGTTGGCTGGATATTAGCCTTTTTCTTTTTGGCGTATTTATTGACCTCGACTATGTCTCGGTCAATAAAAGCGCAAAAAGAACTCGGCCAATATGCAGCCAACTTAACCTCGCGCTTGGTCAATAACGAATATAGGTTATTAGAAAATATCCCAAGGAAAATTCGAGTGCCGATTGGTTAAAAATCGTGTTTCTATAACTCGATAGAAACACATAAAAGTTGTAAGGTTAATGACGTGTAAATCGCGTGGTGTAGAGAATCTACGTTTTGATGATAAATAAAACGATCCATTTTTGTTCGTTGTTCGTTATTTTCCTTGGGTTATTTTCTAAAAGAAATAGAAAATATTTTCTTTGTGAAAGTTTAGGAGAACTCGCAAAAGCTGCGGAAACACTCCCCTATCGGCTCGCGTTCCCACAGCATTTCTCATTCTCCCAAACTTCCACTCGTGTTTCTATAACTCGATAGAAACACGGAAAATGTTTTCTATTTCTTAATTAATAGGACTGTTGTCTCAATAGGAAAATAGTTTCGCAATTGAGAGAGAACGCCCAACTAGTACTACCTGCATTTTTGACTAACTTACTTTGATGTTATGTAATTTAACATATGCTGCAATTGATACCTCTTAAAAGGGCTTCTTCACTTTTATTAAT
Organism: Ricordea florida; assembly: GCA_949710005.1. Lineage (NCBI taxonomy): Eukaryota > Metazoa > Cnidaria > Anthozoa > Corallimorpharia > Ricordeidae > Ricordea > Ricordea florida. The sequence continues at coordinate 10,944,232 of OX453275.1, forward strand.
TTCTTTCTTTCTTGGAACCGCATTGTAACATTTGCTGGAAGCAGTGTCTCAACTTTGTAATGTAATTTATTGTGTTTCAAACTGGTTTTTGTTCTTTTGCAACGAGGCTTAGGAAGCACTTGCTTACCCTTCCGTGCGATGCCATTCATTTAGGTCCAGTCTATTTTAATTGTAACAAAGATCATTGCTCTGTATTACTGATAGAATACGGCAATCTTACGTCAAAGGACGTCCAGTGTCTGCTAGTGTAATGAAGTAATTGTTTTAAGTGAGCTGAGTTCGTGATTAAAATCACGGAAGGAAGTAATTGTGTTTCCAGTGTAAATCGTAATTTACTGACACTTAATTAAGACTTTGGCCGCTTGCCGGAACTCCCTTCTATAAAAGGAATAAATTAGCGGATTCATAAACGACTGCAAAAGGAGAAAAGTTACTGAAATCTTACGAAGAAACGGACTTGCCCATTCCGTACGCTGAAATAAATAGAAGAAAAAGTAACATGCCCTCGGCAGCCAGCACACTACAAATGTCACAACTACTAGAATACACGAAAGAGTTCCTTTGCAGCGCTGCAGATAGTTCATGCGATGTCTTCTCTTCCACCAGTACTTGTTACTGTTGGAGTCAAAGGTGGTTATTTTTGTCCTTTGTTCTCTTATGGCTCGAAAGATCGCCGCATTGATAACGCACACAATGGTTATGGGTATTATAACGAAAGAAAAAAGGAGAATGTAGGAATAAAGTCTGTTCAGGTACTCAACTGTATTATGAGGCTGACTGTGCTGCCAAATGTTTCTTACTAATGCCAGGAATAAAGGAAGTGTCCAAACTATGGCTAGCATCAGAAGAAGTTTTACCCGAGACATTTTGGCCTGATATTTTAGCGGACGAAAAACCGCTAGGTGTCTATCGTAAGAGATTGCCAACAAGTTAAAAACGGAGCCTAGAAAACAGACATCTTTACCCCCTTCGAATAGCCAACAAAACTCAGTAAGGTTGTACGAGCAGCCGGTACAAAATGCCGCATATCCCGGCATAACAATCACAGCCATAAGGATATCACACACAGCAAGACTCAATAAAAGAAGGTTCATGTAGCTCCGACGAAGTTTTTCAAACCGCAAAAACACGGCGCAAGTTAGCGTGTTTCCCAGGAGAATCAGAAATCCAATGGCGCCGTTAACAAACCAAAAAACGAAATCAAGTTTCTTGTCACAGACCTCAGTACCTGCCTGATTTGATTTACCACCAGGTTGAAAAACGGGAAGTTTTGGCTCCGAGAATCGAGACAAATTGAAAGTAAAACTGCCTGGGGAGGAATTTCCATGCATAGCTCTAAACGCTTCACTGCAAGTAACTTAGTCTTAATGGAACCGTGCAGGCGCGTTTGAATATGGTTTTTTGCATACGTTTGCCATGAACAAAACTATTTCTAAGAAATGGCAATCTACATTTTTTATTGTGAAGTAAATCGCACAATTAGCAGAATTGGCAACAAAATTTTAAACGTTTGCCTTCTCCTGATCACGTTATTGATATCTGTGTAAATAAAGAGCAAAACTTTAAATGAGAAAGTCAAGCTTTGGCTTAACCAGCTGGTCAAGAAGTCTTTAGAGATACTGTGGGTAACAAAGAAACGGAAATTAAATTACAAAAATACACAACAATGCAGGTTTCTTTAATACAGAACTTTGAAACTATGAACCTTTTATTGGGTTTAGTCTTAAATGTACTTTATCCGCCGCGATATTTTCCTGTAACAAACAAACTGATTGCATTTTTGCGTTCATTTATCGCGATGATTTGTAAACTAATGCAATTCACTTTTTAAAGTATATTGTACTAGTTTGCAAATTAAAATTTGATAAGTTCAGCCCTTCCGGATTATGTAAGAGATACACGTACTATGAGAAAGAATAAAAAATCTTTTTTTAAGAGAAGTCGGCCGCTTGTTGAGAGAATTTCATCAAACTGTATATGTATTGGTTGCCAGTAGAAACTAGAATTTTTTTATTAGTTATTTTGAATGACACCGGAGCAATATCCACCCTCAAAACGGCTATGTAATAAAAATGTTTAAATTAAAACAGAAATCAAATTTACACATGCGGTACCATTAGCTTATAGCACATGCGTGGTTGACATATGGATTTCCGATCGGCTGAGGCTTGGCATACACGTGAAATGTTAGGAAACAAACCACACCATCCCGTGTGAAACTCGTGAATCTTCATTGTGTCTTTTATGATTTGCAATGCATTTAACAATTATTAACTAATACCCGTTTCTCCTTGGAGTCATCACACACCGCCCCGTCTTTAATTGCCACTGGTTGTGAGATGGTCGATAAAACTGGCCACTGCTAACAGCCCGGGACACTACAACAACTGACAAGAACAAGTATTGAGGCATCTCTTAACACAGACACATAGGAAGGAATGAATGTCAATGAGTAATCAAAGCGCTTTAAAGTTAGCACTTCAGGCCAATTACTTTAACCAGACAGAAACCAAACCCTACTGACCCCCCCTGGCCTTACCTCCTGCAGTATCACCAACTATGTCTGTAGGGTCCATAGACAGAATAAAGTACCTCAAAGAAGCTTTGGTTACAGTCCGAAACAACCCTGATGTGAAATTAAATCAAATGGCAGAGATTTTGGTAGGTACGTGGTGTAAGCATCGTGTATGGCTATGGAGAGCAATGTATGCCATATATTCACTAACGGGAAACCACTATATGACGCTTACACCACGTACCTACCGAGATTTTTAGCTTGAAAAACAATATTCCCCCACCCCACCCCCGACAAATCAATAGCAGCAGTCTCGCAAAGACAACATGGCAAGGTAGAACTGGGTATGAACTATTCACTGACATCATCACAGACAGTCCCCCCATCAAACGAAGAGCACGCGATAGGTCTAAACCCAATTGAGTTTAGGTTAAAACTTAGCATGCGTTCTCTGAATAACACATAGATAATATATCGGAGTTTTATTAAAAAGCATTACGGCGCCGCGTGACCTGGGGAAAATAAGTTCTTATTCTGTCCTGTTGATTAGCAAGTTTGCATGTGAGTGAAAATGGCAAATTCAATTCTAATTTCCTCTCACCATCGCGAAATACTCGCAAAATATGGCGCTTGACTTTTTGCGAAATTAAATGAAATACTCGCGAAATTTAGTGAGAATAAGGTATACAACAATTTACAATGTTTCAGTCGACAATTTGTGGATTTCCTGTTGAAAAGGAGTCACGGTTCCTCCTGGGCAGATCATGAAACTGATGCATACCGGGCGACTAGGTCAGCGGTTTTTCAAAGAAATTAAAAAGTGACTTACTAAAATTCACACCCCACTAATTCGAGTTTTTCAGGTGACGAAGTCCATTCATATCCTTTAAGGGTAGACGTAGAAGCAGAGGCAAGACTGAATACTGCATTAAAGCGGCGATTTCAAGAGAAAGCAAAGTGCAAACAAATTCAGCTGAAAAAAATGAGAAATGTCCGCGGCACAGCCGATCCAAATTAAGAGTGTTTGGGATAGATTAAATCAGTTCAAAGGAGAACATCTTATTGTAGTGTCGGGTAAAGTCAGATGTGACACATGCAAGGAAAGTGTGCCAAGAAAAGCTCTGTTATGAAGCACATTTCATCTCAGAAACACATACACGTTTTTAGGAACACTGATTGCAGTTAAATTGACATGAACAGCAACTGAACTCATACTAGAAGTTTTACGAGGTTAATATTGATATTAATGCGCAGTTCTTATTCATACGTATTTCGAACAAATTTATTTAGCGACGCTGGTAACAACGCGAAACTGGACAAAAATGTTTAGAAATGTTACTTTTGTTGCTTTTTTGAGCGACTTTCGTGACAAAAAGCAACTTTTGGAGCAACTTCTTGAAAAATTTCGGACAACGTTTTGAGCAATATAGGTCTCGAGCAACTTGTGAAAAGCTCTAGTTGGGATCGATTCTCGGTGCTAACCAAAAGGACCGCGGACCCTGGGAAGAAAATTAAAATCAATAAGAAGCGCATAGGGTGTACTCGTGTTCAGGATTCTGTGTGTTGTTCAATTCACCTGACGGGAATTTGCATTCAGTGTGTGCTGCTTTGACCTGAATATCTCAAAGAATTCTATTGATGATTGCAGTTACATATATCATATTTTTACCCACCCACAAAACGTTTTAAATATTTGAAAGTGGCCCTAACTTTGCCGATTCTTGCGAGGCTGCCTGCAAAGTTTACTATTCAAGATTGGCCTCACGCTAATGCCCAATGTTTCCACGTCGTCTTGCTCGGGAGTCTTTGGCTATAGCCATTTTCAAAGGTGTCTTCTTAACAGTATTGTTGTAATTCAGAACCGTGTATTTTTGGTCAATTTACTTTTAGAAGAGCTTCAATAACCTGCTTCACTTCTTTAACCTGAAAAGTCCTTTTTAGTTGTTTTTTTTTTTTTCAATTGCTGGGTCCAATCCTTCACTTATACTTAAGGAATAATCAAACGGTGAATCATATTTAAACCCTAGAGCTACGTCTAAAACAAATACATTATTCGACCATAGAGTGAAGCTCTACCTTTGAAATCAAAGATTACCTTTTCAGACTGTCAGTCAGTGTTTGCTGAACTTATGCCGTACCTTAGTTTCAGCTTCTAATGCTTCTACTTTCAGAGTCAATCCCGAAAGTAAATCCTTATTCGAACTGCAATGCGATTCTTTCTTTTCATCCCTTCCCTGATTCGATTCGATGGCAAGAGTGAAACCTAGTTCGATTCTGTCTTAACTGTATAACCCACTTTCACTCCTAGGTTCAAACCTCGAGCCAATTTTTTACCCTTTCACGTCTAGATTTGGGCCGCTAAAGTCGTATCCTGTAATTAAAACGTTTAACCCTTTCAATTCCTGATTCAAACCTTGAGTCGTTCATTGTGGTTTTAAACGCTCTGTCATTATACATTAATATGTTGTTCCTTGTTTTAATGTTTTACCAACAGAGACAAAATCTAGTCATCAAAGTTTCAATCATTTTCTGAGGCCTCGAGTCACGTACAAAAACGATTCCTTTCGTATAAGCTCGTTATTCATCTCCTGTCAATTAAGAACTGTAGCATTCATTTTAAGGCCTGTCTTACGAGGAGACTAAACTTTCAATTACTTTGGGGATATTTTCAAAACACTTGAGGCTTCGATTTTAAGGCGAAATTTTGTTCTTTTTATTTTACAGATTACGGGGAACACTTTAATTTTTACACCATAGTGTCAGATTTTCCCCATTTGACCGGGACAATTAACGATTTTACTGACATTTCATTAACGTCCGAGCCGCTCGACGAAAGTCGGCTCTGTAGAAGGAATAAATAACAGGGTTGACAGACGACTGGAAGAAAATGAAAAACAAAGACACTTTTACCAGAGCAGGACTAGTGAGATCATTACGACCAAGTGCTGTACAAAAATTCAGGAAGGCTCGTGGGAGCCAACAAATAACAAAAATTAGCACAATTAAGATGCATGACATTGATCCTTTCTTCCGCCGAATTGCGTTCCTCTGATTTTGTGAAGTTATACCGCTTACAAACGTTTCACCGTCAATATGTGTAACCTTTTTTAACCTTCGGTTAGCCCTCTGTCAGAGCAATTCATGAGTGATTCTACCATGTCGGTATGAATTCGTTTCTTGTGACTCTGTATGGCTTTTATAAGCTTGAGGTTAATGACCAACATTACAGTAATTGGCAGTAGCGTAAATAATATTGATAGCAAAGCATTGTACACTGTGTCAGCTTTTGAGATAGCTTCGCGCGTCCAAGAATGCTGCCAAACATTCCTCAGTGATGACACGATAAAAGGCGTTCCCCACACTACAGACAGAATTATAAAAACTCTGCGATTCGTCATCGTTGATGTGTAACGAAGAGGCCGAAGAACGGCGAGGTGTCGGTCATAAGTGATTGCTTAAAGGTTCAGCACTGTAGCGGGAAACGCGATGTCTCTAGCACCGCTAAACAGCCAACAGTACTTGATCCATCGGTAGTAACATCCCGCGCTACAGAACGCCGCAAAACCCGGGACCACAAACAAAGCCATAGAAATGTCGGCCACTCCCAGGCTAATGAGATATATATTCATATAGTTTTGCCTTAAATAAGGACTCGATAGAAATACAGTACAAGTAAAGCTGTTTCCCACGACTATTACCACGCCGGCTATTCCATTCAAAATCCAAAAGATAAAGTCGAGATGTTGCTCACATTGTGGAGTCAACATTGAATCTGAAGGTACAACGTGCAAGCCGGGATCCAAGGACGTGTTTTCCGGAGGCCTCAGCTGCAAACAGGAGAAATTCATGTCAAAACTATCAGAGCCAGTGGTCAGTAAGCGTTTCTTGGTTTGAGAGACACGATGTTGGGAGGTTCAATAAAAACAAATCTCAACGCTTCGACAGTTTTCCTTAAAGTAATATATTTTTCAGTACCAGTGAAGTTTCACCTGGTCCTTTTGTCTATATACCTTGTAATTCGAACAATATTTGATTATGGCTGACGAACTGATACAAACTTTAAGCGATCTCGGTTCCCGTGCTCTCCGAATTCTACAAATAAACTTTCGGGATAAAAATGTATCCGTCTTTTTAAACATTCTATTTATTTACTTAATTCAAGGAAGTTTGCCTAAGCGCAGCATCAGCAAATAGCAATAAACGTCAGCACAGAATTAACTCTTCAAACACCTTAGTAGCTGAAAAAACACTGTACGTTAAATGACTCATTTAAAAGGGAAAAAAAAGAAAAAACAATTTTTCACTGACTATTTTGCTCTCTGAAAAAGTTGGCGTTATAAAGTTAAAACAAAGTATAGTAATGTCTATTCAACGGGAAATGACTCATCGCAGTGAATGCGTCAAGGGTTTCAATCAATGTTACTGCGCCGTTCACATCACCCACTAAAAAGCGGGTTGGCCTCTGGTTTCATTATGAAGTGAACTGTAAATTAAATTTAAGCTATCCGGAAGTCAATCAAAGTTTGTGAGGGTATCAAAACCAAATAATGATGACGAGGAGCTGGTTTCATGGTGCTGACCATAAGGATCGCGGTCTCTAGGTTTTAACAAATTTGCACAAACCTTAACACAAGTACACTATTTGGAAAAAAAGGTTGTACAAGTCTCTCTAAAAGTTAGATGTATGCAACAACAAGTTGTACATGCAGAAAACAAGTTGTAGATGTGGAGCAACAAGCTATACTTCAAGCGCACAAGTTCTATATAATTTGGCACAAGTATTTCACATTTAAATACGCCTGACACCTGTTCTTGGTTCTTGTTTTGTACTGTCGCTTAATCTGACCTCCTTTATCTTTATCTTTATCGTTTAATCTGACCTCCTTTATAATTTAGCTTCTGCTACAAAATTAGAGAATAAACTTATTATTATTATTATTATTATTATTATTATCATTATTATTATTATTATCAGAAGTAGGCTAGAGTTGAAAAAACAACTTGCACAATAGTTTTGTTTGGCATCGAGCTCATAGATAGATAGATAGATAGATAGATAGATAGATAGATAGATGCACCGTTAATTGAAAAAATACACTTTGCAGTCATAAGACTGAATTACATGTAATAAAATTGTTTACAATAAAAATATATGCTGATAATAAAAAGAATTATTTACAATAAGAATACGCTAGTAATAAGAAAATATGACGATAAAAAAAATTATTAAAGGCAATAGCTGATTATGAAACTGTTCCTGAACCTATTGGTTTTACAGACTGGGGCGGTAAAGGCGCGATCCGATCTCAGATTATAACTCCGCTGTGATCGTGGTGGCAGAAGGTGCCTCAGTCGTGGATGTAGTCAGCGGCTAGTTGTAGAGAGCTAGGCTTGGAGGCGGTAACAGCTTCAAAGACCGTAGTGTTGATTTCGGCGAATTTCCACAAGTGGAACCCTTCTGGGAGACGGAGATCGTTTATCATCGGTAGAAATAGCCATGGACCCAAACGGATCCCCTGAGGCACTCCAGGAGGAACGTCCAGCCAATCGGATAACACTCCATTCACTTTCACCCTCTGCTGTCTGCTCCTTAGGAAATCGATCACCCAGTTCACAGCTGTAGGTTTCACACCAACGCTTAGAAGCTTAGCGACCAATACATGATGGTCAACAAGGTCGAAAGCTTTTCTAAAATCTAGAAGAGCAGTCCTTACAGTTGAGCCGGTGCCGTCCGTAGCACGTAACCAATAATGGAACATGGAGATCAAAGCGAACGTGGTGCATGAACCTGGAATAAATCCAAATTGTGCGGGATCGATGGTCGACAGCAGTCCTGGTTTCAATTCCTTATCGATAACAAATCCCTCCGCAACCTTAGACAAGGTGGATGTCAATGAGATGGGTCTAAGGTCTTTATTGATGTCACTGACAGTAGGTGCTTTAGAAAGAGGCGGCACATCAGCAATCTTCCAAGCCCGGGTAACTTTACACTCGGAGAAGGAGGTATTAAGAATTTCTGCAATTGGTGCAGCCAGAATATCTGCATATTCCCTTAATTAATACCCAGTTTGGGAGATAGTCCGTCCCACTGGCGCGTGCCCAGCTGATTTCACGAAGTTTGCGCGTCACAGAGTATCCAGTGACTAAAATAGGCTGATCGTCGTCCATATCCACGCGCACGCAGTCAATTAAGGGCGAGTATTCTTCCATGACGCTGACGAATGCGTTGTTTATTTTGTTTGCAAGGGTAGACTCGTCGCACACGAGGTCGGGGTGAAGAATAAAAATTAAGTCACGCCCTGTTGTTTTAACAGACCCGCAAAGCTGCTTAACCTCTCTCCACTAGTTGCGCGGTTTAGAATCTTTTGAGTCTGCTCCAAATTCTGTGTTCTTCAGCTGTAAAAGGGAACAATGAACTTCAGCTTGTGAAGTAATGAAAAGTGGAATTTGTTGAGCCTAATGATTGGGTGGAAAGATTGTTCCGAATGCTACAGGCAAACTCAGAAAGAAAATCCGAGTTCTGCTATCAAGGGTCAAACAAGCTTTTCAAGCGTAGATTTTGTTTTTAAGTTTGAAAAAAAAAACGCTTGTAAATTACACTTCTAAACATTTCAGTGAATTGACCCCCAGATTCACTAAATACTATCCTCACTGTTTCATAATCCTTTCACTCTGACATTCAAATCCTGATTGTGTGCAAGATGTATGTCCCATAAACCTACTTTAACGGTCTTAGGGTATTATGGTCTTTGCGAACATGCGAGCACTGTGTTTTAAGTAAAGGTCCGGCTAAAAGGTAGGCAGACGTACGACAAAACTCATTAAAGAGGAACGAACAGTTAATTGTTAATTTCATTTAAATCGCCTCATCTTATTGGCTAATACCAAAAAAAAAAACAGAAAAAACAATGAAAAAAGTCCAAAAAACGTCTTTTTCATACCTTGTCTTTTCCATACCCCTATATTTTCTGTCTCTCGACTAAATTTGGCTTTTGCTCTATGCGGCAATTAGCACTATGCTTCTTAGCCGGACCACCACTTAATATTTCGCGAGCACGAACAACGACTGAATTTGTCTTGCGAGCATCGAGTACTTTAGAAAAATTCAATTGGCATATTTGTCTAACTTATGTTATTAACTTTTGTTATTGCAGGTTATTGTCGTGCGCTTTAACTAAACTCGACAGCCAGATTGAAAGAATCTCAGCACGATGTAGTAAAAAATTAGATCTGTACCAAAACATCGACGAAGACCGATTCACGAACTTTCGAGCAATCTAGCAAATCTCAACGAGAATTCAAGCATGCAAGCAATCGCGAAAAATTTGCGAGCACGAGCAAGCGAGCAATCGCCTAGAATTTGTGAACAAATCGAGCAGCGGCCAAATTTTGCGAGCGCTTGAAAATTTGAAGGGACTACTATAATATAATAATAATAATAATAATAATAATAATAATAATACAGGATAGCACGTAACAGCCATAGAATCAACTAACATAGAAACAAAGTAACATCCATTAAATCAACTTATTATTTAAAGGACGACCACAACACCGGGATCTACGTCCCCCACTCTTTTCGAACAGAGTTGTGGGATCTTTAACGTGCTACAAGAACAGTGCTGTGAGACAGGGCCGACGGTTTTTCTTCTCGTTATCCGAGAAGACTAGGATTTCTAACCATTCGAAGATGCCATACCAAAGGCAGCACATTCTCCTCAATTGTTTTAAGACTTTGAGTGTTGGTCCGGCCGAGGTTTGAACCCACGACCTGCCGCTCGTCAGGCCGGCGCTCTATCAACTGAGCTAACCGGGCGGCGTTACCCATACTGGTCTTGTTCCCTCGAGTCTCCTATAGCTCAATGGTTGAACCAGTCCGCATTACGTAATAGCCAGAAGGATAATGTTATTACCAGAGGCAAATGTCAGTTGAGACAGAAAGTGACGTCACACAACAACGGCATCCTACAATGGCCTAACAACAGCAAACGCCGTGTTTGAATTTAAGTAATGGTCCGACTAAGAAGCAGGCAGGAAAACAATGGTGCTCGGCAATAGTGTCGGTTAATTTTTTGGTGCTATTTGGCGCATAGAGCAAAAGCCAAATTTGGCCGAGAGACAGAAAATAGGGATATGGAAAAGACAAGGTCTAAAAATGACGTCGTTTTTAATTTTTGTTTTTTCAGAGATTTTTTGGTATTAGCCAATGAGATGAGGCGATTTTAATGGAATTTACAATTAACAGTTCGCTCTTTTTTACTGAGTTTTGCCGTACACCTGCCCACCTTTTAGCCGAACCATTACTTAAAGCGAAACTGTTTGTATTGATGCACCGTGGGCAGTTAAATGATTCAAAGAAATTTGAACTTCCAGCTCAGAGGGGAAGAAGTTTTTCAGAATCCAGGCAAACTCCAAAACAGTAATGAATGTTTCATATGCTGTGCCCCCATCAATTAAACTTTATTACTTTTTTCTTGAAAGCTCAATGTTCTCACTTTGTCAAGAGAAGCGTATAACTGAAACTCAATAAAAATAACTTTCAAGAATTTAAGCATTTTCCTGGTACTCCTTTCAACAAAGTGATTTCAACCGTACCGAGCCCAATCAAATGTTTGTAGTTATCTTATAGGCTGTGCAGTAGTTTTGATGTGGACATTAGTATAGGTAATCAAATGATTTCGAGTGCAATTTGGGATAAATCAGCACGAGTACATTTTTCAAAGGCTAAACCAAATTTGTAGTCTGAAAAATTTACGAGTGCTGATTTATCCCAAATTGCACGAGACAAATCATGTGATTACTTGTTAATAATATACATGCAAAAATTTAATTTCAACTTTCTGCACTCAATTTCAATTTTCTGCACTGTTTGGGATTAATTGACGTGCTCTCAGCCAATGAGCATGCTGAAATTTTTTCATGTATATTATTACAACCGTACCGAGCCTAATAAAATGTTTGTAGCTAATTTATAGGCTGTGCAGTAGTTTTGATGTGGACATTAAACAAGAAAGTGCTTTTTTTTATCACTCGTGGAAATGCAATTTCACAATTGATTTACAGTGCGACCACTCGAACCAAGGCCACCCAAGCAAATTTTGATACAAATTATCCAATCACGATCCAGTATCTAAGGGACGGACTATTGGAAAAGTGATGGGGGGGGGGGGAATTTTCAGCTTGCTCGAATTTTTTTTTTTTTCGCTCACTGCTTGTGCAGGAATTTTTTTTTCAGGCGAACCCCTCTGCACGAATTTTTTTTACTACGTGTGAAAAAGTCACAATTGGACCTTCCTTCTGCATGAATTCTTTTTTTTACCTTCTTCTTTGCAGAAGCTTTCTTTTTTTTTTGTTTTTTTCCTCACCCCCCCCCCCCCCCCATCACTTTTCTAATGGTCCGTCCCTAAACAATAGAACCTCTTAAAATGTTTTTGTATTTCAAGACATATCCAAATTGAAAAAGAATCATCCTGGTCGGTAGATTGGGTTACCTTGGTTCGAGCAGCCGCACTGCCGGCAACTAGCACCGAGCATTTCATTCTGGTTGTATGTTTTGAGAGCGACTTTTGGGCATTTTTGAGCCTACATTTGTAAGTAAACTTTCCGTCTAAGGCTAGGATTGAATAAACGCCCGAAAATACATCATGAAGAAACAAAGGCTCCAAGCATTTTGCTCGATTGTATATATAATCGCCCCAAGCGTCTTTAAGCAAGTCTAAAAAAACGTTTTTTATACCTTGTTGTCTTCAATCAATTTAGATAAAAGTTGCCTCTATGTAGAGAAAAAGCAAACAAATGTTTGACAATTGCAACTGTTGACTGTCTGTGAGTAAAACGAGAATATAATAACAAATTCTTATCAAAAACCTTAATTCTTTAACCAAACTTTATGGTTCGATTTTTAAATATAAAAATAAATAAAATTAAAAATGATTAACAAGGATCCAGAGTGGAAGCAATGGAAGTCTTGATTTGGGCGAACGCCCTGCATCGAAAATCAACGCAGTTGTTCGGTCAAAGATGCATCTACCCTGAACATTCAGTCGACCGAGATGTCGGAAATAGTGTTAACTTGTGCACTCACATGTTAGCGTATTTTCTTCCTTCGTCGCCTTTCACCTGTCAGGAATTTTAACTTTACACAATGTATGTCTTATTCACTTAATCCATAATCTATTGCTAAAGGGAAAGGTCGTTCCGTCAGTGCTTCATAAGTGGATGTGGCAAATGGCGGTGGCTGATTTTGAACACTAATAATTTCAACCTCAATAATGCCGTGAGAACTAAAAGGAAGGAAGAAATATAAGTTTTCCAGCTGCATAATGGCGTCAGAAAATAATAAATAATCTGTTTTATTGAGGTTCTGAATAATAAGGTACTTACATATAGAATTAAAAGTATTTGTCAGCCTAGCCTATGAAGGAGCATTTGTTATTGCAAAGCAAGAAAACAGCACTGAAAAAGTGCTCGTCTGTAGATCTAAACGGAATGTTGCCAATCTTAGACTTTAAAATTCACTGTCACAGAGCTTGGATAGTAACAGAAAACCTGATAAAATATTTTATTAGGAAGCGTTCAATCACACAGTCTGTTGGCCTTAAGAAAAGCTCCATGAAGCGAAAACAACAAATAACAAACTACACCAATCAACAGTCATCATCTGAAAGCTGAATAGTCCTCTACATTAAATAGAGAGAGCTCCTCAGAAAACAGCTCTTCTTTAGAGCTTTAATTCAATACAGATACGAATTCAGAAGGTTTCCGTTTCACAAGGGCTCGAACTAAAGTGCTTTTTCACTCAGTGAGAAATACAACTCACTGTAAGTTTTTCCAGACACTTCATGACTCTGTAATTGCTTTCGCATTTGTCAAAAGAAAAAAGGGCATTTCCGGCTACAACATTGACATTGAAAGGTCATTAATGCGAATGCACGTGTTGCAGGAGAACAAAAACATTTGAGTGCTTTGTGCCCTTTTCATTTTTCTTTGATGAATGCCTGACTCGGAATGGAAAAATACTGTTTCTGTAAACAGGCAAGCAAATATCTCTGTTGTGATTCTATTTTTAACGCTAGAGAGGAACTTTGGACTTCAGAAGCTCATAAGGCTTCCATTATTTCCAGCCTGTTCTTGTTGTCGAATGTTCGCACGATTTCTGACAACGACTTTCCAAACGTCATAAAAGGTTGTCAATTACAAGAGTTTCGTCTTTGCATAACCCCCAAATTGCCTTTTCCCTTGTTCGTGAGATAATAGCGATTCAGACGGCCGATAGTTCAATTATCTCGATGTGCATTAAGAGAATATACAAATAGTATTTGAATCCAGACTCTTTACCGTCCGTCAGGAATAACCTAACAAAGTGGCAACAACAGTTGAACCTTAAAATCTTGATTTGTTATCCGTTAAATCCCGGAGTATGGTTACCTGATATAGAAGATTTCCAACCTGAGGGATCATTGACTATTTTCAACAACCAACTAAGATCACAATTTAGAAACGCAAGTAGAGACCTCCGATAGAAGGTAAGTTGGATGTAAGATATTCGACTCAAGAAATAAATTCTCTATTCTAATTGGCTTATTAATAGCAGTCTTTCTTTTCCCAAACTGAAAAGAGATTAAAATTTTAAGAAGAAACAAAATTGCAAAAACAATATTTTGCTTCCGAAGACTAGCAGTAAGAAATACAACGAAAGCGTACCGTGAGCAAGACACACCTGTCGGTTATTTTTTCATGCATGTTATTACAAAATTCTCTCGTCGACTTTTCACAGAGAGCAAATTTCACTCGATCTCATTCGTGTACACTTTTGCTAGTTTTAAATTGTAGTCGAAATTTTTAAATTTTTTTTTTACAATTTATTATGTTTATGTTTTGTTTGGACCGTACAAAGGACTTCTTTGCTTAATTAAGTTAAGCAAAAATACATGAACCTGTTTTGTTAGATGGTCATTTCGTTGAATTACAGGCCATCTCACTATTGTGCTATCTTTCTCCTTCCTTCATCAACTTTTCCAGCAATGATCAAGCAGAATCGCACCCAGATATAGTTGGTAGTTAGAGGAACATTGTATAAGTTAAACACCGTATTGTCAGCGAGTGATTAACTACGTAACTGATATTCTTTTAGAAACGTATTATGGAGGAGACTTTCAAGACGAACTTGAGTGATTACGTAACAACGACCAACCCCACTGAGGCAAGCACCACACAAGAATCCTGCGATGGCACTTTAGAGACAACATTTCTGATATTAAACAGTATAACAGCTGCCATCATAATCCCAGGCAATCTCTTGGTGGTCCTGGTCATTGGGTCAAATTGTCGCCTGCGACAACAACAGATGAACATATTCCTGGCCTCGTTATCTTTGTCCGACATAGTTATGGGAGCATGCGTGGTTCCAGGTTTCGCGCTCTTTTGCTCCGGATGTACGACGTACCCTCTCAGCAAGTACTGTTGGTTTCTCAGGGGTCCAAAAGATGTTGCTCTTGCCTCAGGTATTTACAATGTCCTCGCCATTTCCTACGATCGGTGCTTGGCAATTTACTGGCCTCTAAAGTATTCGGCAACGATGACGAAGCGCAGAGTGATCGCCATTATCTGCTCCATTTGGGTACTATCGATCTTGATTGCCTCGATGCGCAATTTTTGGCAACATACAACAACTGGTGCAGAGTTGGAGCGTATTGACGGAATTTACAACATGGTATTAGTCATCGGGGTCCTTTCGACACCTATAATTATAGTTTCTGTGATAAATGTTGCAATGATATTCACCATCAGGAGGCAGTCGACTCAAGTCAACGCACAAAGAACCCAAGGAGGGCTCGATATGCTGGAGACGGAAGTGATCAAACTTGAGACAAGAAGCAGTCGCAAAGGTACCATAACATGTCTGCTCGTTATCACCGTGTTCGTGTTATCCTGGATTCCGAGAATCATCTTCAACATCCACTTCTTGATTGTGGGAGAAATGGCACTGGCCAACAAGCTGCTGATCAAGGCTTCCATGTTTTTCTTAGCCCTGCAGTCTTCTGCTAACCCCTTCATTTACTCATTGGCCAGGGCTGAATTTCGACAGGCTGCGATAAGGCTACTGAAATACAGCGGACAGTAACAGGTGCAACTATCCCAAATAAAATTTCTGAATTGCGCATGCGGGGAATTTCGTAGTCTGAGGAACCGTGATGACACCAACATAAAACCAGTTCAAGACATGTCTGTTAAGAATCGGAGATTACTTCTCCTGTTCGTAAAAAAAGTGAATAATTTATCATTAGATAATTACCGATGTGAAGAGAAAACATTGTTGTCTGGGCAGAGGTTGTCAAGGCTTTTTCTAAAAACAAAAATCTAAATCAGTTTGGTTTCTGTGATTTAATGTAATACCTTGAAAGATATATGTGGATTTTCAGACATCGTGACAAGAACACAAGTGCTGTACACATATTCTGAAGTTGTAATATCCTTCTTCTCTAAAGAATCATGTGTTAACCATTTTCAAAGTTGCTCATGTAAACAACACTGTTGTTATCTTGTCAATATCATGGGCGACAAATTACTCCTTAATTTTGGAGCGAAATTTCAGCGTTAATTTATAATTTCAGAAAGTGAAATTACAATGTTATTTTGGAAACTTCTCAGGCTACGGTGCCAAAAGTTGAAGTCTAGTTTGAAAATGTTGACGAGCAATTTCACTAATTTGTCGTCCATGGTATTAATAGGTAATCAAAGGTATTATACTCGTGAAACTAGGGAATAATGTCACTGGCATTTTGTCCAAAATCGAATAATTTCTCTCGCCTATTATTAGAATTTGAACAAAAGGGGCTTGAAATTATTCCCTAATTTCACTCATACAAACACGTTAGCATCACGGGGTTACCATTCGTTTATCCTCGTTTTTGCTACTATGCATGGGTCAATTTTACGTGTTACCATCCCCCTCCCCCCACCAGGCAATCCTCCGGACAGGTCCAGCCTTACGGTTCCGGGAAAGGGGAATTGTTTACGGCAGGTCTGTCCCCGGGGTAGGGGGTGGGGCAAATTAAAAATAACTCCTCTTTGTTTTTGTGAAGTATGTCATTTCCCTGTTAACACGCACGATGGCGTCGGTCACTTCGAAAGCTAACCCAATTCCAGGGAAAATCGCTGGAAAAGGATTAGCCTCTCAAAACTGAAGTCTGTATTCGAAGGTACGCTTAATATGACTTGTGAAACAAATGCTCGTATGACGCAGGCTTGTGCGAAAATCGATGTACTAGAATGTAAAAGCACGTGATGAAAAAGATTATCAAAAATACGCAATAACCTTTGTGGAAACCTTATCAATTACTACATATGTATGATTTGTAGATTGTTCAAACCCAGTTTGATAATGCTATTATTTTAATGTTAATTAGCTAGCGACTTGTTTTGTGTGTTTATCCAGTGTTTTAATGAGCCATAAAATGTAAAGCAAGCGGCCGCAAGCAATTAGAGAACAAACGTAAATTTTCAGCAAAATGTTGACGCGTTTGTACATTTTTACTCGCAAAGAATAAACAACTAGACTATTTGATCAACTATGATAAATTGCCTCAGTTGCCTGCCAAAGCAAGATGGCTCGAGCGTTGTCCTCTTGGATTCTTCCCGCATCTCGTAATAGACGAGAAGAGGCCGTGAGGAAGTCCGTGTAAAAATGTCCTGCTAATCTTTGTACAGGTACAGGACGTGGTATAACGGATATCAACATCTTGCTTCAACTTCATGAACGGGGAAAGGGGATAAGAGCGTTACCTCCAAGTTCAATCATAAATACAGTGATGCTTTGTGTGAACGGGACGGGCTGACTGACAATGAGATAGCAAACGTGGCCAAGAAGTGTCCTATCTCAGTAGAAGATATGAAATTTTGGGTGGACCACACTGAACACACGCGAAAAAAAAAAAAAAAAAACGAAAGAGAGGAGCGCGAAACAAGCAACAGGAATGCCTCTTAAGGCCTCGTCCTTACAAACCATCAAAACTCAATTTCGTTTTCCTTATCATCGTCATTAGATTTAAATATTTGCATTGAAGCAATGGTGTTATCAGAAAGTTCCAGGGATGAGGAACTATCCCTTTCGGTCTGCCCGGGAGTGGGGAATAAATGATAATATTTTTCTGTGAACCTCAATAATAAGTATTACTTTCCAGTGACAGTGTATGTGAATTTTACATTCTATCCAACACCTCAGGTATGGCGCCTCTACTGTTTAATAGAAGCAAAGAGAAAATGAGGTAAGAGAACATATCTTCCATACTATGATAAGGGGACAGAATCTATTTTTAGCTCCGAAAACTACTTTAACTGACCAATGGCTGGTGTTCTTCTCTTCACGTGGTTGTAATTTCAATGCACCATGTGGAAACCGCGCAGCCATGGAAAGAGATGTAAATAGGTCCCGCGCTAAATATTCTGTCCCCTTATCATATCAGACCGGATTATGCTCTCTTTCCTCATTTTCTCTTGTAGAAGCTTGGGGCTGTGAATTAATGGCCAATCAGGTCAAAGATTTGTTTAACATATTTCTGCTTGTTCAACTGGTTCTTGGCAGAAGCTGAATCGTATTCTTAAACGGCGATTCTTGGGAAAATTAGATCTTTAATTTTTAACCATGAAGGAGGCCTGCTGTGCTATGCTCTTTGCATACAACCTCTTTTCAGCGCAATTCTAACCCTTACCTCAAGAAAGAAAATCGTTAATAAAAAAACTAAAATAATGATAGTAAAACAAAAACGGCGAATTTTCAATATATGCCCTCATTGGATATTGGGTTTTATCTTTCTTGACGTAAAACAAACGGATGAGCATGTGCAGTTGGTTTTCTGCGATGTCATTGCTAGTTTTAAACGACATATGGTTTTGAAGTAAACTTTTCACTAGATTGTTGGCGCCAGGGATTTAGGTTATTAGCCCTTGAAATAGAATTAAGACGTATTTTTCTCGTCAGCACAAAACCTCTTTCGGGGCACTGAAGGAACCTTTTCTCTCACTACAATTGAACATGGAGGGAACTGAACTTTCACAAATGGTTTTAGAGAATTCAAACTGTACACACCCGACGTACTTCTGTACTAAGCCTCTGGATGTGGCATTTCTGAGCGCGTATATTGTTCTTGGAATCGCGATTTTCTTTGGAAACACGCTTTGCACCGTCGTGTTTTTATCAACGTCTCAGCTTCGCAGCTGTCACATGAACTTGTTTTTGGTTAGTCTAAGCGTAGCGGAGATACTGAGCTCTCTTTTTGTTATTCCAGGTTACTGCACCTTCTGTACAAGCTGCTCCAAGGACTATTTCTTGGACGTCTTGGGCAGAGAACAATGTCGAATCCTCGACGCTGTTAAGGACTTTGTGTGGTTGTCTTCGATCTTAAGCCTTATAGGAATCACTTATGACAGGTACATAGCAGTCATTCAACCACTTCGTTATAGATGGAAGATAACCAACAGAAAAGTCGTGGAAATTCTACTAGCAGTATGGATACTACCCATACCTGTTGCTTTCATTAAACCAATCATAAATGCCACAGAAGTGAACTTCCTGTCTGAGAATTCCTACTCCGAAGGTGTTTACGATATAAGCGTGGTTTTGTGCTTCGTTATCTCTCCAATGGTCATCTTATTTGTCGTGAACGTTATGATAACAAGAGCGATCAGACGACAACTTCAAAAAGTGAACACAGAAAGGAGGGAAAATGAAGTGAGCACTCGCCGAGAAAATCGCCACAAAACCATTGCATGCTCAATGCTAGTTTTGGTTTTTTTAGTTTGCTGGTTACCAAGATGTCTTCTGAATTGTCTTTACTTGTTGAAGTTTCAAGACAAGAGGATGCTGAAGCTTCTTGAAAAGATATCTTTGTTGTTTATTTTCCTTCAGTCAATGGTTAATCCTTTCTTTTATTCGTTCTACAGAAGAGACTTTCGTCAAGCGGCCATGCGATTACTGCAAAAATCAAATTCTGCCGTTGCAAATAATCGACAAAATGGAAATGCATTCAAGGTTGCATGGAACAGATACTTTTAGCGAAAAACGTGGCAGTTATCTAAATGGACAAGGACAAGCCATGGATGCAGCCGCTAAACTAAACTGGAAAATGATTTTCCATGAAATGCAAGTTGAATCCTGCTAGCTAGATGCGACTAGAACACTGTTCAACGCTATATCATAATTAAACATGACAAATGCCTTACGCCCTTGTTAAACGCTTAACAATTTGATTTCTAATTTTTCCATGCCATCGGATCTATTTTGACATCAATATATTCAGGGCAGAGTACAAAGTTGTGAGCACTTCAGTTAAAAGTCAGACCACAGAGAGATATATACAGTGACTGCAACAGATTCTGTAACTAAAAAGACCACTACAATTTATCGGTAGGGCAAACATCAAGTAGAAATAATTGCATTTCCAGCTGGGTTAAGAAAATTACCCAAAACCTCATCGACGGTATGCCTAGGATTTGTTAGCTGTATAGCGTATCACGCTTACTAACAAAGCTTTCTTGCTATCAAGTTGTAAACTGAATAAAGAGTCAAAGTAATTTTGTAAAAGTAACAAAAGGTTGTGTTACTGTACTCGTTTGACCAATTCTACCAACTGTTTTGATTGAATATGCCAAATGTTTGCTTTTCATGAAAACTGTCAAATTTCGAAAATAGAGAAGCCGTAGGGTGTTTGGTAAACCTTATGATCTCCAAACAGAGGTTTTAGTCAACCATCTCTAAAAATACCACCTTTAGTGCAGGTGGTCGCTTAAATACGAGAAAAGCAAGACAAACCACAAATTATTACTGCTGCCTTATAAATTAAATTGACGCAAATATAGTAAGCCCCCTTGAAAAAATTCCTTGTAATCACATTTTCTGCGAGGAGGACGAAATGTCTTGTCCATGGCTTACTACGATTTAAGGCACCAGTGTTCTTAGGTGCTCTTACCATAAACGGTTTGAATTTTTCAATGCCATGTGACTGCCGACCGGTTAGCTTGTTCCGGAGGTCGTTGGTTCGAACCTCGGTCGGACCATTACTCAGGGTCTTTAAATAACTGAGGGGAAAGTGCTGCCTTTTTAATGACATCTGTTAATAGTTAGACTTGCGAGTCTTCTCGGCTAAGGACGATAAACCGTAGACCCCGTCTTGTAAACCTTGTTCGTAATTATCTCGTGGGACGTTAAAGAACCCTGACACTGTTCGCAAAGAGTAGGGAAAGTAGTTCCAGGTGTTGTGGTCTGACTCTTGCAAAAATGTAATTTCATGTCTTCCGTTGTGGTTGTGTTATCACGGCGCATTTGATTATATACATATAGAATTTGCGCCTTATAAATTGTGAATTCACTTCATTCATTCATTCATGCTCTAGCTCGGCGTATTCTTCTAGTTACGTGAAATATCTGCCAGCGCCATCTTGTAAACTAATGTCTATACTTTGTGGTGTTTGAATAAGTAATGCGTGGTCGTTTACGAGAAACACGAAACAAAATAATTTGTCAAAGTTTAGGCCTCGAAAGTGGTCGCGGTCGCTTAAGGAATTTGACAAGTTATCGCTTAAGAGAGAGGTTTTGAAATTTGTTTGACTGAGAAGCAAAACGATTCCCTTTATGGAAGCAGTCGACTAATAGAGCGGTAGAAGAGATCGAGACTTGACTGTGTTAACTATACCACACCGAGTCTCACAGGCGGATCCTACTTTTACGAATTGGACATCATTACTTTGGCTATGCACGGTCAGCATTAAGGGAAATTCCTTAATCCCGAGTATACGACATCACTTTGTTATAGAAAGGACCTCGTTTTAATTTACTTCAGGGAACTTCTGTGGGTTTTTTATTAGCTACAGAATTTTTGTAAAAGCTACAATTTTCAAAGAGCATCAATTCCAATAATAATGATAATAATAATAATAAAATGATAGTAACGATAATAATAAAGGCAAAGACAACAATAGAAATTACATTATTAATAGACCCTTATGCTATTTTGGTTGGTAATAATGATAATAGAAATAACGCTAAAATGATTTAATATATTATAATAATATAATAGTAATCGACTCGTGTATACTTCGACCTCCATTTTGAACAAGCTCGTCCACCTAAAGATACAATAAAGTTAAAAATGACGTCACACATGGCCAAACTAGCCCACGATCATTAAGAACATGAGAAATAAGAAAAGCAATGAGAAACAGTTAAGCAAAATGATTTAGCCTCGGATAGTTTTCCAATAAACTGTTTATATATAGTGAATTTTAAGGCGAAGCCCGTTCAAGGGACAAGAAAAAGTGTCCGTTATAATGAAGGTTTCTTACATAATAACTTCAATTATTAACTTAATCCTCTATTATAGCATACACATGGGACGCTGGAAGGTTAAACGAACATTGCACCTTCCGCTCATAATCGTCCCCGTTGGGCCGGTTACATCCCACTTACCATCTATAGGGTTTTGGCCGACGGGCTTGTGGCCTGGTCGCTTTCCTCTTGAGGGGTGAACTGGGTAGAGTCCATTGCACTCCAGGCTCTACCAGGAATCACATGTCGCTCTGCATTACACTCACCCGTCATTACACTAATAGACTCGGGCAGAGGGCGCCTCAAATAAAAAAAAAAAACGCATGGTAGGAGCAAGGTTGGCGCAGTGGTGAGAACATACGCCTACAACCTCTGGGACCCAGGTTCAATTCCCGCAGTCCCATATGGGTTGATGTCGTTGTTGGTTTTCTCCTTGCTCCGAGGGTTTTCCTCCGAGTTCTCCAGTTTTCTTCCCTCAATAAAAAACTCAAAACCCAACTCGACCAGGAAACAGTGGAGAAAGAGCCACCCTGTAGATGTGCCACAGCAGAAACCTATTTATTTATTATCATTTATTATTTACACGTCAATAACGCAACATTTGAAACGTCTCAAATGAAAGCAAAACATAAAACACCGATAATGCAAGTGAAAGTTTTTTTTTTTTTATCTTACAAAATTCCGATCCTCTTGCAAATGTATTCATTTCCATTCGCCTCTAATCAGAATTAATTAATTAAACCTTCACTAAACGTTTCATAGCGATACAGTTGTTCTTTCGCAAAAAGAACTATTCAGTTGTCTTACTGAGCGGAAAAGTCAGTGACGGTTGTTTGCTTTGACTAGTTGAATTTTATTTTCTCAGCCAAACGGCCTGCACTTCAGATACAACTCGTGCAAGTGTGCTGGTCAACCTTAATTACTCTTTGTGTCTCGTCAGATACATACTAGTTATGCAATGCTTTCGATTAAACCCGAGAATATCCTGCTCGTCACTATATATTTTTTGGGTATACACTCTCGCCTTTGCATAGCTATTTTATACCATGCCATAGAAAATACAAAAACCAGGTGAAAGAAACTGCCGAGAATCGCAACGCACGATGGGAAGGTTGGATGTGATACCTTTGAACTGAACCGATTGTTGGGAAGGTTCGGTGGAACACCGACGATTATACAACGGCTTTCCTGCACTCTGATTGGCTGTATTTTTCTTTGGCATGGTATAAATAGTGCGATCATTAAGCATCGAGGTTGCTTGATCCAGGGACTTCACACTAGACTCTGCTGCACTGATAATTTCCTCCAATACTATCATTGCTGTTTTCAAGCTCGTTATCTTCTTTATCTGCTGCTGAGAGATTTAAAAAGAACTGTTCTTTCCAGCAGTTCTCGTTTAGTTGTGTGCGAGTAGGAAGAAAAGCATCTGCACGTGCGACCTCCCGAGCTGAGACTACCTCTGCTGTACTATTTACCGTTTTATCCAGTTAGCCATTCACTGTCTCCAAGTCAGGTCTAAGTCAGGTCCAAGTCAATTCTAAGTCTTTAATGTTGATTTGTTTCTATTTTCTCTTTTCGTTAATGCCGTTACTTATAGTTTCTTCTTTTTTTTTCTTAATATTGTTATATCTATTTTCTTTAACGTTGCTATATACACATCTTTTGTTGTTGTACATATAGTTTCTGTTTGCTTGTTTGTTTGTTCGTTTGTTTCTTTTTAAACATCCAGTAAAAAATTGAGTAGCCCGCCTAGAATAGCTATGCTAATTGCGGGCTACCATGGTCTCTGTAATGGTTTTTTAAAATAAAGTGCGTGTTGTTGTTGTTGTTGTTGTTGTTGTTGTTGTTGTTGTTTGTCAGATTCCAGGGCAGCAAATGGATCGATTTTACCCTATTCATTTCCAGTTGGTCAAAATGTCGCAATGTGGCAAAGTCTTGTCACATACGACATCCGGACGGATATTTTCTTATCGTACTGTATGAGATCTAGAGCAGCCATTAGCTCAATCGTGTGACGAAAGATTGTAGCCAGACTTTCCGTTGGAACGGGGTTGATTTCGTATTTTATACTACTACATGAGAAATTTCTGTAATTTGATTGGCTAAGAGCAGTGGTATTTCTGCTTAATTTGAAATACCTACATGTGAAAATTACAAACCTTTTGCGAGTAGTAGTATAAACAAATAATAGCATGAATTGTACGTGATATTTGGCATAAATACCACTCGAGATATTTCACAATTGTCTCAAATTTCACTCGCCTAAGGGCTCTTGAAATTACGTACAACAATTTTGAAATATCCCTCGTGGTATTTATACCAAATATCACTACAAACCATGCTATTACCTATACAAATTTTGCTGTTCGGGCAATAAAAAAAGTGTCCGTTGCACATTACATCGGAAGTCCGTTAAAACGGAGTCTTTTTAACAGAAAATGTACAACCTTTCCACCGAGACTTATGGGGTGTCTGTTAGTTGGGGTTCCACTGTAATCCTTAAATAGTAACAATGAAAATATAAGATCGCGTAGAGAGAAAAAAGTATTTTCTGCAAATCTAAATCAAGTGAAATAGAAAAACATAAAAATCCTCAAAATGCCAAAGTACCTGTTATGTAAGACCCATTTTTGGAAAACTTCTTCCCCACCTTGGTGGAATTTTCGGAAATATGTTCATTTTCCGCCATTTTGTGGAACTCTTTTAATGAAATTTTCTGAAAAATTTATTTTAAAGAGATCCGTCCTTAGAATCTTCAAAAAACGAGAGATCGGAAAGCAAAGTCACTTCATGGCTTCAAGCAAGAAATGTTGAATTTAAGATAAAGTTATCTTTCCTTGGAGGATTACTTGGATTCTTGTTCCTGGATATATACGTCAAACAAATTATTGAATTATTTAACGACCAATTTTACGTGTCACCAATGGATTTGGTTTTGACATTTTCCTAGGACTGTTTGACAACATTCCAGTTCTTATGCTCCAGGTACAAGCCAGCGGGCTTATTAAAAGGTTAGGTTTACCTGCTTTTTCGCGTCTTGTGACAATTTTTAAGTGCAAAGTTGCAGTGGTAATTTATGTTCCTCATTATCTTTCAAACCGACGCATGATTTATTCGTGACAACTGTTCGATTTTTCCGCTTTTCAAATGAAATACGCTGTTAGTAACAGCACTCTTTATCCACAAGTCGGTGGTAAAAGTGAAATAGCTTCCAAGATGTCCGAAACACCCTAAATAATATAGAACATTTTCTTATGTTCAAAAGGCATGCGTTTCCAACTGTTTGTGGAAGACTAATAGCCCGATTGCATCGGGAATTATCACATGTTTACAGGGCTAAAATTCTGTCGAAAGTTGTGGAAGACAGTTCAGGAAAACATCCGCGTTTAGTGCAATAAGTATCGGTAATCAAATGGCTTCGAGTACTATTTGTATAGGTAATCACATGATTTGTCTCGTGCAATTTGGGATAAATCAGCACGAGTAAATTTTTCAAAGGCTAACCAAATTTGTAGTCTTTGAAAAATTTACGAGTGCTGATTTATCCCAAATTGCACGAGACAAATCATGTGATTACTTGTTAATAATATACATGCAAAAATTTAATTTCAACTTTCTGCACTAAATTTCAACTTTTTGCACTCAATTTCAATTTTCTGCACTGTTTGGGATTAATTGACATGTTCTCAGCCAATGAGCATGCTGAAATTTTTGCATGTATATTATTAGGAATAAAAGAGCACAGGTGAATTTCTACGAGTCCGTAGGGCGATCACAATTTGTTGGCTTTGGAAAATTTACGAGTGCCTCGTTAAACAAAATTGCACTGGAAATCATTATTATTACTTGTTAGGGACGGACCATTAGAAAAGTGATGGGGGGGGGGGGGGGTATGGGGAAAAAAACAAAAAAAAATTCATGCAAGGTAAAATGCCAAAAAAAAAAATCATACAAAGAAGAAGGTAAAAAAAAAATTCATGCAGAAGGAAGGTCCAATTGTGACTTTTTCACACGTAGTAAAAAAAAATTCGGGCAGAGAGGTTCACCTGAAAAAAAAATTCCTGCAAAAGCAGTGAACGAAAAAAAAATTCGTGCAAGCTGAAAATTCCCCACCCCCCCCCCCCCATCACTTTTCTATGGTCCGTCCCTTACTTTAATTTGAAATTTCTGCACTCAATTTCAAATAGTCCTTATTCGTATTCCCGGACGGCCTTGGGCGAGTGCACGATGTCGAGGCTCATGCGGGGGATTTGGGTTTTCTAATAAGGCTGCCATAGAAGCTGCAGAGAATGAAGTTCAAAAATGGAAAGTTCCTGAGTTGAAATCGTATTTACAGAGCCGTGGAATAACCGCTTCGCAAAAGAGAAAAGAGGAACTGGTAGAATTGGTGGAGAAAGCTCGCGATCTTTCACTAGAACCGATCGACGATAGGGAGAAACCGGAGGATGTGATAGTCAACAAGTTGCAGACTACGCAAGGTTCGCTCCCCTGTCCCAACACGTTACACTCCGACTGGACTTCTGACTTTTCTGATTTTCCGAACTTCACATACGGTGACATGTATGCTTACTTAATCAACAAGGAGGGCTATGATCATGAGTCCCTCAAGGCATACAAGTGCTTACTTAATCAACAAGGAGGGCTATGATCATGAGTCCCTCAAGGCATACAAGTCGTTCGAAGGCTTCCGCCTGTTTTGGGATGGCCATGTCTTAAAATTGATGAACAACAAGAACTTGTTTAGTGGATACCACTACGTGAAATTTGGAGTAAAGCCAACGGAACGAGAGAAAACGCAAATTGGACAGAAACCAACTTATGATGGATGGATAATAATTCTGTCAGATGGATTAGTTTACACAGCGCATTGTCCTTGTACAGGAGAGTGAGTTCATGGATTTTTGACAGTAAGGTAATATTTGGCAATATACAAAATAATAATTTGCAGCTTTGTGAGATTTTGTACTTCATTTCCAAATTGTTGAGTACATCTGAATTATGTGAAGTCTATGGCTTTCAGAATAATTTAATTTTATTTAATATTTAAAACTTTGACTTTGCTAATCAAAATATTTCTGTTGAAACTTTTCCTAATTCCTGATTTCTTGATCAGGGCTGATGGTGCTTGCCGGCACATTGGTGCCTCGCTTATTGACCTTGAAGCAACACTAAGAGAAAATGTTGTAATAACCTGCACTGGGAGGAAATGTACTTGGAAACAAAGGAAGAGGACTCATGAGGGCATGACACAAGCATTAGACATGGATTTTACTAAACCCACAAAGAGTGGACTTCTCTATGAAGAACTCTGTACAGTCAATAATTACACGGGTCCGAGGATACTTACTAAACCTCTTGGGCATGTGCTTTTGAATTTGAACCTTTACAGGCCATATTATAAGAACTTCCTTAAATACATGATACAGAAGATTAATCCAAGTGGTGAAAATCTTGGAAACTGAACTTTGAGAAATTGCAAAAATGTCAGCCAGGTGACTCTGTAGCAGTCCAAGCCTGAGTCTCACAAGTACCATTACAAATTCAGCAAATAATGACATCTGCCTCTTTCGTCCAGGCTTGCCAACATGTTCATCTTCCTGTGAAGTAAGAATGTGCAGAGTTGAGTTGATGAGGCAAACATTCCTATGCAATAATCTTATAATTTTTAGAATTAGAATGTTGTATTACCATTAATATCAAAACTGAAACATTTTATGCCATAATTTTCAATGTTTGAGACCAACTAAAAGGAAATATTAATAACAAGACTGCTGTACAAGAACGTTATTAATGTTAAAATAAATGAAATTAAGATACCTGATATGTTTCCCTCTGTCCCTTTTAATTGTTGTCCCAATATTTCATTGTATTTGCAAGAGGTTTAAGAAAGGAGAACAACATCATAAGACAGGCATAGGAGGGAAGTCCAGTGTAGAAACATACAGACTTGCTGCTTTTCAGCACGTCATCTATAAACATTTCTCTCTTCACTTCTGGTTTATTTTCCAGTTTAGCCTTGGCTGCTTCCATGCAGCCGATATCTTCACAAGTAAGGTCGGTTTGGATACACTTGTCTACAAGGGACCTTGGATCAGGTGCCTGTTCAGTTTTCATCTCACTCTCCTCAGATAAAATAAAATCCATGTCGCTCGAACACGCAGTTACCTGGAGTTGTGATGACAGGCCCTCTGGTTCTTGGTTTTCCTTGTTCTTGTTGCTTTACCTACTTTTTCCCTTGGTGCAGTCTTGGTTTTGTTTTGTAAACAATTCAAAGCTCCTCGTCTTCTTTCCTCTGGATCTGTTCGCTTCCGTTGGGTTTTGGGCTGCAAATGAGTCGGAAAACTGAAAATTGTTGGGACCGGATTAAGCTTTGTGGGTCCTAATCCACCTTCCAAGTGTGCTGAACAAATTCGTGTATGTCTTGTGACATTAAAACTGCTCAAACGACAAGCAGCTCTCCACCTTTTTCTTCTCTCGCTTTCATTCATTTCGGGTGCGTAAGTCTTCTTTCGGTCGTCCATAGGAAAAGCGTGAAATGTTATTTCCTTGAGTTCTGGATATTTCAGACGGTTTTTTTTTTGTTTTTCAGTGCTGTTGGAGCACGCATAAGCGCAGCAATTATGTTTAGCCATTAATTTTCCCCCGCATGAGCCTCGCTTTCGTGCACTTTCGTGCGAAAAAAATACTCGTCCCAGGCTAGTCCGGGAATACGAATAAGGCCTATTTCTGCACCGTTTAGGATTACTTTGCGCTCTCAGCCAATCAGCGACTTGAAATCTTTGCATCTATATTATTAGATTTTATAAAAGTCTCTGTAACCTATTTAGCCAAGGTTTTTATTTTCATCAGCTTAAAACTACGAAATTTGTCCAGTATTGTTAAGGATTTGGCAACTTTCGTTAATTACGTCAGAAAAGAACTCAGTAAAAATTACCGTAGTTGTCGTAAGCGACCACTTCGGGAATTCGAGAAAAGTGGCCGTAACAAGAGCAGGCATGGTCGCTTAAATTAGCGCATTCAGCGACAACAGGATGAAACAACAGGGACTGGTCGCTTACAAGAGCGTTGATCCAATTAGCATTAAGCTTGCACGACATAAAAACATGTAGTTACTAATATCATAGAAGCTGTAATACTGAAAATTTATTTAATTTTTGCCAACTAAATAATAGGCTTGTAAATGCACAGCTAACTCAAACGCAGAGATTGTGAACGTGTTAAAAATATTGAGTTATGCTAATCAAACAAGGGAAAGACCAGTTGGTAATTCTCAGAAGTAGAAGCACTCGCTTAAGAGAGCTTTTTATGGCAGAGTTCAACTGACAGTTCAAATGGGATTTCACGAAGGTGGTCATATATGGAGCTTGTCGTTTTCGAGAGTGTTCGCTAGGATAGCTTCGACTATAATTAACATCTGCTATTAACTTAAAATGCAAGTTAAGCTTTTATTTAAGCGGAATAGTGTAGCCGGGTACTAATCCATAGGTATAGTTTCGCTTGCTAATGTACTTAACTCGTGACTACCTTATGTCTGAAAATGATAGGATAAAACTAACATAAAAAATAGTGCAATAACTTGAAGGAGACAACGGCGCGATTTTCATCCCGGCGAGAGCAAACCGCGGTTTCTGAGCAGGAGCGAAAAATTTCATAGCGGTGCTCAATTTCGCAACAGTGTCATGAAAGCGAAGACTGCCCACTAACTCTTTCTGTTCTAGAACGGCTCGTACATACGTAATTTGCTTCAATTCATATCAATTCATATCACTCTTATCAAACAACGTCTCGTAGTATCACGTGGTATGTGCAAGTTTCCCCGTGTTAACACTGAGTTAGCCAAAATTGTATGAGTGAAGGTTTTTGTGTAAATTTTTCAAGCAAGACCTCACTGGCAGTTCTTTTGTTGAGGTAAATGAAAGAGAACGCACAGTAAGGAAGATAAATGTTCTTCATTAAAGACGCGTAACAACCGACGATTCTTTCCTGTCATTATGCATCGTTTTGGATAACAAGGCATTTGTCAAAAAGTAATATTAGATGTGACGCAGGTTTGGGATCAATGAACATCAGTTAATCAATATAAAGAAAAACTATTGGTCTCTAAGAAGAACTAACAACTTTTCGAACTTGCAAGGTGAAATTTCTCTGACTGATGTTGTCAGTTGTTAATGTATGTAAGTTGTTGGTATTTGACAATTAAGTCAGAGATCGGCACGAAACACCACTGTGACCCGTCATATTCGTAGGGTGAACTGTTTCTCGCATAAAGTGTACCACAAATACAAATTATCGATTTTGGTAGTAATGTAAGTGAAATGTATATAAAAATATATGTAGGAGAAAGTGTTGAAATGCCCGTGAAGACTGTCTATCTCCCATGACTAAAACGTTTTGGGGTATTAAATTTGAAATATAAAATGGCTAGAAGATGATGGTCAATATTCATATCACCTCTCTTTTCCTCACATGTGAAACATTTAAATCCCTTTTTTTTTCTTCGACACTTAATGGCCTCTTTACTACAAAATCCCTTGGATTAAAAACTAAAAGGATGATACTTTTACGGTAAAAAGGCCAGTGTTAAAACTAAATGTTATGCTAATTAACATCGATGCATCTGCCCCAGCTGCGTTTCCAAGAGTTCACAAAATTTGAAGCCACAATAAATAGTACTTTGATTACCTGTAGCCATTGATATCATTTACCGAATGTCCTGGACATCCCAATTTAGGTTTCATTTATCGGCTACATCAATGAACAAAACGCTTAAAAGGAGAGACACGTAATGTCTGCAAATACGCTTTTTAAGTGCTGGGACTAAATGGCGTAATCCGTATTAATTTCTCAGTGCACGTTTCCAACACAGAGAATTCAGTCAGAATGACTGCGAAATTTTTGCTGTTCTTTTATGCAGTTGATATTAATATCATTGTGGTCGTGAAAATGACGCCAAGATGAATCGTCATAAACTTACCTTAAAACATTTTCTGACTAAAACGTTTGAATTGTTATTAATTATCACAGTTAAATTAAACATTCTCTTTCTGAAAAGGTTCAACATGAACAAGCTTTCGACTGTTAGATTTATAGCCTCTGAAGGATAAAAAAGATCATTAAAAACTAGGAATCCAACTACAGAAAGTTCGCAATCTTTAAAGACGGTTTTATGGCTGCAATTGACGTAATTTGGTACCTTCGGGTTCGTAATTAGTGTTTCTGGCTCAGTAACCACTATTTGTTTCCAAAAGAAACGATTGTGAATTGGCGCTTTGCCGTATATCGCCTTGTTTTGGAACAAAATTTTCGCCAGAAGAATTTCCAATTTCTGTTAATACCGCAGGTTCGTTTTACCTTTCCCATGCATATCCCGTAAATAAGCGAATATTTATTCATGATAAAATGATGAAATGCGATATAAATTGTTAACAACTACCATTTCAAATATAGATTTTCTAATACCGCCAACTAAAAAGCAAATGGTACAACCTTTGAGAGCGACTCCCTTTTCCTTCATCATGGGAATAACCACTACCGAAAGTTGTCTAGCTTCTTGACAAAGAATGAGTTTTAAGAAGGGAAAGCTGTCGAATTTAAAATATTCATTTTGTCCTTTGAAAAACTTACAATTGCCCCCCTGGTCACCTGGAACGTTGAATTTAATTTGGCTCACACAAATCTTAGACTACATTTGTGGCAGAACTTCCAATTGATGATAGCCTGCCAAAAAAAAATAAGATAAGCAGAGAAACAAAAAATTAATGCAACAAGTTTTGCTCTTTATCCACCGCTTTATGTGTTGCAAATAGCAGGCTTCCATCTAATCCACTGATGCTAATATCGTAAGACAAAGGCCCATTAGCATTCATAGAAACTGATAACAACATTATTATTTTGGGAAAGCATCATAAATTGTAGTCTCGTGGGATGATATATCGGACGTAATACAGGTGTCATTCAGTTTGACACCCTAAGCACGCTCGCTGTAAAAAGAAAGTCTCAAAACAGTGCATTCAATAGATTTAAAACGTTGACAAGCTTAAGCGACCACAAAATGAGGAGTGCATTCCGTGCCGAGAACACTAGCGTTGCTACAGAAGGTGGATTTTTGGGGCAGCCGTGTAGCCTTACATTAAACCTTGTGTTCTGGGTCTTGAACGCTCTGTTGGCCGTCGTCATTTTGGCGGGAAACACATTCGCTTGTGTTGTTTTCCTGAAGGCGCGACATTTTCGGCACACTTATATGACAGTTTATCTCGTAAGTTTGGCCATTTCAGACATTTGCATGGCCCTGTTTGTGATACCTTTCTATGCAGTGTTCTGTTCGGGGTGTTCTTATTCGCTGACACCACACTGTTGGATTATACGCGCAGGTAAAGGCGTTGCGTTTGGTGCGAATGTCTTCAATCTCCTGGCCATATCCTTCGATCGTCACGAGGCTGTGTTTAATCCTCTTCGCTACTCCACAACGACAACAACGAGGAGGGTAACATTTATAGTTGTGGCTATTTGGGGACTGCCGATTCTGCTGACCGCTGCTCGAAACATTTGGCAACACAAACCGTCCATGGACGCTTTGCACATCGATAGGGTCTACTCCGTCGTTCTAACGTTTCTTTTTGTCTTTATACCTCTTGTCCTGTTACTTATTATGAACAGCAGAATTTTGTATATCATCAAGAAACAAAGTCAGCAAATTGAAGCTGTTTGTACCACAAACATGCGTTCAAATGTTTGTTCAAAACAGTCTACTGTGAGAAACACTCGCAGGTTAAAAGGAACTTTGGCTTGTGTTGTAGTTGTATTGGTTTACATAGTATGTTGGCTTCCTCGTGTCTTTTTCAACTTTTGTGTCTTATTTCGCAGGCCAGATCTAATTAGTCCAACACTCGTACAGTTGTCTTTATTTTTCCTGTTTCTTCAGTCTTCACTGAATCCATTCATTTACTCGTTTTATCGAGAAGATTTTAAGCAAGCCGCTTTTCAGTTGATAAGATGTCGAGACCCATCATCTTCAATATCGCTTTCACAAATTACATCATAGCTGTATTGAACAAATAATAAACCTTTTCATAAATGGCCGTTTGCCCCTCAAACGCCATATTGACTTTAGAGCTACCTGCTTCAACTGGAACAAAACCTGTTACTATAATATAAGCATGTATCCTTAATCAATGAAATGAAATATAGAGTTTTTAAGATGGTGCACAACTAAAAGGTGTTCATGTATTTCTTAGCTACGGTATATATATAGATGTCTATGAAATATGCCTCCTAAATCTCTCCTGTTACTATAATAAAAGTTTTTATCCTTAATCAATGAAATGAAATATAGAGTTTTTAAGATGGTGCACAACTAAAAGGTGTTCATGTATTTCTTAGCTACGGTATATATATAGATGTCTATGAAATATGCCTCTTAAATTTCTCTTGTAACTAAGTTCTTCGAAGAAGTTATACTATGTAAATAGAGAATTAAAGGTCTAAAGATAAACCATTTTTGTCTGGCCGTTATTCATTTACCTGTTTTTATTAAAACTGCAAGGTAAAGTCCATCGTTTTCTAGATCTTTAATTCAGATAAGTGTTTTAAAAGATGACTCCATATATACTACAAAGCACTTCTGTAAAGATTTATCCACTCGCTTCACTAAATATAACACAAGCCTTCGTAATAATAATTAGGTACTGCGGTTTTGAGGTGCCACTATAGTCGCAGTTTTGTTGCGCTCCAGTTTGCGGTTCATCCTTTCTATTAATTCAGTTAAGTGTTTTAAAAGATGGCTCCATACAACAAAGCACGGCAGTAAAGATTTCAGTCCACTCGCTTCACTAAATACAGCACAAGCCTTCGTAATAACAATACTTGATTTAAGAAAGTATCACGACAGTAGCTTCATCATAATGGAATAAATAGGTATGGAAGCACATGGTTTTACCCAAAGAAAGTAAAATTTTATGGGAATGGCTTTAATGTCAAAAATTCGAACGTTTTCTTGTTTCAGAGCGATGTTTCTAAATAAGAGAATCAAACGAAACGATGAGCAAAACCTTAACCTTAAAGTTTCGAGTCATGAAGCGTTTCCCAGTTTCATCAGTTTTCTGACAGCAGACAGCATTGGGCAGGTGGTTTTTATCGTTTCAGCAGACAGGACTAAGCGTACACGAGAATCTCCAAGTAACCGTGAGTCAATGATTTACATGCAATATGTTACGCACAGACGGTGGTAGCAACCACTATCGGAAGGTCTCGCACTGTTGGTCCGTAACCCAAGGAAAGAACAATGGAATAAACGGAGCATGGAGTTCCTCTAAGTAACCCTGAAAATAATGGCACTGTCATACAAATTGGCCACAAATTTACTTTGTGGTAAACTTGGTAAACTAAACCATGAAAAGGTTGCATATACATTCAGTTTGAACGCAAATTCAACTTTAGTTTGTTTGGAAGCTATATGCCACATAACGAAAGACTCTAACTTCCTTCTCACAATACAGAAATACATTTTTGCGTGCAGTATATTGTATCATGCAATTGGCCTGTAACACGCCTCTCTGCAAGTATATACTATTAATCAACAGGGTCGGTAAGTAGTATTAGTCTATTAAATTGAAAATGGAACACTTCATTGTTCTCTTAGACATACATACATACA
The DNA here is from genome assembly GCA_949710005.1 of Ricordea florida. Lineage (NCBI taxonomy): Eukaryota > Metazoa > Cnidaria > Anthozoa > Corallimorpharia > Ricordeidae > Ricordea > Ricordea florida. Next base: position 10,978,720 of record OX453275.1, read on the forward strand.
TACATACATACATACATACATACATACATACGTACATACATACATACATACATAAATACATGCATACATACAGACATATATACTTTATTGACTTTCCCCATAGGGGCTTTTCAAAGACAATAAATAGATCTTTATATCTTAATCTTTATCGGTTCAATGAATAACTATCCTCATAATTCATAATAAAAGAAAAAAGCGTGCTAAAAAAGAACGTTTGCTTGTAAATGTACGGCAAACAAGTAACCAAGCTTTTTCTTTTTTCCCCCTAGGTGAGGACTTGTTAAAGTTTGCCGAAAGTCAAGTAAAGGCGCGCGCAAGCCATGGAGTCCATTCAGCTGGGGTTTACGCACCTTGAGAGGACGTTTGACTAGTCCAGCACAGGGTTACCGCAACGATGTATTATCTTTTGACCGTTTAACAAACGAAAGTGTAGCATTTTTAAGCTTATTGTTTAAGGAAACAACGAAGTTTGATCGACTGGAATCTAACCCTGTGCTACGGTCCAGTTAAAAGCTTCCTCCATCTGCCCAAAATTTTAAAAAAATGTCACTTTGCTTCGTAATGAACGATTTTAAAAGGCGATTAAGTGACACGGAAGAACGACAGTTTTAATAGGCGGTTTTCATATTTGATAAAGAGATCTTCTATTCAGTTTAGCTTCAGTGTTGTTTACACAGAGGCATAATGAAATGAGAAAAAAATCTTGAATTTCCAATCTTCTTGCGCATTTTCTTGAAACTCTAATTGCAAAAATTTCAAGTGCCCCTTGCATCAAATTGGTAAAGGCAAAATTGTAATTACTGCTCAAACAATTAACGGAAGAAGCGAATTCAGTTTCAACTAATTAGAGCAAGGCAATCGAACATGGCGCGCACACAAAATGTGAAAAACAGTTGATGTGGGTTTTATGAAGAAATTATTTGATTAGCTGTTGTTTCAAATTACATGTGTTGTACTTAACCGTCAACGTCAAGTAAATAGATATTTAAAAAAAGGAAAATATAACCTACGTATACTGAGTAAGTTACAGCAGCTTTAGTATGGGATCAAAAATTTAGGTACCTTTTTCTAATAGACGACTGAGCAAATCAAATGCAGCATAGCAATATTTGAACCCAGCGAGAGACAAGCTTAAAACGAGCAAGACCATACGATGTGTTCCTTGGAAACTTAGTAACAGGTGCTTTCAGTTTCCTCGCATGATTGCTATAATGTGTTAAAACAGGGAACGAGCAATTATTCATCCTGAAAGGACCACCGACCAATGGGAGAGTTTCTATTTAATTATCTTCAACATTTCACACGTCTTGCCATTTGGGGGGTTTTCTTCATAAAAAAAGCCACGGAACTGAGTTCTCAAGCTCTTTTAAACCAAGTAATAACCGTAATCTCTGGAAAAAGTGCTTAAATGAGGTAACCCACCAGACTTGTCTTTACCTAACAGACAATTATGGAAGGTGATGCAGCATTTAATTCCTCAGTCCCCAATGTCGCTGTTAACATCAAAATTAGAGATTCTGATTCCAACAAATGCGCACACGAACTGGAGCTACCATTTTGGATTCTCTACGGAGCGCTTGGAGTAATTATTCTTGTGGGGAACAGCTTGGCGATATTTGTGTTTCTGGCCAAGAGGCATATGAGGCAGAGTTATATGAACATATATCTGGTCAGTCTTGGTTTTGCCGACGTTCTTATGGCTGTTCTAGTCATTCCTGGCCACGCCGTGTTTTGCACTGGCTGCACATACGCTCTCACCAAACACTGCTGGCTTATAGGTGGAGCAAGGTTTGTCGTGTTTCCAGCTACAAAATTCAACCTCCTCGCCATAACTTATGATCGCTTCCTAGCGGTGCTGCGACCATTAGAATACATGTCAAAAATGACTGCGAACAGAGCTCTTGGTATACTGATTTCAGTTTGGACGCTTCCAATCTTTTTAGCCCTGCTTAGAAATTTGTGGCAGCATACAGCGTCACCCGAGGAATCGTTGTACATTGACCGTATCTACAGCACCGTTTTGATTTGTGCCTTCGTTGTTGTGCCAGTCGTTGTTATGATACTTGTGAACATTATGATCGTACAAGCGATACGTAAACAGCGAGAAACCGAAGACAATGTCACGGAGCTGAGTAGTAGTTATGGCCACGATTTACACAGAAACGCCAGCAGCTCGTCGACTGTTCGGGACAATCGACGAACAAGAAACGGAACCTTGTCGTGCGTTTCTATAGTCGTCATATTCATTGTTTGTTGGATACCGAGAGCCTTCTACAACTTCAGCCATGTTTTTGGGCGGTCTGATCTTGTTTCGCCTTTGCTTGTAAAGCTTTCCTTGTTATTTTTGTTCCTTCAATCTTCCGTAAACCCATTTATTTATTCATTTTATAGAGAGGACTTTCGTCAAGCTGTGCTTGATTTATTTTCACAAAGTTAGAACTGAGGAAACTTGTTGAAACGTGATAAAATATGATTGACTGGTTGATAAAAGACAAGATGTGGACACACAGGTAACGCAGAGAACTTTGACGGTAAAACGAACCGAACTTGGGCAGGTTAAAACTCAGTTCGATTCTTCCATAAGCACCAAAGACAAACACGAGACCTAGGACGAACATTCGGGACGCGGGTGATCCCGAGAACAAGTGGCGGGAACGGGGTCTTGTCGGAACAAATTTTAGCTTTCTGTTAGGATAATTACAGTTCTTAGAGAAAATGAAACTCGCCTTGAACAAAAACAGATATGCTAGGCAGTAGGATAGAGAATGAGCTTTACTTATGGGTTCTATAAAGTTTTACACTGAAACTTAATTAAGTTTTTAGTAACAGAACAAAATCCCAAAATGGCAAACAAACATATCACTAACTCACATGGAGAGCGGTATAGAGTAAGCCTGAATTGACTAATGCATTGGCATAGTTCCGTACATCATTAAACTGTCGATGCAGGGTCAATATTCGTAAGAACAGTATCGAGTGTCTCCCACTTTCAGAACTGAATATGGAATTAAGTGTAAAAGAGTGAATAAATATCAATCAAGAAAGAGAGAAACAAGTGGGCTAGTATGTAGCTTGGTCATAGTTAAAAGCTATGACACGCTTTTTTCTGGAAAATTTCCTTCTGTTCTTCAACGTTGCGAGCGCTACTGTGGTTTTGAGGTGCCACTATGGTCGCAGTTTTAATTTGTTGCGCTCCAGTTTGTAGTTCATCCTTTCTATTAATTCAGATAAGTGTTTTTAAAGATGGCTCCATACTACAAAGCGAGGCTGTAAAGATTTCAATCCATTAGCTTCACTAAATACAACACAGCCTTCTTAATAACAATTCTTAAGAAAGTATCACAACAGTAGCTTTATCATAATGGACTCAATAGGTATGGAAGCACATGGTTTTGCTGAAAGAAAACAAAATATTATGGAATGGCATTAATGTGAAGAATTGGAGCGTTTCTTGTTTTAGGGCGATGTTTCTAAATAAGAGGATCAGACGAAACGATCAGTAGAAAGCTTAATCTAAAACTTTGGAGTAAACGTTCAACAGTATTCTGGGCAGCACCGGGGCAGGTGATTTTTATCGTTTAGCTGACAGGACTAAGCAGAGATGAGGATCTCCAAGCAAACGTGAGTCAACGATTTACATGCAATGCATCATGCACAGACGGTGGTGCCAGCTGCCATGATAATTATTAAAATGTGACACGTTTTCTTCTGGAAACGTAGAGGGGCCTGGAGGGGGTTGTTAGCGTTCATGGTTCATGTGTGGTTCAACTGATTGGCATTAAATGCTAAGTTTAAAGCTCTTTGCTTTAGCATCGACATTCATTCTTCTCAATCTGTGTATTATATTTTAAGAGATTTTTTACTTTTTCTTGTCAGTTTTTGTAGTGCCAGGCTGACAGGTTTGGACAGTTTTATTGACCATCTCATGGCCAGAGGTTAGACGGGGCAGTGTTTGATGTCTGACATTGGTTACTCAGAGCTATAATGTTAGTGGCTAACAAAAAAGAACCAAAGAAAAGAATAGATGTACATAAAATGTAAATCAGCTTCGGTAAATTAGACTGAAAACAATTCAACTAGTGATAGAAGTTATGTAGTTGCCATGCACAGCGCAACAAAAAAACGTCTGAATCATCACATATGCAGGCATCCCCTTAATGGGGAACTTCTTGCGCTGTTCCAAGTACATAACTTACTTTAAGTCTATTCTAACTCTCAGCTCTAATTTACAGTAGCTGATTTACATTTTATGTACACCTCTTGTTTTCCTTTGTCCTTTCTTTGTAACAACTATCATTGTCTAAGTTTTTTTTCTTTGAATTTGTTACGTAACCTGTTTTCAATTTGTACTGATCATTGTTGTAACTGACAAAGATCGAGAGACCGAAACGTTTTATAAACTTTTTAATTTTTGATGTTTTAACCAAAACTTGTCCACTTTTAAGGTTTTATTTTTCGCCGAATCAGGACAGTCACTGTGAATCCTCAGCGATCCTTTAATTTTGGTGCTGCATCTTCCCTTGGATAAACAAAGGAAGATGCAAGCATTTCTCGTAGGGGGTCCTTATTTAAGTGGACGTGTCACTCATTCGGGCATCTTCAACACTTAAAAATATAAAAAGGAGTACGAACAAATTTTTCCACTTGTGCTTGATTTCAACCCTCGCTTACCCAGCATTGGAAAAATTATTAGGAAGTACAAGCACCTAATTCATGATTCACCATCTCTTGGAAACATTTTCCCGGTAGGGTACGTCATTCCTGCTTTTCGTAGAACTAAAGACATCAAAGAAAATCTTGAGCAGTAATCCTCGCGAGCAACATCGCGCGCCAGATTTTCAGCGGGGTTGCGTTAAATGCACAGCCAAATGTGATGGTCGTGTAGCAGCTGTAGTAAGATCCTAAGGCAATTGGTTTGCTGCCCAAACCCACAAACAATGTTAAAACAATAGCGATGATTGAAATCTATTGTTTTCTATGTTATCTTTGTCACAATAATTAAGAAATAGAAAACATGTACCGTGTTTCTATCGAGTTATAGAAACACGAGTGAAAGTTTGGGAGAACGAGAAATGCTGTGGGAACACGAGCCGCAGGCGAGTGTTTCCACAGCTTTTTCGAGTTCTCCCAAACTTTCACGAGTGTTTCTATAACTCAATAGAAACACGAAGAACATGTTTTCTATTTCTTTTAGAAAACACCGCGACGAAAAAAAGAAAAGCAACTTGTTAGCTTTGATTATCAAAATGTAAATTCTCTTTGCTCGCGTCATCATTACGTCAACAGCTCGTGCTAGTTC